>JBBDGP010000074.1:3535000-4135000 GCA_037952835.1 Lithobates septentrionalis
CACTAGACCGAATAATATATCAAGGGGTGATTGTTCAGATACCCAGAAAAGAGCAAGGTCTGGGGTTTTATTCAATTCCTTTCATGGTAGCAAAACCAAATGGAGATGTTAGACCCATTCTAGATCTAAGAAAGCTAAATCAATTCCTGAAGATGCGCTCCTTTCGCATGGAGACAATCAGGTTGGTAGTTTATATCCTTTTAGGAAGAGAACTCCTGGTGTCAAGTGACATCAGGGATGCATATCTGCATGTCCCTATATTTCCTGCTCATCAAAAGTTTCTGCGGTTCGAGTTAGAACAGCAGCATTTTCAATTTGTAGCCTTGCCCTTCAAGCTAGCCCCAGCACCTCGGGTGTTTACCAAAGTGCTGGCCCCATCTCTAGCCAGGTTAAGGGCACAGGGCATAACAATCGTAGCGTACCTAGACAATCTATTACTTATAGATCAATCAATGACTTGTTTGGAGCAAATCATACGCACTACAACCAACTATCTGAAAAATTTGGGTTGGATTCTCAACCTAGAGAAATCTTCCTTAATACCGCTAAGAAGGCTGAAGTACTTGGGTCTGATCATAGATACAGCCCAGGAAAGGGTGTTCTATGCCTCAAGCAAAAATCAACTCTATAGGAGAGCTGGTGTGGAGGGTCAGGTCAAATGTCCATCCCTCCATTCGCCTCTGCATGAGGTTGCTAGGAACCATGGTAGCTTCATTCAAAGCAGTTCCCTATGCCCAGTTCCATTCAAGACTGTTGCAAAACAGTATCCTGTCTGCTTGGAACAAAACAATTCAAGCTTTAGACTTGCCAATGCGGCTGTCCCCAAGAGTGTCCCAAAGCCTCACTTGGTAGTTATTAACCCAGAATCTGCTGAAAGGAAAAATACTTCAGACCAGTCATCTGGAAAGTGGTAACGACGGATGCCGAGCAGTATTAAAAAAAAACAGGGACAGTGGTCAAAAACCGAAAAAATCTTGCCCATCAATATCCTAGAGATTCGGGCAGTTTGCCTTACTCTAAAGGTCTGGACTTTCAGGTTACGGGATTGTCCTGTCAGGATTCAATCTGACAATGCCACAGCTGTGGCCTATATAAATCACTAAGGGGGCACCAAAAGTCTCTCAGCACAGAGAGAGGTGAACCATATTCTAACTTGGGCAGAAGGGAATGTTCCATGCCTTTCTGCAATCTTCATTCCGGGAGTAGCGAAAGAAAGCTGATAATTCTGGTGGCACCAGCATGGCCCAGAAGGTCATGGTATGCAGAAATCGTAAAGATGGCCGTGGAGGGCCTATCGTCCCCCCCACTATGCCAGATCTGCTCTCTCAGGGACCGACATTCCATCCTTACGGTCTCTAAATTTAAAGGCTTGGCTATTGAAACCCACATTCTAAAGAAACGTGGGCTTTCCAGGTCAGTTATTTCTACCCTTATTAATGCTAGGAAGCCAGCTTCCAGAACTATGTATTATATTGGAGGGTCTGGAGGGCTTATGTTTCCTGGTGTGAATTTCAAGGGTTGGCACCCTCGGAGATATATATCATAGGCAGAATTCTTGCCTTTCTACAATTAGGGGTAGAAATGAAATTGGCCTTAAGTACTATTAAAGGCCAAGTCTCATCTTTATCGGTCTTATTTCAAAGACCACTTTCTACTCATTCTTAGTCCGGGGCTTTATACAAGGGGTGACACGGCCTAATCCGCCTGTCAAACCTCCCTTGAACCCTTGGGACTTAAACTTAGTTTTGTCTGTGTTACAAAAACAGCCATTTAAACCAAGACAACAGATTCCTCTAGTTCTTCTGACAAGGAAGTTGGTATTTTTGGTTGCTATATCCTCAGTAGGGATGAGCTTCAAGTTTGAGTCAAACGCATGTTCGAGTCAAACTCATGTTCGACTTGAACATCGGCTGTTCAGCGAACAGCGAACAATTTGGAGTGTTTGCGGCAAATTTGAAAGCCACGGAACACCCTTTAAAAGTCTATGGGAGAAATCAAAAGTGCTAATTTTAAAGGCTTATATGCATGGTATTGTCATAAAAAGTGTTTGGGGACCTGGGTCCTTCCCCAGGGGACATGCATCAATGCAAAAAAAAGTTTTAAAAACAGCCGTTTTTTCGGGAGCAGTGATTTTAATAATGCTTAAAGTGAAACAATAAAAGTGTAATATTCCGGGGGGGGGGGGGGTATCTATAGTATGCCTGTAAAGGGGAGCATGTTTCCCGTGTTTAGAACAGTCTGACAGCAAAATGACATTTCAAAAGGAAAAAAAGTCATTTAAAACTACTCGCGGCTATTAATGAATTGTCGGTCTGACAATACACATAAAAGTTCATTGATAAAAACGGTATGGGATTTCCCCACAAGGGAACCCCGAACCAAAATTTAAAAAAAAAAATGGCGCGGGGGTCCCCCTAAATTCCATACCAGGCCCTTCAGGTCTGGTATGGATATTAAGGGGAACCCCGCGCCAAAATTAAAAAAAAAATGACATGGGGGTCCCCCTCAGAATCCATACCAGACCCTTATCCGAGCACGCAACCTGGCAGGCCACAGGAAAAGAGGGGGGGACGAGAGAGTCCCCCCCTCCTGAACCGTAGCAGACCACATGGGGACAAGGGCCTCATCCCCACAACCCTTGCCCGGTGGTTGTGGGGGTCTGTGGCCGGGGCGCTTATCGGAATCTGTAAGCCCCCTTTAACAAGGGGACCCCCAGATCCAGACCCCCCCGTGTGAAATGGTAAGGGGGTGCAAAAGTACCCCTACCATTTCACAAAAAAAGTGTCAAAAATGTTAAAAATGACAAGAGACAGTTTTTGACAATTCCTTTATTTCAAGTCTTCTTCTTTCCATCTTCTTTCTATCTTCTTTCTTCTATCTTCCTTCGGTTTCTTCCTCCATCTTCTTCTTCCTCTGGTTCTTCCTCCAATCCTCTGCTTCTTGCTCCGGTGTTCTCGTCCGGCATCTTCCTCTGTGGCGTCTTCTTCCCTTCTTCGTTCTCGGGGCGCTCCGCATCCATGATGGGAGGCTCCTGTTGTGTGATGCTTCTCGTCTTCTGACACTTCTTAAATAATGTAGGGCGGGGCCACCCAGTGACCCTTCCCCCCTCTGACGTACGGGGACTTCCCTGTGGCATTCCCTGTGACGTCAGAGGGGGCGGGGTCACCCATTACGTAACGGGTGACCCCTCCCCCCTCTGATGTCATGGGTGAATGCCACAGGGAAGTCCCCGTAAATTATTCTGCCGGAGGGTCCTAAGAAAGGACAGGAAGCGTCAAAATCCACTGTCGCTAAGTGGATTCAGGAAGTGATAATTCAAAAAAAAAAATGGAAAATTATGTAGGGACCACCCAAAAATCCATACCAGACTTTTATCTTAGATATGGGTCTGTTATGGATTTTAAAGGGGGACCCTACACAAAAAAAAACAAACAAAATGGTGCGGCATCCTACAGATTTGAACATGCATCCTGGCTTGTCAGGAAAAATAGGGGCAGTGAACATGCACCCACTGAATATCTACAGATTTGAATATGCATCCTGACTTGTCAGGAAAAATAGGGGCAGTGAGCATGCACCCACTATCTCCCCTCCTGAACCATACAAGACAAGCCATTTTCTTAGAGAGAGTACCTTTGCAGGGCATTATCCAACACTGAAACAATCAAAAAACACAAAAGGGTGCAAAGGCCTAGTGCATTACCAGGTATAACTTTTTTTAATAAAAAAAAGTAAATGAGTGAATATTCACAAAAGCCCAAGGCTGATAAGCAATGTAAACCAGACCCGAGTGGCAGGATGTCCCTCATAAAAGGGACTTTGGTAAGGTAATACAGATATTCAGTCCAAGAAACCCACAACAGGGTTCTGCTGTGGGGCAATTCCACAGTCACACCTCCTCAGATCGTCCTCTTTGCACTCTTCCTATACATGGACAGAACTTTATTTAAGCTCTTACTGCCCAGGTGTCCCTTTAACTTGAAGATTATGCCCAGGGGACAGGAAAGTCTGCTCGATAACGTGACCACAGTGATTGGCTGTAACAGTGATCACACAATCAGGAGCTGGACTCCTTTTTATTACTGAAGACAGGGAGCTGAATTTGACAGCTCAGTCACTGTGCTGAGTATGCTCTCAGCACAGAAACATTGGCTGTCTCTTGGCACATATGTGCGAAGTGTGTGCATTAAAGCCCACCCTCTTTGCCACTGAACATATGCAAAATGGGGGCAGAAAGAGATTACAATGAGAAGAAGGTTTTAGGAGGTAAATCGATTACTAATCATGTCACCCTGCTATGTAAATCCACATCGATCACAATGAGGGACATCTGCCAATCCAGAAAACATGATGTTCACCAATGTGTTCCCTTCCTTTTGCCATGAATGACATTTTCACAACAGGCAGTTGACTGTCAACAAAAGGACAGAGATGCTGGCTGAAACCATTCAATAAAAATGGTCATGATCATATTTAGTTGTTGTCACCCAGGGATCCCCCACTTTCATTTTTGTTTAAAGTGGAGTTCCACCCAAAAGTGGAACTTCGCTTCAAGCACTCCCCGCTCCCTTACATGCCACATTTGACTTGTAATATTTTTTTTTTTTGGGGGGGGTGGGTGCTTAGTTTTGACTGGGACTTCTTGCCCCACTTCCTGCCTCAACCTACGGGCCGCCTAGGCAACTCCTCCTCTCCCCCTAGGCGGCCTAGAGGGAGAGGAGCGGGTCTCCGTGCGGCCCCATCGCTGGACCATGGAACAGGTAAGCGCCTGTTTATTAAAAGTCAGCAGCTATACTTTTTGTAGCTGCTACTTTTAATAAACAAAAAAGCCTGGAACTCCACTTTAATACCTTTTAAAATACTTTAAGACCTTTGTCATAGTGATGTGTGTTTATTTACTATTTTTCTTTGTGTGAAAGGGTAACTAAGGATATTCTGCACCCTTACTTATTCACATATAGGGCCATTATCTTGCCCCCCTTTATTTTAAAAGGGCAAATCTAGGTTCCTATAAGCCTACCCCTGCAGACCCACACATCCACAGATCTGGGATGAGGGGAAGAGGCTCTTCATTGTCTCTATTAACATCACATAGAAGGTGAAAGCTAGGTAGGATTTTTAAGCACATAAAAAAAAAAAGCAGCGACAAAGTAGATGTTATCCTATTTGGCTTCAAAAGGGGAGATACATTTTAAAGTATATCTGTCAGAGAAATATGGATCTGCTAGTGTTTACCTCTTTCTGAAAATGTTAGTTAACTGGTTGTTATCCTATGGAACAAATACCGTATGTCTGAAAAATCTGTATATTTGATCTCGGGCAGTGATTCAAAGTAATGAAGAGAGTCAGCATTAAAGCCGGAAACATAACATTATCTAAAACAGGTCATCAATGACAGCCTATGGGTTTCTTCCATGACAGGGTTTAAAGCACACATCAATAGAGCTTCCCCAGTCCACTGGTCCATGAGGCTCCAGTCCCATGGCCATTTCAAGATCCTCCAACCATTAAATTGTGTATACTGTATCTCCAAGATTTTAAGACTTATGCCGCATACACACGAGCGGACTTTACGGCAGACTTTGCCCGGCGGACTGGATTTCGTCGGACAATTCGATGTGTGTGGGCTCCAGCGGACTTTGTTTTCTCAAAAGTTGGACGGACTTAGATTTGAAACATGTTTTAAATTAATCCATTGAAATTGAGTCCGGTCGAAAAGTCCGCCGTCTGTATGCTAGTTCGACGGACAAAAAGCCACGCTAGGGCAGCTATTGGCTACTGGCTATGAACTTCCTTGTTGTAGTCCGGTCGTACGTCATCACGTATGAATTTGACGGACTTTGGTGGATTGTGTGTAGGCAAGTCCGTTCATTCAGAAAGTCCGTCGTAAAGTCTGCCGTAAGTCCGCTCGTGTGTACGCGGCATTAGGCGAAGTAAGTAAAAAAAAAAAAAAAAAATGTGCTCACAGATGTATGAAATAAATCATTATTTTTCCCAATCCTCTGCCTAGCAGAAACTACTGCACACAAAGAGATACACCTCTGTGGAAATACAACTGCAGTTGTACAAAAGCTTTCTACCTCTCTGTGCAAAGTTGCCTCTACAGAGCTGGTTCTGCAGGACAAAGCTGTGGTCGGGCTGCGCCATCCAGAGACAGAGAATGTGTGCCTTTTCTATCTCAGAATGGCCATGCTATACATGTACAGCATGCACAGGAGGTAGTTGAGTGGCTTTTTACTCTTTTCAACTGCTGCTAATGCACCCTCTTCTTTTCTCCACTGCTGCTAGACTCTGCTATAGCCCCACAAACTGACAATGAGGGGTTGGTTGAATTATTTGATCAAATAGTCAATGATTTAGTGTAGGAGCATGATCTTGATCATGCATAAGCATTTCTCCTTTCAGATATTGAGGATGAAGGATAAAGAACCACAAGCGAGAGTAGGTTTCAGCTATACAGCAGTCAGGGGACATTAAGAAGGGATAATCAGGTGGTAGTGATGTTCCTGCAGCTGGAGCTTACTGTGAGGTGTCCTCCAGTGATGAGGTGGAGGTGGATGATTAGGTGGTAGACCACCCATGGATGCCACAGATAGGAGAGGAGTAGAGTTCTGAGAAAGTAGCAGAACAGCAAGGGGGGAGTTTGTCCAGGGGCAGTACCAGGGGAATTGTACAGAGCACAGGACGGAGCAACCATCCTAATATTAATGATGGAACTGCTTCAAAGATGCAGGCCACTGCTTTCTTCAGGGCTGGTCCATGCAGTACAGGCATTTTTTTTTTACATATCAGCTGAACAACTGCAAACAGTACCATTGCCCGACACATGTGCTTAACCTGGTGGTGCAGTGGTGCCTCATGTACCCTAGTTTCCAGAAGGTCCTTCATCAGGAAAGGAGGATTTTTGTACACTTTTTATTAGCCAGCGATAGCTTCCTGTCAACGGCCTTATCTGTGACACCCTATGCGATGGAAATCAATGTTGGCAATGCTGCAGAGGCTGCACTAGCAACAGTATGCCAAAACTGAGTATCTGATTATAGTACAAGCACAGTTTCTGGGTAGCTGGGGGCCTTCTCAACACATCAATGGTTCATCATTTAGTTTGTATGTAGCATTTTTATATCATTTGAAGAGGTGGCCAAAATGGTGAGCAGAGGCGAGGCTGGGGCCCTAGAGGCACAGGGCACAGCAGCAAAATAATTAGAGGAGCTTTTTGTTGTCTCAGGGCCAGTAAAAACCTTTGCTTACTGCCTTTATCCCTGTGAGGCAGTAGGAGGCTGAAGAGGAATATGAGGATCAGGAGCAGAGTTGGGATATTGGTGGTGAGGAAAAAGGAGAAATGGGACAGGCTGATCTTGCACATGGGTGGGGTGAGATTGTAGAGAACAGTGTTGCCCTCAACACCAAAGACTCAAGGTTATATGCTCCAGGCAATTTGTGGCAAAAAGGCTCTTTCATGCTCCAATGCCTGTTAAATGACCACAAAATTTGGGTCATCAAGGGGAGGGACCCTAGTGGATCCTCAATACAGCTTTTAAATTATTAATCTCCTGCTATAATCTCAGAGCAAACCTAAAATACAGCACTTAACCACTTGCCGACCAGCCACCGCAGTTATACTGCAGCAGGGCAGCTCTATTGTGCGAATCGCGGTACCAGTACAACGCTTCGTGTAATAGATAGAGGAGGCGCGTGTGCCTGCGGCATGGCGTCGGAGCTGATTCAGCTGGCCGGTGGCTGCTATGTTCGCCAGCCACCCGCAATCACTTCAGAGAGGCAGAACGGGATCTGACTTTTTAAACAAAGCAGATCCCCTTTCTCTCAGGGGAGCACAGTGTAATTGTAATGGAAGAGTGATCTCTCTGTACTCCCAGTCAGTCAACTTCCCCCCACAGTTAGGAACACCTCCCTAGGACACACTTAACCTCTTGATCAGTGTAATTTATACAGTAATCAGTGCATTTTTATAACAATGTTTGCTGTATAAATGTCACTGGTCCCAAAAAAAGTGTCAAGTGTCTGATCTGTCTGCCGCAATGTCACAGTCCCACAAAAAAAAAATTGATGATCTCCGCCATTACTAGTAAAAAAAATAAATAAATAAAATGCCATCTATCCCTTATTTTGTAGACGCTATAACTTTTGTGAAAACCAATCAATATATTCTTTTTGCAATTTTTTTTTTTACCAAAAATATGTAGAATAATACATATTGGCCTAAACTAATAAAGAAATTTGTTTTTTTACATTTTTGGGGGGGATATTTATTATAGCAAAAAGTAAAAAATATTTTTTTTTTCAATATTGTCATGCCGCATACACACGATCGGACATTCTGACAACAAAATGCTGGATTTATTTCCGACGGATTTTGGCTCAAACTTGTCCTGCATACACACAGTTGTAGATATCTCAGAAATTACGAATTTACGAACGTCAAGAATGACGTACAACACGTATAATGAGCCGAGAAAAATGAAGTTCAATAGCCAGTGCAGCTCTTCTGCTTGATTCCGAGCATGCATGGAATTTTGTGCGTCGGAATTGTGTACACACGATCGGAATTTCCAACAACGGATTTTGTTGTCTGAAAATTTAAGAACCAGCTCTCAAATTTTTGTTGTCGGGAAATTCCGACAACAAATGTTCGTTGGAGCCTTCACACAGTCGGAATTTCCGACAACAAGCTCATATCGAACATTTGTTGTCGGAAATCCCGACCATGTGTACGCAGCATTAATCTTTTGTTTATAGCGCAAAAAATAAAAACCACAGAGGAGATCAAATACCACCAAAAGAAAGTTCTATTTGTGGGAAAAAAGGACATCAGTTTTGTTTGGGTACAACTTCACACGACCGGGCAATTGTCAGTTAAAGCGATGCATTGCAGTATCACAAAAAATGTCCTGATCATTAAGGGAGTAAATCCTTCCAGTTAAAGGGGGGCTGCATAAGGATCTCTTTGCCACATTTCCTTGTGGTTGGAGAATCCCTTCTGGTGACCTGGGTGCGGTGGTGGCTGCCTCAGCACTACTTTTAAGAGCATAAACAGGCAGTGTGTGAACCACGAGATTGCTGACAACATTAGATCCAGGTGTGATGTTGACAGACTTATGCCGTGTACACACGATCGGATTTTCCGACAACAAATATTCGATGGGAGCTTGTTGTCAGAAATTCTGACCGTGTGTAGGCTCCAGCGGACATTTTCCGTCAGAATTTCCGACAAACAAAATTTGAAATCTGGATCCTAAATTTTCAGACAACAAAATCCGTTCTCGTAAATTCTGATCGTGTGTACACAATTCCGGTGCACAAAGTTCCACGCATGCTCTGAATCAATTACGAGATGGAAGCACTCGGTCTGGTAAAACTAGCATTTGTAATGGAGATAGCACATTTGTCACGCAGCAAATTTTTAAATCTTTTAATGCAGCGCATTCTCTTCTTCTTTATAATGCTAGAATAATGAAGTTGTTTTGCTGCTGATATTCACACAGAGTTCTGAAAAAAATGTTTTCTTTATTTTTTCTCATGATCTCCTGAATAATATTATTTTTTTAAAGTTATTTTTCTTCCTTAGACACTTCCTTCCAGGCTGTGGCTCTGGTGTTGGAGTTGTGGCAGGAGGTGGAGGAGGATGATGGTCAACCTCCTGGCTGCCACTTACCCCTGCCACCTCCTGGCTGAGGCTTTCCTGTGTATGAAAAAGGAACACAGTTTTAGTTTTTTGGTCAATCACACACAATTTTATTTTAAATATTTTTATTGGTTTTATATGATGAACAGTATATAAGCGAATATACATGCAAAATGAAAGTACAGAAATCAAGTACAAAAACAATATCATTGTGTGTACTGGAATATGAGTATTGAGATAGAGAAACATGCTAAGGTATACTCTAAATTAATGAAGATGAATTTTTTGCCGTGTAGGCCTGTATCACTGACAGGACTACCAGGGGGGCCAATAGTCACCTCCGGGATACAGGCTATGGACGGACCGGGACGCCCCACACACACCTCCCCAATGGGATCTTCCTGAGGGCCAGTTGGTGTAAGGAAGTGATCCGATAGAGACCTTTATCTGTCCACCATCTAAATGCTTGTATGTTTACTCCCGGGGGGGAAATCAGCATTGTAAAAAATGTGGGACAAAGGTTTTAGAGGAGAGGTCAGGGTAGCTTGTCTGAATAGTTTGGTACTGAGTGAGATGGAGTGTGACAGAGTGGGAGCCATTATGACTGGCCTGATCTTTGGGTCACACCACAGGGGATAGTCAAGGGTGTTGAGGGGGGCTGCCCTCCTTTCTATGGATAGTCAGTCAGGTTTTGGGCCCTTAGAGAAGATCATTGCGATTTGAGCCATTTGTGGGGCCTGATAGTATCCCCAGAGATCCGGTAGTCCCAAGCCACCCTGGGATTTAAGGCGGAGAAGGACGGTGGACAGGCATCTATATTCTTCTTTCCCCAACCAAAGCGCGTAATCTCTGACTGGAATTTGCGGAGGAAACTTTTTGTGAGTGGGATTGGTAGGGAGCGGAATAAATATAGGAGACGGGGGAGGAGTGTCATTTTCACCGCGTGTACCCTTCCCAGCCAGGACAGACCACATCTTGACCATTTTTCAAGTTCTCCCCTACATTTATAAATCATAGGGGGATAGTTAGCTTTGAAGAGGCTACTTATATCCGACGTTAGATTGATTCCAAGATACTGGATGGCCCCGGGGGCCCAGGGGAAGTTAAAATTGCTAGTGAGTTGTGAAAGAAGGCCAGGTGGTACCGTAACATTCAGCGCAGTTGATTTGTTCATGTTAACCGTCAGGCCTGAAATTGCACTGAATGCGTTCAGTACTTTGTATATTCCCGGAATGGAGATTAGGGGGGAGGTAATATACAGTATGAGATCATCTGCATAAAGTGCACATTTATGTTCCTGATCTCCGCACTTCACCCCTTTAATGTCTGGGTTTGATCTGATAGCTATGGCCAGGGTATCTACCCATCAGACGGACTTGTGCTGTTGGGTTAGAGTACAGGGAGCGAATTAGATTTAGGGAGTACGGGCTAAATCCCCATTTTCGCAGGATGTCAAACAGGTATGTCCAGTCTATGGTATCAAAAGCCTTGTGTAGGTCAATTGATAAAAGAAAACCCTTTTGAGGGGGACTGCCATCCCAACGGGATTGTAGAAGGGATATAATATCAATGGTCCATCTAATCTGGTCCGTACCTTGCCGTTCGGGGATAAAACCCACCTGATCTCTATGGATATATGAGGGAATGAAGCTTGCCACCCTATTCGCCATAATTTTGGTTAGAATCTTAATGTCGTTGTTGATTAATGATATTGGGTAATAATTTCCAACCTCACTGGGGTCTTTCCCTGGTTTGGGGAGCATCGAGATATAAGCTGCATTCAGGTCTGTTCCTAAAGGAGAACCCTCTCTAAGGAAGTTATAAAATTTTGAAAGGTATGGGGCTAGTGTGGGGGCAAATTAATTATAGTACCCAGTGGAAAACCCGTCCGCTCACGGTGCAGAGCCTAGTTTTAGAGATTTAATTGTATCTAGGACCTCTGCTGGGAGAAAGGACTTTCAAGTAGGTCACTATGTTCTTTAGAGAGGGAGAGCAATAAGAGGGAGTTTAAAAATTCTCGCTGTGGTTTCTCTAACTGAGGGGGCCGTGGTTTGTAGAGTTCCGCATAGTATTGGAGGAAAGCATCCATTATCTTAGTGGGATTATGAGAAAGATCGCCAGATTGTAGCCTAACTTTCGGAAAAACTAAGGATCGAGGTTTGGGACTGAGCTTAACCGCTAGTTTTGAGCCAATCCTATCCTTTTGGGAGTAGAGTTTCGCCCATCTGAGGTGTTTTTCAACTGTTGTAGTGAGATTCAGATTTAGAAGTGCCCGAGCTTTATCTAATTTAGCTAGTGAGTCTGGTGAAGGATTTAGCTTGTGTGCCTGTGAGAGGAACCTGAAATCTGCTGTTAGTTTAATCGTGTCCGCTTTGTGTTCCCCCTAAGTTTGGCTGTTATTTTGATTAGCTTCCCCCTGATTACTGATTTGTGTGCGGCCCACACAGTCTCAGGGGCAATATCATTTGTAGAATTGATATTAAAGTATTCCTTAATGGAGCCTTCTATAATGGCACACTGCATGGGGTCACTTAATAAAGATTCCTGTAGACGCCAGCGAGGGGGATCAGTACGTCCCGAGGTTCTTAGGGTTACCAGAGTGACCATCGAGTGGTCAGATAGGGAGGAATCCAATATCTTAGAGCTCATAACCAAGGGGATTGTAGAGGGCCTAGTGAAGATGTGGTCTATCCTGGCATAGGAGTTATGGGGTGCTGAATAATGCGTGTAGTCTTTAGAATGAGGATTGGTCTCCCTCCAGATGTCTATTAATCCTATTTCATGTAGAAGTTTCGCTATTTTAGCACTTTGTCTTGTAGGGCATTTAGGTTTAGGAATACCAGAACCCGTCTTATCCATGGAGAAGTCAAAAGCTGTGTTAGAGTCCCCGCCAGAGAAGATTGTGCCCTTAAGGTGTGGTTGAAGTTTATGCATTAGGGATTTGAAAAAAGCTTTGATCCTTGTTGGGAGAGTAGTAAGAAACAAAAGTATATAATTCACCATCAATGGTCCCTGAAACTAAAATAAAACGTCCCTGGGGGTCCAACACAGCTTCCGATTGTGAGATATTAACGTGTTTGGCAAAGCAAATGGCAATAACCTTAGTTTTGTTATTTGCAGAGGCGAGAAAAAATTGGGGAAAGTGCTGATGAAGAAACGTGGGTTGATATGATGTGGGGAAGTGAGTCTCTTGGAGGAAGAGGACATCCGTGTGCGTAGACTGGTAAAGTTGAAAAAGTTTTCTGCGTTTCATGGGGGAGTTGAGTCCCTGGACATTATGTGATATGATTTTAAGTGTAGGCGTCTTAGTGCGAGCGTTAGCCATTACGTGAGGGAGGTGAGGTCAAGCTTGCGTTATAATGCCCCGTACACACAGTCGGACTTTGTTCGGACATTCCGACAACAAAATACTAGGATTTTTTCCGACGGATGTTGGCTCAAACTTGTTTTGCCTACACACGGTCGCACAAAGTTGTCGGAATTTCCGATCGACAACCACGCGGTCACGTACACCACGTACGACGAGACTAGAAAAGGCCGGTTCAGAACCAAGCGCGGCACCCTTTGGGCTCCTTTTGCTAATCTCGTGTTAGTAAAAGTTTGGTGAGAGACGATTCACGCTTTTTCAGACTCGTGGCTTTCAGACCGTTTTCTGCCGTTCAGTTTGTGCTTGTGGGTTTGTATCTGCTCTTCAGTGCGTGCAGTCAGTTCGTATCAGAGTTTTCTGTGTGATCTTGCCTGCTCGTTGCTGTTTTTCAGGTCGCTCTTCACAGGCCTTGCTGTTCTTCAGTGCGTTCTGTTACTTCGTTCTGAGCAGCCGACCGTTTTCTAGCCATGTTTCGTATGCGTACTCCTGGTAGAGTTCGTGCTGTGCGGGGGCTTGGTGTTGGGGTCCTGACCTTGACACAAGTCCAGTCCATGAACAGGGTGGGGAGGAGTTCATGGACCAAGAATTGGTTGCTTCAGCGTGACCAGTTCTGTCATATGCCTTTGCTCCGTGAGATCCGTGAGAATAATCCTGATGATTTCAGGAACTTTCTCCGGATGACGGACCCCGTGTTTCACCATTTGTTGGCTTTGCTGACCCCCTATATCAGCAGGCAGGATACCTGCATGAGGCAAGCCATCACTCCGGAGCAGAGGTTGGTCGCTACCTTGCGGTATTTGGCCACAGGGAGAAGTCTGCAGGACTTGAAGTTCTCGACAGGCATCTCCCCCCAGGCTCTGGGGATCATTATCCCAGAGACCTGTTCTGCCATCATACAGGTCCTTCAGAAGGAATATATGAAGGTAAGATTTTTATCCTTTAATATCACATTTTATTGTATTGAATGTTTGCTAATATATTGTATTTCTTTCCTCATTCCCTAATTACCATGATTGTAATATGCTGTGAATGTCCCCTTTGTTCTCATGCATGCTGGATTTTTATGTAATTATTATTTTAGGTCCTTCATACATATTTTCCCTTCAATAACCTCTCCAGCATGGTGTCTCCTGCCCTATATTCACCTCATGTAGTCACTTAACAATGTATTTTATCTGCTCCATAGTAGTGCTTTACCCCAAACACCCCCTAAAATGTTTGGTAATGTTATTTTTGCTTTAAATTCAGGCAGAGTGCCAGAGGCTTTTTTTGTGGTGTCCCCAGATTTTTTGTAAACCTCCCTCCCCCAACTGTTGAGTCAGCTGATCCCAATTCTCTATCCTCAATCATCTATCTGCTGACTTTGCCAATCCCATACACACTATACCCATCTCTTTTCTGGTCAGATTTATGGATGAATTCCCCAAAGCATGTAGTGCAAGAGCCTGCCTGTATAATTTCCAATGGTACTGTTTAAAGTTTTTGTATCCTATTATTATCTTGATAGGTAATATCAGAATGACCAAATGTGCTCAAATGTGTACAGTGTGTATTTATATCTTTGTATTCAGACACTTCTTACCTGTCCAGTGGTCTGCCAATAGTGTAACTAAGGAGGGGCTGTTCCAAGTAATACCCATTATTTAGGCATTCATCTCTCAATGAAGTGAAGAGGGTTACCTGTCCAAGAGTCCCCCCCCCCATAATGTTAGAAATGGCCCATGAGAGCGGGGGAGGGGGAATATGATAGGTGTACCTTATACTTTGGTGTTATTAAATTCCCCTTAATAAATGCTATCTGGAGGTTGCCCCATAATGTTTGTGTCTAATCTGCTTGCCATGTTTCTGTGAAAAAATAGTAATGTTTATTGTTTTTTCCTCAACAGTTTCCTTCAACGCCACAGGAATGGCAGACTGTGGCCTCCCACTTTGCCCAGCGGTGGGACTTTCCTAACTGCGGAGGGGCAATTGATGGGAAACATGTCCACATCGTCCCACCACCCAACTCGGGGTCTTACTATTGTAATTACAAGGGGTTTGATAGTATAGTGATGTTGGCGGTGGTGTCGGCTAATTACGAGTTCCTGTATGTGGACGTGGGGAAGAATGGCCGGATGTCCGATGGTGGAGTCATCGCCCAGACGGAGTTCTACAGGCATCTCCAGAATGGCAGCTTGGACTTGCCACCTCCAGAGGACAATGTTGAAGGTCTCCCATTTGTGTTCGTTGCTGATGAAGCGTTTGCACTGGGGGACCACCTGATGCGGCCATTCCCGATGAGAACCCTCACCCCGGAACAGAGGGTTTTTAATTACCGGCTGGCCAGAGCCCGAAGAGTGGTGGAGAACACATTTGGAATCCTGGCCAGCCGGTTCCGATTATTTCTGACACCCATCCATATGGCGGAGTATAAACTGAACCATATAATACTTGCCTGCTGTGTTCTCCATAATTTTTTAAGAAAACATTCAGCAAACTATGCTGGCTCAGTTGGGCCTGAGGCCGGAATCCAAAATCCATCAACACTGACGGCGCTTGAAAGCGGCCGTCCTGGCTTGCCCTCCCTGAATGCCCGTGATGTCCGGTTACGATACCTGGAGATCTTTGCGGGTAGGGGGGCTATCAATATGCCAGACAATCTGTGAAACCTTTTTCAAATAAAAAACAACCAAAAGAAATTCTTTGTGGACATTTACTGCTTGTGTTTGTTTTAGCTGACCCTGACAGAAATGTGTTGAGTGCAGAAAATGTCGTGATTGGGTAACCTTATAAAAAACACTGTTGGCTGGTACTTCCTAAATGCAAAAACACATTTCACTACAAGTGCACTTGCAACTGCACTGAAACTGCACTTGTAGTGCAAAGTGTATTTGCCCTTAGGAAATAACCCCCATGTTTGCATAAAACAGCAATTACATCACCCCAAAAGTGTTGTAGTGTTGAGAAAATAATCCACACATTCTTGAGTAAACAACTTTTTTATAGCTGCACAATCACATGTGCATTTACCAAAGGTTTTTTAAAACAAACCAACATGTTTGTTGTATAACAATTTTTGCTGTAGCATTATCAAAATCGAAACGTCCTTTTCTGATAAAACAGGCCTGTGTAAAACCAACAAGAAAGCCAAAAAACTTGAACTTACAAAGTTCACATTAGGTAAAACCTGAAGGCTATATCAGACATGAGTATTTAGGAACTGTGTTTGATATAGCGCTCAGATGGGAGGAAATCACCCCTGGAAAAGCCAAATTTGGAAGATGCACACCAAGTTCAGAATGTCAACATGTGCTATCTGCCATCAGGGGGGATCAAGGAACGTGTTTTGGGGGAGCAAGCCCTTCCTCACCGCTACCTTATAATTGAGGAAGGTGTTGCACCCCCAAAACGCGTCCATTGATCTCCCGTGATGTCAGATAGCACATGTTGGCACACTGTGTGCATCCTCCAAATTTGGCTTTTCAAAACATTGGAAAAAAAATGTTAAAGATTGGACCACAATCCAAAAAGGTGATTTTGTGGCCTTTTAAATTCGCCCCAAAACATCAATGATGTTATTATTTTTTTTAATAACATCACTGATTTGTTGCTGTATATTGTGCAATTCGAGATTACACCCCATGATCTCCCCAATCAGGATCTGGGCACTTTCAGAAGTAAAGCGTTCTGGATCCCTCACTTCATGATCACCTAAAAAGAGATAAAGAAAACAAAAACACGTATCAAAAATCTGCCACCATCCATCTCTTTTACCTGAGTCTGTGGTCGCAGACACTCACCTGTTGTGGTGCCAATCTCCACCACATCTTCTTCTTTCTCCTGCTCTTCTTCTTGGGTTTGCGGTATTTCACCTTCTTCCAGAGGTGGGGGGTCTCTGGTCTCCTGGGATGAGGGGTGTCCGAGTCTTTTCTCCCCTATGTAAAACAAAAATGGTATACTTAGCACACAGATATCTGATGGCAGAACTAGAAATAGGAAACATTGCTTGGAAGTGGGGTACAATTGTCTATTTTAGCCGAGTTCCAAGATGTAATTTTCTTATTGACCTTTGTCAAGCTGCAATACTTTACCGGTTTAGTACAAAGTTCACAGATGTAGCCCCCCTATAGTATACACTGGAGCACCTGTGTGGCCCCCCTAATAAAAATGGTGTTCTTGTGTCCCACACTAGTGCTCCAGTGTCCAGATGTGAAAACAGCTGCTCAATGTCCTCTCCTTACACACAATCTAGTTGGCATTTCATTCTAGTAACAAACCCATCTACATAAACAAATATTTGGCATCCAAGTAGGCCCAAAAAAAATGTGGGAAAATGCATATGGCCTAAACAATGGTATTTTAGAGGCCCAAAGAAAAATGTTTAATACGAACGAATAATGGGCCCATGAACATTAAAGTTGCCCTTATAAACGTTACAATTACTAAAAGCATATGGAGCAGAACGAACGGAATAAAGACAGAAAGAAGAGGAACACAGCACAACTACCTACTTTTTTGCAGCACTCTCCGGATCTTTCGGTACTGCTCTGGCTCTCTCAACTTCAGGTCCGACCACCGCTTCCGGAGCTGATCTTTTGATCTTCGGACCCCGAAATTCCTCTCCAGACTCCTGACCACTTTCGCCTTGATCTTGGCCTTTCGGATGTTCGGGTTGGGGTAAGGCCCATACTTCCTGTCATAGTCGGACTTCTTCATGATGTCCACCATCTCCAACATCTCCCCAAAGGACATATTTGTGGCCTTAAAACGTCTCCTTCTGGATCGGGACGTGTCCGGATCCGGGCTTTCCTCCTCCTCGTTCCTGCAATTAGCACGCACCTGCTCTAACTCCGCCATCATGCTCTTCACCCACTGCGCCGAACGGAAAGGGGCGGGGAATAGACTAGAAAGAACATCAGGGGCGGGCGGAGTTACACGCATGCGCAGTGTATATAAAGCGTAACACGCGTGCGTATTACGTACGATCTGTGAGCGGAGGAAGGAGCATTGGACGCGCCAATCGTAAGAACGAAGGTAAGAGACAAACTTGTGCCTATACTGCTTCTAGATTGAGGCCTATATTGTAACAAGATTAGGAGAGTTTTGTCTGACATTAGGCTTTGTCTTGTGTTGTGTCTTGCAGTGAACATGGATATGGTACTCAAAGATAATGACTTCATGTCAGTATTCATAGATATGCTAAGGGAGTTGCCCTGTCTGTGGGAGATTAACCACCCCCATTTCAAGAACCAAGCAAAGAGGAAGGCAGCACTGGTGCAATTGTTGGTAATTGTGAAGCAGGTGATCCCCACGGCAGACATCACTTATTTAAAGAAATTAATTGGTGGCCTGAGGAGTACATATCTGAGGGAGCGCAAGAAAGTCCTGGATTCACAGAGATCCGGAGCAGCAGATGACATCTATGTCCCCAGGATGTTGTCCTATGACAGGCTGCACTTTCTGGCAGGCCAGACTGAACCCAGGCCACCCCTCTCCAGTCTTCCTTCCACGCTTCCTTCCCCCCCGGCTGAGGCTTCTGACGCCCAACCTGGGCCTTCCAGGCCACATGTGGAGGAGCCCAGATTGAGCCAGGTATAGCATTCCTCTAAATATTTCTGCTTGTCCAATCAATGATGTTAACTAGATGTTAGTTTGGAGTACTAATTTAGGATTGTGATTGATGATGCAAAACATTACAACCATGTCCCTTTTTCATACACAGGGAAGTCTCAGCCAGGAGGTGGCCGGGCCGAGCCGGCTGGCTGATCTGCATGTCCTTCCACCCCCCCTGGAAAGAGAAAGTGGCAGGAGGAGGAGTGCCCTAGAGGAGGCTACCGGAGGAGTCTTTTGTAGGGCTACAGAGGTCCTGGGAGCACGACAGACCGTGGAGGAGGACATTGCTGCCGTCATTGCATATAAAATGCAGAGGATGGAGGAGGGCCAACAAGTAATGTGTGAGGCCCTCATATCGGAGGCTCTGGAGAAAGGTATGAGGGGCCAAATTACACCTGAGACACACCTTTGTGATGGTCCTCCTCCTCCTCCTGCAGGTCCTCCTCCTCGTCCTCCCTCTCCTCCAGGTCCTCCCAGTCCTCTTCAAGGTCCTACTCCTCCTCCTGACACATCTCCAACTGCACAGCCACAGCCCGGAAGGAAGCGTGAAAGGAAGACCAGAAAGTGAGGACCCTGGATCCAGTCTGGTCGGCCAAAAAATGCAGCCTCTTGTGGTACCACAGCCTGGGGACACACATGTCATCTGCTGCTATCCGGATCTCTGCGAATCCCGGACCAGACTGCCCTCCCTTATATATGGACTCCTCAGGCCACCAATTTTGATGTTGAAGAATTGTTGTCTGCCGTGGGGGTCCCAGGCTTCACTAATTTCTCATGTTGATCCAGTGTTGCCTTCCTCTTTGTTTGGTTCTGATCCCTTAATAAAGGATTTTTGTTTTGAATTATACTTTCCTATGTGTTTTACTTCAAAAATGACAGTTGGTTTGTGAGGATTCAGGTACATTTCAAATATACAATGTGAAATGAACAAGGGACACCAACAACTAACAATCTCCTTGAGATTAAATAATAAAAGATATCAATGGTGTTGGGGTAACTTGACACACAAAACACACACAAAAATATTCTGGAGTAAAAACATTACAGAAAAAAAAAAGGCGTAAAATAAAAAACAAAAAAATATATAAAAAAAAAAAAATGTCAGATGTGGCAACTAATAAGAATATATTGAGGGAATCCCAATAAAAAAACACAAAGAAAACTTTGGGAGAAGTGTGTGTGTGAATATGAGCAGCAAAACTACTTAATTCTTGTCACATTATAAAGAAGAAGAGAGTGCGCTGTATTAAACCATTTTTAACATTGCAGCGTGACGAAAGTGCTGTATCCATTGCGAACGCTAAGTTTACCAGAACGAGCTGTCCCGTGTCGGAATTTCTTCTGAGCATGCGTGGCACTTTGTGCGTCAGAACAGGCCACACACGGTCGGAATTGACGCGATCAGATTTTGTTGTCAGAAAATTTTATCTCCTGCTGTCCAACTTTGTGTGTCGGAAAATCCGATGGAAAATATCCGATGGAGCCCACACACGGTCGGAATTTCCGACAACACGCTCCGATCGGACATTTTCCATCGGAAAATCCGACCGTGTGTACGGGGCATAAGTCTTACCTTGCCAACTGGAGATCTGAGCTCCGAAGAGCCCCAGTGTGGTGAATGTCGCCGTGTCAAGACCTGGGAGGAGAGACCGGAGCCGAACCCGGAGCCTGTGAGCGCTCAGATGAGTAGAGCAAGATAGGGGGAGGAAAGAGATGAAAGAGAGAATGAGAGAAAATACGAGAGTTATATCAACTTTCAATAGAAAATATACCTGTAAATAAAAATAACATAGCTTAGAAACTCGGGGGCCCCTAGACATCCCCCCCAATTCCCAGGGTAGGATGAGGGAGTCCATCCTGTCCCTATAACCTGAGAGGGCCGGCGCCCCACCCTTAGGGCAACCAGACAAGAAATCAATGGCATAAACTGCACTCTTAGTTCCTAATGGAGGTGCACTGGATCCACCACTGCCCCGCCACCAGTAGTATATAAAAAAAGGAAGTCATAAAGGCAGTCTTCCTTGTGTTAACTGTCAGAACGACCGGGAGAACATGAACATCCTAAATGCAAAAAATTAACAGAGAACTTATTATCTCATCTGACCTCCCCCCGAGGACCTCAATCCTCCCCCCCAGAGCCTAGGGGGGAAAGGCAGATCAAGATGGGGATACCACTGTATCCCAAAACATGAGGGAGACAGTATTTTCTTACTGTGTAAAAAGCCACATCCGTAGATTCTGGAATTCAAAGTGAGGGGAAATACGACCAGAAAGCATTTTAAATAAACTCATGCCCCCCCCCGTTACTCTGGAATAACATGTTTGGAAGCCAACTAAAGGGAATGT
Source organism: Lithobates septentrionalis (assembly GCA_037952835.1). Lineage (NCBI taxonomy): Eukaryota > Metazoa > Chordata > Amphibia > Anura > Ranidae > Lithobates > Lithobates septentrionalis. Next base: position 3,555,949 of record JBBDGP010000074.1, read on the forward strand.
AAAGCTAGTTGTCAAGATCCTGATCAGCTAGTATGAGCCAAGAAAAGTCAAGGTGACAGCACCCTTCTTCCTCTCCATCCCAGAAGGTGTGCAGAGAAGGCCGTCATCAGGAAAGCTTCGGCAGGAAGCCTGATTGCGGTTAAGGCCATAGCTTTAGGTATGTCCGTAAAGCCATGGGGCCGGTAAGAAGAGTAAGTCATAAGAAGACCCAAAAGAACATCTCGAGTCTGTAGTTGACAAAAGGAAAGTTCTGGATCAGGGCCCTGAACCTAATCGAGCCAGAACATCAGGTTGGGAAGTTTTCCTTGGAGCGTTTGGAGCTTTGTTTCAACCAGGAAGGCTGCAGCGGGCTCACTGGTGGTGGTCTTTTCGTAGATGCGGGAGTGTTCCTGCCCTGCTGGGAGCATGATGGGTCTTGTGTGATCAGGCCTAGGTGCAACATGAGACATTCTCCTTCAGCGAGGGTTGAGAAGCCGTAGTATTTATTTCTGTATGAAAAATTCAATCGCAGGGGGAATGACCAGCGGTAGGTAATTTCCCTCTCAATCAACTGTTGTATCAGCGGTTTGAGAGAACGCCTCTTCTGTACCGAGTACAGTGATAAGTCAGCAAACATCTGTATCCTGTGACCGAGCAGCTTGAGATCGTCTGATCCCCTAGACCTCCTCATCACCTCCTCAACAGAGTAAAAGTGAGGTTTCACAATTATATTGCGTGGGAGTCCATCTGATCGAGGGGGTTGCAGGGCTCTGTGGGCTCTATCTAGCTCCAGACGCTGTTCAGATATGTCAGGAATAAGGTCCCTCATCAGGTTTTTTTTACTGATGCGTGTACATCCTTCTCAGCTTCGGGGAGGCCTCTAATTCGGAAATTGTAGCATCTCGATCTATTTTCGAGGTCATCAATTTTTGTGAAAGCTGTTTCAAGTTGATCCTGCATGTCCTGTATTTTGGCTGAGTTTTGGTTAATACGAGAGACTGCTTGGTCCGCTTTCTTTTCAATTGTGTCCCTCCTCTGCCCCAGTTGCTGCAGGTCAGCATGGATGGAGGAGGTTATTTGTGCCGCATTCAGGGCCAGGCTCTTGGATATTAATTGGGAGAAAGCTTCCATCATGGATGGGAAGTCTGTGGGTACAGGGGAGGCTGCAGATGATTCAGTCACTGACAATAATAGGCCTGTATGAGGGTCCATCATGGGAGTGGAGGGGAGGCCGGATCCCAATCGTCCCAGCAGGGACTCAGTGGATGTGGGTGAAGTGACCAGAGGCAGGGGAGGGAAGTCTGTACCTGGGGAAGATGGGCGCTGTGAGTCCTGATCCGCAATGGATTCCTCTGCATCCCCTGTATTGAGTGAGCCTCGTGGAGCCACCGCCATCTTAGCATAGCTGACCGGGATGGCCGCCGAGGTCATCTGGCCCGAGAGGCTTCTCCGGACTTGTGCCATTATGCTGTATGTGTTCCCGGGGGTCTCCCCCACTCGTTTATCCCGGTGCGGTGCTCGGGGGTCTGTTCTGGTGTCTCTGGTGACGATCTATGGGCAGCGGTGGAGCGGAGCTCTAGAAGCCAGCGGTCATTTTAGAAGCTGCCACGCATGCGCCTCCCGCAATCACACACAATTTTGAGCTCATGACGGTTGCAAATTGAATGTTAACAAATAGAAAAGACTATCATTCTGAGCCCAGCATTTTTCATTCTTGTCCCAATCATTTGTGGCCACTACTGTCTATTGATATGTAAACCACTTTGTTAAATCAGCAATTAGTGATCAATAATAACATCTAGTTAACATCATTAATTTTACGCCAAAAAATGCATTGAACAATGCTCTACCTGACTCAAGCTGGGCTCCTCCACATCTTCCTGGGTGGAAGGCCCAGGTTGGACATCAGAAGCCTCAGCTGAGGTGGAAGGAAGCCTTGAAGGAAGATTGGAGAGTGCTAGCTTGGGTTCACTCTGGTCTGACAGAAAATGCAGTCTGTCATAGTACCACAGCCTGAGTGCATAAACATCATCTGCTGCTCCTGACCTCTGGGCATTCTGGACCTTCTTTCTCTCCCTAAGATAAGTACTCCTCATGCCACCAATTTTGGCCTTCAAATAGGTGATGTCTCCCGTGGGGATCATCGGTTTCACAAATTCAAGCAGTTTCTCCACCGCTGCTTTCCTCTATTTTAGCTTATTAAAAAACGGGTGGTTTACCTGCCAGACAGGGCAGCTCCCTGAAATGTCAATGAATATTGTTAGAAATTCCCCATCATTGAATGGATCCATTTTCTCTGCAAGACACAACACAAGACAAACCCTAATGTCAGGCTAAACTCTTCTAATCTTGTCCCAATATAGGCCTCAATCTAGAATCAGTATAGGCCACTGATGCACCAAGTTTAAATTGTACCTTTGTTATTACGTTTGTCGCTTCTGCTACTCCTTCCTCCATTCACAGATCGTACGTATGACACACGCGTGTTACACTTTATATACACTACCGTTCAAAAGTTTGGGGTCACCCAAACAATTTTGTGTTTTCCATGAAAAGTCACACTTATTCACCACCATACGTTGTGAAATGAATAGAAAATAGAGTCAAGACATTGACAAGGTTAGAAATAATGATTTGTATTTGAAATAACATTGTTTTTACATCAAACTTTGCTTTCATCAAAGAATCCTCCTTTTGCAGCAATTACAGCATTGCACACCTTTGGCATCCGTCCACAACACTTTTTTCCAGTCTTCCTCTGTCCAATGTCTGTGTTCTTTTGCCCATCTTAATCTTTTTCTTTTATTGGCCAGTCTCAGATATGGCTTTTTCTTTGCCACTCTGCCCTGAAGCCCAAAATCCCGCAGCCGCCTCTTCACTGTAGATGTTGACACTGGTGTTTTGCGGGTACTATTTAATGAAGATGCCAGTTGGGGACCTGTGAGGCGTCTGTTTCTCAAACTAGAGACTCTAATGTGCTTATCTTCTTGCTTAGTTGTGCAACGCGGCCTCCCACTTCTTTTTCTACTCTGGTTAGAGCATGTTTGTGCTGTCCTCTGAAGGGAGTAGTACACACCGTTGTAGTAAATCTTCAATTTCTTTGCAATTTCTCGCATGGAATAGCCTTCATTTCTAAGAACAAGAATAGACTGTCGAGTTTCAGATGAAAGTTCTCTTTTTCTGGCCATTTTGAGCGTTTAATTGACCCCACAAATGTGATGCTCCAGAAACTCAATCTGCTCACAGGAAGGTCAGTTTTGTAGCTTCTGGAAGAAGCTAGACTGTTTTTAGATGTGTGAACATGATTGCACAAGGGTTTGCTAATCATCAATTAGCCTTCTGAGCCAATGAGCAAACACATTGTACCATTAGAACACTGGAGTGATAGTTGCTGGAAATGGGCCTCTATACACCTATGTAGATATTGCACCAAAAACTAGACATTTGCAGTTAGAATAGTCATTTACCACATTAGCAATGTATAGAGTATATTTGTTTAAAGTTAGGACTAGTTTAAAGTTAGCTTCATTTAAAAGTACAGTGCTTTTCCTTCAAAAATAAGGACATTTCAATGTGACCCCAAACTTTTGAACGGTAGTGTACACTGCACATGTGTGAAAATCTGCCCACCCCTGACATTCTTTCTAGTCTATTCCCCGCCCCTTGCCTTTCGGCGCAGTGGGAGAGCACATGGCGGAGAAAGAGCAAGTGCATGCAGACAGCAGCAGCAACGACGAAAGGCCGGAGCCACAAATGTCCCGATCCCGGAGGAGATTTAACGCCTCAAATATTTCCTTTATAGAGATGGTGGAGATGGTGGACATCTTGAAGAGGCCAGACTATGAATGGAAGCATGGACCTTACCCAAACCCAAATGTGAAAAAGGCCAAGATCATGACTAAAGTTGTGAAAAGTCTGCACAGGAATTTTGGGGTACGGTGATCCAAGGATCAATTGAGGAAATGATGGTCAGACCTCAAATTGAGGGAGCACGATCAATACAGAAAGATCAAGAAAATTCTTCAAAAAAGTAAGTAGTTGTTGTGTGTTCCTATTATTATTATTATTATTATTATTATTATTATTTGCATGCTGCTCTATGTGCTTTTCTTTACTGTTGTACAGTTTAAAATGGCAAGTTTTAGGTTCGTGGGCACAGTAATCCCATCGTAGTAAACATTGTTCATTCGCCCACTAATACAATGTTTTTGGCAGATGCAGGTTAACTACATTTGTTCATGCCTATTTGTATTAAAAGAAGTTTGTTGTCTAGATGGGTGTGTAACTATAATGAAATGAAAACTTGATTCAGTGTAAGGAGAGGTCACTCAGCAGCTGTTTACACATCTGGATGCAGGAGCACTAGTGTGGGACACCAGAACACCCTTTTTAGGGTGTCCCACACAGGTGCTCCAGTGGATACTAGGGGTGTCTCCATGTGTGAAAATTGTACAAAAAAGGTAAGTATTCCAGCTTTATAAAGGGAAAAAAAATAACGTCTTCAGCTTGGAACTCTGTAAAAAAAAAGACAATTGTACGACACTTCCAAGCAATGTTTCATATTACTATTTCTCACATCAAATATCTGTGTGCTAAGTATACCTTTTTTTTTTTATTAACATAGGGGAGAAAAGACTCAGGACATCTGAGGACTCCAGGGACCCCCCCCCACTGCCTAAAGAAAAGGAAATCCCCACACCACAACCAGAAGATGTGGAGGAAGGAGAGGTTTATGAAGTGGGCAAAATAGTGACCACAACAGGTGAGTGTCTGAGACCACAGCTTCAGGTAATAGATGGATGCCTTCATATTTATAATACATGGTGTGTTTTTTTTTATTATAGGTGATGTGGATGTTGTGGAAGAAGAATCTCATTTCACAAGTGCAAGTGCACACGTTGTCATCAGGGAGATCATGGTGTGCAATCATGATTTACAGATAATCAAGGAAGACATTAATGATGTGGAAAAAAAGACTCAAAAACATCATTGATGTTTTAGGCAGGATCTAAAACACCCCAAAATTCTTCTTGTTTGTATTTTTATTATTTTCACACTTTTAAAATATTTTTTAGAAAACCAAATTTTGAAGATGCACACAGTGTGTCAACATGTGCTATCTGCCATCATTGAATATCAAGGTACGTGTTTTGGGGGTGCAACCCCTTCCTTGCAAATTAAGGTAGATGAAAGGAAGGGGTTGCACCCCTGAAACATGTCCATTGATCCCCCATGATGGGAGCTAGCACATGTTGACATTAGGCATGGGATCAGGAGGGAAATCCCCATTTTGACTCTCAATTTGTCTGCATCTTCAAAATTTGGCTTTCACAGGGGTGACATCACCCCATCTGATGAAGGCAATATCAACACAGTTTGGACATACTAATGTCTGATATTGCCTTCACTTTGTCAAAGTTGAACTTGAGTTGTGTATTGTTTTATGGTTTTAAACATGCCTGTTTTAACACAAAAAGGCTATTTGTACTGTCAAAAACAAAAATGTTATTACTAAAATATGTTGGTTTGTTCAAAAACCCTTCTCTAACGCACATGTGAATGTGCACAGAGTAAAACGTTTTCTACTCAACAATGTGTGGCTTCTTCTTTCAATGCTCAATGTCATTTTTTGGACTAAGTTGGTGTTTACACTGACATGGTTTTTTTTTTACTAAAGGCAAATCCACTTTGCACTGCAAGTGCACTTTCAATGCAGTTTCAAGTGCACTTTTGCAGTGCACTTGGAGTGCAAAGTGGATTTTCCTTTAGTAAATAACTCCCACAGTGCTTTATAATTTGCCACAATCATGCCATTTTCGTGACTCACCAAAATTCATTCATGGTGCTGAAAATGATGTATATTTTTATCAGTAATGCATTATATACATTAACAACAAAAACAAGGTGTGTGTTTGCACTATTAACCACTTCAGCCCCGGAAGGATTTACCCCCTTCCTGACCAAAGCACTTTTTATAATTTGGCACTGCGTCGCTTTAACTGCTAATAGCGCGGTCATGCAATGCTGTACCCAAACTAATTATTTGCGTCTCCACAAATAGAGCTTTCTTTTGATGCTATTTAATCACCTCTGCGGTTTTTATTTTTTGCACTATAAACGGAAAAAGACCGAAAATTTTGAAAAAAAACAATATTTTCTACTTTTTGTTATAAAAAAAATACAATAAACTCAATTTTAGTCATACATTTAGTCCAAAATGTATTCAGCCACATATATTTGGTAAAAAAAAATGTCAATAAGCGTATATTTATTGGTTTGCGCAAAAGTTATAGCGTCTACAAACTAGGGTACATTTTCTGGAATTTACACAGCTTTTAGTTTATGACTGCCTGTCTCATTTCTTGAGGTGCTAAAATAGAAGGGCAGTACAACCCCCCCCCCAAATGACCCCATTTTGGAAAGTAGATATCCCAAGGAAAATGCTGAGAGGCATGTTGAGCCCATTGAATATTAATTTTTTTTTGTCCTAAGTGATTGAATAATAACAAAATAAAAAAAAAATTACAAAAGTTGTCACTAAATGATATATTGCTCACACAGGCCATGGGCATATGTGGAATTGCACCCCAAAATACATTTAGCTACTTCTTCTGAGTATGGGGACACCCCATGTGTGGGACTTTTTGGGAGCCTAGCTGCATACGGGGCCCAAAAAACCAAGCACCGCCTTCAGGATTTCTAAGGGCGTAAATTTTTGATTTCACTCCTCACTACCTATCACAGTTTTGAAGGCCATAAAATGCCAGGACAGTTCAAACCCCCCCTAAATGGCCCCATTTTGGAAAGTAGACACCCCAAGCTATTTGCTGAGAGGCATGTCGAGTCCATGGAATATTTTATATTTTGCCACAAGTTGCGGGAAAATTACAAACTTTTTTTTTTTTTTGCACAAAGTTGTCACTAAATGATATATTGCTCACACAGGCCATGGGCATATGTGGAATTACGCTTCAAAATACATTCTGCTGCTTCTCCTGAGTATGGGGATACCACATGTGTGGGACTTTTTGGGAGCCTAGCTGCGTACGGGGCCCCGAAAACCAAGCACCGCCTTCAGGATTTCTAAGGGCGTAAATTTTTGATTTCACTCCTCACTACCTATCACAGTTTCGGAGGCCATAAAATGCCAAGATGGCACAAACCCCCCCAAATGACCCCATTTTGGAAAGTAGAGACCCCAAGATATTTGCTGAGAGGCATGGCGAGTATTTTTGAAAATTGCAGCTCTCATTTGTTTTTGAAAATAAGGAAAGAAAAGAATTTTTTTTCAAAACTTTGTGACAAAAAGCGAGGTCTGCAAAATACTCACCATACCTCTCAAATAGCTTGGGGTGTCTACTTTCCAAAATGGGGTCATTTGGGGGGGGTTTGTGCCATCTGGGCATTCCATGGCCTCCAAAACTGTGATAGGCAGTGAGGAGTGAAATCAAAAATGTACATCCTTACAAAGCCTGAAGGCGGTGCTTGGTTTTTGGGGTCCCGTATGCGGCTAGACTCCCAAAAAGTCTCACACATGTGGTATCCCCGTACTCAGGAGAAGCAACGAAATGTATTTTGGGGTGTAATTTCACATATTCCCATGGCATGTTTGAGCAATATATCATTAAGTGACAACTTTGTGCAAAAAAAAAAAAAATATGTCTTTTTCCTGCAACTTGTGTCACAATATAAAATATTCCATGGACTCGACATGCCTCTCAGCAAATAGCTTGGGGTGTTCTACTTTCCAAAATGGGGTCATTTGGGGGGGTTTTGAACTGTCCTGGCATTTTATGCACAACATTTAGAAGCTTATGTCACATATCACCCACTCTTCTAACCACTTAAGACAAAGCCCTTTCTGACACTATTTGTTTACATGAAAAGAAAATTACTTTGAACCCCCAAACATTATATATATTTTTTTAAAGCAAAGGCCCTACAGATTAAAATGGTGGGTATTTAATTTTTTTTTTTCACACAGTAATTGCGCAGCGATTATTCAAACGCATTTTTTGGGGAAAAAACACACTTTTTTTAATTTTAATGCACTAAAACACACTATATTGCCCAAATGTTTGATGAAATAAAAAAGATTATCTTAGGCCGAGTACATGGATACCAAACATGACATACTTTAAAACTGCGCACAAATGTGCAGTGGCGACGAACTACATACATTTTTAAAAGCCTTTAAATGCCTTTACAGGTTACCACTTTAGATTTACAGAGGAGGTCTACTGCTAAAATTACTTCCCTCGATCTGACCTTCGTGGTGATACCTCACATGCATGGTGTAATTGCTGTTTACATTTGACGCCAGACCAACGCTTGCGTTTGCCTTTGCGCGAGAGCAGGGGGGGGAGGGGTGCTTTTTTTTTTTTTTATTTATTTTTTTTTTTTTGCTTTTTTATTAAATTTTTAAACTGTTCCTTTCATTTTTTTATTTTTTTTATCATTTTAAATGTTATGTCAGGGAATGTAGATATCCCCTATGATAGCAATAGGTAGTGACAGGTACCCTTTTTTGAAAAAAATGAGGTCTATTAGACCCTAGATCTCTCCTCTGCCCTCAAAGCATCTGACCACACCAAGATCAGTGTGATAAAATGCTTTCTCAATTTCCCAATGGTGCTGTTTACATCCGACGAAATCTAAGTCATGAAATGCACGTGGCTTCAGGGTTCTTAGGCCATAGAGATGATTGGAGCCATTCTGGTCTCTGATCAGCTCTATGGTCAGCTGGCGGAATCACTGGCTGCATTCTCGGGTTCCCTGTTGGGACAGGAGAGCCAGAGAAAAACATGGAAGACGGTGGGAGGGGGGGCATTCCCTCCCACTGCTTGTAAAAGCAGTCTAGAGGCTAATTAGCCACTAGGATTGCTTTTACATGAAAGCCGACCGCTGGCTGAAAAGAATTATACCAAGATGATACCTAAACCTGCAGGCATCATTCTGGTATAACCACTCAAAGTCCAGCAACATACCATTATGTTGCTGGTCCTTGTTGGGCATATATTGTAATCTTTTTTTTCATGCAGCCTGTGGGCTGAACGAAAAAAAGAGATTGATTGGTGGGTATGCCCACCATTAGAATACCTCCCTTCATCCACCCACTTCTAATAATGGGCATGCATGCACCATTTATATATGCCGAAGAATGGGGGTATCCACCCCAAAAGTTAGGAGCAAATCGCTCCTCCGTCCCTGCTGCCCCCATGCTTCGGCATATATCACCTCCGCTGGAGTCACGGCTTTATATATCGTGGGAGCAAACACTGTTGCTGTCAAGATAAATAAATCCGCGCTGCAGCTGAATGGCGTACCTGAAAACAAAAAAATGGTTAACAATAAAACACTGTAAACAGTAAAGTATAAAAAATTGCATACCTGAAAAGCAAACATGATAAAACATAATAACAATAAAACATTGCAGAATAGAATACAGTAAAAAAGAGCAGAACAATAGAGAGAGAATAGAGAGAGAGAGAGAGAATAATAAAACGACAACTATTTTTGTTTTTTTTTATTTTATATATTTTTTTGTGTTTTTTTTTTTTTACACTTTTTTTTTGTAACTGTAACTTTTATAACTGTAACCGGTTACAGGTTCGGGTCTCTCAAAATGCAATGGCATCTTGGGAGACCCTGTGAAAGTGTGCCTAGTCTGTGCAATGCTCTACCCGACTCTAATACTCAGCTAGTGTATAGTAGCTTTCAAAACATTCACCAATGCAAAGACCAGGATTGGGGATGTGAATGGGGGAAGTACGGTTGCTGCAGAAGTGGTGGGTTCCCAATTAGGATTGGCGAATGCAGCAGGAAGGGCATTATGGGCACGACGGGCCTGTGTTTGTCTTCTTCTTGGTGGCAGCGGGACACTACTTGTGCTTGCCACCTCACCAGCTTGAACTGCACTTATGGGACTCGCCACGTCACCAAGTGTTACTGCAGTGCTGGTTTGACTACGACCGGGGTGTACTAGGCCGCTGGTGCTTGCCAGTTCACCAAAATGCTACCAAAAGAACTGTTAGCGATCGCAGGGATCAGGCTTGACTCTGCGAACGCTGCAGTTATGGGTTTAGTGTTTTGTAAGTGACAGTGATCGATCGATACTGCACTTGGGTGGGCTGGGCTGGTCGGAGGGGCAAAACGCAGGTGCTAGCAGGTATCTGAGCTGATCCCGCTAACACTGTGTTTTTGGGAACCCTAAACTGCTGGGGACGCTAGTATAGATCTGATCAGATCAGATATTGATCCGTTCAGATACTATACCACTAAGGGAGGTGTATGGTGCGTGCGTGGGTGTTAGCGGTACTGGCGCTAACCTGACGCTGCCTGGGGTGACGCAGACCCTATCTGACCCTAAAACCTAAGTTATATCACCACCGGGCAATCAGGGGGCTAAACCTTTATTAGGTAATAAATGGCGGGTGCCCTGACACTATAAAAAATAATCTAACTAACCAGCGTCACCCATAACACTTATACGGTGATCACTGGTGAAAGGGTTAACTAGGGGGCAATCAAGGGGTTAAAACCTTTATTAGATAGTATATGGGGGTCCCTGATGCTATAAAACGCTGATGGCGAACCTATATATTTACCTCCCTAACTAGCGTCACCAGTGACATTAACACAGCGATCAGAAAAATGATCGCTTAGTGACACTGGCGATGGGGGGTGATAAAGGGGTTAAAACTTTATTAGGGGGGTTAGGGGGGTACCCTAGACCTAAAGGGGGCTAACCCTAACTGCCCTACCACACTAACTGTCACAAACTGACACCAATGCAGTAATCAGAAAAAAAAAACTGCTTGGTGTCACTGTGACGGGGGGGTGATTAGGGGGTGATCGGGGGGTGATGGGGGGTGTAATGTGTGCCTGGTGTGTTTTACTGTGTGTGTTGTGTAGTGCAACTCACTCAGATGTCTTCTCTCCTCTGCGCCGGAACGGAAAATACCGAGCCGAGCAGCGATGACATCACTTCCTCTGCCGCTGTTTACTATACAGCAGCAGAGGAAGAATCTCATTCGTGTGGAGCGATCGTAAGGAGGTGGCCACAAATGAGTGGCCTCCCCCTCAGCCTGTATCGCTTCCCCAACGAAGCTGACCTCCTCGGGCACCGGGGGGGGGCGCGATGCGTCCCCAGCCCGCGGAAGGCAGATCACATACCAGGTACGTGATTTTGCCTGCCCGTGCCACTCTGCCGCAGTATATCTGCATTAGGCGGTCGGCAAGTGGTTAAAGAAAATGGGCAAAAAAAAAAAACAGCCCATTGGATAACCTAGGAGACAGCTAAAAGAAACACAAGCAGTACATCAAAGGAAATATTTCAGTTTAACTAAAAAAAAAATAATTTTTAAAATGTTTATTAAAACATTTTCTAGCATATCAATGGCCCCCCTACCCGCAAAGTACTCCATATATTTTATAAGGACCTTGTGTGCATTTTGGGGGGGCAAGCACTGAAAACCAGATACAAACCCTGTCACGGTCCCTACCGTGACTTGCAGATGGCCAGGCGTGGTCGCGCCCCAAGTGGCTCTGGGTGATATTGGTGGTAACTCATGACTGTCTGTTCTTGCTCTTGTTTCTTTACTTCTGAGCCACACCTCAGTTCTATTCAGCCTGCTTTCCAGCCATGCCTAGTTTAGCATGAAGTACTGTGGGCGATACTCTGTTTGTACCTGTCACTCCTGGATCAGCTGAGGCAGGTTACCTAATTAGCTGGGCATAAAACCCTGTCCCACTCTGAGGGTTTTGTCAGTTCATTTTCTCATGTTTGCCAAGTGTTCCTGTGCCCTCGTTGCAGTGTTCCAAGACTTCAGACCCTGGCTTTGTTTATCGTTATCCTGACTTCTGGAATCCCTGACTGTGGCTTTACTTCGACTATCCCTTGGCAAGTCCTGTCAAGCCCCCGTACATAAATTCACAGCCCAGTTAGCTTATCTATTTGTTACCGTGGGCTGTGTGTATTTGCAGGGGTGAGCGTACATCTCTGCACCATGGGCTCCAACCTAGGTAAGCCCTTACAAACCCACAAGCACAAACTGAAGAGCAGTAATGATCTGAAAAGCACAAGGCTAAATATTGTGAATCGTCTCTCACCAAACTTCTACTAACACGAGATTAGCAGAAGGAGCCCAAAAGGTGGCGCACTGGCTATTGAACTTCCCTTTTATAGTGCCGTCGTACGTGTTGTATGCCACCGTGTTCTTGACATTCGGAATTTCCGGCAAGATTTTTGTGACCTTGTGTATGCAAGACAAGTTTGAGCCAACATCCGTCGGAAAAAAAAAACATGGATTTTGTTGTCGGAATGTGCGATCGTGTGTATGCGGCATTAGGATTGAGGATCCTATGGACTATTGGGTCTTCAAGCTGGACCACTGATTGGAGTTGCACAGTATGCACTTTAATTAAAATTGAAAACCAATGTTTACAAATCCCCTGCTGATGCCACAGGCTAAACTTTTAAATGTTATTTGTCACCATTGCCGGCTTCTGCCACTTCTAGTGGCCTATTTTGGTACTCAAGCACTGTAAAGGCCCCACACAATGTTTCTACAACTCAACCTGCATAGTGTCTAATGTTTGCTTCAGGGTAAATCCTGCTTTAGGTCTCAAAGTTTGCAACCTATTCCAAAACCTCCAACAAACAAAAATATCTGTGGGTGTTGTCGCTCATACCTGAAGTCCTTAAAGTCTGAATTTTTAATAACGTGGGATTAATTGAGGATTTGGGGATGGGAGGATGGGTCGAGAAAGTTAGGCTGTGATTTTAAAGGTTTTTTTGTTTACCTTGTTTTGAAGTTTTATTAACCAGTTGCCGCCCGGCCACAGTGCATTTACTGCAGCAGGGCAACACAGGAAAGCTGGTTCAAATACATGTACGTCATCAAATATTAACATTTACCATTTACGTTTTGATCTTTAAATTCCTACAATGCTGGGAAGCGGTTATTTGTGAAAGCAATAGTGTCAGGGAATTGTGGTCATTGTCGCGGGACAACATCTTTATTTGTAACTCATCATGAATGATGTAGATTTACATCACTGGGCACTGTAATTGATGTTTGGATTTGCATTGGGTAGAATCTTATTTGATGTTATTTTTTTTGGTCTCCTAATGTTGTTTGTGTTTTACTGTATATGCTGTTTTTTTGGTAACAAGGAATGCTCATTCATGTTGGGTGGGGGATTGATATCTGTGGCCCTTTATTCTAAGGATGGTGTCCGGATTCTAATAAGTCTTGCCCTGCAGACCCCCTTATCCATTTTGAGTGACATGATATGGCCCCTGTCCCCAACATTATGGGAACAGTGTATATTACCTGGGTGGAGACTCTTCCACTCTCCCCTTGGAAGGTATTCTCCCAATTTATGAGTGCATATGGCTTGGTATGGTTAAGTAGGGGGATGCACTCTGTGTTTAGTGATAAACGTTGGATTTACACGGGGGGACATATTTATTTGTTTTATTAAAGGACGCTAACAGTGTGTTTTTTTTTATTTACTATTAACTTTTTTTGTGATGGAGTAACAAGCAGTATTATGTACTCTGTACTACTTAGCCACAAAGAGAGGGGGCCAGATATTTCAGGACCAGTTTTTCCTACAGGGGTTCCATATTCTGATAATTTCCCCCAACACAAAGTCTTGCATACCTATTGAGGGGCAGAATGTGGGGGATAAGGCCCTTGTACCCACCAGCATGGGGGCCTCATGCTTTGCGAGAGGTGGGTTTTCCATCTAACTTTGCAAATCACCTTCCTAATGTTGAGGGCAGGTGGTGAGAAGCAAGCTAACTCTCCCTGCCTTTCCTGGCCAGCCAGGCTATATGCCAGGATAAGAAATCTTTTTTGAACATATGAAAAAGCATCATGGAGTTTCCATAAGAGTTCTTAAAAGACCCTTATCCAGGCATGCAACCTGGCTGGCCAGGAAAGACAGGGACAGTTAGCTTGCTTTTTACCCCTCCTGAACCATAATATATTTAATAAAACAAATAAACATGTCCCATCCATGTAAATCCAACATTAATCACATCGTCCAGCAATGCAGATCCATGTTAAACATAAGCAATGGTCAAAGGTGTTAATGATATGACAACCTGCTGCACCTGATGATCTTTATCCACAGCTACTTCCATCACAAATGACTGATCCTCAGCACTGCTAGAATGTAAACACGGTATTAAGGGTCCTGGCTGAAGTAACTGACTAAATATGGTCATAACCAACAAGATTTGGCTCCTAGAGACTTCAATTGGGTCTGGCGCTATATTCAGGTTTAGGGGAATTTATTTTCTCAGGTTCATCAAACCTCCTGCAAGCCAAATTTTGTCAGAATCGCTCATCCTTAATTGAGGCTTGTAGCAGACTTGCTAATACATGTTTTCATTCTATAGGTTTTTTCTTTTTTGCAAGTTCAATATTTTTATTTGGTCAGGCTCAGGTGTGGATTCAGGCCCATTGACTTATATGGAAATGCTTCTGAATCACACATGTCAGTCAGTTGTGAACAGGATAAAATCCTGACCTGATCCTGATGCAATCCTGACCTGATCCTGATCAAAAACTGATCTGAAATGCTGAACATCTACTTTGTCAATTAGCTGTGAAAATGGAGCTTCAGTTCACACTTCACATGTGTGAACCCAGCCTTAAAAAAAAAAAAAAATTACAATAAAACAATATGCATTGCAGATTGAGTTTTGATGTACATGTATTCTTTATAAAATATTTAGATAACATAGTAGATCAACTAGACCAGTATTAAATGTAGGTATCCATGGTAAGTTGCCTAGAGCAGCCATACCATGTGACACGAAACTTCATATAATACATATGTTAAAAAAAAGAACAGATTAAACATTGAAACAAAAAAAAAAAAAAAGAGAAAACAATGCAGGTCTATGCAGTACTTTATATGGTAATGCAGGGGCAGACTAACCATTAGGGCCCTCAGGCACCGCCCGAGGGCCTGGGGCCAGCAGGGGGCCCCATGAGAGGCTCCTGATACTTCTGTCCCAATTAATCTGTGTTGATCCTGGAGCCCAGTGCTCCGGTAACTTGTCTGACAGGAGCACGCTGGCAGGGCACTCAGAACACCTTCCCCACATCTGTTGCAGGGTTCCCAGGTCCCCCACGCAACAATTGTCCCTCTGTAACATCCAACACCGGCATCTCTCCCCACTGAGCGTGCACACCACAGAGAGGGAGCTCACTGAGGACCCTCCTCCTCTGCTCCGATGTATACAGACAGGAGTAGGAGCCGGCGAGGAGAGACATTCACTGCAAGAACTGTGCTGGTTATCTGATGTGTGTATATCGTTTGTTGATAGGGGAGGGGGACACGCCAACACAGTAGCCAGGAAGGGGGGAGCAGGATGCACACATGGAAAAGTGATGGGGGGGTTGCATTTGGAGAGTAGTGGAATTGTGCTGGAAGGTGGGGTAGTGTGGGGGGATTTCAGATCCGCCCCTATTAGCACAAGTCCTCTACCCTCCAAAAACATCCCCCAGCACATATCCTCTTATACCCCCTCTCCCCCAAATCAAAGAGATGCTGCTTGGCAGTCATCCCAGGGCCCCTGTCTGCTCTCATCCCTGGGGCCCCTCTCTGCTCTCATCCCTGGGGCCCCTCTCTGCTCTCATCCCAGGGTTCCTCTCTGTCCTCATCCCAGGTGTCCCCTAAACACCGACTGTGATAGGGGGTCTAAGGACAGTAAGGGCTTGTTTACATTCACAGTTTGGAGGTGGCAAAATCTCATAGTTGAGCCCTGTTTTTACACACCCCCAACCAATCCCCCTTTAACTGCAGTGGCCAGGGGTGTACACATGTTGCAGCTGCAGCAGGAATTTTACACCCTGTCACACTTGGCAGGTGTAGTGCCTGCCAAGCGTAACCAATTCAAATGAATGGGGCTGCTCTGCAAAGGCCATGCGACCCTGTGCAGTGCAGCAAAAAGGGTTAAGGCAGTGGGGAGGCATTTTATTGCCTCCTCATCACCTGCTTTAACCCCTTGGGTCCCACACTAGCATGCTGCAACTGTGTGCATAGCACATAATTGCAGGGTGTTTGCAGAATGACTCTATACACTTGAATGGGTCGCAATCATCCACCAAAAGCAACAGGGTTTTAATGCCTGCTGCAGCATGCGTACATCCTCAGCTGCTGCCACTGAGGCTAAAGGGGGTAGGGACGAATGTATGTAATGTGGGCGCTGCGCAATAAGTAGGTGGTGTTTTGTGTGGCTTGTGTGTGGACAGGGACACAGGGGGGCCCCATGATCTCTTATTGCCCGGGTGACCCATACTGTAAGTTGTCAGTCTGCCCTTGTGGTAATGTAAAGCTAGTAGGAAACATATGCTGATTGCTGAGTAATGAAGCTAATGTAATCATTTGGCATAAATCCAATGTGTTCACAGTTTCCAAAGGTTTTCACACAGAACAGTTTTATCTTTTTTGGTATGCTAACATTCTTTCATAGGTATAGTGGGTTTGGACTAACTCAATAATCTCTGTTAGATTAAGAGCAATATCCTTTTTCCAATGTCTAGTGATTTTTAATCTTGCAGCTAGTAGAATATGTGTATCTAAGAAAGCTATCATTATCAAAGTTCAGAATAGCTAAGTATGAACTAGGTGTTGTCATAATAAAGTCGTTTTTAAATGCCCTGAATAATTACCGTATTTATCGGCGTATAACACGCACCGGCGTATAACATGCACCGGCGTATAACACGCACCCCAATTTAGGAGGGAATTTTAAGGGAAAAAAAACTTTTAGGAGGGAAGTTGAAGGGAAAAAACTTACATTTAAATGCCCATCATTGCAGCCTTCTCAGTGCAGCCTTGCCCCAGTGCAGCCATGTCAGTGCAGCCTTGTCAGTGCAGCCTTGTCAGTGCAGCCTTCCCCAGTGCAGCCTTACCCAGTGCAGCCTTCCCCAGTGCAGCCTTCCCCAGTGCAGCCTTGCCCCAGTGCAGCCTTCGATCCTCTATCCCTGCCATCCTGGGCTTTAAAATCGCCGACCGCGATTTTAAAATGGCGCCGCCGGCGCCGAAATACACAGAGCCGGTCCTTGGCTCTTCCCGGCGGCTCTCGTTCACTTTCGGCTCCACTCGTAGTCCCGAGTGGAGCTATCCGAACCTAGCCGAGTAGGTTCTGATAGCTCCGCTCGGGACTACGAGTGGAGCCAAAAGTGAACGAGAGCCACCGGGAAGAGCCGAGGACCGGCTCTGTGTATTTCGGCGCCGGCAGTGCCATTTTCAAATCGCGGTCGGCGATTTTGAAGATGTGACAGCTCGGGATCGCAGGGGATCGGCGTATAACATGCACCTGCGATTTTCCCCTGATTTTAAGGGGAAAAAAGTGCGTGTTATACGCCGATAAATACGGTATATATAGATTTGTATAATCTAACGTGAACCACAGGATCCAGGCAACCACAATTAAGGAGTTGTATGATTCTCCACAGAATTGACAAATCTGTATACAGTAAAACCTTGGATTGCGAGCATAATTTGTTCCGGAAACATGCTTGTAATCCAAAGCACTCATATCAAAGCAAATTTCCCCATAAGACAAAATGGAAACTCAGATGATTCATTCCACAACCATTTATTCATAAGTCCTTCAGCTTATAGTCCATATAAAAAGATTATAGCAATGTGATGGGTTGTGTAACCATAAAATGTCGATTCACAAATGGCAGCCTCCACAATGGGATTAGAAGCAAAATCCAGCAGGAGCTACAGAGTATAAAAGAGAAGAGAGGCGTCTGTAAGTGTAGCAATATGGGTTACATTTAATGAAGGTACAACATTTAGCAACTCACATGGTTGATGATTGAAACAGGCACATCTAAGTATGCAGGCATCCGGGGTAAAGCTGTCCACATAGACCATCCCCCGCACCGCCGGCTCTTACCGCTGTCAGTCTGCAATCATGACCAGGAAGACTACCCTGCAATAGAGTGATTTGAAAGTGAGGCTTTAAGCGCTCATGGAGCGCAGCGTGGAAGGGATGATGTTGATGGCGGTGCGGGGGATGGTCTATGTGGACCACTTTACCCCGGATGCCTGCATACTTAGATGTGCCTGTTTTAATCATCAACCATGTGAGTTTCTAAATGTTGTACCTTCATTAAATGTAACCATATTGCTACACTTAGAGGCCCCTCTGTTCTGTTTTATACTCAGTTGTGACATGACGCTACTTGTATATCAAGATATCGCTTGTATATCAAGTAAAATGTATTTTAAAATGTTACTTGCCTTGCAAAACGCTCTCAAACCAAGTTACTCTCAAACCAAGGTTTTACTGTACATATATTGAGGCAAAAGCAGGAATTTGCAATTTACCTGATTTGTGAATTATTTCTTTCATCTCTACATGTTATTAGTTTTCAGGATTTTATTTCTGATGTCCCCTTTATGTATCCTTTTAACTCTCTGGCAAATTATATATTTAAAAAAAATGATTATAAAGCTCACTGCTTTTGAATTTGCTTGTTCCAGTCTCTTTATTCAATAGTTCATTTATTTTATCAGTTCATGCCCAAAGGTGTTTTAATATTTAACGTGCTCACATTGATTTTTGCATTAGGTCACTAAAAATAAACTGTTCAGGTTCTGCAATGAAATATTAATCTGATGAAAACCCCCAGCATAGCCAAATGCATTCTTTTAGACCATTTAAAATATAACATTTTTAATATGTGCTATTAAAAAAGCAAAACCTAAAAAAATGGGTGATAAATGATTACACAAACTTAGACATATGTTAAGGTCTCATGATTTAATGTTTAAGGGCTTATGACTTAAAAGGGGTTGTAAATCCTTGTTGTTTGTTTAAAAAAAAAGTCATACTTACCCCCACTGTGCAGTTCGTTTTGCACAGAGTGGCCCCAATTCTCCTCTTCTGGGGTCCCTCACTGGCGCTGGTGGATCCTCCCCTCATCGAGTGTCCACGTTGGAGAAGTGCTCTCCTTGGTGGAAACCCGTGTGGGCACTCTCGAGTCCCGCATCTGCGTCCATTCACACAGAATGCAGGACTCGGCCCCGCCCCCAGAAGCTACATCATTGGATTTGATTGACAGCAGCGGGAGACAATGGCTGCGCTGCTATCAATCTATCCAATCATGGCACAAGACACCAGGTAGAGCTGGTGTGCTCGTTCCCAGCTGGAGAAAGATTGGGGTCAGGTAAGTAAAACAGGGGCTGGGGGGGGGGGGGGGCTGCAGCACCACAGAAGGTTTTTCACCTTAATGCATAGAATGCATTAAGATGAAAAATCATGAGGAATTACAACCCCTTTACTGCAGTTTGGGGAACATAGATCATTGTGAGTCAAGATGAATTTTAAAATACTGTAAGCTACTGATAGCTCTGTCGAACCCATACATTTTAGATTTTTACAGCACTGCATTTGTTATTTTTGAATGTGTGTGTATATATACAGTGTTTAGAACTTCATAATAAGTGAAAATAACATCAAAGGCTTTTATTTAGATCTGACATGTTGTAGGGGAGCAACTCACCTTTCTCAAGGTAACTACACAGAGCCACATCTATGTACTGTATGTGTATATACCATAGGTGTGCGCAGCCTATTGGATTAGGGTGAGCACCCCAAAGCTCAAGCACACATGCATGTGTGTTTGTCTAGATACCGTATATATGGCCCGACACATTGATCTCCCTGCTGACATAGAGAGAGAAGTGAGTAAGCACTTCTCTTATGGCAGAGCATGTAAGAGGGAGATCTTTTCCCATCTCCTCACCTGCACACAGAGCAATAATGCTAATGTGCAAAAGGCAATTAGGGTGTGCCCAGGCACACCCTTTGCACACGCCTATGGTTTATACATTGTATCTATGTATAGCTATAAAGTATATTGCCCATATACCCCACTCACTGACAGTGTTCACCCCTCCATCTAGGTACGCCAAACAATCATATATAAAAATAAGCACATTATTGCTCCTATAAATTAAAAAAGTTATCTATGAATGGAGGACAGGTGGTTGATTAAAAGGTCTTCTTCACTTTCACCGCATGAAGTAGCTCTTCTGTCACACAGCTCCCACAGCGCCTCCCAAAAATCAGCTTATAACACCCGCCGCCGCCCCCAGACCCTTGGGGAAGCATCCCCCCATCCATGGATCGCCTCCTAGATAAGAGCATCCCGCGATCGCAGCCAGCTCAGCGCTCTCCAGAAGCCATTGACTCAACACCGATCCCTAACAGGGTGGAGTTGCCTGACATGGAGGTGAGTGTCAGCGCTGCCCCTCCTGCTCCACAGCATGATGATCCCAGCATGGGGCAGATAGCACAGGCAATTGCAGCTCTCCTTACACCTACCATTGCAGCCTCAGTCGAGAAGACTGTTCAAGCAGGGATGCTGTAGATCAAAAAGGAGCTGAGGGTTCATGCCTCACTGCTAAATGAGGTTGAGCAAAGGCTTTCTAATATAGAGGATGAGCTCTATCAGGCTAAAGCCACGTAACAAGAGGATAAAACAAACCAATATATTATACAGAAACTGGAAGACCTCGAGAATATATTGAGGCGCAGAAACCTATGTTTTGTGGGAGTCCCAGAATCTATGCAATTGTCAGCTATCCTAGACTTTTGCGCTTTACGCATCCCTGAGGTGCTGGGCCTCCGGGCCCTGCATAGTTGAATGGGCTCACCGCGTGGGGACTTACTTAACTGAACGTACTTCTCCCGCCCGATAATCGCAAAATAACTAAACTATGCTGACAAGTCCGACATCCAACAAAAGTACAGGCAAGAAATCTAAAAATCGACGGAGTCAAGATCCTTATATATTCACTGATTACTCCATCGAAGTTGAAAAGGAAGGCGTTCCAACATACATTTGCAATAAAAAGTATGTGAACCCTTTTGGAATGATATGAATTTCTGCACAAATTGGTCATAAAATGTGATATGATCTTCATCTAAGTCACAACAATAGACAATCACAGTCTGCTTAAACTAATAACACACAATTAAATGTTACCATTAGGGATGAGCCGAACACCCCCCTGTTCGGTTCGCACCAGAACATGCGAACAGGAAAAAAGTTAATTCGAACACGCGAACACCGTTAAAGTCTATGGGACACGAACATGAATAATCAAAAGTGCTAATTTTAAAAGCTAATATGCAAGTTATTGTCATAAAAAGTGTTTGGGGACCTGGGTCCTGCCCCAGGGGACATGTATCAATGCAAAAAAAAGTTTTAAAAACATCAGTTTTTTCAGGAGCAGTGATTTTAATAATGCTTAAAGTCAAACAATAAAAGTGTAATATCCCTTTAAATTTCGTACCTGGGGGGTGTCTATAGTATGCCTGTAAAGGGGCGCATGTTTCCTGTGTTTAGAACAATCTGACAGCAAAATGACATTTTGAAGGAAAAAACTCATTTAAAACTACCCGCGGCTATTGCATTGCCGACAATACACATAGAAGTTCATTGATAAAAACGGCATGGGAATTCCCCAAAGGGGAACCCCGAACCAAAATTTTAAAAAAAAATGACGTGGGAGTCCCCCTAAATTCCATACCAGGCCCTTCAGGTCTGGTATGGATTTTAAGGGGAACCTCGCGCCAAAAAAAAACGGCGTGAGGTCCCCCCAAAAATCCATACCAGACCCTTATCCAAGCACGCAACCTGGCAGGCCGCAGGAAAAGAGGGGGGACGAGAGTGCGCCCCCCCTCCTCAACCATACCAGGCCACATGCCCTCAACATTGGGAGGGTGCTTTGGGGTAGCCCCCTAAAACACATTGTCCCCATGTTGATGAGGACAAGGGCCTCATCCCCACAACCCTGGCCGGTGGTTGTGGGGGTCTGCGGGCGGGGGGCTTATCGGAATCTGGAAGCCCCCTTTAACAAGGGGACCCCCAGATCCCGCCCCCCCCTGTGTGAAATGGTAAGGGGGTACTTACCCCTACCATTTCACTAAAAAACTGTCAAAAATGTTAAAAATGACAAGAGACAGTTTTTGACAATTCCTTTATTTAAATGCTTCTTCTTTCTTCTATCTTCCTTTATCTTCTGGTTCTTCTGGTTCTTCTGGCTCTTCTGGTTCTTCCTCCGGCGTTCTCGTCCAGCATCTCCTCCGTGGCATCTTCTATCTTCTTCTCCTCGGGCCGCTCCGCACCCATGGCATGGGGGGGAGGCTCCCGCTCTTCTCTTCTTCTTTTCTTCTCTTCTTCTCTTCTTCTCTTCTTCATTTTCTTCTCCAGGCCGCTCCGCACCCATGCTGGCATGGAGGGAGGCTCCCGCTGTGTGACGGCGCTCCTCGTCTGACAGTTTTTAAATAATGGGGGGCGGGGCCACCCGGTGAACCCGCCCCCTCTGATGCACGGTGACTTGACGGGACTTCCCTGTGACATCACGGGGAATGCCACAGGGAAGTCCCGTCATGTCCCGTGCGTCAGAGGGGGCGGGTCACCGGGTGGCCCCGCCCCCCCCATTATTTAAGAACTGTCAGACGAGGAGCGCCGTCACACAGCGGGAGCCTCCCTCCATGCCAGCATGGGTGCGGAGCGGCCCGGAGAAGAAAATGAAGAAGAGAAGAAGAGAAGAAAAGAAGAAGAGAAGAGCGGGAGCCTCCCCCCCATGCCATGGGTGTGGAGCGGCCCGAGGAGAAGAAGATAGAAGATGCCACGGAGGAGATGCTGGACGAGAACGCCGGAGGAAGAACCAGAAGAGCCAGAAGAACCAGAAGAACCAGAAGAACCAGAAGATGAAGGAAGATAGAAGAAAGAAGAAGTATTTAAATAAAGGAATTGTCAAAAACTGTCTTGTGTCATTTTTAACATTTTTGACAGTTTTTTAGTGAAATGGTAGGGGTAAGTACCCCCTTACCATTTCACACAGGGGGGGCGGGAACTGGGGGTCCCCTTGTTAAAGGGGGCTTCCAGATTCCGATAAGCCCCCCGCCCGCAGACCCCCACAACCACCGGCCAGGGTTGTGGGGATGAGGCCCTTGTCCTCATCAACATGGGGACAAGGTGTTTTGGGGAGCTACCCCAAAGCACCCTCCCAATGTTGAGGGCATGTGGCCTGGTACGGTTCAGGAGGGGGGGCGCACTCTCGCCCCCCCCCTCTTTTCCTGCAGCCTGCCAGGTTGCGTGCTCGGATAAGGGTCTGGAATGGATTTTTGGGGGGGACCCCACGCCGTTTTTTTTTTTTTTTTTTGGCCGGGGTTCCCCTTAATATCCATATCAGACCTAAAGGGCCTGGTATGGAATTTAGGGGAACTCCCACGTCATTTTTCTTTTAAATTTTGGTTCGGGGTTCCCCTTTGGGGAATTCCCATGCCGTTTTTATCAATGAACTTCTATGTGTATTGTCGGCAATGCAATAGCCGCGGGTAGTTTTAAATGAGTTTTTTCCTTCAAAATGTCATTTTGCTGTCTAAACACAGGAAACATGC
Organism: Lithobates septentrionalis; assembly: GCA_037952835.1. Classification (NCBI taxonomy): domain Eukaryota; kingdom Metazoa; phylum Chordata; class Amphibia; order Anura; family Ranidae; genus Lithobates; species Lithobates septentrionalis. The sequence goes on from JBBDGP010000074.1 coordinate 3,579,392, forward strand.
GCCCCTTTACAGGCATACTATAGACACCCCCCAGGTACAAAATTTAAAGGGATATTACACTTTTATTGTTTGACTTTAAGCATTATTAAAATCACTGCTTCTGAAAAAACGGCCGTTTTTAAAACTTTTTTTTGCATTGATCCATATCCCCTGGGGCAGGACCCAGGTCCCCAAACACTTTTTATGACAATAACTTGCATATTAGCCTTTAAAATTAGCACTTTTGATTTCTCCCATAGACTTTTAAAGGGTGTTCCGCGGCATTCGAATTTGCCGCGAACACCCCAAATTGACTTGCGAACAGCCAATGTTCGAGTCGAACATGAGTTCGACTCGAACTCGAAGCTCATCCCTAGTTACCATGTTTTTATTGAACACACCATGTAAACATTCACAGTGCAGGTAGAAAACTTATGTGAACCCGTATGCCCCGTACACATGGTCGGATTTTCCGACAGAAAATGTGTGATAGGACCTTGTTGTCGGAAATTCCAGCCGTGTGTAGGCTCCATCACACATTTTCCATCGGATTTTCCGACACACAAAGTTTGAGAGCAGGTTATGAAATTTTCCGACAACAAAATCGGAAATTCCGATCGGGTGTACACAAATCCGATGCACAAAGTGCCACGCATGCTCAGAATAAATAAAGAGATGAAAGCTATTGGCTACTGCCCCGTTTATAGTCCCGACGTACGTGTTTTACATCACCGCGTTCAGAATGATCGGATTTTCAGACAACTTTGTGTGACCGTGTGTATGCAAGACAAGTTTGAGCCAACATCCGTCGGAAAAAATCCTAGGATTTTGTTGTCAGAATGTCCGATCAATGTCCGACCGTGTGTACGGGGCATTAGACTAATGAGATCTCCAAGAGCTAATTGGAGTGAGGTGTCAGCCAACTGGAGTCCAATCAATGAGATGAGATTGGAGGTGTTGGTTACAGCTGCCCTGCCCTATAAAAAACACACACCAGTTCTGGGTTTGCTTTTCAGAATAAGAATTGCCTGATGTGAATGATGCGAGGCATGGTGTGTTCAATAAAAACATGGTAACATTTAATTCTTTGTGTGTTATTAGTTTAAGCAGACTGTGATTGTCTAATGTTGTGACTTAGATGAAGATCAGATCATTTTATGACCAATTTGTGCAGAAATCCATAACATTCCAAAAGGGTTCACATACTTTTTATTTCAACTGTATCTGCTCGGAGCTCCAGCAGAAACAAATCAAATTCACTCTAGCATTTCCTGCAACTCTCCGCCTCAAAGCACCAAATGGGGACCAGCTCACCTTCCATGACCCATCGGAGGCTGAGGTTTTTAGGAGCTCGCTGAACCCAGAAGCCCAACCAAACATCTCATCTAAAGCGTCCCTGATCCCACGCCCTCTGAACCAACAAAGACCAAGAAAGGATTCCCCAAAGTGCCTCAAATTCTCTGGCACAAACAATCTCTCCAACCCTTGTTGACTCTTGTTTTCGATGGCCTCCTTTGCTACGATATTTGGGTAAATTACTGAACCTTGGCCTTATTATTACATAATGCACCACTGCTCAGTTATGATTTAACAGTTCAAGATAGTTGTTAATATGCATTTACACTTTTTTACTCTTCTGAATTTTTTTTCCCCCATGGGCCTCACTCGCTGCACCCTCTGCAACCACCTTTTGAGCATCCTGAACTAAGTCTTTCAAGTCTCCTGATCAAACGGGCAAACCCATAAAAAAAAAAAAAAAATTACCTTAGGTTAATGCATGGGAGCTGGCTCAAACAGGGACCCCATGTGGAAAAAAGCGAAGTCCAATGGTTGTTTTCTAATTTGGTTTAGATTTTTTTTGTTAACTTTATGTTTATTCCCTTGTTCACCACTTGTACTCCCCACCCACACTTACCCAGCGAACACCCAGACCCCATCTGATCTTCACAGGAGACTTTCACGGACACCTCCCAATACACCCGATCTCCTCTCTCTGGATTCCACCCCTGTAACCAAAACACCAGCCCTAATTCATCTTCCCATAGCCCCTCCATGAAAGTTACCTCATGGAATGTAAAAGGACCTAGGTCCCCCATTAAGATGCTCAAGATTCTGCGCCATTAAAGAGATTAAAAACATACATTGCCCTGTTAAAAGAAACCCACTTAACTTCCCAACAGCACAGTCTAGGGCTCTGACACAGTTGGGCGCAAGGCTGGGGCGCTCAAATTGATCCACAAGAACTCTCAGTTGCTATCAGTAGAATAAGACAATCAGGGACGTTTTCTTACTGCCAATTTCCGCCTAGGTAATAAGGACATCCTACTATGTAATGTTTATGCGCCTAACAAAATTGGGGACCTATCTACTAGGTTACTAAAATCCCCCCACACTGTCATAGGAGGGGACTTTAACTCTATATTACATATGTCCAATGATGGATCCTCTCCCAAACGCCCTTGTAAAACATCTGAAGCCCCCGCCCCGACCCTTTTCTCTACAACAATGGAATTCCTCCACCTCACTGACATATGGAGGCTCTTTCACCCAGCAGACAGGGAATAAACCTTCTATTCTTCTCCCCATAACGTATTTACCAGAATTGACTACATGTTTGGCACTGACAGTATCATTCTGATGATCTCAGATGCTGAGATCCTCGATAGCCATATTGGACCATGCTCCAATCTCGGTATCATTTGAGGATTCTAGCTCCCAACCCAACCCTCGTCTATGGTGATTTGCCTCATATTTACATAATAATACTGACTTCCAGGCTTATATGGACTCTTCGTGGAAAGAATTTTCCAACGCAATTTCAAACCATTTAGCTAACCCCAACCTGTACTGGGAAGCTGGCAAGATCTATCTCAGCGGACGGGTCATTTCATATGCTGCCTCCTACAAAAAACATGCCCAAACTAGCTATCAGGGAAGTGAGCTCCCGTCTTAGTCCTGCCCAGCACTCCCTTTCCACACAAAATTTCCAAGATAACAGAAAAGAATGGCAGGCAGCCAAGCGAGCCTTTTACTCTTGGGCTGACAACTTAGAGCTGACCAAACGAACACATATAGATGCCACTCTCCATAAATTCAGCTACAAGGCTGGAAAGCTCTTAGCTAGGCTCTGCAAAGGTCCTCATCGCCTCACACATATTACCTCTTTATGGGACATTTCGGGAACCATTAAATTCTTACCCCAGGAGGTCAATAAGGTCATGCTCCAACTTTTTTTTTTTTTAAACATTACTTCTTTATTCAACATTTTCTTATTTACCAGTGTTACAATATCCATACATACAGCAATTTTAACACTAATTTTACAAAGTATATGTTTTTAAATTATAATTTCTTATTTCCATTGATTCCCAGCAGTGACTATATACCACAAGTAGAATTACCTGCACAAAACCATTCATAACAAAACAAAAAGCCAGAAAAAACAAATAAGAAAACAAGAAGGGGAAGAAAAGAAAAAATACATGAATAAATAAATAAAACAAGCCCCCTCCCTCTCCCTCTCCTCCTTCACCTCCTCCTCCCACACTGCTCAACACTTCCCATACAGCCTAAACTTTTCCGATCTAATCTCTCTTCTTACATTCTTTACTATTATATTTGGAATCCAAGAGAATGAGGCCAGACCTGGTGTTATTAACCAGGGACCCCACAACTTAGCTAATATATCCATTGTACCCCTTTTCTGATAAACCTGTCACTCCATTAATATTGCCTCATTTACCTGGGAGCGCCATTCCTCAAATACTGGTACACTGGAAGACATCCATTTTCTAGCTATTAGTTTACGGGCTGTAAATAATAGTCTACCAATTGAAATTGACATTTCCCTTGGGTATAACTCTTCATTAAGATAACCCAGTAAACATATTTTGGGGTCTAATTCTATCTGGCTGTTATAAGCCCCATTAATTGTAGACACCACTTCTTGCCAGTACCTAACCAGTTTAGGACATTTCCAAAGCATATGAAGCAAATCTGTCTGGGGTTGCTTACATCTTGGGCAATCCGAAGTTTCCCTCCGCCTCCAATTATATAATTTTACTGGAGTCCTATATGTCCTATAGATAATGAACAGTTGTGATAGGCATTGTGTAGATGATAAAGAAACCATCGGTGCCCTCTTCAAAATATTTTGCCATTCCTCGTCCAATATAACCCCCAGATCCATCTCCCAACCCTTTCTGCCTGGGCTATCCAAAATATCTTGATAATTCGCCATAAGTTGACTATATACTAGAGAGGTTAAACCTTTTTTTCTCCCTGCACCTGCTAATAAAGATATCAATGGCATTGGTCTTATCTTCATCCCTCCTCCTTTAAACTGTGAATAGACTGCATGTCGTAGTTGTAGATATTTATAAAAGTTATTATGCAGCAATTTATATAATTCCTGTAGCTCCTGAAAAGACCGTATAGCGCTTTGAGCATAAAGCTGAGGAATATATTGTATTCCTTTAGAACGCCAATATTCAAACCCCTCTAGTTTACAGAGTTCTCCAAAGTACCTATTCCCCCATATTGGAGAGAATTCTGACACCCCTTCATATTTCATTAGACGCCTCATTTCCTGCCATACTTTATTCATTAACACCAATGTTGGACTAGAGTGAGTGGCAAATTTTCCAACGCAATTTCAAACCATTTAGATAACCCCAACCTGTACTGGGAAGCTGGCAAGATCTATCTCAGCGGATGGGTCATTTCATATGCTGCCTCCTACAAAAAACATGCCCAAACTAGCTATCGGGGAAGTGAGCTCCCGTCTTAGTCCTGCCCAGCACTCCCTTTCCACACAAAATTTCCAAGATAACAGAAAAGAATGGCAGGCAGCCAAGCGAGCCTTTTACTCTTGGGCTGACACCTTAGAGCTGACCAAACGAACACATATAGATCCCACTCTCCATAAATTCAGCTACAAGGCTGGAAAGCTCTTAGCTAGGCTCTGCAATGGTCCTCATCGCCTTACACATATTAACTCTTTATGGGACATTTCAGGAACCATTAAATTCTTACCCCAGGAGGTCAATAAGGTCATGCTCCAACTTTACTCTTCCCTCTACGCTCCTGACTCCATAGATAAAAATGTAGTACAGAGGTTTCTAGATAAAATCCGTCTTCTGACGATAACTCTTGACCAACTCGAGACACTGAATGCATCCATGACAGAACTCACCACAACTATCCAACACCTAGCTCCCAATAAGACCCCTGGCCCTGATGGGTTCACGGGTGAATTCTACAAGACGTTTCAAGAGATAATCAAACCCACTCTACTCAGTGTTTATAATGGTATTTGGTTACTCTCAAAAAAAGGAAAGGACCCCCTTGAACCCAGCTCTTACAGACCAATATATCACTTATAAATCTGGATGTTAAGATTCTTTCAAAAATTGTTGCAACCAGACTGGCCAATATTATCCCTTCTCTGATACATCCTGCACAGTCAGGCTTTGTGAAGGGGAGAACGGCCACCCTTAATATCCGAAAGGTGATGATGGTCCTAGAATATGCCAACATCAACCCAGCGGGGATTCTGCCATTATCACTCTGGACGCAGAGAAAGCCTTTGACAACGTTAGTTTTGACTGGCTGTCAATAGTCCTGAACAAAATGATAAAAACAGGAAAAAACTGCGCTAATGATTGTGTAAAAAACTTTGGTAAAAACAATGTTTGAATAAATAAAAACCAATAAGTGTTTTGGAATGAATAAAAGTCAATAAGTGAATAAAGGTATGTGACCATGAAATCATCCATAGAGACAGAAAAGTCCAAACACAAAAAACACGAATCCCTCAGTTATTCCCAGTGAAGGCTGTGTAGAAAACATGGGATAAAAACACCACACATTGTGATCCACCACCACATAGACTTTGCGCTTACCAGAAGGCAAACTTTTTGTGAAGATACAGACTCCAAGCATCTTTTGTCAACAGTTTTCTTTTACCTCCATGATCCAGAGCCTGAGTTGATGTATGGTCCGTCATCTGCTGTACTTCCAAGTTCATGTTGAGCACAAAGAAGTAGCGCCATTGGTTTGGCGTCCGGATCTCCAGTTTACACATAGGCTTATCAAGCTTGCCTTCTGGTAAGCGTGAAATCTATGTGGTGGCGGTTATCTCATGTTTTCTACACAGGCTTCACTGGGAATAACTGAGGGATTTGTGTTTTTTGTGTTTGGACTTTTCTGTCTCTATGGATGATTTCATGGTCACATACCTTTATTCACTTATTGATTTTTATTCATTCAAACATTGTTTTCACCAAAGTTCTTTACACAATCATTAGCGCAGTTTTTTCCTGTTTTATTGTTGTTTTTTTGTGTATATCTCACAATTTAACTGCTGCTGGTAGGGATTTGGTAGCGCTGTATTTTTTCTATTTCCTGAACAAAATGGGCTTCCTTGGGCCCTTCAACCACCTTATCAATGTGATGTATAGCTCACCCGCGGCCAGATTGGTGGTGGCAGGTCTCCTCTCTGAAGAATTCCACCTCTACAAAGGCACAATGCAGGGTTGCTCCCTCTCACCGTTAATTTTCAATTTAGCTCTGGAGCCCCTCTTCAGATACCTTACCGAACAAGCACCCCTCCATGGGATACATATTGGCGACTGTGACTTACATACTGCCCTATTCGCGGATGATGTTCTTATATTTACTGCAAACCCTTCATCTGATATGACCACTATCAAAGAGACCTTTGACGAGTTTAGACTTTGCTCAGGCCTTCGCATTAACTATAATAAGAGTGCAACTTTACCTCTAGGCTCCTCTCAGACACCGCCATGGATATTTTTAGTCTCCCAAATATCAGGGTATATAATCTTGTCTGCTTGCTATATATAGGTTTGGACTGGATCTCCAAAGCTTCACGTTATTCTAACTATCACTTTGAATCAGATATGGCATGCCCCTACCCCTTGGTGGCCTTACTACACTGCAAATGGATATTAATTCAGTCAGACATGCAACACAACCTTCTTTTGAGGGACACGGCTATAGCCTGGAGAGAAATACAGAAAAGTCTAAATCTCCCTCCCTTCATCTCTAGACATTTACCAATTCAAGGAAATCCCATGTTCCTGTCAGGTTTGGATCACAAAGTGTTCTCCCTATGGAAATGCAAAGGCATCTCCACATTTGCATCTCTGTGTGGCCTAGAATCTGGATGACCACACGTCTTCTATGCCATTGCGGAAAAATACTCTCTACCTGAATCCCATGTTTTCTATTTCAGGCAATTCGTCAACTTCATTCGCAACTCATGCAGATATTGGAGGCAAAAGATTCCGAACAATAATAATTAACCTTCTACTCAAAGAGGGATCCTATACTATCTCAGACATATACAAACCCTTGATCCACAAAGTTACCCCTCTTACTTCATCATCAGTGATAAATTGGGGTAAGGACTTCCCTGGCACAGAGATTCTTGATAAAATACTTCAGGGCTATAACAATGTCCTCCATCTGATCCCAAATGAATCGTGGAGAGAATCACAAATTAACATACTGCACTGAGCCTTCATACCTTTCTTTTTGAAAAATGATAATCCTCATTCTGCTTCATGTCCTCTCTGCTCCCAAAAGAGGCCTTCCCTAATGCACCATCTTTGGTCTTGCACATGCATCGCTACCTTCTGGGATCAGGTCATATCTTTTATATTTGGCGTTAACTTACTTAACCACTTCAATACCAGGCACTTTCGCCCCTTCCTGCCCAGGACAATTTTCAGCTTTCAGCGCTGACGCAATTTGAATAACAATTGCGCCGTCAAGTAACACTGTAACCAAACAAAATTTTTATCATTTTCTTCCCACAAATAGAGCTTTCTTTTGATGGTATTTGATTACCTTTGGGGTTTTTATTTTTTGCTAAACAAACTAAAAAAGACCAACATTTTTGAAAAAAAAAAAAAAGTTTCTTAGTTTCTGTCATAAAATTTTGTTTTCTCCTTCACTGACGGGCGCTGATGAGGCAGCATTGATGGGCACTGATGAGTTGGCACTGATATGTAGAATTAATGGGCACTAATATGCAGCACTGATGGGCACTGAACGGCGGCAGTGACTGGTGGCACTGATGGGCACTTACAGGTGGCATTGATGGGCACTGACAGATGACACTGATGGACACTAGGGATGAGCTTCAAATTCGAGTCGAACCCATGTGCGACTCGAACATTGCATGTTTAACCGTTAGTCGAATTGCGAATGTTATGGGCCGTTCGCGCCAAATTCGAGTGGTGCATCACAGCCCATAATTCGCTGCAGCATCGCAGTGCATTGCTAGCTGATGATGATTGGCCAAGCATGCACTATGACCCGCATGCTTGGCCAATCACAGCGTCGTCTGTACAGAGAGCCGTAATTGGCCAAAGCCAGGGTGGCTTTGGCCAATTATGGTTCAGGGGGTTTAGTACACACCCCACACCTGACAGAGAGACAGTGTCATTTGATTTTAATTAAATAGAGTAGACAGGCGAGTCAGTTAGCTGCACTTCCAGTGTTTTATATAATATATATATATATATATATATATATATACATACACATACATATACATACAAACATCCACACAGTTTTCAGTTTAGCTAGACCCGTTCCAGTTATTCTCTTCCCACTGACAGGCAGGCAGGTGTTTACATCTACCTGAAGACAATTGCTGTTGTTCGGATCCTATTAATACCACAGGCAGGCAGCTGCAGTATTTACAGTTAGTATAGTGCGTCCTCTGCACAGTGTGCACCTAAAGCTGAAAGAAAAAGGAAAACCTGTGCTACAGAGCAAAAAAAAGATGTAAGAATGCAGCTGCACTAAAAAAACACCAATATCTGTGTAATAAACTGTAATAAATAAATAAATTGCGTGCGCTTGCAATCAGAGATTCGTGTGTTACTTATAAGTGAATATAAATAATGAATGATTAATTAATCAAATCAGATATCTTGAAAATAAAATAAATAAATAAAATAAAATGCTAAGTGAATCAATAATGAATGAATAAATAAATAAATAAAGTGCTCAGTGTATAATAAGACATGTGAATAAATAATTCAACATGATCAGGAATCAAAACATATTATAATGATGAGTGAAGTCCATTCCAGAAAAAAACTCAGTAAAAGTACATCAGTCCCATGAAGGCAAGATTACAAATCCACAATTCACCACAGACAACCAAAATGGGTGAAAAAAGGAAAAGAAGATGTAAAGATGTATCCCATGGAGACAGTGAATCCGGAGGAAACTAAGGATGGACCCTTACCAGGAGTGGTGGACCTCCCTGTCAGCGAGGTCTTGTGCGCATGCAGATACAGCCCTCTGCGGGGACAGCTGAATGGTGGCGTCCGACTCGGCTGATGAATGGAGCGTTCCCAAACGAGACTAGTCCAACCTGTCTGCCTGGAGGGGGACACCCACTCGACCTGAAGGTGGTAGGTGGAAAAAGAAGCAGAAGAGGGCTCCAATGGTGTAGTAAATTATAAAATATTTATTGGTAAATCAAGGCCGAAGAACCAAACTCCGCCATACAATATTAAAACAGTTTAAAAAGCCGGCATATAAAAAAGCGAAACACCTGTGCAAACATGGGGTGAACGGCATGATGGCGTACAGTGCGTAGCCACACCCTACATGTTTCGTCATAAGTGACGTCTTCACAGGGGCACGGGTGACGCACTAAACCATCACCTATATAGCGTTGGACGAAAACCAGACCTCGTTTTCGTCTGGGTGTCGTTCAGTGCTTGGCAACAATAAGAAAGTAAGGAGGAGAGACCAAGCCTCTATCTTGTGTTCACCACAGGATAAACACTCCGTACTAAAAGCTCAACTAAGAGGAAAAAACTGATAGCACAAGGCAAAAAACAAAAATAAGCTGATCATGAGATAGGCCTAATGTGTATAAGTCTGAATCCAATACCACAGAATAAAAAAATGATGATATTTGCTCAGCTGATTCAAAGTATCATATTAAGATGGTTATAATGTTCAGACCACTTAGTGAAAAAAACATAAAATTAATACTTAGCAAAAAAACATATACTTACTACTGAAAAATGTATATGAATATATGTAAATATATGAATGGATTAGCCATTATCCCTCTATTTCTACCCACTATCTAAGCGTAGTGAAAGATGGAGCATTCATCTGAGTGGGAGACATCAGATAGTATAAAGTTACACTATCAAATACATGGTTAGGAGAAAAACAAATATAAAAAAGTATTAACAGAATAATAACTATAAAAATACAAATGAATATAAATATAAAAAATATAATAAAAATAAAATTAAAAATAAATTAAAATTAAAAACTTATTAGTGAATATGATATGGAGCAATCATATCTTAGGAATTGTCGATAAACGCATTTATCTCAATATCTACATTCAATCTTAGAGGTCTGAGAGAACGAATTTTATAGATCCACTCCATTTAAAGCTTAGAAATAGCACGCCTCCTAGATCCTACTCTCCAAGGTAGTTTAAGTCTATCTATCCCCACAAATGAAGTACCCCTAGGGTCCTGTTTATGTACTTCAAGGAAATGTTTGGAGACCGGATGGCCTTTAAAGCCTCTCCTTATATTTCCGATGTGTTCATTGAGTCTCACCTGCAGTGGACGCACAGTACGGCCCACATAGTGAAGCCTGCACGGGCAGGTGAGAAGATATACAACGTTAGTTGTGGAGCAAGTGATGAAGGATTTAATGGGGAAATCCCGGGAGGTGCTATTGGAGTGGAACTGACTGACCTTCCTTTCTGTAATAGCATTAATAGAACAAACTGCACAATTCCTACACCTATAATATCCTACTAGATTTTGAAAAAAACATAGGTTTTTTAATAGGAGGGTCACAAACACTTGGAACTACACATGATTTTATCGAAGGGACACCTCTGAAAACAATCTGAGGTTTATCAGGAAGTAATGGTCCCAATAAGGGATCATTTTCAACAATATGCCAGTGTTTGTGTAATTTTTTTTGACCGAAAAATATTGATGAGAATAACCAGTTATAAAGGGACAGAACACATTCCTATCGATACTATTACTTTCCTTAGTGCTATCTGCAAGGAGCAGATCTCTATGGAGCTGATCCACTTGGTCAAATTTCTCTTTTAGAAAGTGGGCCTCATATCCTTTCTCCAAAAACCTGTCGGTGAGAATCTTGGATTGGGCCTTAAAATCAGTAGTTGTAGAGCAGTTCTGCTTTATTCTAATGTACTGACTCTTGGGGACAGAGTCTAGCCATGCTTTATGGTGACAACTGTCACGAGGAATGAATGAGTTCCGGTCTGTGACCTTAAAATGGGTGGAAGTGAGTAAAACATTCCCTTCACTTTCAATCTCCAGGTCTAGAAAGTTGATCATTTGTTGACTGGCCTCATATTTTAATAGGATCCCTCTCTCATTCCTATTTAGACCTTCCATAAATAAACAAAGGGATTCATGGGTACCATTCCAAAGGAGGAGGACGTCGTCTATATATGTGGCCCACAAGACCAATTCGGGTCTGTGCTGGGCATAGACGACATCCTCCTCCCATTTGCCCATGAACAAATTTGCCAAACTGGGGGCGAACTTGGCCCCCATGGCAACGCCCTTAGTTTGAAGAAAAAACTGATTATTGTGCCAGAAAAAATTATGTGTAGTGGCATGTTCCAGAAGATCAGTAATGAAATGCTTTTGTTTTCTCGGTAGTGAAAGATCCTTGTTCAGAAAGTGTTTAACTGAATTGATGCCCCAATTATGGGGGGTTATGGTATATAGGGATGTGATATCAGCCGTAACTAGCCAATTTCCATCCCAATAACCACAATTCTTAAGCAGATTGATAGTGTGTCTGCTGTCTTTAATATAGGCTGGCAAGAGTTGGAGCAGTGGTTGGAGGAAACTGTCAATGTACTTACCTGCCCTGGACGTAATGGAATTTATTCCACTAATAATTGGGCGGCCTGGGGGATGAACTGGATCCTTATGGATCTTGGACAGGTAGTACATGACAGGAATCCTCAAAGCCACTGGAACCAAAAAGGATTTCTCTTTTTTGTTAATAATGCCCAACTCAAAGCCACGGTCCACAATTTTTTCCAGTTCCTTTTTGAATTTTACTCTTGGGTCCGATCTCTGGGATTTATAAGTGTCTCTATCACTAACTAAGTTCTCAAGTTCCTGAAGATAGTCAGCTTTATCTAGGACTACCATCCCACCCCCTTTGTCAGCTGGCCTAATCACAAGGTCTTTTCGTTTGCACAATGAATCCAGGACAAGTTGTAATTCCCTTGACATTTTAATGTTTTGTATTTTCAAACGATCAAGATCTCTAAGAAGAACATCCCTAAACACTGTTTTTTCAAAATCTAGTAGGATATTATAGGTGTAGGAATTGTGCAGTTTGTTCTATTAATGCTATTACAGAAAGGAAGGTCAGTCAGTTCCACTCCAATAGCACCTCCCGGGATTTCCCCATTAAATCCTTCATCGCTTGCTCCACAACTAACATTGTATATCTTCTCACCTGCCCGTGCGGGCTTCACTATGTGGGCCGTACTGTGTGTCCACTGCAGGTGAGACTCAATGAACACATCGGAAATATAAGGAGAGGCTTTAAAGGCCATCCGGTCTCCAAACATTTCCTTGAAGTACACAAACAGGACCCTAGGGGTACCTCATTTGTGGGGATAGATAGACTTAACCACTTGACGACTGCCTCACGCTGATATACGTCAGCAGAATGGCACGGGCAGGCAAAATCACGTACCTAGTACGTGATTGCCTTCCCGCGGGCGGGGGGTCCGATTGGACCCCCCCGGTGCCTGAGGCGGTCGCCGTTGGTCTGGCAGCGATCAGAGATGAGGGGGAGGCCATCCGATTGTGGCCCCCCCCTCGCGATCGCTCCCAGACAATGAGAATCCTCCCCTGTCTGTGTGTAGTACACACAGGCAGAGGATGTGATGTCATCTCTCCTCGGCTCGGCAGTTTCAGTTCCGGCGCAGAGGAGAGAAGACATCAATGTGAGTTGCACAACACATACACTTACAGTAGAACATGCCAGGCATACTTTACACCCCCAATCCCTCCCCCCGATCGCCCCCCGATCACCCCCCAATCACCCCCCCCTCCCTGTCACACTGACACCAAGCAGTTTTTTTTTCTGATTACTGCATTGGTGTCAGTTTGTGACAGTTACTGTGTTAGGGCAGTTAGTATTAGCCCCCTGTAGGTCTAGGGTACCCCCCTAACGCCCCTAATAAAGTTTTAACCCCTCGATCACCCCCCTGTTGCCAGTGTCGCTAAGCGATCATTTTTCTGATCGATGTATTAGTGTCACTGGTTCCGCTAGTTAGAGACGTAAATATTTAGGTTCGCCGTCAGTGTTTTATAGCGTCAGGGACCCCCCATATACTACCTAATAAATGTTTTAACCCCTTGATTGCCCCCTAGTTAACCCTTTCATCACTGATGACCGTATAACCGTTACGGGTGACGCTGGTTAGTTCGTTTATTCTTTATAGTGTCAGGGCACCCGCCATTTATTACCTAATAAAGGTTTAGCCCCCTGATCGCCCGGCGGTGATATGCGTCGCCCCAGGCAGCATCAGATTAGCGCCAGTACCGCTAACACCCACGCATGCAGCATAAGCCTCCCATAGTGGTATAGTATCTGAACGCATCAATATCTGATCCGATCAGATCTATACTAGCGTCCCCAGCAGTTTAGGGTTCCCAAAAATGCAGTGTTAGCGGGATCAGCCCAGACACCTGCGTTTTGCCCCTCCGCGCGGCCCAGCCCAGCCCACCCAAGTGCAGTATCGATCGATCACTGTCACTTACAAAACACTACACTACACACCATATCACTCACCTAGTATTGTCTGTTTACACATTTACCCACATACATTTTGGGTTTAATTTCCATCATATATCTATGAGTGTTTGCACTTCCCCACAGCCCTGCCCTTAATTATCTGTCATCATGACAATTTTTATATCACCCACCATATTCCATACTAGATACCTATTTTATTTCATATATATACATATTTTATATTTAACACAACTCTCCCTGGTCATTTCTCAGGGTTAGAGTTTATTAATTTTTTTTTTTTTTGATGCTTAGTCTGGTTTCAGTATGTCTGCTGAGACTCATGCATCCCTATATATATATTTTTTTCTAGACATGGTTATGGATACACTCTGACCACCAACCACATGCCTCCTGCAGTCTGTGCTGTACGTCCTGAGTTTTCCTGCTGCGGTTTCTGGTTGCCACGTCCCCTCAGCCCCCGTACCGGCATTGTCTAATGCCGCCATTCGTGACACCCAGTGTTTTGGTGACCCGCTCCAGCCCAGTGGTAAGTATGAGGTCGTTGTTTTATTGACCTCCCTTGCCAACTCACCCTTACCCCGATTTATTTAGTCACTTATATATTTTTATTATTTTCAATATTTTTATTATAGACACATGAATCATGCATCGGCCCCTGATGAGCGAGAAAAGACTCGCGAAACGCGTAGGGTACCATCGATGCTACGTGTATGCCCATAATGTTGGGTACCTGAAGCTGGTCATATACTGCTTCATTTCATGCATGTGTATTATGTATTATGCATTTTACCAATTTATATCATGTATGTGCACTTATGTATAGTGTTTTTTATGGATGTATATAATCAAGTGTTATGAATTCTAGTTGTTTTTTATGTATGCTTGGAACTAGGCCACTATGCCGGGTAACGCACACTCATTGCTGTTCCCATATGTTCTACATAGCATTCTGTGATCAATAAAACTTTTTATTGCACCCATTGTGGAAGTGTCCCAATCTCTCCCACCTCATTTAAAGTCCCAGGGCTGCCTTCCTTTTTCTTGTTGCATTTAGGGATGGAGGTGTTAGAGTGGTTTCTCCAGACCATTATCTCCTTTTCTCGATATTCGGGTGGAAGACACCCATTAAGCCCACAAACTTGGTCTGCTCCTACCACGGGTTCATTTCCACCATTACATCCGATCAACATCGGGGCTAACTTCTGGGCCGGCCTGATTCCCTCTCACTGGTTCTTGTCGGATGGTGACATTGCACTTCCGGTATGGGGGGCTGCGACGTGCACAGGGGAGGTTTACCTGACCTCCTGCTGTCCTCACCTGTCCTCACGGGCGGGTGGGGCCACCTACACGTCGGCGTCATGTTTTCCACGCCCACTATGTGATGACCTCACATCCTTGGGGCTGTGTGGAACATCCCGGATGGGCGATTGGTGGCTGATACGCTTACCCGGTTTCCCGGGTTGGCGGTTCCTATGTCTGCCTATCGCCATCCGTACATGACGCTGGGGGCGGAGCTTCTGTGGCCGCTGTGGGTATATCTTGAGGCTCAGCGCAGCTGCAGCTTGCATTTGTGTTCTGTTGGTCTGTGGTTATGGTCAGAGGTCTGTGTAGTGCAATTACATGCCGGGGACTCATCACTCTTACTCAGGTAATATCCTTCATTCAGTGGTTCCTCTCACTTAATACTTGCTGTGTATGTGTTACCATCTCACTACACACCATATCACTCACCTAGTATTGTCTGTTTACACATTTACCCACATACATTTTGGGTTTAATTTCCATCATATATCTATAAGTGTTTGCACTTCCCCACAGCCCTGCCCTTAATTATCTGTCATCATGACGATTTTTATATCACCCACCATATTCCATACTAGATACCCATTTTATTTCATATATATACATGTTTTATTTTTAACACAACCCTCCCTGGTCATTTCTCAGGGTTAGAGTTTATTAATTTTTTTTTTTTTTTTTTTTGATGCTTAGTCTGGTTTCAGTATGTCTGCTGAGACTCATGCATCCCTATATAAATTTTTTTATCTAGACATGGTTATGGATACACTCTGACCACCAACCACATGCCTCCTGCAGTCTGTGCTGTACGTCCTGAGTTCTCCTGCTGCGGTTTCTGGTTGCCACGTCCCCTCAGCCCCCGTACCGGCATTGTCTAATGCTGCCATTGGTGACACCCAGTGTTTTGGTGACCCGCTCCAGCCCAGTGGTAAGTATGAGGTCGTTGTTTTATTGACCTCCCTTGCCAACTCACCCTTACCCCGATTTATTTAGTCACTTATATATTTTTATTATTTTCAATATTTTTATTATAGACACATGAATCATGCATCGGCCCCTGATGAGCGAGAAAAGACTCGCGAAACGCGTAGGGTACCATCGATGCTACGTGTATGCCCATAATGTTGGGTACCTGAAGCTGGTCATATACTGCTTCATTTCATGCATGTGTATTATGTATTATGCATTTTACCAATTTATATCATGTATGTGCACTTATGTATAGTGTTTTTTATGGATGTATATAATCAAGTGTTATGAATTGTAGTTGTTTTTTACGTATGCTTGGAACTAGGCCACTATGCCGGGTAACGCACACTCATTGCTGTTCCCATATGTTCTACATAGCATTCTGTGATCAATAAAACTTTTTATTGCACCCATTGTGGAAGTGTCCCAATCTCTCCCACCTCATTTAAAGTCCCAGGGCTGCCTTCCTTTTTCTTGTTGCATTTAGGGATGGAGGTGTTAGAGTGGTTTCTCCAGACCATTATCTCCTTTTCTCAATATTCGGATGGAAGACAACCATTAAGCCCACAAACTTGGTCTGCTCCTACCACGGGTTCATTTCCACCATTACATCCGATCAACATCGGGGCTTACTTCTGGGCCGGCTTGGTTCCCTCTCGCTGGTTCTTGTCCGATGGTGACATTGCACTTCCGGTATGGGGGGCTGCGACGTGCACAGGGGAGGTTTACCTGACCTCCTGCTGTCCTCACCTGTCCTCACGGGCGGGTGGGGCCACCTACACGTCGGCATCATGTTTTCCACGCCCACTATGTGATGACCTCACATCCTTGGGGCTGTGTGGAACATCCCGGATGGGCTGATCCCTGCAGTTTTTTTGGTAGCATTTTGGTGAACTGGTAAGCACCAGCCCCAGGCAGCGTCAGGTTAGCGCCAGTACTGCTAACACCCACGCATGCACCGTACACCTCCCTTAGTGGTATAGTATCTGATCGGATCAATATCTGATCGGATCAGATCTATACTAGCGTCCCCAGCAGTTTAGGGTTCCCAAAAACGCAGTGTTAGTGGGATCAGCCCAGATACCTGCTAGCACCTGCGTTTTGCCCCTCCGCCCGGCCTAGCCCACCCAAGTGCAGTATCGTTCGATCACTGACACTTACAAAACACTAAACGCATAACTGCAGCGTTTGCAGAGTCAGGCCTGATCCCTGCGATCGCTAACAGTCTTTTTGTTAGCATTTTGGTGAACTGGCAAGCACAAGCGGCCTAGTACACCCGGTCGTAGTCAAACCAGCACTGCAGTAATACTTGGTGACGTGGCGAGTCCCATAAGTGCAGTTCAAGCTGGTGAGGTGGCAAGCACAAGTGGTGTCCCGCTGCCACCAAAAAGACAAACACAGGCCTGTCGTGCCCATAATGCCCTTCCTGCTGCATTCGCCAATCCTAATTGGGAACCCACCACTTCTGCAGCGCCCGTACTTCCCCCATTCACATCCCCAACCAAATGCAGTCGGCTGCATGAGAGGCATTTTCTTTATGTCCTCCCGAGTACCCCTACCCAGCGAACCCCCCCCAAAAAAGATGTTGTGTCTGCAGCAAGCGCGGATATAGGCGTGACACCCGCTATTATTGTCCCTCCTGTCCTGATAATCCTGGTCTTTGCATTGGTGAATGTTTTGAACGCTACCATACACTAGTTGAGTATTAGCGTAGGGTACAGCATTCCATAGACTAGGCACACTTTCACAGGGTCTCCCAAGATGCCATCGTATTTTGAGAGACCCGAACCTGGAATTGGTTACCGTTATAAAAGTTACAGTTACAAAAAAAAGTGTAAAAAAAAAAAAAAAAAACACAAACAAAAATATAAAATAAAAAATAATAGTTGTCATTTTATTGTTCTCTCTCTCTCTATTCTCTCTATTGTTCTGCTCCTTTTTACTGTATTCTATTCTGCAATGTTTTATTGTTATTATGTTTTATCATGTTTGCTTTTCAGGTATGCAATTTTTTATACTTTACCGTTTACTGTGCTTTATTGTTAACCATTTTTTGTCTTCAGGTACGCCATTCACGACTTTGAGTGGTTATACCAGAATGATGCCTGCAGGTTTAGGTATCATCTTGGTATCATTCTTTTCAGCCAGCAGTCGGCTTTCATGTAAAAGCAATCTTAGCGGCTAATTAGCCTCTAGACTGCTTTTACAAGCAGTGGGAGGGAATGCCCCCCCAACGTCTTCTGTGTTTTTCTCTGGCTCTCCTGTCTCAACAGGGAACCTGAGAATGCAGCCGGTGATTCAGCCAGCTGACCATAGAGCTGATCAGAGACCAGAGTGGCTCCAAACATCTCTATGGCCTAAGAAACCGGAAGCTACGTGCATTTTATGACTTAGATTTTGCCGGATGCAAACAGCGCCATTGCGAAATTGGGGAAGCATTTTATCACACTGATCTTGGTGTGGTCAGATGCTTTGAGGGCAGAGGAGAAATCTAGGGTCTAATAGACCCCAGTTTTTTCAAAAAAGAGTACCTGTCACTACCTATTGCTATCATAGGGGATATTTACATTCCCTGAGATAACAATAAAAATGATTTAAAAAAAAATGAAAGGAATGGTTTAAAAATAAGATAAAAAAACAAAAAAATAATAAAGAAAAAAAAAAAAGCACCCCTGTCCCCCCTGCTCTCGCGCTAAGGCGAACGCAAGCGTCGGTCTGGCGTCAAATGTAAACAGCAATTGCACCATGCATGTGAGGTATCACGGCGAAGGTCAGATCGAGGGCAGTAATTTTAGCAGTAGACCTTCTCTGTAAATCTAAAGTGGTAACCTGTAAAGGCTTTTAAAGGCTTTTAAAATGTATTAATTTTGTTGCCACTGCACGTTTGTGTGCAATTTTAAAGCATGTCATGTTTGGTATCCATGTACTCGGCCTAAGATCATCTTTTTTATTTCATCAAACATTTGGGCAATATAAGGTGTTTTAGTGCATTAAAATTTAAAAAAGTGTGTTTTTTTCCCCAAAAAATGCGTTTGAAAAATCGCTGCGCAAATACTGTGTGAAAAAAAAAATTGAACACCCACCATTTTAATCTGTAGGACATTTGCTTTAAAAAATATATAATGTTTGGGGGTTCAAAGTAATTTTCTTGCTAAAAAAAATAATTTTTTCATGTAATCAAAAAGTGTCAGAAAGGGCTTTGTTATCAAGTGGTTAGAAGAGTGGGTGATGTGTGACATAAGCTTCTAAATGTTGTGCATAAAATGCCAGGACAGTTCGAACCCCCCCCAAATGACCCCATTTTGGAAAGTAGACACCCCAAGCTATTTGTTGAGAGGCATGTCGAGCCCATGGAATATTTTATATTGTGACACAACTTGCGGGAAAGAGACAATTTTTTTTTTTTTTTTTTGCACAAAGTTGTCACTAAATGATATATTGCTCAAACATGCCATGGGAATATGTGAAATTACACCCCAAAATACATTCTGTTGCTTCTCCTGAGTATGGGGATACCACATGTGTGGGACTTTTTGGGAGCCTAGCCGTGCACGGGACCCCGAAAACCAAGCACCGCCTTCAGGCTTTCTAAGGGGGTAAATTTTTGATTTCACTCTTCACTGCCTATCACAGTTTCGGAGGCCATGGAATGCCCAGGTGGCAACCCCCCCCCAAATGACCCCATTTTGGAAAGTAGACACCCCAAGCTATTTGCTGAGAGGTATAGTGAGTATTTTGCAGACCTCACTTTTTGTCACAAAGTTTTGAAAATTGAAAAAAGAAAAAAAAAATTTCTTGTCTTTCTTCATTTGCAAAAACAAATGAGAGCTGCAAAATACTCACCAAAAAAATGAATATTCAATGGGCTCAACATGCCTCTCAGCAATTTCCTTGGGGTGTCTACTTTAAAAATGGGGTCATTTGTGGGGGTTTTGTACTGCCCTGCCATTTTAGCACCTCAAGAAACCACATAGGCAATCATAAATTAAAGGCTGTGTAAAGTCCAGAAAATGTACCCTAGTTTGTAGGCGCTATAACTTTTGCGCAAACCAAAAAATATACACTTATTGACATTTTTTTTACCAAAGACATTTGGCCGAATACATTTTGGCCTAAATGTATGACTAAAATTGAGTTTATTGGATATTTTTTAGAACAAAAATTAGAAAATTTCATTTCTTTTCAAAATTTTCGGTCTTTTTCCGTGTATAGCGCAAAAAATGAAAACGGCAGAGGTGATCAAATACCATCAAAAGAAAGCTCTATTTGTGCAAAGAAAAGGACGCACATTTCGTTTGGGTACAGCAATGCATGACCGCGCAATTAGCAGTTAAAGCGACGCAGTGCCAAATTGGAAAAAGTCCTCTGGCCCTTAAGAAGCATAATGCTCCGGTCCTTAATTGGTAAACTACCTTGGAGAGGAGGATCTAGGAGGTGTGCCATTTCTAAGCTTTAAATGGAGTGGATCTATAAAATTCGTTCTCTCAGACCTCTAGGATTGAATGTAGATATCGAGATAAATGCGTTTATCGACAATTCCTAAGATATGATTGCTCCATATCATATTCACTAATACGTTTTTAATTTTAATTTTTTTTTTTTTTTTATTATATTTTTTTATATTTATATTCATTTGTATTTTTATAGTTATTATTCTGTTAATACTTTTTATATTTGTTTTTCCCCTAACCATGTATTTGATAGTGTAACTTTATACTATCTGATGTCCCCCACTCAGATGAAGGCTCCAACTTTTACTACGCTTAGATAGTGGGTAGAAATAGGGGGATAATGGCTAATCCATTCATATACTTACATATATTCATATACATTGATATTTTTCAGTAGTAAGTATATGTTTTATTGCTAAGTATTCATTTTTGTTTTTTTCACTTATAAGTGGACTAAACATTATAACCATCTTAATATGATACTTTGAATCAGCTGAGCAAATATCATCATTTTTTTATTCTGTGGTATTGGATTCAGACTTATACATATTAGGCCTATCTCATGATCAGCTTATTTTTGTTTTTTGCCTTGTGCTATCAGTTTTTTCCTCTTAGTTGAGATTTTAGTATGGAGCGTTTATCCTGTGGTGAACACCAGATATAGGCTTGGTCTCTCCTCCTTACTTCCTTATTGTTGCCAAGCGCTGAACGACACCCAGACGAAAACGAGGTCTGGTTTTCGTCCAACGCTATATAGGTGATGGCTTAGTGCGTAAATTTTTGATTTCACTCTTCACTGCCTATCACAGTTTCGGAGGCCATGGAATGCCCAGGTGGCAAACCCCCCCCAATGACCCCATTTTGGAAAGTAGACACCCCAAGTTATTTGCTGAGAGGTATAGTGAGTATTTTGCAGACCTCACTTTTTGTCACAAAGTTTTGAAAATTGAAAAAAGAAAAAAAAAATTTCTTGTCTTTCTTCATTTTCAAAAACAAATGAGAGCTGCAAAATACTCACCATGCCTCTCAGCAAATAGCTTGGGGTGTCTACTTTCCAAAATGGGGTCATTTGGGGGTGGTTTGTGCCACCTGGGCATTCCATGGCCTCCGAAACTGTGATAGGCAGTGAAGAGTGAAATCAAAAATTTACACCCTTAGAAATCCTGAAGGCGGTGGTTTTCGGGGCCTCGTACGCGGCTAGGCTCCTAAAAAGTCCCACACATGTGGTATCCCCATACTCAGGAGAAGCAGCTTAATGTATTTTGGGGTGCAATTCCACATATGCCCATGGCCTGTGTATTCAATATATCATTTAGTGACAACTTTGTGCAAAAAAAATAAAAAATTGTCACTTTCCCGCAACTTGTGTCAAAATATAAAATATTCCATGCACTCAACATGCCTCAAAGCAAATATCTTGGGGTGTCTACTTTCCAAAATGGGGTCATTTGGGGGGGTTTGTGCCATCTGGGCATTTTATGGCCTTCAAAACTGTGATAAGTAGTGAGGAGTAAAATCAAAAATTTACGCCCTTAGAAATTCTGAAGGCAGTGATTGGTTTTCGGGGCCCCGTACGCGGCTAGGCTCCCAAAAAGTCCCACAAATGGGGTATCCCCATACTCAGGAGAAGTTTTTTGCCTTGTGCTATCAGTTTTTTCCTCTTAGTTGAGATTTTAGTATGGAGCGTTTATCCTGTGGTGAACACCAGATATAGGCTTGGTCTCTCCTCCTTACTTCCTTATTGTTGCCAAGCGCTGAACGACACCCAGACGAAAACGAGGTCTGGTTTTCATCCAACGCTATATAGGTGATGGCTTAGTGCGTCGCCCGTGCCCCTTTAAAGATGTCATTTATGATGAAACATGTAGGGCGTGGCTACGCACTGTACGCCATCACTCCGTTCGCCCCATGTTTGCATGGGTGTTTCGCTTTTTTTATATGCCGGCTTTTTAAAGTGTTTGAAAAATATTGTACGGCGGAGTTTGGTTCTTCGGCCTTGATTTACCAATAAATATTTTATAATTTACTACACCATTGGAGCCCGCTTCTGCTTCTTTTTCCACCTACCACCTTCGGGTCGAGTGGGTGTCCCCCTCCAGGCAGACAGGTTGGACTAGTCTTGTTTGGGTATGCTCCATTCATCAGCCGAGTCTGGCACCACCATTCAGCTGTCCCCGCAGAGGGCTGTATCTGCATGAGCACAAGATCTCGCTAACAGGGAGGTCCACCACTCCTGGTAAGGGTCCATCCTTAGTGCACCTAAAGCTACCTGAAGAATCCCTGATTCCTCTGAGGGTTGTCGTATCGGGAATCTATCCAATTTTCTGTCTAGGACCTCATTAAAGTCCCCGACGACTACTATCGGGCATTCCTTTTTATCCAACAGAAATTTATGTAATTTAAGCAATGTGTCCAAATTAAAGGGAGGGGGGATATATATATTAGCCACCACAAACATGACACCGTCAATAGAGCAGTATAAAAAATTATATCTACCCAGATCGTCTATACTAGTCTGTCTGCAGGAAAATTTTACCCCAGTTTTCACGAAAATACTCACCCCCCTACTAAAAGAGGAGTGAAATGCATGAAGTTGATATTGAAATTTTTTCGTCTGTAGCTGCTGGCTGGTATCCCTAGTTAGATGGGTTTCCTGCAGACAGACCGGGTCTACCCCAGAGCTCTCCAGCACGGAGAACACTGCCAGCCTTTTAAGGGAAGAGCCCAGGCCCCTAACATTCCAGGATCCTATTTTCAAGGTCCCAACTGGCATCTAGATTCTAAAGAGCCTGCCTTATCACACCAAGTATTGCCCTATATATCCCTATTGCTTTTATAAAGTGAATTTTATGCGCCTCTTTTCTCAAAAAAAAAAAAAGAAAAAAGGAAAAGAAAAAGATGAAAAGAAAGGAGGAGCTCTCCCAACCGCTGCTGTATTAATTCCAAGTGTGTGCATATTGTGGATTCTAAAATGCCTGCTTAATTTAATCAACACTGCCCTACTTTATTAAAATATTCTACAAAAAGTGCCTGCATGTGTAACGATAATCTATAAGTGGAGGCCAGAAGGCCTCCAATGTGATTTCTGATGGTGTAAGTGTTTATAACAAGTGATTTTCCCACCCTATTTCCCTTCCCTCCCAAATTCTCCCCCCTTCCCTTCCCACCCCACCTAATCCCCCCTACCCTCCCACCCCATCCCCCCCCCCTTCCCTACCCACCTCTCTAGGTGTAACCCTTGGGGGTTTACCATGACCGCTACCTCTTGCACTAACACCACCCTTTTACACCAATTCTTCCACTCACAACCCCACACCGCCCTACCCCAAATCAGCTGTGTGCACCCATCCTGTCCCGTCCTTCGTAACAAAAAACCGTTAACGGGTACTGGGAAATGAAAAAAAAAGAAAAAAAAAATAGAACAAATCAAAGTAACAAATATAAAACTGCAGCCTCTATATCTCCCAGTACCCTACCATATCATCCTATCATCACCCCGGTCTGTTATGTGTTCCCCCGCTCTCTACGTGGGGTTCATAATTTTTCCTCTGTTGTCTTCCAGCCACTTCTCAACTTCAACAGGGGCGTTAAAAAACAGAGTCTTCCCCAGGGCCACAATCCGCAACCTCGCTGGGTAAAGGAGAGCATAGGGCAGCTTAAATTTTTGTAGGCTGCGTTTTACCTGGGTGAACTCTGCTCTACACTTCTGCAAGTCCGGAGAAAAGTCGGAGTAGAATGATATTTTTGCCCCATTAAAGAAGACCTCCCCTACTTCCCTAATCTTCCGCAGCAGGGTCACTTTATCCTGGTAATTAAGAAATCTCAGGAGGAGGGGTCTCGGGTGGCCCCCCTCTTGTGGTGCCCTGAGAGGGATCCTATGAGCTCTTATGATGGAGAACGAAGCCGAGAACAGTTCTTTCCCGATTAGCTCCCCTAGCCATTTTTCTAGAAATGCTATTGGATTGGCGCCCTCACTCCTTTCAGGTAGACCTATCAACCTCACATTATCTCTTCTACTCCTGTTCTCCATCTCATCCATTTTAGAGGCCTGTTTAGATAACTGTTCCCTCAGCCATTTTAATTCTTTGATTATTGGGTGCACATTGTCTTCTAGCCCGCTAACCCTTTCTTCCAGGGCGGTTGTTCTCTCTGCCGTCTTCTGTAGCTCTTGTCTAACCGTTAAAAGATCTGCTTTGAGACCTTTCATCTGTTCACAGAGATCTTTGAGCGAGCTATTACACACCCCTACAGCCATAAATACATCCATTAAGGTTGGTTCTCTATTCAGGGGCAGATTCGGATCGTTCATTGACTCCGGGCTCACGTTCGTGTTAAGATCACTTAGCTCTGGCCCTTTATTACATGTTATTTTGGAAGACTGGGTTGCCAACACGCCCCCTAGGGACTGTGAATGTGGCTGGCCCTGGCTTTTCCTGTCCGATGTCCCCCCTTGTTGGCTCTTTTGCTGCATCCCCTTTTTTGGGGGGGTCAGAGCGGGGGCATGAGCATATTGCTCCAGTTTTGCTGCTGCTGCCGCAGCGTGCTGCGGATTTTTCTCTTTAGAGGAGCGTAGATTCTGCATCATTCACTCCTATTGGTATACAAATAGTTTAACAGCAAGAATTCGACGGCGTCTCACTACCCTTATCTACCCGCTGAGCAGTATAACCACCTTGTTGCTTTGAAAGTAGGGTGTGTGGCGGGTGTGTGGAGGGGGGGGCTCTCTCCGCCCCCACGCACCCCGACACGGGGGGTGAATTTCACACCGGGGGAAACTACAATACCTTCAGCGGTCGAGGTGGGTTAGCTCCCCTCTCCCAAGAGCGTCTCAGCTACAGCAATACTTAATGCGACCTCCCTCCCTCACCGCAGTCTTGCGCAGCTGGTTAAATGCCGCTAAGGCAGTCGCCAGCAGACTACGGCTAGTTAGGTATGTACGCAGGTATGCGTATAGTCGCTGAGGAGCCAGGGGCTTTTTAACTAACTTATAGTTTATAATGGTCCCACCTAGATATAGGGGGATTGATACAATCTTAGTAGCAAGGGGACCCCCCGCTGCTTATCTTCCCCCACCCGTATCAACAACTCACCCAAAAAAAAAAAAAAAAAAAAAAAGGACAAGAAGGAAATATATTTTGCTTCTTATATTAGTTCACTCTATTCACACCAAACAGCAGGTGGAACAGACTGCTGACACGTAGTTATATTACTGTGCAGATGCCTAGTTAACAGGGTCTACCAGGGGGCTACCTGGGATTATTTCTAAATCAGAGGTTCTCACATATGTTTTTACAACAGAATTCCGTTTACCATGTAGCATATAAAAAGCAATACTATACCAGTTCCAGCCAACTTCTGCTCCGTGCCTGGCATGAGAGTACAGCAGTGAAAGCGAAAGTGAAAGCTGCTGCAGCGTGCAGGGGATAACATCCCCCCCTGAAGATTCCTCAGCCCTCACCGGTCATCCGGAGATCAAAAGAATAGGAGAGCTCTTAGCTGAGGAGCAGAGGTGACAGTACGGCTCCGAGCTCATGGAAGCAGACATCCATTGAGGGGTCAGGGCCGTCCGAGGCGCCGTTCCTGTGGCCGGGGAGAGCAATGAGAATGGGGGTGGGACGGAGCACACAGCGTCCCTGCTCTCACTCACTCACTCCATACAGCCACTCAGCAGACACCCGCCCTTCCGGTCACGCCCCATCTCCCCCGGTCCTAGACAGAAAATTGGATAGATTCCCGATACGACAACCCTCAGAGGAATCAGGGAAGACCCGTTTGAGCCTGTTTCTGGAAGAAGCGGGGTTGGTAGATTTGTGGAGGGTGCGAAACCCAGGTGCGCTGCAATACACCTGCTGTTCTATGTCACACTCCACGCTCTCAAGGATAGACCTAGCCCTGGGAAATGCCAGGGCACTACAGCTGCTAGAAAAAATTGCATATTGGCCAAGAGGTATCTCAGACCACTCTCTTATGGCGGTTACACTAAAAGTAGGACAGTCTAAGCCTCGGAAGAACAACATACAAAAAACCGCGCTAAATAAGTAAATGAATGATATTAGTAAAGTCTTTATGATCCTAAAAAAATGTCCACATCAAGATGAAGATGGTAGACTGTTCTGTATGTTTCTTAAAGTTCATCCAATAGGAAATAACAGTGAAACTGAAGAAAACACCAAATTGTTGCGCTTACCAGACGTAAGCCTAATATAGGCAGATGGCTTAAACCCAGCCTGGGCCTCTAAACAGATGTTTCTGGACAGATCGAAATGTTCACACTCGTCACGTGTGCTCGGTCCATGGGGATATTTATCCAGAAATAAATAATACACACATAGCGTAATACTGATAATTATTGCCACACAAAAAAAACTCAAATTGTGAAAAAAAAGTGTAACACTCAATATAATATAATCATAAAAATCATAAATCATCCAAAGGTGACATTACAGCCAAGGATGATAAGTGAGTGTCATGCAATCATGCAAATCAGTAAGGCAGGGTGAGTGAAAAAGAGTGACACTTAACGACACCCCCTAATTGGGCAAGTTTAAGTGAAAAATAAGACTTTTCCCAATCACCCAAAATTATTAGTAGCAGAAAAAAAGTTGTGATCCAAACAAAATTATATAGAAAAAGGGGAGAGCCAGAAAAAACCCCTATAGGCAGCACACCACATGCACAGGCTGCTTACCAGATAGCAATTCATATAAATAAAGTGACACACCCAGCGTGTAAATATATTGGAATCACACTAGCGGACTTAGGGGATGTTCTGCTTACCAGACATCCTCATATACAGGCAGATAGGTTGGAGCACCGATGGGCTCCTATCTGGAACGATGTAGATACGTCCTGGCCAATCATGCCCAAACTCAGCAAAACATGAGAAGTAGAGAACACCAATAGTGTAATACTGCATGGTCCGGTTTATTAAATAAAAGAGTAACACTTACATAAAAAGGAGTAAAAACAGCATGAAATGGAGCCGGCCGGCATTCAAACACACTCCCGTCCTCACAGGGCAAACGTGGTGACGTCAGCACGTCCCTCCCAGACGCGTTTCGTCACACGCTGACGTTTTCAATGGGGAAAGGGCAGCATGCTGGGCCACCACGTTAAATACTCACACCAAGCCTCGCCCTGAGTCCCGTAAAGGGAGACACACGGCGCCATCTTAGGTGTGGGCATCCCTATGTTGTATTGACAGGAATGGGATCCAATCGACAATTGAAGGTGCCGTGGGATCA
This sequence comes from Lithobates septentrionalis, assembly GCA_037952835.1. Lineage (NCBI taxonomy): Eukaryota > Metazoa > Chordata > Amphibia > Anura > Ranidae > Lithobates > Lithobates septentrionalis. The sequence goes on from JBBDGP010000074.1 coordinate 3,607,194, forward strand.
CCATCCTTAGATTAAAACATAACTATATCCGATAAACTCAAATAGTATATATATACACATACAATATTATAAGATTATAAAAAATTATAAAATGTTCCAACAAGATCTACCATAATCAAGAAACCTCTATCAGAAAAAATGAACCGATAATGAGGTAAACCACAACAATATGTGCGGAACTACTGTTGAGTTTTATAATATTCTATCCATATCTATATTGAGAATTCAACATAGGTCTGAATGGTGAGTACAGTTTAAATAGAACATAATAAAAAATATACAAGCATAAAAATAGATGTAAATATAAATTAATATAGCAAGGGTTATAATGTATTGTTCCTCAAATAACAATTATACCTCCCAACACTACATCAGGGAGACAAGTCCTATAATTGTTCCTCCAACCCAACAGAGATGTGTGTCACCCTGAATGTTACAAAACCATAAGGAGGTCAAGGATAAGGGAAACTCATTAAATCCAGTATATTCTATTCACCCCCAAAAGTAACAATCAGGTATATTCTATTCACCCCTATGTATCAAGAATTGTCAATGAACGCATTGACGTCCACATCTATGTTGAGTCCATGGGGTGTATAGCTCTTAATTCTATGGACCCAAGACATCTCTAATTTGGAGATGTCCCGCACCATAGAACTTCCTCGCCAGTGAGGTTGGTAACGATCGATACCCAAAAACAATGTGTTGGCAGGGTTTCTATCATGTACCAGGCGGTAATGCTTGGACACGGAATGATTTTTAAAACCCGTCAAGATATTTGTGACGTGCTCATTAAGCCTCACCTGAAGGGGGCGTTTGGTCCGTCCCACATATTACAGGCCACAAGGGCACTGCAACATGTATACCACCCCCATAGTGGAGCAAGTGATAAATGGGGTAATTTGGTGGGTTCGCCCAGTTACTGTGGACACAAAGGATTGGGTCCTCCTGTTATGACAGGAACTGAGAGAACACACTCGACACTTATTGCATTTATAGAAACCCGTCAATTGGTTGAAAAAGGTTGTCTTAACAGTTGGAGGATCCAGTACACTAGGAGCTAGTTGGTTCCTCAGTGACGGAGCCCCTCTAAAAACAATTTTTGGTCTGGATGGTAAGGCCTCTTTCAACACCCGATCACTGGCAATAATATGCCAATGTTTAGAAACTAGTTGTTTTATTTCCTTGTGTTGAAGGGAATAGGAGGTAATGAAAGGTACCCCAAAATTGTGGTCCAATCCTCTAGGTCTGGGTTTGTCACACAATAGGAGCTCTCTATTCATGTCCTGCACCTCCATCAGGGCAGGTAATAGGCTCTCTTTGGGGTAACCCTTTTCAAGGAATCTTTCAGTAAGGATATCGCTCTGTACTCTAAATTTCTCAGGGTCCGAACAGTTTCTACGTATTCTCATATATTGGCTTTTAGGGATGGCCTCGAGCCAAGGTCTATAATGGCAGCTTTCCAAAGAAATGAAGGAATTGCGGTCACTTTCCTTAAAAAAGGTGGAAGTCAGCAGATGGTTATCATCTATGGTCAAGGTAAGATCCAGAAAATGAATCTGGGTCTGACTCAACTCGAAATTTAGATGAATGCCTCTATCATTTACATTCAGGGAGGACAGGAATTGTTGTAACTCCTGGCCATCACCGTCCCATAGGAGGAGGATGTCATCTATATACCTTGCCCACAGAACAAGATGGGGACTGCGGTGGGCATAGATGACATCCTCCTCCCACTTGGCCATAAAAAGATTTGCCAAGCTGGGGGCATACTTAGCCCCCATAGCGACCCCACGACTCTGACGGTAAAATTTGTTGGCAAACCAAAAATAATTGTGGGAGGCCGCAAATATAAGCAGTTCCATGATGAAAGATACTTGTTCCGGGGGGAGGCCCGATCCTTTAACTAGGGCATCTTTTACCGCATTTAAACCCATTTCATGGGGGATAATAGTGTATAAAGAGGATACATCGGCACTAACCATCCACATCCCTGGTTTGATGGTAATATTAGAAAGGAGGTTGAGCACATGCCGTGTATCCTTAATATAGGATGGCATTCTCTGAACAAGGGGCTGAAGGAAAAAATCAATATATCTGCCCACCCGGGACGTGATGGAATCAATGCCACTCACAATGGGGCGTCCCGGGGGGCAGACAGGATTTTTATGGACCTTAGGTAGGTAATATATAATGGGAGTTCTGGGAGCCTTTGGAATCAGATAAAGACTCTCCTTATCCCCCAGAATTCCCAATCTAGAACCCTTCGAAATGATCGTACGGAGTTCTTTAGTATAGCTCTTTATGGGATCGGCAGGTAGGGGGGTATAGGTATCAACATCCCCTAGGATTCTAGCCATTTCAGTCAGATAATCCTTCCGATCTAGCACCACTATCCCTCCCCCCTTATCCGCTGGGCGGATGACCAAATCTTTGTTTTTACATAAAGAGTCCAAACCCTCCTGCATGATTTTTGAGTTTTTGGCATTCTTTATCTCTAGCCTCTCCAAGTCCCTAAGAACCACATCCCTAAACACTTTCAAGGTTGGAGCAAGTGTTCCGGGCGGGTTAAAAAGGGATGCATTGGCCAGGCCAGAGTGCACAAAATGGTCTGTTGATTGGGAATTCCCAATGATGGGATTGCCAATCATATATCTCTTTATGTTGAGTTTTCGAACAAACTTGTGAACGTCCATATAGGTTTGGAACCTGTTAAGGCTCTTAGGGGGGGCAAACTTGAGGCCTTTATCTAGAACAATTTTTTCAGAGTGAGATAATTCTTTGGTACTTAGATTGAAAATACCCTGTCCGGTCATATTCTGGCTCTTTTTTGTTCGCAATCTCCTCCCCCCTCTAGTTCCTCGCTTCTTTCTACCGGTCTTTTCAGGCCTTGTCCTGGCCTGGAAAAACCCCAAGGTCCCAGACTGTTGGCAGATGGGACATTATAATTGGAAGCGGGCACATTCTGAGAGGGGTAGGTGGTAAAAGGATCATGTTTACCCTGTTGCCATTCAAATGTTGCCTGATGATCTGCCCCCCCCTCATATGGATTCATATCACTCATGGGAAAGAACCTATTTTGGGTGGGAAGATTGTATTCCCAATCGGGGATATATGGATCTTGGTATGGTGTTTTCTGAATTGGGTTATAATCCTGATTATATCTCCACCATTCTTGATGTCCAGTATTAAAACCCCGGCCTCTATTGGAATTGGAAGGACCACGCCCTCCCCCACCATTTTGATGGTTTCCCCTCCATGGAGGTGGTGGCATATGTCGTGTCCCCCCCCCCTTTGGCCATAGTTGGACCTAGGAGGCCCTGGGTTGTGGGGATAGTGAGGGGGGAAAGGGTTGGGTTTGTTAGGCCCCGCAGGTCTCTGAGGGGACTGGTATCTTTGGGGGCCTTTTAGAGTCTTATCAAGGGGACCTTTTTTGGTGTTCTTAGTGGGTTGGGACTGTCTTGGGGGGGCTCCTAGGCTATCAACACAACCCTGGTTGGACACCTCCATCTCGGTGGCAGCCTGACCCGCTGCATCCTCAAGCATCCTTTTCTGCCACTCAAACACCACATTGTTACAGTAGTCATTTAAGTCCCGATTATATTTTTTCTTCTTTTTAAGTTTCTGATCTTTGTCCTCTTTTTCCAGGACTTTCAACAGACTCTGAGACCTCTCCCTATATTCATCACTATCCCTATTGGCACTGAGTTTTTCTTTGATGGTTTTAATCTCAGTGTCAATTTTGGACAGTTTGACCGTTTTCCTATCTATCAGAAATCGTAGCAGTGATAATCCTGCTTGGTTAAAGTATTTAAACCACTCCTCCAATTCTGATTCGCCCTTTTGGGGGGAAACCTCCCATCTTAAGCTCCTTGGGACCATAGAGTTTTTAATATAGGTCTCAAGGTAAGCTATATCCCATTGGGTATGGGTTTCAGAGATCATAAGATTTTTCAATCTTGTGAACACCCCCCCCAGGCCATTCTCATCCTCCCTGAATGACTCAAAAACGCCATCAGTGTTGACCACCTTCTGAGCCCTAAATTCAAAAATATCCATGGTTGGATATTGGTAACCAGCTGCAGTAATATACCAAACAAACAATTTTAAAAAGAAAAACTGCGCTTAGAGAAAGAAAAAAATATAATAAAGCTGCGGTTATAAGTGAGGCACACCAAAACAAAACAACATACAAAAAACCGCGCTAAATAAGTAAATGAATGATATTAGTAAAGTCTTTATGATCCTAAAAAAATGTCCACATCAAGATGAAGATGGTAGACTGTTATGTATGTTTCTTAAAGTTCATCCAATAGGAAATAACAGTGAAACTGAAGAAAACACCAAATTGTTGCGCTTACCAGACGTAAGCCTAATATAGGCAGATGGCTTAAACCCAGCCTGGGCCTCTAAACAGATGTTTCTGGACAGATCGAAATGTTCACACTCGTCACGTGTGCTCGGTCCATGGGGATATTTATCCAGAAATAAATAATACACACATAGCGTAATACTGATAATTATTGCCACACAAAAAAAACTCAAATTGTGAAAAAAAAGTGTAACACTCAATATAATATAATCATAAAAATCATAAATCATCCAAAGGTGACATTACAGCCAAGGATGATAAGTGAGTGTCATGCAATCATGCAAATCAGTAAGGCAGGGTGAGTGAAAAAGAGTGACACTTAACGACACCCCCTAATTGGGCAAGTTTAAGTGAAAAATAAGACTTTTCCCAATCACCCAAAATTATTAGTAGCAGAAAAAAAGTTGTGATCCAAACAAAATTATATAGAAAAAGGGGAGAGCCAGAAAAAACCCCTATAGGCAGCACACCACATGCACAGGCTGCTTTCCTTTTTTAAGGAAAGTGACCGCAATTCCTTCATTTCTTTGGAAAGCTGCCATTATAGACCTTGGCTCGAGGCCATCCCTAAAAGCCAATATATGAGAATACGTAGAAACTGTTCGGACCCTGAGAAATTTAGAGTACAGAGCGATATCCTTACTGAAAGATTCCTTGAAAAGGGTTACCCCAAAGAGAGCCTATTACCTGCCCTGATGGAGGTGCAGGACATGAATAGAGAGCTCCTATTGTGTGACAAACCCAGACCTAGAGGATTGGACCACAATTTTGGGGTACCTTTCATTACCTCCTATTCCCTTCAACACAAGGAAATAAAACAACTAGTTTCTAAACATTGGCATATTATTGCCAGTGATCGGGTGTTGAAAGAGGCCTTACCATCCAGACCAAAAATTGTTTTTAGAGGGGCTCCGTCACTGAGGAACCAACTAGCTCCTAGTGTACTGGATCCTCCAACTGTTAAGACAACCTTTTTCAACCAATTGACGGGTTTCTATAAATGCAATAAGTGTCGAGTGTGTTCTCTCAGTTCCTGTCATAACAGGAGGACCCAATCCTTTGTGTCCACAGTAACTGGGCGAACCCACCAAATTACCCCATTTATCACTTGCTCCACTATGGGGGTGGTATACATGTTGCAGTGCCCTTGTGGCCTGCAATATGTGGGACGGACCAAATGCCCCCTTCAGGTGAGGCTTAATGAGCACGTCACAAATATCTTGACGGGTTTTAAAAATCATTCCGTGTCCAAGCATTACCGCCTGGTACATGATAGAAACCCTGCCAACACATTGTTTTTGGGTATCGATCGTTACCAACCTCACTGGCGAGGAAGTTGTATGGTGCGGGACATCTCCAAATTAGAGATGTCTTGGGTCCATAGAATTAAGAGCTATACACCCCATGGACTCAACATAGATGTGGACGTCAATGCGTTCATCGACAATTCTTGATACATAGGGGTGAATAGAATATACCTGATTGTTACTTTTGGGGGTGAATAGAATATACTGGATTTAATGAGTTTCCCTTATCCTTGACCTCCTTATGGTTTTGTAACATTCAGGGTGACACACATCTCTGTTGGGTTGGAGGAACAATTATAGGACTTGTCTCCCTGATGTAGTGTTGGGAGGTATAATTGTTATTTGAGGAACAATACATTATAACCCTTGCTATATTAATTTATATTTACATCTATTTTTATGCTTGTATATTTTTTATTATGTTCTATTTAAACTGTACTCACCATTCAGACCTATGTTGAATTCTCAATATAGATATGGATAGAATATTATAAAACTCAACAGTAGTTCCGCACATATTGTTGTGGTTTACCTCATTATCGGTTCATTTTTTCTGATAGAGGTTTCTTGATTATGGTAGATCTTGTTGGAACATTTTATAATTTTTTATAATCTTATAATATTGTATGTGTATATATATACTATTTGAGTTTATCGGATATAGTTATGTTTTAATCTAAGGATGGTGATCCCACGGCACCTTCAATTGTCGATTGGATCCCATTCCTGTCAATACAACATAGGGATGCCCACACCTAAGATGGCGCCGTGTGTCTCCCTTTACGGGACTCAGGGCGAGGCTTGGTGTGAGTATTTAACGTGGTGGCCCAGCATGCTGCCCGTTCCCCATTGAAAACGTCAGCGTGTGACGAAACGCGTCTGGGAGGGACGTGCTGACGTCACCACGTTTGCCCTGTGAGGACGGGAGTGTGTTTGAATGCCGGCCGGCTCCATTTCATGCTGTTTTTACTCCTTTTTATGTAAGTGTTACTCTTTTATTTAATAAACCGGACCATACAGTATTACACTATTGGTGTTCTCTACTTCTCATGTTTTGCTGAGTTTGGGCATGATTGGCCAGGACGTATCTACATCGTTCCAGATAGGAGCCCATCGGTGCTCCAACCTATCTGCCTGTATATGAGGATGTCTGGTAAGCAGAACATCCCCTAAGTCCGCTGGTGTGATTCCAATATATTTACACGCTGGGTGTGTCACTTTATTTATATGAATTGCTATCTGGTAAGCAGCCTGTGCATGTGGTGTGCTGCCTATAGGGGTTTTTTCTGGCTCTCCCCTTTTTCTATATAATTTTGTTTGGATCACAACTTTTTTTCTGCTACTAATAATTTTGGGTGATTGGGAAAAGTCTTATTTTTCACTTAAACTTGCCCAATTAGGGGGTGTCGTTAAGTGTCACTCTTTTTCACTCACCCTGCCTTACTGATTTGCATGATTGCATGACACTCACTTATCATCCTTGGCTGTAATGTCACCTTTGGATGATTTATGATTTTTATGATTATATTATATTGAGTGTTACACTTTTTTTTCACAATTTGAGTTTTTTTTGTGTGGCAATAATTATCAGTATTACGCTATGTGTGTATTATTTATTTCTGGATAAATATCCCCATGGACCGAGCACACGTGACGAGTGTGAACATTTCGATCTGTCCAGAAACATCTGTTTAGAGGCCCAGGCTGGGTTTAAGCCATCTGCCTATATTTGGCTTACGTCTGGTAAGCGCAACAATTTGGTGTTTTCTTCAGTTTCACTGTTATTTCCTATTGGATGAACTTTAAGAAACATACATAACAGTCTACCATCTTCATCTTGATGTGGACATTTTTTTAGGATCATAAAGACTTTACTAATATCATTCATTTACTTATTTAGCGCGGTTTTTTGTATGTTGTTTTGTTTTGGTGTGCCTCACTTATAACCGCAGCTTTATTATATTTTTTTCTTTCTCTAAGCGCGGTTTTTCTTTTTAAAATAAGCCTCGGAAGAGTTGGAGCGTGAGCCCACACTGGTTCAAAGTAATTAAGAAATCGGATGGGATTCTCCCTGCTTTAAGGGAATTTGTGGAGTTCAATCAGGGCTCGGCGGCTCCCCCTGTGCTATGGGACACCCTCAAGGCATTTCTTAGAGGGGTTCTAATACAGCAGATGGCTAAATTTATTAAAGAGGTCAGGAGTGAGGAAGAGGGTACTCTGAGGGAAGCTCTCGAGGCTGAAAATAACTTCATCAGAAACCCAACCCCGGAGCTGGAAAGCACCTGGCAAGAGAAACAACAAAAGTATAAATTAGTGGTCATGCAGAAGGCGGAGACTAGGCGCCTTCTTCAGAGACAGGAATTTATGGTGGAGGGGGAAAGAGTTGGAAGAACACTGGCTATGCTTGTAAAATCAAATGCGGCTCCATCCACGGTCCTCGCTATTAGATCACAGAGTGGAGACATAACTTCAAGCACCCCAGAAATCGTACAAGCCTTTAGGGGGTATTATAAAAAACTGTACTCTTTGCAGAAAAGGGGCAAGGAGGCGCTGATGGAGGACTTTTTGGAGGGGCTAACGACTCCTACCATATCACAGGAAGAAAGCGCCATATTAGACTCCCCAATAACGGTAGCAGAATTGCAACAAGCAGTAGCGGGCATGGCAAGTCTTAAGTCACCCGGGCCCGACGGCCTTCCAAGCGAGACATATAAGCAGTATGGTGAAGTGCTGATCCCGGAACTACTAAAAACTTTGGAGGGATCACTTGAGGGGGGCCAGTTGCCTGCTTCAATGCTAGAAGCAACAATTACTGTACTACAGAAGGAAAGGAAAGACCCACTGGATGTAGCTGCTTATAGGCCAATTTCTCTACTGTGTTCTGACGTAAAAATTCTTGCCAAGGTGCTAGCAGTAAGATTGAACGGAGTTATTCATAAACTGGTACACGAAGACCAGGCGGGCTTTATAGCCAATAGATCTACGAGCCTGAACATTAGAAGAGCATTTCTGAATCTACAGTCACCATCGGAAAATGTGGGCTCGAGAGCGTTAATGACCCTCGATGTATCTAAGGCTTTCGATAGCGTGGAGTGGGGCTATATATGGCGTGTATTAGAGAAATTCGGTTTTGGCATGGCTTTTATAGGGTGGATTAGAATGTTATATACCCGCCCTAAGGCTAGACTAAAAATTAACAACGAATTTTCAGATTGGTTTGAGCTGGAGAGGGGAACTAGGCAGGGGTGTCCCCTCTCTCCTTTGCTGTTCGCATTGGCGATGGAACCCCTGGCCATCGCTATAAGGGAAAGCAGAGCGGTAACTGGCTTTTTGCGAAAATCGGGAGAAGAAAAAATCGCGCTATATGCGGATGACATCTTGTTATTTCTGGGGGACTCGAGAAACTCTCCACTGAGTGCGATGAGGATAGTGAAGGACTTCGGTAGCTTCTCTGGTTTAGAGATAAACTGGGAGAAGTCCGAATTTATGTCGATAGATCCCAACTGCGAGTCAACAATATGCGATATATATGCGATATACCCCAGATGGTAAGGGTAGATACCTTGAAATACCTGGGAATAGTTCTGACGAAGGACCCAACCAGATATATCACTACAAATCGTGTCCCTCTTTTAACAAAACTGAAACAAAAAATAGGAATCTGGAGGCGTCTCCCCCTGTCCACCGCAGGAAGATGCAGTTTAATAAAAATGGTCTGGATGCCACAATTGCTATATATCCTGCACAACTCGCCAGTCTGGATAGGCAAGAAGTGGTTTAAAAGAATTGATACCCTTTTTAGGGAGCTGATTTGGAAGGGGAAGCAAGCCAGGATTTGACTTCGAGTGCTTCAGCTACCCACATGAGAGGGGGGTTTTGCCCTCCCACACCCCGAGCGTTACTTCTTAGCAACTCAGCTACAACAGTTGCTAGGATGTGGGATACCGAAAGGTGGCACCCCCAATGGCAAACTGCTACTGCTTAGCACTCCACACAACACCATAGTTGAAACCCTAGAGGCGGATATGTTTCATGATAACTATCCAACTATCAAGCTGCTAACTAAACTCTGGAAAACGGTCAAGAAAATGATGGGATATGATGACCCAACAGTTTACTCTCCTATTTGGAATAACCGTAATCTACAGGAAGTTCTTAAAATAGGTACTTTTGGAGAATGGGTGAATCTTGGCATCAGAAGGCTAATCCAGCTTTATAACGACACCAAGCTAAAGAGTTTCCTGGAATTAGTAGGGGAATTCAAGCTACCTCAGAGCTCTTTTTTCCTATACCTCCAGCTAGAACACGCTCTTAAAGCACAATTTAAAGCCCAGACTCTGCGCTGGGAAGAAATGCCTCTACTTCAGTGTATAATGAAGGTAAACCCTACTAGAGGTCTAATCTCAAGAATCTACGACCAATTAAGTAAACCAGACAACAGCGGGGGGTTACTCCTTGGATTAAAAGCCAAATGGGAAGAGGACATAGGGGGAATGACCCAGGAACAATGGGCGAAAACCCTGGAACTGAGTGTACAGGTCTCGGTGTCCCCTTCACAGCGACTCTCTCATCTACTTTTGTTGAATAGATCCTACTATACACCTAAAAGACTTTTTAAATTTGGGGGAAGGCCTAATGACAACTGTCCCAGATGTCAGAGGTCGGGAGACCTCATCCACATGTTGTGGAGGGGTCCCAAGCTATTTAGATACTGGGAAGAAGTGACCGGAAACCTGGGAAGTACTTTTAGCACTCTAGTAGTAAAAGAGGCCATAACCTGCATCCTGGGGTATAGAAGAGTTCTGGGGGAGAGACTGAGCACTACACTGGCCATCACGCGGGCCTTGTTTCAGGCTAGGAAGATGATAACACTAAGATGGCAATCAAAAGATCCCCCTTCGGTGAAAGATTGGATCTCCACTATAAATGAAACACTGAGTAGGGAAAGGGTGGAGTATATAAAGAGAGGCAACCTCCAGGAATTTGAAACCATGTGGAAGCCATGGCTAGAGAAGGTAGGTGCTCCCTAGCAGGCAAGGCGTAGGACCAGTCCAAGAGAGGGGCCTTTGGGGACTATATAGGTAACAGAGATCTTTGAGATCAAGGAGTGCTATAGTAAAGGGATTTTGATACGCATATTTTCTTTCTGCTTTTTCTTTTTTATTGTTTTCTCCTATTTTGATTAACTAATTAATCTTGATGGTTTGCGGGTTAAATTTTGAAGGGGGGGGGAGGGGGGGGGTTGATTTGGGAATAAGTAAACTTTTTGTGTAATTCTGGGCAGCTCAGCAAAGAACAGGCATGGGGAGCCAATAAGTCTTCTAGTATATACCCCTTTCCTGTTTTTCCTTCAGCTTTTCTGGTTTTTTTCTTTTTTTTCTTTTTCTTGTTGTTTCCTTAAACGAGTCCCCTCCCCCTTTAGCCTGACCCAGAAAAGGATAAAGATCCACCAGTCACTGGGCTTTAGGGCCACTACAGACTGAGTCTAGGAGCTGGGAAAAAGGGAGGACTTGCTGCTAAACTGGCATATTAAGGTGTTCAGAGGGACGATAAGGGAAGGAAAAAAAAGAGGAGGAATTAGATGTAATGCAATATCCACGATGATGCAAACCGGAGAAGGCGACCAGTCAATGAACATCGAGCTGATTTAGCCCTCTACTTGTTGGTTTCTGAAGTGGAAAAAAAAAAAAAAAGAAAAAAAAAAAGCTACCTGAAGAAAATTGGTGGTGTTCTTCTGATCCTATTAGTACCACAGGCAGGCAGCTGCAGTATTTACAGTTAGTGTACTGTGTCCTCAGCACAGTGTGCACCTAAAGCTACATGAAGACAATTGCTGTTGTTCTGATCCTATTAATACCACAGGCAGGCAGCTGCAGTATTTACAATTAGTGTACCGTGTCCTCTGCACAGTGTGCACCTAAAGCTACCTGAAGACAATTGCTGGCGTTCTCATAATAATAATACTACAGGCAGGCACTTGATTCTGCTAGCTGCAGTATAAGTATATTATATTATATTATATCATATTATATTATAATATATATATATATATATATATATATATATATATATATATATATATATATACAAACACACATCCCAGCTTTGTGCAGCTACATGTCACTACAGGCCATTAGTAGGTCTGGAAGGCCAACAAGGAGAGGCAGACAGTCACAAGCCAATAAAAGAGGGCAAGCAGGCTCTGTGTCTAGAGGCAATAGTGCTGGTGGTGGAGACGGTGCATCCTCATCAGCACGTGGCAGTCACGTTCCCCCAGCTGCAGCATACTGCCAGCTTTGCTCCAGTGATGAGGAGGGAGGGGATGATGAGGTCACTGACTCAAAGTGGGTGCCTAATAGGAGAGAGGAGGAGGAGGAGGAGGCGGCACATCTCCAATGAGGCAGGATGCTCTCCAGGGGCCAGCTTAAAGTGGAGGGCCACCCTAAAATAAAAAATAGCATGAAGAATCGTAAAAAAATAAATAAAAAACATTTGAAAAAAAAAATTTAAACTTATCTGAACCCTTGTTGCTAGGTAGTCTGCCTAATCTGCCTCTTCCTATTCCATGGTGTGTCCTGCTTCTTGGTGAGCGGCCCCGTTGCCTTCTGGGAACTGTGTGTGTTCCCGGAAAACCACGGGGCCAGTCACAGAGTGCCACGCCGCTCGCGCGTGCGCAGTAGAAAACTGGCAGTGAAGCCGCAATTCTCCACTGCCTGTTTCCCTTAGTTAGGATGACAGTGGCGGGACCCGAGAGCCGAGGGACGGGTCGCCCGACATCAAAGGCACCCAGGACAGGTAAGTACTTATTTAAAGTCAGCAGCTAGAGTGTTTGTAGCTACTGACTTTAAAAAAAATAATTTCCTGGACGGAATCCCGCTTTAAGGGCAGCACACCGACTGCATCACACCGCAGAGCTCCACATGTGCAGGGCGCGGATGTCTCTGCGCGTTATTCCAAAAGTTCTTTGCTGTGGGCCTTTTTTGAGATGAGTGCATCAGATCCCACCGCTGCTATTTGCAACGTATGTCTCAAGCGTATCTCGCGTGGCCAAATCACCCGCTTGGGCACCACATGCTTGACCAGACATATGTCGACCTGCCATGGAGTTGTTGGCAAGTGTACCTAAAAGACCCACACCAAAGAACAAAGCGGACCTCTCCTTGCTCCTCATCAGCTGGGATCTCCAACCCCACTATACCTTCAGTCCTCTCTGAAACCTGCACTGAGAGGAATGAAGGTATAGAATTAGGTGTGTCACAGCCAAGTACTTGCGGGCAATCTGCTATCGGTACACCGACGTCAGATTGTACCAGGCAAATTTCCCTGCCCCAGCTGCTGCACCGCTGAAAGAAGTTCGCTCCCAGCCATCCACATGCCCAGCGGTTGAATGCTAGCTTGGCTAAATTGCTAGCACTTCAACTGCTGCCTTTTCAGTTGGTAGACTCTGCCCCTTTCCGTGAGTTTGTGGAATGTGCAGTTCCTCAGTGGCAGGTTCCAAACGCCACTTTTTCTCTTGGAAGGCGATTCTGGCTCTCTACCGGCATGTGGAAGGCAATGTCTTGGCCTTGCTGGACAGGGCGGTCAGCGGTAAAGTGCATATTACCGCTGACTCATGGTCCAGCAGGCATGGACAGGGACGTTACCTATCTTTCACTGTGCGCTGGGTGACTCCTCTGGCAGCTGGGAAGGATGCAGGACAGGGTGCAGTAGTGTTGGAGGTTGTTCCGCCACCATGCCTCCAAAGTTCTACTAGTGGTGATTCTGCCACACCTCTCTCCTCCACCCCCTCCTCTTCTTCTTCCTCCATGGCCTCTTCCTGTGCTGATTTGTCCTCGGAACCAGTGGTGCTCCGTAGGCCATCAAGGGGCTACGCAAGCACGCAGGCCAAAAGATGCCATGCGGTGCTTGAGCTGGTGTGCTTGGGGGACAGGAGCCACACTGGGGCAGAGATTCAGTCAGCTCTGCAGGGGCAGGTTCAGAGGTGGTTGACACCACACCAGCTTAAGCCAGGTATGGTGGTTTGCGACAATGGCACCAATCTCCTCTGCGCCTTTCGACAGGGACAACTGACCCATGTGCCCTGTTTGGCTCACGTCCTTAACTTGGTGGTGCAGTGGTTCTTGGGCAGGTACCCAGGCTTACAGGATGTCCTGAGGCAGGCCAGGAAAGTCTGTGTGCATTTCCGTCAGTCATATAATGCCAGTGCTCGGCTGGCTGACCTCCAAAAGGAATTTAACCTGCCCAAGAACCGCCTAATCTGTGACATGCCCACCAGGTGGAACTCAACGTTGGCCATGCTGCAGCGGCTGCACATGCAGCAGAGGGCCATCAATGAGTACCTATGCAACTATGGCACCAGGACAGGGTCAGGGGACCTTGTTTTTTTCCCCCACACCAGTGGGCTATGAACAGGGATGCATGCACTGTCCTGTCACCATTTGAGGAGGCCACGAGGATGGTGAGCAGTGACAGTGCATGCATCAGTGACACTGTTAATCTTGTCCACCTGTTGGAGCACACACTGCATGGAATAATGGACAGGGCACTAGAGGCAGAACAGAGGGAGGAAGAGGAGGACTTCCTTACCTCTCAAGGCCCCCTTTATCCAGACAGTGTACCTGCTTGCCCGCTGATCACATAGGAAGAGGAGGAGGAGGAGGATGAGGAGGATGAGGAGGAGGAGGACGAGGAGGATGAGGAGGAGGAGGAGGATTGTGTTAGCATGGAGGTGGAGCCTGGGACTCAGCATCAGCAGCAGTCTTCAAGGGATCATTTACAGTCTGAAGAAACCCATGGACTTGTACGTGGCTAGGAGGTGGTGGCTGCGGATCATGTCATCCTTAGTGACCCAGAGGACTCTGGACCGAATGCCTCATCAAACCTATGCTGCATGGCCTCCCTGATCCTGCAAAGCCTGCAGAAGAATCCTCGTATTCATGGTATTAAAGGGAGGGATGATTACTGGCTGGCAACCCTCCTTGATCCACGTTACAAGGGTAAGGTTGCGGACCTTATCTTGCCGTCGCAGAGGAAGCAGAGGATGAAACATCTTTGGGAGGCCTTGCAGAAAGGTTTGTGCAACGCGTTTCCAGAGCCTGGGAGGTTACAATTTCCTGGTCCTCCTGGACAACGTGTTGCTGAGGCTTCGGTCAGTCACAGAAGGAGTGGTGGAGAAGGTGGCCATCTGACCGATGCGTTCAGACAATTTTTTAGTCTGCAGCCCCAAGGTCTGATCAGTTCCAGCAACTATTGCCAGCGTCTGATTCACATGGTGCAGGATTACCTAGGGGCAAGATCAGACTTGAATACCTTTCCCACCGAAAATCCTCTGGGTTACCGGGTCTTGAGGATGGATCACTGGCCAGAGCTTGCACAGTATGCAATTGAGCTACTGGCCTGTCCTGCATCCAGCGTTCTTTCGGAACGCACATTCAGTGCTGTTGGAGGCTTTGTAACCGATCACAGGGTGCGCCTGTCCACCGAATCGGTCGATCGGCTGACCTTCATAAAAATGAATTAGTCTTGGATCACCAGCTACCACGCACCTGATGCTGATGTAACTGATTGATTTTTTTTTTTTAATGTGAGATCCCTTCAAGACTGCCTATGCTAATGCTGAGTGACTATCCTGTTATGCTGAGTGACAATCCTCTTCCTCCTCAATTTTCATGCTGATAGCTTGTAAGAATATTTTTGGTTCTGGGCACCGCCACCAGTGGCCAAGGCCCAATTTTTCTGCCCCTGTTTAACAGGGGCGTGTAATTACAATTTTTGCTGCAATACTTTGCAGCAGGGCCCATTCTTGTGCTCCAACTATAGCATCTGTGAGGGGTTGCAGTGTTGTGGCACCAGTGCCTAAGGCCCAATTTTTCTGCCCCTGTTCAACAGGGACATGTAATTATAATTCTTGATCTAATATTTCACAGCAGGGCCCATTCCTGCGCCCACCAAGACTAACTGTGAGGGCTTACAGTGTTGTAGCAACACCACCACCACAGGCCCAATTTTTCTACCACTGTTCAACAATGGCATGTAATTACAATTCTTGATCTAATATTTCACAGCACGGCCCGTTCCTGCGCCCACCAAGAGTAACTGTGAGGGCTTACAGTGTTGTGGCAACACCAACACCTAAGGCCCCAATTTCTGCAGAGTATATAGGGCAGTCCCCTACTTTCAAACATCCAACTTACAAACGACTCCTACTTGCAAACGAAAGGAGACAACAGGAAGTGAGATGAAATCTACCCCTAGAAAGGGAAATTCTCTCCTGTAAGAGTTAATATGGAAAAAATGTGTCTCCTCTACACTGATGCTTCATCACCAATCTTTGTTTCACTAAAAACCCCAAATTTTCAAAAAACATTTGTCATTGGGACAGAAAGTGAGGTGAAATCTTCTGAAGAGGTGCACAGACAGCAAAACAAATGTTACAGGGGTAATAACCCTTCCCCATGTTTTCCAAAAAGCTTAAAAATAGATTTTTGGCTGGAGCTACACTTTAAAAATGTACCAGTTCAAAATTACAAACAGATTCTACTTAACAACAAACCTACAGTCCCTGTCTTGTTTGCACCGCCTGTATACTGCTGTTCAGAGTATATAGGGCATGGGGGCCCCACGCCTTTCCTTTTTTTAATTTGGGTGCGGGTTTCCCCTTAATGTCCATACAAGACCCAAAGGGCCTGGTAATGGACTGGGGGGGGGCGGGGGGGTACCCATGCCGTTTGTCTCACTGATTTTCATCCATATTGCCGGAACCCGGCATTACATTAAAGCCGCAAGCAGTTTAAAATGACTTATTCCTTTAAAAATGTAATTTTGTGCAGGGACTGTTCTAAGCACGGGAAACATGCGCCACTTTACAGGCATACTATAGACACCCCCCAGGTACAATATTTTTTTTTCTCTTTAAGCATCATTAAAATCACTGCTCCCGAAAAACTGGCCATTTTTAAAACTTTTTTTTGCATGGATACATGTCCTTTGGGGCAGATCCCGGGTCCCCAAACCCTTTTTAGGACAATAACTTGCATATTAGCCTTTAAAATTACCCCTTTGGATTTCAAAATTTCGAGTCCCATAGACTTTAATGGGGTTCTAAAGTTTGTGCAAACTTTCGGTCCGTTCCAAGGTTCTGGTTCTGGTGGGGTGTTCGGCTCATCCCTAATGGACACTAATAGATAGCACTGATGGACAGCACTGATGAGGTACTGACAGATGATACTGTTGGGCACTGATTGTCACTGTAATGGGCACTGATTGGCACTGTGGTGGGCTCTGATTTTTGTGAGGGGCACTGACTGGCAGCTGTTGGCACCGATTGGCAGGTGAAGGGCACATCTGATGGGGGCTGTGCTGATAATCAATGTGCTGATTATCAGCACAGAGCCCCCCTCTGACAGGGAGAGCCGTTTACCTGCACTTTCGGAATGCCATTTACCGGCACTTCCTGGTTCACATGATGATCAGATGTGATTGGTCACAGCTGATCACATGGTAAGAAACCTCTGTCAGAGGCTCCTTACCACGATCACATAGACTGACACGCCACACTCGAGATTGCCGCTCTGCACGCCCCCACGGCGCTCGCCGGCATGTTATTCTGCTGGATGTCATATGAGCCCAGTCAGGATAACAGAACCACTTCCCGGCCGTCAATTTTCTATAGACCAGGCAGGAAGTGGTTAAACTCCCAAAGGACCCTCTTTTGTTAATCTTCGGATATTGGGACAAACAGCTCCTGACATGGTCCCTACCTAATCTCGATACACAACACAAGCCGTGGATCCAGATATGCCTCCTAGTGGCCCAGAGGTCTATTCTAAAACACTGGATTTCCTCCTCATGCCCTACTATCTCTCTGATCAAAAAGGAATTACAGATATTACTCTATAGGGAAAAAATCACCACCGACTTCAACCACGTCGTCTCCAGGAAATGCTTCTACCAGAGGTGGCAAGCTTTCATGAACACCACCATGTCCTATGAGGAAGTGGAATCATTTATGGGATAATTTTCCTACTACAGGGATCTCCAAACATTATGTGACAAGGAGGACATTCCCTAAGATACCAAGCTTCTTCCCACTCCACTAAAGTCTCCCTAGGTTAAATGACATAGGAAAATACCTACTGATTTTCTCCCATCGTATTATCAAGTTTGATAGCACTCTGTTGCTTCTAACCGTATTATCTGTCTGGGCATACATGTACTGTACACTCACCATATCATTTCCAAATAACGTTAATGCACAACCCTAACCCCCCTCCCCTCTTTCAGTAAATCTGCAGATCTGATCCATCCAGTTCTCTGCAGTTTATTGTTAAATATTGATCCTCTGCGGTATATTTTCTCAGTGCATATCCTTTGTAAACACCACTTCTAGAAAATGTATAGATTGGAGTGACACCTGTGCTGTCAATCTTTCACAACTCTGTAATGTTACTTCTTTAAATAAATTCTAGTAAAAAAAAAAAGTCTACCTCCATTTATAGATGTTTCAGTCACAGAAGCTTTGGCATGGTTTTTATGAATGGAGAAGGTGGACACATTTTCTGTCCCATCTCTCTCAGCTATATGAACCCCTACTACAGTGGAAGATTGTGACTGTGGGGATAGGGTAAGGATCAAAGAAGGAAGATTTCTCCTAAACGAGGAGACAAGACAAGGGACACATCACACTGATAGTTAGTAATATTGTTTGTGCTTATTACATGTCAATCATCATTTTGTAGTATATATTGGTAAGTGTCCATGCAGTTTTTGTTATAGTGGAGAGATCACACAGAGACTTAAGGATCCCATAGCATGCCATAAGTATAACATTAGGGATAGACATGTGATATTACCACTAGTGTGTCAATTTAAAGAGAAGGGTCACGCTGTTTTTCAGTTATGTTTCTTGTTCATACATCACGGGACACAGAGCCTTTGATAATTACTAAGTGGGTTAGATAGTCACCATCAGGTGATTGGACACTGGCAACCCTAATTACAAGGCAAGTTCCTCTCTTATATAACCCCTCCCATATGGAGAGTACCTCAGTTTTTTCGCTAGTGTGAAAGGTGGTTGGTCACGTTGAAGATGTGCTAAGAAGAGAGCTCTGCTTGATGGTCTCTGCGGGGGGCCTAGGAGCTATACCTTGGGCCAATAATACGCCTAAGATGGATGGTACCTGGGCCTCGTGGAAGAAGAAACAAGGTTTTGTCTGTAATGTCTCTCTTTGAGGGCTGGGCTGTGGGATCAAGCACTTTGGGGCACCAATTAAAAGTTGCACGAAAAGTTTTCTGGCAGAGTCTACATGTCCACGGAAGAGGATCCTGTAAGTAGGAACCCAGAACCCTGAAGGTTGGCACAACATTACCCGCCATGATTGGTGAACGTTGGATTTGTCTGTTCTCATCAGTTTCCTGCAGCAGGGATAAGGTAAGTGAAGACAAGCCTAGGTATTTACCTTAAGTACTATCTAGTTTTCATGTCTTATCTGGTTTCAGGCACTAGAGGGAGTAAGAGACATACCTGGTGTTTACTTACATGCCTTCCAGGATACACACTCAGTGAAGCTAGTCTGTGAAGCCGCTCACCTCCTCCGCTGCAGGCTCTGCCACATAAACTGAAAGGGGGATCCCACGTAGCCTTGGGGGTCCCAGTAGTCCTCTGGAGGTCTTTCTCCCCCTCGCCCCCCGGCCACCTCCATGATGGTCCTACGCACGTGCAGGGGGCGCGCTTTTACAGCAGTTTCGGCGGGGAAGGAGGGGGCGTGGTTGCGGGCACCATGCACGGCGCATCAGTGCGCAGGCGCGAGGTGGCAATGTTTAAAGCCCAGGACGCCGGGAGCCCCTGTAAGTGGTGGGACACAGAGCTGTGGGCAGTATGCATCTCAGTGGATTTGAATCCAGGCATACCTAAGACACCTACTCGGCATCAGGTTGTGCAGACTAAGCTAATGATTATATTGAAAAACTAAGGCACAACAGTGATTGCATCTATACTAGTACCTCTGCAGCTTAGGACTATGTCTCCCCATAAGAGGGCTTCAGGGGCAGGTAAAAGAGGCACTAAGAAGTCACCTCCTAGATATAGGGGTTCTGTACATGCCTGTAGGATTCCATCCCCCCTGAAAGACTGGAGGCAGCCTCACAGGATGAGTCATTGTCCCTGTCAGGCTTTACAGCCTCTCCCAATGTTGCAGCCCCTGTGTATGTCACTGAAGACACTATGAAAGCTGCATTGGATGGTTTAGAAGGAAGGATTGCTACTTTAAATCACAACTTCCTTAAAGAGTAGCAGAAAATGGGATAGATCCCATGCCTCTGCTCTAGGTTCCTTATCGGATGAGCAATCTGATAATGATAAAGTATCCCTGTCCGGGGATGGGCATCAGGAGCAGTAGGATGATTCAGGGGATGAGGAGAAGCTCTCTTCTTCCTCTCATGCCCTCAAGGTACAGGTGCAATATTATACCGAGTTGGTGCGTACCACATACAAATTGCCCTCTGCTGAGGCTGCCATATCCTCTGTTTCCTCCTTAGGATCCCGGAAATTCCCACAGGCTGCATACACCTTCCCAATTCATCCCTTGCTGGAGAAATTGTTGTATGAGGACTGGGTTCACCCAGATAAACTATTTTCTCCTCCTAAGAAGTTTTCCCTTCTTTATCCGGTAGAGGAAAAATTCAGTGGGGGGGTGCCAGCAATTGATGCATCTGTTTCCTGTGTGAATAAAAGCCTGACCTGCCCTGTGGACAAAGCTCAGGGGTTCAAAGATCCAACTGACAAGCTGGAATCTTTATTTAAAGCCTCCTTTTCTATGGCTGGCGTTGTAATCCAATCTGCAGTCGCAGCAGTTGGCATGTGCCAATTCTTAAAGGAACAAATGAAGCAGGTGGTTAACCTCCTCCCCACTGAACAGGTTGAGGTTTATGCAGACCTTCCTAAGGCCTTATGTTTTGTGGTTGATGGCTTTATGGATTCTCTTGAGCAAGCATCCCGCCTTACTCTCCTGCTGGTACACATGCGCAGGTCCCTTTGGCTTAAGCATTGGGCAGCTGAGGCTTCATGCAAAAGATTTTTGACTGGGTTCTCTGGGGAATTGTCACGTACCTGGTAGGTTGTGAGCCTGAAGTGCAGGAAAAGACCTCCCTTACAGCTCCCACTCCCGTTCCCCTGGAATGGAGACAGAGGGCCGGGAGTGAAGAGTGGTATGGGTGCCTGGCAGGATCAACAGTTGCTGAAAGTCCAGTAGTGGTGGCACCCTCTGGAGTCAGTAGCCTGAGGAGTAGACTGAGGACAGAGACTGGAATGCAGGACTGGAACCAGGAACAACAGCAGAAGGTAGCCTGGAACACTGGACTGGAACACAGCAGAAGGTAGCCTGGAACACTGGACTGGAACACAGCAGAAGGTAGCCTGGAACGCTGGGCTGGAACACAGCAGAAGGTAGCCTGGAACGCTGGGCTGGAGCCAGGAACAACAGCAGGTAATAGCAGACTGGGAGCTGGACTGGAACCAGGAACAACAACAGGTAATAGCAGACCGGGAGCTGGACTGGAACCAGGAACAACAACAGGTAATAGCAGACTGGAAGCTGATGAAACACAGCGGAGGGTCAACAAGCCGGTGGTCAGTAACGTTCGGACAGCAGAAGTACCAGGGGTAATGCAGAGGGATGGTCAGGCAAGCCAAGAGAGTCTGGTGCAGGCAGATAGCAGGATCGTCAAACAGGAAGCCGGGTCAGATAACAGGAAACACAGATCAGATCAGGTATCACTCACAGAACGCTGTAGAGCAGACAGCAGGGATGGAGTGTGACAGGCAGGTTTAAATAGCCCGCCTGACACCAGCGGGAGTGCGCGTGCCCGTGCGTGACCGCACCCGTGAACGCGCACGCATGCGCAATGGGACCCGTGGCCGGGTTCCCGTGCGCCTGGGACGCCGGTTACTGGCAGGATCTTCGTGACATTGCCCCCCCCCAAGGGGCAGCCTCCGGATGCCCCTTTGAAAAAATTTCTCTGGATGAGCTGTTTTAAAGGCTTGTAACAGGTCCTCAGCATGAATATTATCCTCTGGTTCCCAAGAATTCTCCTCTGGGCCAAACCCCTTCCACTTTATTAAGAATTGATTTTGGTTACCTCTTTTCCTGTGGTCCATGATAGCCTCCACCTCGAATTCCTCTTCCCCATCTACCAGGATTGGATCAGGAGGATCCGTACTTCGACCTGGAAATGGGTTAGTAATAGATGGTTTAAGCAAGGACACGTGAAAAACTGGATGTACCTTTAGTGAATCCGGGAGTTCAAGTTCATATGCAACTTCATTAATTTTCCGTTTAACAGGGAATGGTCCAAGGAATTTGGGACCCAATTTCTTGGAAGGGCAGGCCAACCTGAGGTTTATGGTGGACAACCATACCTGATCCCCCGGTGCAAGTAAGAGCTCACCTCGCCTCTTTTTATCGAAGGTTGCTTTGTTGTACTCCTGGGTTCTGGTCATGGTGTCCTGTAGAACTTGGTTGTTAGAGGTAAAGAAATCCAATTTCTCCTGGACAGCGGGTACTGTGCATTCTGGAAGAGAGTTTGGTAAAAATGAGGGGTGGAAACCATAATTCGCAAAAAACGGAGTTTGCTTGATAGCAGAATGAATAGAATTGTTATAAGCGAATTCGGCCAATGGTAAAACAGCAATCCAATTATCTTGGGCAAAGGAAGAAAAACAGCGCAAATATTGTTCAAGGGTCTGGTTTGTTCTTTCTGTTTGCCCATTAGTCTGGGGGTGATAAGCCGATGAAAATGAGAGTTCAATGTCCAAGGTTTTACACAAAGCCCTCCAGAATCGAGAGGTAAATTGTACCCCTCGATCTGAAACGATGTTAACTGGTACCCCATGGAGCCTGACGACCTCTTTAATAAATGCTTGTGCTGTTTCTGTAGCTGAAGGGGTACCCTTCATTGGA
Organism: Lithobates septentrionalis; assembly: GCA_037952835.1. NCBI lineage: Eukaryota > Metazoa > Chordata > Amphibia > Anura > Ranidae > Lithobates > Lithobates septentrionalis. The sequence continues at coordinate 3,629,828 of JBBDGP010000074.1, forward strand.
ACAAAGTGCGCCATCTTCGACAACCGGTCCACTATGACAAAGATTGAAGTGAAGCCCCCGGCCGGGGGTAGTTCTACAATAAAATCTATTGAGAGCATTTTCCAGGGTCTATCTGGGACGGGCAAGGGTTTTAGTAGACCCCATGCCTTTGTTTTGTGCCCCTTGTTCCTAAGGCAGGTGGTACAGGACTCTACAAACTCTTTACAATCTTTGCGCAGCTGAGGCCACCAGAAGGTGCGCTGAACCAAATCAGTGGTCTTAGCTACACCGAAATGCCCAGCCAGCGCATGATTGTGACAAAGCTCTAGTACTGGAACTCGTAATGTCTCAGGTATAAAGATCCTACTCTCATGCCACAATAACCCGTCCTTGGCCTGGAGCTCTGTTTTAATGGAAGATTCCATTTCTGCGGAGGCCAGTTTAATCTGAGAAAGCAGGTTTCCCTGGAGTAGAAGAAAATTCCCTGGAGACAAAATGGTGTCTGGAGGGGAAATCTCTTGAGGTTTGTGAAACATCCTAGACAGGGCGTCAGGTTTGGTATTCTTGGAACCAGGACGGTAAGTGACATGAAAGGAGAACCTGGAGAAAAAGAGAGCCCACCTGGCCTGACGTGGTTTCAACCTCTTTGCAGACCTCAAATACTCCAGGTTCTTATGATCTGTAAAGATTAAAACTGGATGAGCTGCACCCTCCAACAGATAGCGCCACTCCTCCAATGCCGACTTGATTGCCAACAACTCTCTGTCACCTACATCATAATTTCTCTCTGCCGTGGATAATTTACGAGAAAAGAAGGCCACAGGATACAGCAGGGCTTTGGTTCCCTGTCTTTGGGATAATACTGCTCCCACAGCAATTTCAGATGCATCCACTTCTAGAATAAATGGCAGAGAGGAATCTGGATGCTTCAGTACAGAGGCGGAGGTAAAAAGGCCTTTGAGAGTCTCAAAGGCTTTTTGAGCCTCGGCCGACCAATGGAAGTGTGTACCCTGTCTGGTAAGCTGTGTGATGGGTGCAATGATGGCTGAGAACCCCTTGATAAATTTGCGATAAAAATTAGCGAATCCAACGAATCGCTGGATTCCTTTCTTATCAGTCGGGACTGGCCAATCTAGAACGGCCGTGACCTTCTGAGGGTCCATTTTAATGCCCTTACTGGAGATGACTAACCCTAAAAATGGAATACTTTCCTGTTCGAATTCACATTTTTCAGCCTTTGCATATAGACCTTGTTGTCGAAGTCGGCCCAGTACACTTCTGACGTGCCTGCGATGGGATTCAAAGGAACAAGAGAAAATCAATATGTCGTCTAGATAGACGATGACAAACAGGTCTAGAAAGTCACGTAACACATCATTAATAAAGTATTGAAATGTGGCAGGGGCATTACACAGGCCGAAAGGCATCACGAGGTACTCAAAATGTCCATAACGGGTACGAAAGGCGGTCTTCCATTCGTCTCCATCCCTGATACGAACTAAGTTGTAGGCCCCACGGAGATCAAGTTTAGTGAATATGGTAGCCGTCCCCAGTCTCTGAAACAACTCTGGTACTAAGGGGAGAGGGTACCGATTCTTCACAGTAATTTTGTTTAGTTCGCGGTAATCCACACATGGCCTGAGGGTTTTATCTTTTTTCTGCACGAAGAAGATGCCTGCACCTGCGGGGGACGTGGATGGACGAATGAAGCCTCTTTTGAGGTTTTCGTCAATGTATTCCTTCAATGCCCCTTGCTCCACCTCAGTCAGGGGAACTATTCTTCCAAAAGGGATTTCAGCACCAGGAAGTAACTCAATGGGACAGTCATAGGCCCGGTGAGGGGGTAACACCTCTGCTCTCTGTTTACTAAATACGTCCAGGAAATCATGATAGGCGGAAGGAATGGATTGAAGTAGACTAAGATCTGTATCTAGGCATAACAGAGTAGAGTTCTCCTGGATGTTCTGGGTTCTGCAAAACTGTTGGCAGTAAGGCGAGGGAAAGGTCACCTCACCCGTGATCCAATTTATGTCCGGATTATGGGCCTGTAACCATGGCATGCCAAGTATTATGGGAAACAGGGGTGAAGCGATAATGTCCAGGCGCAGTTGTTCCTGATGGACGTTGGAAACGAAAACGGGTATTGGCAAAGTCTCTTGGGTGACAGGTCCAGACTTAATAGCGGTCCCATCAGCTAGATGGATAGAAAGTCCATGGGCTTTAGGTGCCAAGGGTATTTGGTGTTGAATGGCAAAATGAGAATCCATGAAACAGCTGCAAGCTCCTGAGTCAATAATGGCGGTGATTCGTAGATCCTTCCCTGGAAGCTGTAGCAGAAGAGGAAGAGCAAGGTGAGTGGTATTTTTAACCGGAGAAGTCACATAGTCAATAGATAGGGATAAACACCTTCGGAGTTTGAGGGGACAGTTCCTAACATAGTGCCTGGGTTCCCCACAATACAGGCACAAATTATTTGCTCGACGACGTTGCCGTTCCTCTGGGGTGAGTGAAGGCCGCAGGACTCCTAATTGTATTGGCTCAGGTAAGTTAAGCGTGGAGGTAGGTGGTGCTGATGATGGGTGATGGGGAGCCTTAGGTGTAACCCAAGTTGGACGAGAAGACCCCATAGCTCTCTCAGACCTGCGTTCACGTAGGCGTCGGTCGATCTGGATAGCTAGATCGATTAAAGCATTTAAGGTCGGTGGTGTACCCACCCTGGCCAGTTCATCCTTCAGAGGATCAGAAAGTCCCAACCGAAATTGATAACGGAGAGCCGCATCGTTCCAGTTAGTATCCGCACTCCACTTCCTGAATTCAGCCACATAATCCTCTGCTGCTCTGCGACCTTGTTGAAGGGTGTGTAGAGCCGCCTCTGCAGTTACCGATAGCTGGGGGTCATCATATAACTGACCTAGTGCGTCAAAGAAAGTGGAGAGGTTGGTCAGGGATATGTCCTTTTGCTCTAAGAGGCGATGGGCCCAGGTTTGGGGGTCACCAGAGAGTAGAGAAATCACGTAGCCCACCTTTGTAGCCTCCAGGGAAAAGGTACGTGGCTGAAGAGCAAAAAATAGTTCGCAGGAGTTGCGGAAGGCTCTGAACTTATGGCGATTTCCGAAGAAACGTTCAGGTGTGGGAACCTTAGGTTCCGGAGGGAGCATCACCACCGTTGGTCTGGTGTAACCTTGCTGTAGGTTCTTGACTGCTTCAGTCAATCCTGCCAGGTGTACACAGAGTTCCTCCATGGGAGACGTTCCCTGCTCAGGCTCAGACATGGCTGTCTGCTACTGTCACGTACCTGGTAGGTTGTGAGCCTGAAGTGCAGGAAAAGACCTCCCTTACAGCTCCCACTCCCGTTCCCCTGGAATGGAGACAGAGGGCCGGGAGTGAAGAATGGTATGGGTGCCTGGCAGGATCAACAGTTGCTGAAAGTCCAGTAGTGGTGGCACCCTCTGGAGTCAGTAGCCTGAGGAGTAGACTGAGGACAGAGACTGGAATGCAGGACTGGAACCAGGAACAACAGCAGAAGGTAGCCTGGAACACTGGACTGGAACACAGCAGAAGGTAGCCTGGAACACTGGACTGGAACACAGCAGAAGGTAGCCTGGAACGCTGGGCTGGAACACAGCAGAAGGTAGCCTGGAACGCTGGGCTGGAGCCAGGAACAACAGCAGGTAATAGCAGACTGGGAGCTGGACTGGAACCAGGAACAACAACAGGTAATAGCAGACTGGGAGCTGGACTGGAACCAGGAACAACAACAGGTAATAGCAGACTGGAAGCTGATGAAACACAGCGGAGGGTCAACAAGCCGGTGGTCAGTAATGTTCGGACAGCAGAAGTACCAGGGGTAATGCAGAGGGATGGTCAGGCAAGCCAAGAGAGTCTGGTGCAGGCAGATAGCAGGATCGTCAAACAGGAAGCCGGGTCAGATAACAGGAAACACAGATCAGATCAGGTATCACTCACAGAACGCTGTAGAGCAGACAGCAGGGATGGAGTGTGACAGGCAGGTTTAAATAGCCCGCCTGACACCAGCGGGAGTGCGCGTGCCCGTGCGTGACCGCACCCGTGAACGCGCACGCATGCGCAATGGGACCCGTGGCCGGGTTCCCGTGCGCCTGGGACGCCGGTTACTGGCAGGATCTTCGTGACAGGAATGCTTGTTTGGGGATGATTTGGACAAATATATCCATAGGATTACCGGGGGCAAGACCACTTTGTTGGCAGTCAAGAGGAAGAGTAAACGTCCCTCATTTAGAGGTTCTCTTTCCCCAGCCCCTGGAGCCTCAACCTCCAGGCAGTGGCGTCGGCCTCCCCAGTCCAATACTAGGGAAAAGGTCCAAGGCCAGGCCCAAGGGCAGAAAAAGTCTTGGGGTCCAAGATCTGTTAAGCAGAACCCCAAAGCCTCCTTATGAAGAGGCGCCCCCGTTCGACTGAGTGGGGGGAAGGCTGCTGCTGTTTGCAGACGCCTGGTGCGAAGAGATTCAGGACTAATGGGTAACCTCCATGGTGTCTCTGGGGTACAAGCTTGAGTTTCGGGAGCTTTCGCCATCCCGCTTTCTAAGGTCAAGAGTCTCCAAAGATCCAGGAAAAAGGAGGCCCTTGCTTCTGGCCTTAGAATGCCTGTTATCCCAAGGGGTGATTATAAAAGTATCCCCAGAAGAGCAAGGCTTGGGGTTCTGCTCAAACCTCTTCACGGTTCCAAAACCAAACGGGAATGTCAGACCTATTCTAGATCTAAAAGACCTGAATCAGTTCCTAAACATTCGTTCTTTCTGCAAGGAGTCAATCCACTCAGTGGTTTCCACCCTTCAGGGAGGAGCGTTTCTGGCATTGATAGACATCAAAGATGCATATTTACATGTGCCAATTTTCCCCGCTCACTAAAGGCTTTTAAGGTTTGCGGAGGAGCAGCGCCACTTCCAGTTTGTGGCCCTACCTTTCAGTCTTGCTACTGCACCTCGGGTGTTTACGAAGCTAAGGGCTCGAGGCATAGCAGTAACAGTATCTAGATGATTTGCTACTCGTAGAACAGTCAGTAGCACGCTTAGACCGCAATGTGCTCAGTACAGTGAAGTATTTAGAGTACCTAGGCTGGGTCCTCAATTGAGAAAAATCCCCCTTACAGCCCCTAAAGAGGCTGGAATATTTGATCATGGTCATAGACTCAGTCCAAAGCAGAGTATTCTTACCCAAGTCAAAAGCCAAAGCCATGTAGTCAAAACAAGGAAAAAGCCTTCCATTCGACTATGTATGAGGTTATTAGGGAAAATGGTAGCCTCATTCAAGACTGTTCCTTACGCCCAGTTTCACTCAAGACCTCAATTGGTGGTTACTAACCGAGAATCTACTGAAAGGAAAATCCTTTGTTCCAGTTACTTGGGCAATTCGTCTGGCCCTCAGGGCCTGGACTTACAGGGTGCAAGGCTGTCCTGTCCGGATACAGTCAGAGAACGCTACAGCGGTGGCCTGTATCAATCACCAAGGGGGCACCAGGAGTATGGATTCCCAGAAGGAGGTGAATTACATTTTTGCTTGGGCAGAAAGGCATGTTTCCTGCCTGTCTGCGGTCTTCATTCCAGGGGTAGAAAATTGGCAGGCGGAATTCCTGAGTAGCCAGCAGCTGTGTCTAGGAGAACGGTCTCTACACCTCAACATATTTTGGGCCATATGTCGGAAATGGGGTACCCGGGATGTAGACCTGTTGGCTTCCAGGTTCAACAAGAAACTGGACAACTTTGTGTCAAGAACAAGGGACCCGCTGGCACAAGGGTAAGATGCCTTAGCGATTCCGTGGGATCAGTACTTTCTGATCTATTCATTCCTTCAAGTTCCACTTCTCACCCAATTCCTTCAGAGGGTCAAAAGGGAAGGGAAGCCGGTAATTCTGGTGGCCCCGGCTTGGCCCAGATGACCTTGGTATGCAGAGATCGTGAAGATGGCAGAGGGAAGACTTTGGGTTCTTCCGCTACGCCCAGATGTACTCTCACAAGGCCCAATATTCCATCCTGCCTTACGAAGTCTGAATTTAACGGTTTGGCTGTTGAGACCCACACCCTGAAGAGCCGTGGGCTCTCAGATCCAGTCCTATCCACTCTGGTTAATGCTAGGAAGCCAGCCTCCAGGCTCATCTATTACAGAATCTGGAAGGCATATGTTTCCTGGTGTGAATCCCAGGAGGTGGCATCCTAGAAGGTATGCCATTAGCAGGATTCTTGCCTTTCTTCAATTAGGCATAGAAATGAGGCTGGCCTTAAGCACTATCAAGGGCCAGATCTCGGTCTTGTCGGTATTTTTTCAAAGAACGCTTGCCTCTCATTCCCTGATCCGGGGGCCTTTGTTCAAGGGGCACTATGCTTGAATCCGCCGATTAAGCCTCCCCTGTGCCCGTGGGATTAAATTTGGTTTTATCTGTTTTACAGAAACAACCTTTTGAACCATTGCACCATGCTCCTTTGGTTCTTTTGACAAAGAAATTGTTTTGTAAGAGCAGTAAAAATCTATCTGCAGGCAATGGCTCAGATACGAAAGACTGATTGTCTATTTATACTGCCAGAAGGCCCCAAAAAGGGCCAGGCAGCGTCAAAGTCCACTATCTCTAGATAAAAAACAAAAAAAGAGTGTATGTTGAGCAGACAGGTATAATCCCAAATAGGAGGGGGGAAGAACAATCAGCGATTCCCAGGGGATGCCCCCAAACACAGCGCAGTCTGGCGGGGAAGCCAGGAAGGAACGAAGCCTGTCTCTGTGGAGGGATGGAGCGGCAGCCCAGGAAGCAGCTGGCGATGTTATCAGTGGGGAAAAACACAACGCGTTTCTGAGCATGTGCAAGGTCCGTATGGCACATGCGCGCTCCTTTTTCATGTGTAAGGTAAGGGAAAAGTGAGAGGCTATTTATAGCAAGCCACAGCCGATTGGGAGACATTCGCAGCTGATTACAATCATTAAAAAAAATGTCAGTGTATGACATACAAACAATTATAATTATTTAGAAAAACCTAAACACATATGTATATATTTATAGTTGTACTAAATACCTAATACTTTTATGAAGAAAAAAAGAGAGGGGCTACTAAAGAGATGTATATATACAATTAGTGAATAATTAAAAAATATATATAAAATATCTAAAATATATATATAAATATGTATGATTAACCTATTATGTTAATATATTGTATAACCGAAACGTAAATTAAATGATGAGATAAAGTGGGAATTATAAAATGAAATTATATGACAATGTGAAAAATGAAAATAGAGATAATAATAGAGATGAAAAATAATAATAATAAAAATATTAATAATGAATATAATAATAATGGAAGCATAATATGCACAATATACTAAATGTCATGCACCTGAATGATTGGTGCAAAAAGTTGATATAAAGAAATTATATATACTGATTGTGTTGGAATTGCGACTTATGATACACCCATAATCGCATGCAGATGATGTATGACAAAAGTGCGTGGATAACATTAATACCAGATTGCCAATTGTAAGCAGGCAAACTAAACAAAGGTAAGCACAAAAGAAACCATTCTGAATATTTAAAGGATAGTATTAATTTCAAGTTCCTCATTGAGTCCATTAGGGGCAAGCGTATCAAGGGTATAAATCCAGAATGTTTCGCGTTCGCATAATCGCGAAAATCGCTCAGCTTCAGAAAGACCTTTTGGTATGGACTCAATGACCCAAACTTGTAGGCCCATAGTGGAGCGAGCATGGTGCTTTAAGAAATGGCGTGGTACACTGTGTTTGTCGCTACCTAATTCGACCAAACGACGGTGCTTGCCAAAACGCTGTCTTAATGGGCAGATGGTCCGGCCTACATACAAGAGTTTACAAGGGCATATGAGGCAATACACCACATAATCACTGGATCAGTTTTACTTACAGACCCATGGTACTGCCATGGGCGCGAATTTTGCTCCATCTTACGCCAATCTGACCATGGGTCATTGGGAAAATGTATTTATTTACACTTGAAAAAGGAAAAAGGAGCGTGCATGTGCCGTACGGACCTTGCGCATGCTCAGAAACGCGTTGTGTTTTTCCCCACTGATAACATCGCCAGCTGCTTCCTGGGCTGCCACTCCGTCCCTCCGCAGAGACAGGCTTCGTTCCGTCCTGCCTTCCCCGTCAGACTGCGCTGTGTTTGGGGGCATCCCCTGGAAATCGCTGATTGTTCTTCTCCCCCCCCTATTTGGGATTATACCTGTCTGCTCAACATACTGCTCCTACATGTAAGTTGATACTTTTATTGTTCATTGGTGAATAAGTTATTTTACTTAGCGGCGCTCCTCTCTTTTTTTGTTTTTTACCTTGATGGATCTGAGCTGACTTCTCTCTATAGAAGAGCTGCCCTTCGTGAATCTGGCTACACAGTGCCCCACAAGAAAAGAAAAGTCTTACATCCGGTGTTTGTTCATTTATGACTTATCCTCCAGGGATCTTCTCCTGCATTATAGACTGCCTCCTGGCTCCTGTCCAAGACTTTTAACACCATCCATATCACACCGTGATTGATCCAGCTATAAGACTTTCCAATTTTATTATCTTTTACATTCATTTGCCTTACAGCCTCTGAGCGCCAGTTTTATTTGTTTAACTATCTCTAGATGGATTTGACAGGTTATTATTCAGGCTTATGGTTTGAAGAAGAAAAGTCCTCCTTTTCAGGTTAAAGTGCACTCGACTAGAGCAGTTAGTGCTTCTTGGGCAGTGCATCACCAGGCCTTCATGGCTCAGATCTGCAAGGCTGCAACTTAGTCTTTGGTCCATACATTCACTAGATTCTATCAGGTGGATGTAAGAGGGCATGAGGATGTCGCCTTTGGGCACAGTGTGCTGCAGGCAGCAGTATAGGTCCTCACGTCCGATGGCGGTCTGTGCTTCTGATCTGTGTCTCCCCCCCTCAAATTTGGGCATTTCTCTGGGACATCCCACTTAGTAATTATCAAAGGCTCGGTGTCCCATTATGTATGAACAAGAAAATAGGATTTTAAAACAGCCTACCTATAAAATCCTTTTCTTGGGAGTACATCACGGGATACAGGGCTTCTGCCCCTCTTTGGGATTATACGTTGGGATACTTATTGATTTGCTACAAAACTGAGGTACTCTCCATATGGGAGGGGTTATATAGGGGAGGAACTCGCCTTGTAATTAGGGTTGCCAGTGTCAAATCACCTGATGGTGACTATCTAACCCACTTAGTAATTATCAAAGGCTCTGTGTCCCGTGATGTACTCCCAAGAAAAGGATTTGACAGGTAAGCTGTTTTAAAAATCCTATTTTTATGACCATTGTCTCAATTCCAAAATTGAGGATTGTTCAGGATAGGGAACTGGTGCTTAAAAGAAGAGAAGCAAAGTGGATACATGGTCTGAAGACAACCATTTCGATTAAATGTGATCTATAGTGTTTTCGTTAATGTGTAACATGATATTTTATATATATATATATATATATATATATATGTATATATATATATATATATATATATATATATATATATATATATATATAATTCTGTGTGTGTGTGTGCTGTGCATTATGGAAAATTGCTATTAGACACATACCATGATTTTCCTTTCCTGGAGTCTCTTCATGGCAACATACATTGGGTCAGCTCCACACCTTTAATTCCAAAGGACCACCTAACCAGCACATTAAAAAGGATTGACATAGGCGCATGCGCGGCAGCCCCATGAACGGTCGCTCGTTCTGAGAGCTCCGCTCCACTCCGGCCTACTAGCCCTGCCACAGCAACAAATAGCGGCGGAACCGGACCATCGAACCCCCTCCTCACTCCCTGAAGTCCGGAGGGACCCCCTCGCATGACCGGGGGCTCGGCAAGACGGGACCTATCCCGATTCCTGTACTCCGGCCCGCGGACTGCGGCCTCCACAAAAATGGCGGCGCCCGGCGCCACATGAGGCCCCTCGGGGAATCTGGAGGCATCCTTGGAAGACTTTCCTCCCCTGCCCTCCCCCAGCTCCATGATGAAACCGCAAACTGTGAGTAATCCCCAGGATGGGCTATTTACTGGATCCCAAATGAACTCCTTGGACTGTAACCCCATGGAATCTCCCCCCCTATCCCAGATGGAGGAGAGCTGCCCCCCGCCCAGCCCTCAGGATGATCTCTCTGCCCCCATCCCCACTGACTTTGCTGCCCTAATGAACACTTTCTCCAATATGCTTACAAGGGGTTTGGCACACAATGCCTCACAAATTACCACAACTATACAGGCGGATCTGCAACAGCTGGGTGCACGCATTGAAGCAATCGAATCAAAGACTGATCAAATTGCTGCAGTTGCCAACCAGAACACTGACAGGATTCAAGAATTACATGACCAACTGGATATGGCATACTCAAAACTCGATGACCTCGAGAACAGGTCTCGAAGATACAACTTCAGACTAAGAGGCCTTCCAGAAACCTTTAAAGACATGGAGAAAATCGTTCGTTCTTTCATCAAACATTTAATTCCGGATATACCAGACTACAGGCTGGAACTAGACCGGGCACACAGGGCATTGCAACCACCACGCCAAGATGGCCTATCCAGAGATATTGTGGTTAAACCCCATTTTTTCAGAGTCAAAGAAGAAGTCATGCACAGAGCGAGAGCATCTGAAAATCTTTCCTTCCAGGGACACTCGATTCAAATTTTCGCGGACCTTTCCCCCTTCACGATTCAGAGACGGAGATCATTAAAGCCCCTACTGAGCATCCTATCGCAAAAATCGATCACGTACAGATGGTCGTTCCCCTTTCGCCTTAACTTTGCCTACCTAAACAAGTCTCACAGCTTCACAAACTTCGGAGATGGGGAACGCCTGCTGCTGCAACTGGGCCTAATATCTCACTCACCAACATCACCTACTGCCATGGATTCCAGAACACCCCAGTCTGCGAAGCGACCACCACCCTCGAACTCCATCCAACCCTTATGGCATAAACAACAAGCCAAGAGATCCAAAGATGGACGCCCTCCTTAACGGAAAATCTGCTATCAACAGTGCCTTCTCCTCTCCAGATCTCCCTGGAGCACCCTTTAGGCTATGGGACGCTGACACCCCAAGCCCCCGTTCTCTTTTGCCTGGGTTTTAGCCAGACCCTGTTGGGACACTGAGACGTTTGCTTTATTTTTCTTTTTTTTGTTGCTTCACTTCTCTCAGGTCTCCTACATTTTTGGCTCTTATGGTTCGGTTCTACTTTATGTTTTTTTTATATGGCGGTTTGGCCGGAGTGGCTGCACTTCGCCTCCACGAGTTCCTGAGTGGTATTTTCCCCCACTCAGAAACACCTTCACAACCCCTGTTACGGGGTACCCGTTTTTTGGGAAAACCTTTTTAGAGGGTGGCTGGCTGCCCTCCCCCCTGATAGGGTTCTTAGATTTTTATTTAGTTACACTTAATATGTCAGATCGTTTATATCATTTGTTTTACATTGTTTTTGACATGACCTATTTCTCTCTCTCAGGGTTGATCCTTCCTCACGTTCTCCCCTCCCCACCTCATCTACCATCGGAGTCTCTCAGGGGCCTAACCATGTCGCTACATCCCGGATTCCAGGACCTTCGGGTAGCGGGGACTTGGACACGAGCACAAATTTTGATGTCTCAGGTAGGCTCTAGTTGTGTGATGAGCACATCCCCCCCTCTGATCCATGCTACCTGACTCGCACGTTCCTCCTCCCCAAATTTGTATAGCCACGCATAATGTACAAGGCATGAACTCTCCTGTCAAACGGTGCAAACTATTTAATCACTACAAATCACAAAAAATCGCAGTTCTCCTATTGCAAGAAACTCACTTCCCAGCCTCATACAACCCCTCCTTTTTAAATTGTAACTACACCCAGTTTTTTCTTTCCAATGCCGAAAATAAGTCTAAAGGGGTTGCCATCTGTTTCTCAAAACACTTGAAATTTTCCCCTTCCGAAGTTGTTAAAGACCAGGCAGGCAGGTTTCTATTGGTAAAAGGGATGATTGAGGGTATAATATATTCATTTATCTCTTACTACGCCCCAAATAAAGGCCAGGCTTCCTTTTTCTCCACAATGTTGACCACTCTAGGCCCAAAACTCGAAGGAAAAATAATAATGGGAGGAGACACAAACCTCCCTTTCGATACTTCTCTAGACAAATCGGGGTCGGGGCCTTCCCGCTCCAGAAAACCCCCAAAACATAGTACTAAAATAGCATCCACTCTACACTCTCTAGGCCTGGTGGACATATGGAGAGAAATGAACCCTAGGTCCAAAGACTTTACCCATTACTCGGCCCCACATCACCTCTATTCTAGAATCTACCATATTTTCATACAATCACATAATATCCCCAGGGCTCACAAAGCAGTTATTAGAGACTCCCCCATTTCGGACCACTCCCTGGTTCTCCTATATCTGCAACAATCACCTAACCCGGGAAATAAATTCATATGGCGACTTAATGAAGGGCTCCTTAGTGACCCAATACAATGCTCGATTATAACTAAAGAGATTCAAGAATACTTTTGTCTTAACGACACGGGAGAAGTTTCTCCGGCCACGTTGTGGGCGGCCCATAAGGCAGTTCTCAGAGGGAAGATTATCCAAATATCCTCCAACCTTAAAAAGGAATGCACGGCTGACACTAATAACCTTAAGCTACGATACCAATCCCTGTCTAGAGCCCATAAGAAGAACCCCACTAAGGACTCTCTAGAGGCGTTGGAAAATGCGCGGACTTCTTTAAACCTAGCCCTCACCTCTGAGGCTGAGAAACAGCTCCGGTGGTCAGGCGCACGCTTTTACCACCAGACAGACAAAATAGGAACTAAATTAGCCACCAAATTGTCCCCAAAACCTTGATCGGCGGCTTTACCCAAAATTCGCACCCTTTCCGGTGAACTTTCCCAAAACCCCAAAAGTATAATGGAAACATTCCACAAGTTTTATACATCTTTATATAAACAGGAACAAACAACATCTGACCATTTTACCTCAGATTTCCTGACTAGCTTACCCCTTCCCAAATTATCGTCTGAGCACTCTGACCTTATGGACGATCCCATATCGGAAGCAGAAGTGCTTGGGGTAATTAAACATCTGAAACTAAACTCGGCCCCGGGACCTGACGGCTTTTCTGCAGGCTATTACAAAAAATTTGGCCCGACCTTAACTCCGTATTTGGTCAAATTCTTTAATTCTCTCAGGTCTGGTTCTCCCCTGGATAAAGCCCTCAATCTGGCCTTCATCTCGGTCATTCCAAAACCTGGCAAAGACACAACTATGGTCTCCAATTATCGTCCTATTTCCTTAATCAACAATGATCTCAAAATATTAACTAAAGTTCTTTCCAACCGGCTAGCTTCCTGCATAGCAGCTTATATCAACAAAGACCAAGTGGGCTTTATCCCGGGGAGACAAGGACCTGACCAGATCAGAAGAGCAATTAACATTATCTCTATTCTTAAATCCCAATGGGACGGAGGCCCCCCGCAACACGGCTATTTGCTATCCATCGATTTGCAAAAGGCTTTTGACACTGTCACCTGGCCCTACTTATTCCATGTATTAGAACGCTGGGGTTTTGGTCAACGTTTCATGAACATCCTTAGAGCCCTGTACTTCAGCCCTACAGCACAGGTCAGATTGCAGGGCTACTATTCTGATCCGTTTACAATAGAAAGAGGTACCAGACAGGGCTGCCCGCTCTCCCCCCTTCTGTTCGCCATAGCCATGGAATCCCTGGCTATCGCGATCAGAACTCGCCCCGACATCAAAGGGGTGTGGTGTGGTAAAGGCGAGCACAAATGCGCCCTCTTTGCCGACGATTTGTTACTTTTTGTAACTTCCCCCCTAGTCTCTACTCCTAATATCTTTGCTTTGCTAGATAGGTTTGGGGAGGTTTCTGGCCTACGAGTTAACGTTGCCAAATCTTCCGCCCTGAACATTTTGGTCCCTCCTAATGTTCTAAATAGCCTTCAAAACCACTTCCCGTTTTCCTGGAACGAGGTAGCACTGCCATACCTAGGGGTCAACCTCACAGCAAATATAGCCTCTCTCTACTCATCTAACTTCCCTACCACCTTCCGTAAATTGATTCTGGATCTATCCAAATGGGACAATCACAACTTATCCTGGCTTGGCCGCATCAACGCAGTCAAAATGACCCTTCTACCCCGTATTCTTTACCTATTCAGATCCTTGCCCATCCCTATCCATAAATCTCAAGTTCAACCACTTCAATCCAAAATCATAAAATTCATATGGGGATCAAGGGGAAGTCGTTGTGCACAACACATTCTATTCCGCTCCAAATCACAAGGGGGTCTAGCTCTCCCCAACATTTGGTGGTAATATCAGGCTGCCCAGCTAGCCCAGATATCTATAGTTTATTCAAAGGGCCAGAAACCTGATTGGGTATTGATGGAACGCCATGCAATACCTCACCACACGATTGACTTCTTACTTTGGTCTCCCCCCAAATTGAGACCACCCATTCTAGCCCCCACACTATCACACTCTCTCACTTTATGCGACCGACTCTATAAGAATTCCTCCTTGATTTCTCCCCTTAAACCCCTAACACATATTTTTCATAATCCTGACTTCCCGCCGGGAATGAACATTTTAGCATTTAGTTGGTGGTTGAATAAAGGACTACTCAGAATAGGGAACTACTTCTCCTCCACAGGCCCTCTCTCTTTAGCCCTCTGTACAAGTAAGCTCGAAATGCCCCCCGCTGAACGCTTTCGTTTTATGCAGATCCAACATTTCCTCCATTCTATTTGGCCAAACAAATCAGAGCCCCCTTCAATAACTAACTATGAATCATGGTGTGCGGGTGCAGTGGATCAGAGAGGGGGATCTCCATCATATATGCCTCACTTGCCTCTGCTGTGTCCAAGCCCCCGTACGCCTTATCCTGGGAAAAAGACCTTGATTTCTCATGGGAAAGTGATCAATGGTTCTATTGCTTTTATCGCTCATTTAAGGGAATCCTTAATGTTTCCCTCATGGAGGGCAGCATTAAGGTGATCATGAGATGGTATAGGGTACCCTATCTTTTGGCTAAGATATATCCTAATGCTTCCCCGCTGTGCTTCCGTGGTTGCAACCACATTGGGACTCTGCTCCATGTATGGTGGACATGTCCACGGATAAGGGGATTATGGAACAAAGTATTCTCAGTGATCCGCAAAATATCCACCGCCCAGATCCCTCAAACTCCGGAGATAGCCTTATTGAATCTGAAAGTGGATAGGGTTGATAAATACACCCAACAACTGATCTTTTTTTGTCCTACTGGGCACCAAAATAACAATAGCCTCTTGCTGGAAAAAACACAGAGTCCTATTCACAGCGGTGAAGCATAAAATATCCTGGATTATGGCGCAAGAAAAGATAGTGAGCATTATCCAGGATAAAGTTAGTAAGTTTGAGCTTATCTGGGAACCCTGGGCCAACTACTGCCATATCTCCTTGCGTCCTGGCATGAGCCCTCCAGGGCAACGAGCCCTCTGAGAGACTCCGATCTCAATCCTCATCAAAAGCGATGGTAATTCCCCCATATACCTTCCACTCCACCAGACTCCCTGAATACCCTCTCCCCTTAGTACCTTAGACTCTCTGATTATTCTTTATGTAAAATACTCAACCCTGAGATTAATTTAAATTATTTTTTTTGTATACCTTCCTCTTTTTTACCCCTTCCAATGGGTCATAATAAAACCCTAACACCCTCTGGCCCCAAAGCTCCAGAGCTACCCTGTTTGTTTAATTATCTCTCTCTATGAGGACATCCATAGACCTAGGTTTATCTGACCACCTGTAGATAAACTTCTATGGATCAGGACAGGTCTAATAACCACATTGTGACACTGATAATGGGCTACCTCATTTAGATTAGACTCGACTGAGGTTGGGAATCCGGGAGAAGGGTCTGGCCCTAAGCCCGCAGTGTGTTCCCATAGGGGCGGGTGGTGGACTTCTCCCCTGATCTTGGATCCCTTGAAAATAATTCAATAAAGTCTTCCGTATTCAATTTAACCTCTCCTCACTTACTCCAGTTAATGAGTTCACCTGACTCATTTAGGTTTTTGCTCTGACACCTTACTTATCCTTCCCTGTCCTAATGCCAGAGTTTTGTCTATTTTAGTCTATAATTTGAATTTAAGTTCAACTGTAACTAAGATTTCTGCTGATTAGACCTTTCATTTTACGTCTTGCATTGAGAGGTCTCTCCTTGTATTATTTGTCTCCTTTTGAATCCTCATATCCTTGCACCATGTAATGTCTTTTACAAAGGTTATGTAACAAATTTTTCTTGCTACTACCAATAAAAAATGTATTGAAAAAAAAAAAAAAAAGGATTGACATACCTTCTGAAAACTAAAGGCTAGTGGGGAAGGTAAGTTTTTATTAGATTCACCATATATTTAGGCTGGATAGATCTTCCAATCTCAGGCACTTGCTGACAATGAAGAAAGCACAGATTCCCAGCTGAAATGGTAAGAAAGCTTGTTTAATTAAGCTTTGACAATACAACTTAGAAGTCATTTGCTTTCTATGCAGAACTGCATCAGATTTTGCACTTGCGAGTTTCAGTAAATCTCCCCCATACTGTCTTATGCTGAGACCAGTAGACCAGAAGGTATGAGTCTCTTCCTCTCAATAACCATACAATCAGGCTCATTCTTCGTGGATTCAGGTGATGTCAATGTTTCTGGAGCAACAGATCTCACTTGCATGGAAAATAATAAGGCATTACCAACATCATTTGAGTTAACAGAGGGAACTAAGGCCTCTTCAACCAACAGGTACCACAGTGATCGCTTTCTTGGATTGATTTGTGATCTTCATTAGGGTCATCAAGAGGCTGCTTGCGGATCACATACGATAGTCTGAAATTGATTTGAAAAAGCTGATTGAAAAAGTGTCCTGGGCAATCACCTGATAGTTGTAATAACTGGAATAGAACTGTGGATTGTTGTTAAGTGTTCTCTGAAGTTGCCATCAAATCTATTTCTGGTTCACCCCGCGTCTTGAAAAATGGCTGAAGATACTTACGATTCAAAGACTACTTGTTCCAGTGTGGAAACTCTCCGCTTAGCTTGTGTGGTGGGGGTGTTCTCTTTGCTCATCAGATAGGATGCCATTAGGCCTGGAGCTATTCCACTGCCCACAGAAAAATTCCAGCTGCTGAAAGGCTCTTTGTGCCAACCTGATTGGCCACATAAGCCACTGCAATCTTGTATATCTCCAATCTTGTTATCAATGATCATCTCGACTCATGAACCATTTAGGAGATTGGAAAAAATCTTGAATTTCTTTGATGCAGTCATTAGCTTCAAAATGTTAAACTGAGGAGGCAGAGGAGTATGCCACCGATAGAGATGGGATGAACACCCCCGGTTCGGTTTGCACCAGAACTCCCGAACAGAGAAAAAGTTCTGACCCTATTAAAGTGATTCTAAAGGCTTGTTTTTTTACCTATAAAAATAACAAACATGTTATACTTACCTGCTCTGTTGCAGTGGATTTGCACAGAGCAGCTTGGTCCCTGTTCTGTGACCCTGGCCCTTCCCTCCTGTTGAGTGCCCCCACAGCAAGCAGCTTGCTATAAGGGCACCCGAGCTGAGCTCGTTCACAGCTCAATGTGTCCATTCAGACATGGAGCCCCGACCTGGCCCCGCTCCCTCTTTACCCAATGGGGCCGCTGCTGTGTCTCAGAAAATCAGGAAGGAGAATCTCGGATGACTGAGACTTTCATGGACATCACTGGAACTAGATGACCTCAGGTAAGTGTTAGGGGGGCTGAGGGGGGCTGCTGCACACAGAAGGCTTAGAATGCATTATGATAAAAAACCTTCTGCCTTTACAACTCCTTTAAGGTCTAAGGTACCCTAACTTAAAAATCAAAAGTCCCTATTTTGAAGGCTTATATGCAAGTAATTGACCATAAAAAGGGTATGAGGTCCGGGTAATGCCCTGGGGGGCATGTATCAATGCAAAAAATAAATGATTAAAAAGATTGTTTCTACAAGAGTAGTGATTTTAATGATGCTTAAAGTGCAACAATAACAATTAAAAATTCCTTTAAATATAGTGCTTGGAGGGGGGTCCCCTTAGCCTGCCCCCCCTTCTGAACCATACCAGACCACATGGCCTTGACATGGGAGGGTGGGTGGTTTGGGGCGGGGGGGACTCTGCCCCCACCACAAAGCATCTTTTCCCCATTTTGATGGGCCTCATCTACACAACCTGGGCTGTGGTTGTAGTGATCTGCGGGCAGGGGGCTTATCGGAATCTAAAAATGCCTTCTTTTTTTTCTTTTTTGGTGGGTCCAGCGGTGGCAGCATTGTGATTGATGATGGATTTACATTGGTAGATATTGTTTTTTTATTTTTTAATAAAGGAATTGTCAAAAACTGTCTTTGGGTTTATTACTATTTGATGCTTTTTTGGTGAATGGGTAGCAGCACTCATTCACATGGGAGGCTGGGATCTGGGGGCCCCCTTGTTAAAGGGCATTCCAGATTCTGATAACTCCCCTGCCCACAGACCCCCACAAACCACAGCTCAGGGTTGTGAGGATGAGACCCTTGTCTCCATCAACAAAGGGACAAGGTGCTTTGGGGGGGGGGCAGAGCTGCCCCCCAAAGCATCCACCCCCCTATGTTGAGGGCATGTGGCCTGGTATGGTTTGTGGGGTGTTCTCTCATCCCACCCCATTCCTGGCCTTCCAGGCTGCATGCTTGGATGAGGGTCTGGGGGGACCCCACACCTTTTTTTTGTTTGTTTTTTTGCGAGGGGTTCCCCTTAAAATCCATACCAGACCTGAAGGGCCTGGTAGGGTTTGGGGGATCCCCATGTCTTTTTTATTTTTCACTTTTTTTTTGGCAACAATGTTTTTTTCAATCAGCTGTCAGCGTGGAAGCCCATTGACAGCTGATGACTCATTGGTAGTACCTTAACAATCAGCAATCCACTGTACCCTTTGCCAATTCAGGGCTTAGAATGCAATGTGCAGTGCGCAGTGCATTGAAGCGTGCTTGGTGGAGCGAACACCTGCTGAATGCCCTGAAAATTTGGGTGTTTGTTGAACAGACGATGTTTGGGCCAAACCTTTGCTCGGCCCAAACTGTTAGCCCAACTTTAGCCACTGACCCTGAACTTGGTGCGGAGATTGGCATTGGAAGTAACAATGATCCAGTCTCCAGGGATGAAGAGCAAGGCCCTAGACATTTAGTCCCACAACATCCACAAGTTTGGATCTTGGCAAAGTAATTGAGGTAAGAAGATTCTCTGATCCAGGCATGCTCAATCTTACTGGAAAGCAATTCTGAAGGTACCTCATATGCCATTGAGCCCATGGATCTGCCAAGACTGCTGATGTTGTTATCCCCAGTAGAACAGCTTTCTTCAATCAAAGACAGAGGCTTGATGTCTTGAGTACTGTCCTGGCACAGGATATCAACTGTGTGACCTTCCGATTAGGTAGAAAAACCTTTTCCTTGGTTTGATCAAAAATGTTGTGGAGAAAACTGTCTCTTCTGGTAATTCACCAACCAAACCAAATTGTGTGAGCGTCTAACACTAAAACGTTGTGTTCCATTAAGATCTGGGGAGAAATCCTTAAGATCAGAACATTGTCCAAATAATGATACATCATTTATTGAGGAGTTGAAGATGGGCTATCACAGATACAAAGACCTTTGAGAATGTCCTGGGGGCTATAGATAACCCACGGGACACAAGTAAATTGTTAGTGCTGACTGAAGATCAAGAACTGGAGAAACTTCTGGTGGCTGGCTGCTATTGGGATATGAAGGCAAGTATTGGAAAGATCCACTGAAATCTGCCAGATGTTTTTTTTTTCATTATAGACATTGTTTGAAAGAATTGTTTATGAAAATGGTCTATCTTGATGAATGTTTTTAGATCCTTCAAATTACAGGCCACCCTGAAGCCCCCTGAGGCCTTTCTCACTGGAAAAATATTGAATAAAAATCAGTGGTTTGTTCATCCAGATGCACAGGGATGATTGCATTCTCTTTCAATAATTCTTGCACATAAGATCTCAGAACATTTGGGGATCAAAGTCTCAACTATTCAATCTTAATGGTGAAAAAAGGAGAATTCCATCTTGTAACCCTTTTTTACAACTGAAACCATCCAAGCGTCAGCTATCTTCTTCATTCAAAGATTTTGAAGGTGGAATGTTCTGGTGCACACTGGGGGTGCTTGCATGATTTTTCGGAGGGCTTTGCGGACTGAGCCACCTTAGTCTTGGCATTTTGTAGGAAATGCAGAATCACGTACAGTATACATACACAATTCTGCCCACAGCTGCCGCCCTATAGCAATAAAAGTACTATAGAGCTGTCAGCGGTTAAAAAAAATAATATATTCTGGTCTGTTTCATCTAATAGTTTAATATTACACCATTAAGTACCCTAAAAGTAATCCAAAAAACAAAAAAAAAAAACATCTACTGTTTCACTGATTCTCTATCAGGTCATTTTCTGCTGCCCGCTCCCTTTTGGGTGATTTCACTCCATTTCTTGTTCTGAGGGCACAGCAGGTAGTAAGAGGAAATCTTTCCAAAATGAGCAGAATTCCTATCTTAGAGAATTGTCATTGGAATAAGTGACTCCATTGGAGGAATTTCCTTTAGCTCTTGCTTTGGTGACAACTCAAAAGTTTGGATTTCCCTCACTATCTGTATCAGTGACAGTGGTCACCAGGACTCATATAGGGATGAATCTCCCCAGCAGAGTCAGACAGCAAAACATTTATTAAAAGGTCTAACCTTACTCTATTCATAGTTAAACAAAGTACCTTTACATACTATTATTTTATTATTATTATTCATAGCACCAACTGTTTGCACATCACTTTACAACATCAGGGCAGAAAGGGCAGTTACAATTCAGTACAGGAGGGCCCTGCTCGTTAGTTTACAATCTAAAAATACACTTTAATTTGTGAAAATATGTGCATCTATTCATAAAAGAGTAAAAAATGTATAAGTCACAGGCTTTTGGAATATTTAGGAAGTTTTAATTTAAAGAGTGCATTACTACAATTTACTATAATTTTTGCATGCATGACATTGCTGTGCTGTCAGTCAGTGTTTCCACTTTTGAGATAAAGTCATTAAGTCTTTTCTCCATCACAAACTGTATACTCAGCAGTGACACTTTTTGAAATATTGTCTCCAGCCTATGATTAATTTTAGAAGAAATGTCAGTTCTGTAACATATCACTCTGTGACATACAATCTTCACCTGTTCCTTTTCCCGATGTATCCACTGACATTAATTCCTAAAACGGGAACAAGATTTTTGTCACTTCTCACAACCCTCACTAAGGTTACCTGAATATGTTCATTCTTATACTTTTTCAACATTAGCTGGTTGTAAGTTTGTTACATTTAAATAGTTTAGCACAGTCTACCTAATTCAAAAAAAAAAAAAGTTGTTGACATATGTTTTAAAGACAAGAAGTGATACTGTATCTAAGCTTTTATGCTATTTTTGATTTTCTCCCTCTGCTTACTTTGCCATTTCCTTTTCGTACACATTTTTATATTTACAGTTTTCTCCCAATTGCCTGTTTGGCTAAACATTTAAAGTGTATTTCCACTTTTTTGATCAACCGGTGGGCTAATTGGAAAGGAAAATAAACAAATGGATTCTCGTTCTGTAGTGGAAATCTGCAAAATGCAAAAAGCACTAAAACTGCATAGGTGTGAATCCAGCCTAAACCTGTAGAGCCTGAACTACTTGCACTGCATGTTAATGAGGACAGACTTAGGACAAACTAATTCGGATATTGTTCAAAAACCTTGCATGACACCTTCTCCTGAGACACATCTAAACATTAAGGAATATTTAAAATATTAACATGGGAGAGGTCTATAATCAGAGATTTTTTTCAATGGAGGAGGAATGAAAGGGGCATGTTCCCATTGGAACATATATATTGATTTATATTTATTTATATTTATATTTATTTTGTTTGTTTTTTTGACCCAAAGCTGTTAGTTCGGAGTCAGGAAAAAGACAGGCATCCCTGCAGTAAAGACTTCTTCAGGCTCCAGCTACCTACACAACATGGGGCATACTTCTTTACAGGTAAGTGATATGACTAAAGGTGTAGATATTGTTTAAAGTTAAATTCCAGATTTAAAGCTTGGATATAACATGTTTCAAAAAAACCTTGAGAATAGGCAGAACATATAATAAAGTGGTAAAGTTTGTGTTTTAATTTTAGGTATCAGGCACTGGCTGGGAAGATTGTGAATGTCACATGTCACATGTTTTTCACACCTACTCATGGTGAGGGGCTCCGGGGTTTGTATCTGATATGGAGAAAGATACTTTGTTTTCTCAGAACCTTAATAGTCTTGTAATGGGTTTTGGAGCACAGAGACTTTATGGAGCTTCGCTTGGGAATAAGCCTCCATTCCTAGGTTTACATTTCACCTAGTGACCAGACCACAATTATTAGTCTCAGCTGTACACATGCCTTTATATATGTGGAATGACTGATGGTCAGGACTCTCTCTCTCTCTCTCTCTCTCTCTCTCTCTCTCTGCAGCTGAGTGAAAAGACTGGCAGCTGACAGAACAATAAAAAGTACAAGAACGGCCTGTTTTTTTTGGGAGGGAAACCATAAGGAGCACCCTGTTAGGAACTGACAAGAGTTAAAGTGGAGTTCCAGCCTGTTCCAGACTTTATTTATTTTTTAATCACCCCCGTGATAGTCATCAATTATGTAAAAAAAAAAAAAATCGGCATATGCTACATCTGAAAATGTTTTCTGTGTTATTAAAAGTATTGGTACTAACTGTACCCTCCAGATCCAGAAAGTGTTCATCCTGATTGTGGGCATCTGAAGCCCACTAGGAGTCTTTTCCGGGATAAAGTACTTCTGGCTAACCCAGCAAGCACCTCCCGATCTCGCACATGTGGAGTGGGACTTTACCAAGGCTGAAGCAATGAGGAAGAAGACAGCGCAGGTAGAAGGCAGCACCGGGCACAGACAGCAGCGGGAGAAGATGGTGGTGGGACAGACAGTGGCAGGAGAAGACGGCACCAGGAGAGACAGCAGCGAGAGAAGACGGCACTTGCTGACATTTCATACGTTTTTTTTTTTTTTTTTAACATCAAAGTTTATTGAAGTCAAATTATTGCAACTATGGAGTCGCAGCTCCATCATAAAACAGAAAGAAAAAGAAATATGCGCACAGTATATCTATAATTCAACATTGATTCAATCAGCCTAAATCATTCAATTATTTTCAGTTAAGAGACTTATGCCTTCATGTTAAGTGCATTTTTAATCGTGTCTCAAAGTTTTATCACATGTTAATCAGTGTATAAAAATAGGAAGTGGTAAGAAGATGTAAGAAGTAAAAATAAAGGAAACAATCTATAGTATTAGCCCAATCAGATGGGTAAAGGACCTCAGATCCTATACCGAACATTCTTTTTCTGTATTTGGGTCATTTATAGCAAATGGTTTTACGAAGCGAGTAGTCAATGTCATAATTTGTTTTAGAAATAGATGGTCTGTGTTTGGTCTGACTTTAAGGTTTAGATGCTTTAAACTTGGTTCATTAAGTTTGAGTATTTTTGAGAATATCTGAATATTATCCAGGGATTCCATGTTTTATGGAAGCGTTCAACATTTTCTCCTGCCTGGGCTATAGTCTCCTCCATCTCATGAATCTCTGTGACCTTGTTGAGCCAGTCTTTAATAGTTGGTATCTTTGTAGATTTCCAATGGATTGGAATCAAAGCTTTTGCAGCATTCAACAAGTGTTTAGAGAGTGAATGTTTATATTTTTTTATGGAGAAATCGTTGACATGGAGGAGACAACCCGCTGCGTCTAATTTTAAGGACGTCTCAGTGATATGGAGAATGATCTCCTTAATTTCTGACCAGTAAGGTTCTATTATGGGACACTGCCACCAAATATGTAGCAGTGTTCCTTTTTCATTTTGGCATCGCCAGCATGTGTCAGGGTGATCCGGAAACCAAGAGTGCAGTTTCGCCGGTGTGGCATACCACTGGGTAAGCAGTTTATAAGCTGTTTCCTGGGTGCTTGTACTCAGTGAGCATTTGTGGGCAAAAATGCACGCCTTTCTCCATTGATCTTCTGACAATGAGATCTTTAATGCTTTTGACCAGCTCTCCCTGAATCCGTGGTCTATCGCTCCCTTGCTATTTTGTATCCATTTATAGATCAGAGAGGTCGTTTTGTGGATCGGTTCTCCTTTCTGGCAGGCCTCTTCTATGTCTGTCATTGGTCTATTGAAGTTATCTCTATCCCTAGTTTGATTTAGGTAACTTCGACACTGAAAGTATGTCCATAATGGTAGGTCTGGAATGTTATTTACCGTTTTTAGATCGGTATAATCTCTGAAATCTTTGTTATGGAAGAAGTCCTTGGCTAGTAGTGTTCTGTTTGTGTTTGTGGATCGGAGTAAGCTGTTCTTGATGCCTGGTGTGAAGTTAGGGTTGTCTTGTAGTGGCGTGAGTGGGCTTAAGTGGGAGGAGAAGTTTGTGAGATTGGTTAGTTTATGAAAAATTGTGAGCGTGGTGCCTATGAGGGGGTGAGACTTCATAGCGGTTGAAAGGCTAGTCCATGGGATCCATGGTGAGAACCTAATTGGGGTCTGACTCATTGCCTCTTCTAATTCTACCCAATCTTTAGTTTTGTGATGACAGTGCCAGTCCACTATCCTTGTGATGTGTGCTGCTGAGTAGTACGCGCGGAAGTCTGGGATTCCCATCCCCCCTTTCTCCTTCGGTTGTGTAAGTATTGTGCAGCGAATTCTGGTTTTTTTGTGGGCCCATATAAATTTAATTTGGATTGTGTTTAAAGCTTTAAAAAAACTTTGGGATACTTTGATTGGCAGGTTTCTAAATAAGTATAATACTCTAGGTAGTACAGTCATTTTGCATATAGCAATGCGTCCAAACCACGAAAAACTTTTTGTGTGCCAGGTTTGGAGGTCTGAGCTAATTGACTTTAATAACGGGGTGAAATTGCGTTCATAAATTTGGGAGATCTGAGGGGTCAGCCATACCCCCAAATATTTTAGAGCTGAGTTTTCCCATTTAAAGGGGCAGTTGGATTTGATAGCTTCTATTTTATTCATGGGTATGCTAATGTTCATTGCTTCGGACTTGGAGTAATTAATTTTTAGGTTGGAGAGATGGCCAAATAAAGAGAATTCTTTTAATAAGGTAGGGAGTGAGATATGGGGGTTGGATATAAAAAATAATAGATCATCCGCATAAGCTGCCACTTTGAACTCTCTTCCAGCTATTTTAAAACCATTTATTGCTCTCTCTGCCACAATCCGTCTAATGAATGGCTCTAGTGTTAAAATAAATAAAATTGGCGAGAGGGGGCAACCCTGTCTCGTGCCATTTCTAATTTTAACTGTTTCTGAAAGCGAACCATTTATTTTGAGTTGAGCCGTGGGATTGTAATAGAGAGAGGAGATCCACGTCATCATGTGACTTCCCAAGCCAATATATTTGCAGGTTTCCAGCATAAAGTCCCATGCCACTCGATCGAAGGCCTTCTCCGCGTCTGTGGACAGGAGAAGGCCCTCGATGTTTTCTTTCCTAGTTGCATGAATCAGGTTGAGCGTTTTGATGACATTGTCTCTTGTTTCTCTGCCGGGCATGAATCCTGCCTGTTCGGTGCCTATCAGATTGTGTAGCAAAGGTTTTAGCCTATTAGCTATAATTTTTGACATCAATTTCACATCTAAGTTCAGAAGCGAGATTGGTCTATAGCTAGCGCATTCTGCTGGATCTTTATTTGGCTTGGGGAGAATTGTGATGTGAGCTGCCAGAAAGTTTGGTGGGATCTCTCTGGGTTGTGACATATAGTTCAGAGCTCTTAGTAGTGGTCTTAGTAGAGTGGCCTGAAATGTTTTATAATAAATGGCTGTAAAGCCGTCTGGGCCTGGGCTTTTCCCTGGTTTAAGGTCTTTGATTGTCTGTTGTAGTTCTATAGCTTCAATGGGTTTTTCTAGTTGGGATATGTCTTCTGCTGTCAGGATGGGTAATTTGGATTCTCTAAGATAGTTTTGAATACTTTGTTGTCTTGATTCCTGTGACTCATTGGGTGTTTGTGCAGTGGGTAGATTATAAAGGGCCGTGTAATAGTCATGAAAATTGCGTGCGATTTGTTTGGTGGTAATGTCTATTTTTCCTTCTTTTGATCTAATGCCTGCAATATTGTATTGTGCTCTAGTGGATTTCAGGGCTCTCGCTAGAAATTTGCCTGTTTTGCTACCGTGTTCGTAATAAATTTTTTTCCGGAAGAATAAAAATCTTTTGGACTTAGTATCATAAATCTGTTGTAGTGCCTTCCTTGTTTCTAATAATTCTATTGCTGATTGTTCTGTTAGTGATTGTTTGTGTAATGTTTCTAGACTTCGGATTTTCCCTGTCAATTGTTTTATTTGTATATCTCTTTCTTTTTTACGTTGTGAGCCTGCTCGAATGAGCTCGCCTCTGATTGTACATTTGTGTGCCTCCCAAATTGTCAGAGGGTTTACTTCAGGTGTGTTGTTGTGTGTAAAGTACTCTTTCAGTGCCTTAGTTATCTGCGGCAGCCAGACTGGATCTGTCAATAGAGCTGAGTTCAATCTCCATTGATTGGGTTTTGATGTAGAGTCAAATAGATTTAGGGATAGTGATGTAGGGGCGTGATCTGTTATCGTTTGAATTCCTATCTTTGCTTCCGAAATTCTGTCAAGGTCTTTTTGTGTGATAAAAATGTAATCTATTCTGGAGTATCTGTTGTGTGGGAATGAATAGAAAGTATAATCTTTATCATTAGGATGCACAAATCTCCAGGAATCGACTAATTGTAGAGAGTTGAGTAGTGTTTTAATCCTTTTAAGGATCTTGTAAGTGATATAAGTTTTGCCGGTTGAGGTGTCAGTTAAAGGGTTTAATGGTACATTAAAGTCTCCTCCGAGAATAAGACATCCTGTACTGAAATCTCGAAGTTTGTCATGAATGCGTTTACAGAATGTTGCATGTGCTGTGTTAGGAAAATAAACATTAGCTAAAGTCATGGGGGTGCCTGAATAGTTTCCCTTAAGGAATAGGAACCTGCCTTCCGGGTCCACCATTTTATCAGTGACTTCAAAGGCAGCATCTCTACTAATAAGTATAGAAACTCCCTTAGATTTGGCCGTACTGTTCGTGGCATGGTAAATTTGTGTGAAAAAGGTATCCGTCATTTTGGGGACCTTATCGGTCTGGAAATGAGTTTCCTGTAAAAAAACAAACTTGGGCCTATCTTTTTTGAGCTCTCTTAGTAGGGTAGAGCGTTTTTCAGGAATGTTTAGACCATTCATATTATGGGAAATCACTGTGGGGGCGTGTCCTAGAGATGAGTACGTCATCTTATGGATTCAAGGAGAGCCGTCAGCACAAGATCTGGAAATAAAGCTTAATGACTATTAGTATTTTAGCTATAGATTGTGAATAATCAATACACTTTTCGGTTCTTAGGTAAATAGAAAAATAGATGAGAAATAAATAATATTAAAGGGAGAAATTAAAAGGAGAAATGGGGAAAATAAAAGGGAAAACAAAGACCAAAACAAAAGTGGGAAAGTAAATAAAATGTGCTCAAAGAGGAAAGGTGAGAATAAGAATGAGAAAGAGTTGAAAAGAGGAGTGAGATATACTGTCTTCTCCCTGGAACCAAAATGGTCCAAGGAAGTAATTTAAATTAGTGCTATCCAGTAGGAGAATCTCTCCTGCTAGAGAGCACTTGTTGGGAGCAGTGGATGACTGCCCGGCTTTTTAGAGATGTAAATTTAACTGTAACAATAAAACAACACTAAATATTAGAGCTGAAACCGGTAGCCGCCTGTGTAAGTAGGCTATAGTTGTGTTGGTCACCTAGTGCCTAAGGGAGAAAAAAGAGAGAGAAAGCCTTTTCCTTCCCCTCCCTCCTTCCTCCCCCTGAAAAAGGGAACTATGGTCTCTACTCTTGTGTAGATAGACTTGAACAGAGAACTTAACCTTAATAATAATAATAATATTATTAACCTTATTTTGTGGAGAGGAACAACCTGTTATGTGGAAATCATGGGGTCTCCTTTAAATGGAGCTTGTCTCCCATCCCTTCCACGTACAAACGTGCAAGGAGAGGATTTCCTTAATATTGTTGGTACTAATGGCTCTGCATCAGTTTTAGTTTCCTTATCAACCTTTATAAGCCTTATATGAGTTTGTCAAATTATTTAACCCAAACAGCTTAGGACTATCCAGTCCTATCAACATCTTTAAAACTAAACAACTCTTTGGATCTTCCTTTATAAAGGAGCCTGTCTCCTGTCAGGTTCGGAGGTCTTTGTGAAGACTGCTCTGCGATGACTTATCTTGATCTTCATTGGGTGGGTCTATGAGGCATATCCAAAGTTGAATTGGGTTTGGAGTGAATGGAATGTCTTTCTCATCTGAGCCATCCTGTTATAAATCCCATATGGAAAGAGATCCTCAAATATCCTCCATTCCTCTGGAAGAATGTGGTCTGTTGTTTGGTGTACCTGCTTGAGAGCCACCTGGTCGTGACGGTTTCATTTTCTTTGAATGTCGCTTGTCCGGAGAAGTAAGTGGTGATCTTGCTTGTGTGTTCTCCCGAGGAGGCAATAGGAACTCCTGGTACCATTCTGGTAATTCTATGAGGTCTATTTGCAGTGCATGACAGAAATCTGGTAGGTCCTCAGGGGATCTTAGGGTATGTTGTCTCCCATTATGATTCACCAGAAGTGCAAATGGGAAGCGCCATGTGTAGCGAATGTCTTTTTCTCTAAGTTTTTCGAGGAGGGGTCGCAAAGCTCTGCGATTTTTTAGAGTTATCTGGGAGAGATCATGAAAGAGCATAATAGTCTCGCCGTTAAAGATGATTTGGTCGTTTCTGCGTGCTCTGCGCATTATATCCTCTTTTAGGGAAAAGCTTTGTAAGCAGCAAATGATATCTCGGGGTGGCATTGTATCAGGGCCTCTCGCTCTGAGAGCTCTGTGGGCTCTCACAAATTCTATTGCTGTGTCCTCGGGCCTATCTAATAGGCTATTAAAGACTCTTTGCAGGGCTGGGAGTATTTGTTCAGCTTCCACTGATTCGGGGATCCCCCTCACCCTTATATTGTTCCTCCTCCCTCTGTTATCCAAGTCCTCTAAATGCTTGTTTATCTCAATGAGATGTTGGGCTTGTGTAGAGGTAACTTTCTCTAAACGATGGATTGCCATGTCTCTGCTTCTGCCTGCAGCTTCCGCCGCGGCCATCTTGTCTGTTAATATAATCATGCTGGACTTTAAGTCAGTGATGGCCGCAGAGAAAGTGGCTTTAATGTCGGCTGCAAAGCCTGACATGCCAGCGTATGTGAGCGGCAGATCAGGGTGAGGAGTGTTCCTACCAGTTCCATCCGCCGTGGATTGCGAGTCCTCGCTGAAATCCTCCTCCGCATGTGGCGTCGCCATCTTGGATCCCGGCCTGCTGGTCCGTTCCGCTGAGAGATTTCTAAGTAAATCGGATATGTTCCTTCCTTTGTAAGCCGCCGCTGAACGGCGAGATCTGGTGCGAGGTGTTCCCAGATTCCTTCTGCTCATTATGAGGTGCTGTCGGCACTAGGAGACGGGCTCAGGCTGCTAATCCACCGGAGCTCCTGTATTAGGCGTCCATCTCTGCTGCGCGCCAAGCCACGCCCCCGACATTTCATAAGTTTTAACATGTTCATGTAAATTCAAAAGTGATTTTTAATAATTTTATTACTACATATTTTATTCAAATAATATATGGTTGTGGGTGGGGCTTAGGCGCCTGTGTGGGGGGACACTAGAACTACATTCGCTAATTGCCTATGTTCTAGGCAGAAGTTTGCTTCCCTGTGAAAAATCGGCATTAAGGCATAACTCCAGACTTATGCCCCGTACACACGGTCGGATTTTCCGATTGAAAATGTCCGATCGGAGCGTGTTGTCGGAAATTCCGACCGTGTGTGGGCTCCATCGGACATTTTCCATCGGATTTTCTGACACACAAAGTTGGAGAGCAGGAGATAAAATTTTCCAACAACAAAATCCGATCGCGTCAATTCCGACCGTGTGTGGCCTGTTCCGACGCACAAAGTGCCACGCATGCTCAGAAGAAATTCCGACACGGAACAGCTCGTTCTGGTAAACTTAGCGTTCGCAATGGATACAGCACTTTCGTCACGCTGCAATGTTAAAAATGGTTTAATACAGCGCAATCTCTTCTTCGTTATAATGTGACAAGAATATAGTAGTTTTGCTGCTCATATTCACACAGACTTCTCCCAAACTTATTTTGTTACTATTTATCGGGTTTCCCTCAATATATTTTGATTTCTCACATCTAACAACATATTTTTGTTGTATTTTTTTTTTTTTTTGGCTTTAATGTAGATTATTTTTTTGTGTTTGTCTTTTTTGAAAGGGTGTTATTTTTTTGGGGGGTGTCACGTACCTGGTGGTGGAGCCCAGAATGCAAGGAGTAGCCTCTCGTGTGCCTCTGGTTCGAGAGCCCCTGATAGAGAAGACAGGGACTCAAGAGCGCAGGGGGCCTCAAGTGCTTGGTAAGTGGCAGGTGTGGAGTTAATCCGGACCTCTGATGCAGCGGCAGGAGGACTGTCAGGAACACTGGATCCACTAGCAGGAACTCAGGAACAACAGGCAACTGGGAGGTGTTCTGTAGCACAACTGAAGCACTGGAACAACTGGTAGATGAACCGGAACTCTTGGCAGGAACACTGGAACTGTTGACTGGATAGGGAAGCACTGAAGCTAGCAGACACCCACGAACCAGCAGGCAGCAGGGAGGTGTTCTGTAGTCCCACTGGAAGAACTAGCAAAGTCAGACGGGCCGGGTCAAACACAGGTAAGCAGAGCAGGTACAAACGGAACCAGGAGAGTAGTCAGGGCACGGACCGGGTCGGCAACAGACAGGCAGGTAATAACTGAAGGATGAGGCAGGAGAATCGTCAGACAAGCCGAGGTCGGGGACTGGCAGCAAACAGGAGAAGTCAGGAACAAGCCGGGTAACAGGAATCAGGTAAACAGGTATACTGGAAGCTTAGGGTCACAGGGAACGCTGTAGACCAGACAGCAAGGAAGCATGCTGACAGGTACACTTAAATAGGCCTAATGGCGCCAAAAGCTGTCACACCGCACGTCTGCGCGCCGCCGCGTGCACACGTGCACGCCCGAGTACCGATCGTACGTGCCCGTTCGTCTCATCGTGTACCCGCGTGTACCCGCGTATACCCGCTCGTATTAGCGTGCACCCGCATGCGTCCGTTCGCGTCAACGCGTCTCCGAACGCGTCCTCTGGCTCTACTGACAATAGTTCTGTTAACCGATCTTCCCCCGACGGCTGAACTAACAGGACGTCTTTCATGACATTGCCCCCCCCCAAGGGGCAGCCTCCGGATGCCCAACTGTGCCATCTTACTTGGATGAGATCTTTTAAAGGCAAGAATCAACCTCCTAGCATGGATGTTGGACTCCGGCTCTCAGGAGTTTTCCTCAGGCCCATACCCCTTCCATTTTACCAAGAACTGGACTTGATTACGTCTCTTCCTACAATCCAGAATGGATTCGACCTCATACTCGGTTTCTCCGTCAATGACCACGGGTTCAGGGGGATTGACCCTCCGGTTGACAAAAGGATCAGGAACTGCAGGTTTGAGTAGGGCAACATGAAAGACCGGGTGAATCCGGAATGATTCTGGTAGCTTTAGTTCGTAGGCCACATTATTAATCTTTCTTGTCACTGGAAAAGGACCCACGAACTTGGGACCCAATTTTTTGGAAGGACAGGCCAATCTTAGATTCAAGGTAGATAGCCTAACCAAATCCCCAGGTTTAAGATCAAGCTCCCCCCTTCTCTTCTTATCAAACACCTCTTTGTTGTAGTTCTGGGTCCTTGCCATAGTCTCTTGCAGAAGCTTATTATTTGATTCAAAGAAGTTTAGGTTTTCTTGAACAGCTGGTACTGGACACTCCGGAATGTTAGTGGACAAGAACAGAGGATGGAACCCATAATTTGCAAAAAATGGTGTTTGTTTTGTAGCGGAATGAACAGAGTTGTTGTATGCAAATTCGGCAAGGGGAAGGAGCGGAGCCCAATCATCCTGGGAGAACGAAGAAAAGCAGCGCAGATACTGCTCCAGCGTCTGATTCGTTCTCTCCGTCTGGCCATTTGTTTGGGGGTGATAGGCAGAAGAGAAGGCAAGATCAATTTTCAGGGATTCACAAAGAGCTCTCCAAAACCTAGAGGTGAATTGTACCCCCCGATCGGAAGTAATATTGGCAGGGATGCCATGAAGCCTCACCACCTCCTTAATAAATGTCCTGGCAGTTTCAGCAGCAGTAGGGGTACCTTTCATTGGTAAGAAATGTGCCATCTTGGATAATCTATCCACTATTACGAAGATCGTAGTGTAGCTTTCAGAAGGTGGCAACTCGACAATAAAATCCATGGAGATCATCCTCCATGGCTTCTCCGGGACAGATAGTGGTTTTAACAGGCCCCAGGCCTTAGACTTGCTACCTTTATTTTGGATATAGGTGACACATGCTTCCACGTAGTCCTTGCAGTCCTTTCTTAATGATGGCCACCAGAACGTGCGCTGAAGAAGTTCAGATGTTTTATGTACTCCGAAGTGGCCGGCTAACATATGGTCATGGCAAGAACTAAGAGTTGCCGTTCGCACCTCCTGAGGTACGAAGAT
This sequence comes from Lithobates septentrionalis, assembly GCA_037952835.1. Classification (NCBI taxonomy): domain Eukaryota; kingdom Metazoa; phylum Chordata; class Amphibia; order Anura; family Ranidae; genus Lithobates; species Lithobates septentrionalis. The sequence continues at coordinate 3,662,629 of JBBDGP010000074.1, forward strand.
CCTATCCTTAAACCATAGAAGATCATCTCTGGCCTGTAGGGTTGTATCAGGTGGAGTGGAAACGTTCCCGGAGGCTTGCTTGATCTGTGACAATAGATCCCCTTGGAGTAACAGAAAGTTCCCTGCGGACAAGATGGTATCTGGCGGAGAAGGTGCTTCCGAATCGCTGTACATCCGTGACAGAGCGTCAGGCTTGATATTTTTTGACCCGGGACGGTAGGTAATATGGAAAGAGAATCTAGTAAAGAACAGTGCCCATCTGGCCTGTCATGGTTTCAACCTCTTGGCAGTCTTTAAATATTCTAGATTCTTGTGATCTGTATAAACAAGAATCGGGTGGGCTGCTCCCTCTAACAGGTATCGCCATTCCTCCAACGCAGCTTTGATCGCTAACAATTCTCGATCACCCACGTCATAGTTCTTTTCTGCTTCTGATAATTTATGGGAAAAAAAAGTGACTGGGTGCAGAAGAGCCCTAGGCCCCTGTCTTTGGGAGAGTACTGCACCGACCGCTATCTCCGAGGCGTCCACCTCCAGGATGTAGGGTAACGTGGAATCAGGATGTTTTAAAACTGAGGCTGAGACAAACAGATCCTTCAGTGTAGTAAAGGCCATCTGAGCTTCCGTAGACCAGTGGAACTTGAGGCCCTGTTGGGTTAATCTTGTAATGGAAGCAATGATAGTGGAGAATCCCCTGATGAATTTTCTATAAAAATTCGCAAATCCCACGAAACGTTGAATCCCTTTTTTGTCAGTAGGAGCGGGCCAGTCCAGAATGGCGGAGACCTTCTGAGGGTCCATTTTGATGCCTTCCACAGAGATAATAAGACCAAGGAACTGAATACTCTCCTGCTCGAAGACACATTTCTCAGGCTTGGCGTAAAGGCCGTGCAGGCGAAGTCAGGTCAAAACGTTTCTGACATGTTTACGGTGTTCAACTAGGGAAGAAGAGAAGATTAGAATGTCATCTAGATAAATAACAACAAACAGGTCAAGGTAGTCTCTGAAAATGTTATTTACAAAATGCTGAAATGTGGCAGGAGCATTACATAGTCCGAAAGGCATGACTAAATATTCGAAGTGCCCAAACCGGGTACGGAAAGCAGTCTTCCATTTGTCTCCCTTGCGAATGCGGACAAGGTTGTAGGCACCACGAAGATCTAACTTAGAAAACACTACTGCAGACCCCAGCCTCTGAAAAAGTTCTGGCACTAATGGTAAGGGATAACGGTTCTTGATTGTAATCTTATCGAGTGCCCGATAATCCACACAAGGGCGCAAAGAATGGTCTTTCTTTTCCACAAAAAAGATTCCTGCTCCTGCCGGGGACGTGGAGGGTTGGATGAAGCCTTTCTTTAGATTATCGTCAATGTAAGTTTTTAATACTCCTAGTTCTAACTCTGACAAAGGAAATATTCTCCCAAAAGGAATCTCTGCCCCTGGGAGAAGCTCAATCGGACAGTCATATGGCCGGTGGGGAGGAAGGGTCTCGGCCCCTTTTTGACTGAAAACGTCCAGAAAGCTATGGTAGACTTTGGGTACAACTTGACGGGTCTCGGCATCAGTTTCCATGCACAACAGGGCAGAGGGAGCTTGAGTAACTTCTGGTAGACAGTGTTGGTGGCAATAAGAGGAAGGAAACTCAATTTTCCCTGAGGCCCAGTCAACTTGTGGGTTATGGGCCTTGAGCCAAGGCATGCCCAATATGATGGGGAATAGAGGAGATTCAATGACGTCCAGACAAAGTAGCTCTTGATGAGTGCCAGCAATGGTGGTGAGCATGGGTACTGTTTCCTGGGTTACTAGTCCTGATCTGAGGGTAGAACCATCGGCCAGATATACTGAAAGTCCTTTCGCCCTGGGCTGGATGGGAATGTGATGTCTGGAAGCGAAGGACAAGTCTATAAAGCCACTGCAGGCCCCGGAATCAATGATTGCGCTGGCTGGTATATTCCCTCCTGGGAGCTGTAAAAGAAGCGGGACAGCCAGGTGAGACATATTATTCAGTGAAGCTGGGGTAAGAGCAGGAGAGACAGAGAGGCACTTACGAAGCTTGGCTGGGCATGTCCGTACAAAGTGTCCGGGTTCCCCGCAATATAGGCACAGGTTACCAGCCCGACGGCGTTGACGCTCTTCAGGAGTGAGGGATGGCTGTAAGAGTCCCAGCTGCATTGGTTGCGGTGTATCTGAGGTCATGGTAGTAGAAGCTGGAGGAGCGGAGTGGGGAGAACTAGGTACCCGGGGCAGCATCCAGACAGGACGAGCAGGGCCAGAAGATCGCTCTGTACGTCGTTCTCTCAAGCGTCTGTCTATTTGGATGGAAAGGTCTATGAGGTCCTCTAAAGTCTCAGGAAGGCCCACTCGGGCTAGTTCATCCTTCAGGGATTCTGAAAGGCCCATACGGAACTGATACCGTAGGGCGGCATTTTTCCAGTTAGTGTCGGAACCCCAGCGTCTGAATTCTGATACATAGTCCTCAACAGGTCTGCGGCCTTGCTGTAGGGTGTGCAAGGCTGCCTCTGCCGTGGCGGTCAGCTGTGGGTCTTCATATAGGGATGACATAGCCCGAAAGAAGGTATCCAGGGTATCAAATGAGGTATCTTTCTTTTCTAACAAGCGATGGGCCCAGGACTGGGGCTCGCCGGTCAGTAGCGAGATCACGAACCCCACCTTGGTGGCTTCCAGGGAGAAAGTCCTTGGTTGAAGGGCAAAAAAGAGCTCACACGAGTTGCGGAAGGACCTGAATTAGCTCCGGTTACCCGAAAATCTTTCAGGCGTGGGGACCCTGGGTTCAGGCGGCAACATGACCACTGATGGTGAAGCAGAAGTCCCGGAAACTGGAGGTGTAGAAGCTGCTAGGGCCTGGACTTGGCCTTCCAGCTGGGTGTAGCCTTCTTGTAGGCTCTTTACTGCCTGGGTAAGTCCAGCAAGATGGCGGCAGAGTTCATCCATGGGAGAGGCTCCCTGCGTGGGCTCAGACATGGCTGTCTGGTACTGTCACGTACCTGGTGGTGGAGCCGAGAATGCAAGGAGTAGCCTCTCGTGTGCCTCTGGTTCGAGAGCCCCTGATAGAGAAGACAGGGACTCAAGAGTGCAGGGGGCCACAAGTGCTTGGAAAGTGGCAGGTGTGGAGTTAATCCGGACCTCTGGTGCAGCGGCAGGAGGACTGTCAGGAACACTGGATCCACTAGCAGGAACTCAGGAACAACAGGCAACTGGGAGGTGTTCTGTAGCACAACTGAAGCACTGGAACAACTGGTAGATGAACCGGAACTCTTGGCAGGAACACTGGAACTGTTGACTGAATAGGGAAGCACTGAAGCTAGCAGACACCCACGAACCAGCAGGCAGCAGGGAGGTGTTCTGTAGTCCCACTGGAAGCACTAGCAAAGTCAGACAGGCCGGGTCAAACACAGGTAAACAGAGCAGGTACAAACGGAACCAGGAGAGTAGTCAGGGCACGGACCGGGTCGGCAACAGACAGGCAGGTAATAACTGAAGGATGAGGCAGGAGAATCGTCAGACAAGCCGAGGTCGGGGACTGGCAGCAAACAGGAGAAGTCAGGAACAAGCCGGGTAACAGGAATCAGGTAAACAGGTATACTGGAAGCTTAGGGTCACAGGGAACGCTGTAGACCAGACAGCAAGGAAGCATGCTGACAGGTACACTTAAATAGGCCTAATAGCGCCAAAAGCTGTCACACTGCACATCTGCGCGCCGCCGCGTGCACACGTGCACGCCCGAGTACCGATCGTATGTGCCCGTTCGTCTCATCGTGTACCCGCGTACACCCGCTCGTATTAGCGTGCACCCGCATGCGTCCGTTCGCGTCAACGCTTCTCCGAACGCGTCCTCTGGCTCTACTGACAATAGTTCTGTTAACCGATCTTCCGCCGACGGCTGAACTAACAGGACGTCTTTCATGACAGGGGGATTTTTATTTGTACTTCCGAAAATGTTTGTGTGTGTTTTTTGTGACAAGTTCCCACAACACCATTGATATGTTGTTATATTTAATCTGTAGGAGATTGTTTGGTGTTGTTGTCCCTTGTTAATTTCACATTTTATGTTAGAAATGTACCTGAATCGTCACCAACAAACTGTCCTTTTTGGATGAAAACACACACAGGAGAGTATAATTTCCCCAAAATTTTTTTATTAAGGGCTCACAACTAAACAAAGAGGGAGGCAACGCTGGAGAAACAGCAGAAGTGGGCGAAGCCTTGTACCCCCAGGGCACACATCAATAATTTTTAATCAAAATTGGTGGCCTGAGGAGTCCTTATCTAAGGGAGTGCAGTCTGGTCCAGAAGTCCCAGAGATCCGGAAAGCAGCAGATGACATCTATGTCCCCAGGCTGTGGTCATACGAGAGACTGCAGCTTCTGTCAGACCAGACTGAACCCAGGGCAATCACTCTCTGGTCTTCCTTCCACGCTTCCTTCCACGCGGTGGCTCTGGTGGTGGAGTTGTGGCAGCAGGAGGAGGAGGATGTCCAACTCAATGACGTCGGTCTTGGGTGTTAGTTCCCCACTCACCCCCTTACGTAGGACTTTATACATAAGGTCCTCACAGAGCCTGCTTTGACCCTCCTGCATGCCCTGCAGTTTGGTGGCAGCCATGCAGGCAAAGGCCTCTTTAGGAGTGGGTAAGGCTCGTAGGGACGCCAAAGCCTCCTGAATTAGCCTGAACGCAGAATCCTGCACGGGACTCGGAGTCGTCTTCCTGGCTCTTTTATATGGAAGGCGGAGGGGAGGAACCTGAGACTCGGTCAGGCTTCGACTGGTCCCAGGCTTCTCTTGGCTGACACTTAGCCTTGCCTCCTCCTGGCTGCCACTAATCCCCGCCTCCTCCTGGCTGCCACATTCCAGAACCTCCTCCTGGCTGAGGTCTTCCTGTGTATGAAAAAGGGACATAGTTTTAGTTTTTAATTCATCAATCACACACAATTTTCACCTCCTGACTGTTGCAAATTGAATGTTAACAAATATAACAGACTATCCTTCTGAGCCCAGCATTTTTCATTCTTGTCCCAATTTTGGGTGCCCACTACTGTCTATTGATATGTAAAACACTTTTTTCAATCAGCAATTAGTGATCAATAATAACATCTAGTAAACATCATTTCTTTTTTGACCAGAAATCTGTAGAAGAATGCTATACCTGGCTCCAGCTGGGCTCCTCCACTTCTTCCTGGCTGGAAGGCCCAGGTTGGACATCGGAAGCCTCAGCTGGGGTGGAAGGAAGAGTAGAGAGGGATTCCCTGACTTCAGTGTGGTCTGACAGAAATCGCAGTCTCTCATAGTACCACAGCCTGGGGACATAAACGTCATCTGCTGCAGCTCCGGACCTCTGGGAATCTGTGACCTTCTTGCGCTCCCTAAGATAAGTGCTCCTCAGGCCACCAATTTTGGCTTTTAAATAGGGGATGGTTGCTGTGGGGACCACCGGCTTCACCAACTCCAGCAGTTTCTCCAGCGCTGCCTGCCTCTTTTGTTTATGGTTGTAATGAGGATGTCTCACTTGCCACAGACAGGGCAGCTCCCTGTACTTGTCTATGAACAGGGGGAGGAAATTGTGGTCATTGAACCCATCCATTTTCTCTGCAAGACACAACACAAGACAAACCCTAATGTCAGGCCAAACTCCCCTAATCTTGTTACAATATAGGCTTCCATTTCGAAGCAGTATAGGCCCAAGTTTAGATCCTACCTTCGTTATCACGATCGGCGCCTCCGATGCTCCTTCCTCCGCTCACGGATCGTACGTAAGACGCACGCGTGTTACGCTTTATACACACTGCGCATGCGTGTAACTCCGCCCGCCCCTGACGTTCTTTCTAGTCTTTTCGTTCGGCGCAGTGGGGGAAGAGCACATGGCGGAGACACAGCAGGATCGTGCTAATTGTAGCAACGAGGAGGAGGAGGAGGAAAGGCCAGATCCGGACACGTCCCGATCCAGAAGGAGATTTAAGGACTCAAATATGTCCTTTGGGGAGATGTTGGAGATGGTGGACATCCTGAAGAAGGCCGACTATGATGGAAAGTATGGACCTTACTCCAACCCCAATGTCAGAAAGGCCAAGATCATGGCGAAAGTGGTCAGGAGTCTGCACCGGAATTTCGGGGTACGACGATCGAAAGATCAGCTCAGGAAGCGGTGGTCGGACCTCAAATTACGAGAACATGAGCAGTACAGAAAGATCCGGAGAGTGCTGCAAAAAAGTAAGTAGTTGTGCTGTGTTCCTAATCTTTATGTTTATTACGTTCGTGCTGCTCCATGTGCTTTTAGGAACTGTTGTACAGTTTAAAATGGCAACTTTCATGTTCATGGGCACATTATTCGTTCGTATCAAACATTTTTCTTTCGGACTATAAAATACCATTGTTTAGGCCATATGCATTTGGCCACCATTTTTACGCCCTATACTTGTCTTAAAAGAATTGGGTTGTGTAGATGGCTTGGTTACTAGAATGAAATGCAAACTAGATTCTGTGTAGGGGAGGACACTCAGCAGCTGGTTTCACATCTGGATGCTGGAGCTCTAGTGTGGGACAAAAGAACACCATTTTTATTAGGGGGCCACACAGGTGCTCCAGTGTATACTATGGGGGGGGGGGGGGGCTACATCTGTGAAGCTTGTACCAAACAGGTAAAGTATTGAAGATTGACAAAGGACACTGAAAATGCTACATTTTTGAACTCTGCTAAAATTGTCAATTGTACCCCACTTCCAAGCAATGTTTCCTATTTCTAGTTCTGCCATCAAATATCTGTGTGCTAATTAGACCATTTTTGTTTTACATAGGGGAGAAAAGACTCGGAGGACACCCCTCATCCGAGGAGACCAGAGCCCCCCCCCCTCTGGAAGAAGGGGAAATACCCCCAACACAAGAAGAGCAGGAGGAAGAAGACGTGGTGGAAATTGGCACCACAACAGGTGAGTGTCTGCGACCACAGGCTCAGGTAAGAGATGGATGCCGGCATATTTTTGAGACCTAATTTTTTTGGGGGTTTCTCTCTTTTTAGGTGATCGTGATGTTGTGGATCCAGATCCTTTCACATCCGAAAGTGCCCAGATCCCGATCGGGGAGATCATGGGGTGTAATTTACAATTGGAAAACATCAAGAAAAACATCAATGATGTTATTCCAAAAAATAAAAACATCATTGATGTTTTGGGGCGAGTTTAAAGCCCCTCCAAAACCCTTTGTATTTTGTTGTGCTACAATGTGCAAAATGTTTTTGTGATTTTTCACAAAGCCAAATTTGGAGGATGCACACAGTGTGTCAACATGTGCTATCTGCCATCACGGGAGATCAATGGAGGCGTTTTGGGGGTGCAACCCCTTCCTCAATGATAAAGTAGCTGAGAGGAAGGGGTTTCTCACCCAAAACACGTCCCTTGATCCCCCGTGATGGCAGCTAGCACATGTTGACATTGGTAAATTGCTGTGCATCTTCCAAATTTGGCTTTTCCTGGGATGACTTCACCCCATCTGAACGCAATATCAAACACAGTTCCTAAATACTCATGTCTGATATTTCCTTCAAGTTCTACCAAATGTGACGTTTGTAAGTTCAAGATTTGTGTCTTTCTTGTTGGTTTTACACAGGCCTGTTTTCTCGTAAATGGACATTTCTATTTTTGATAATGCTACCCCAAAAATTGTTATACAACAAACATGTTGGTTTTTTTGAAAAACCTTTGGTAAATGCACATGTGATTGTGCAGGTATAAAAAAGTTTGTAAAGCAAGAATGTGTGGTTTATTGTCTCAACGCTACAACACTTTTGGGGTGATGTCATTGCTGTTTTCATAGAAAATGGGGGTTAGTTACTAAGGGCAAATCCTCTTGGCACTACAAGTGCAGTTTCAGTGCAGTTGCAACTGCACTTGTAGTGAAATGTGTTTTTGCATTTAGTAAATAACAGCCAACAGTGCTTTGTATAAGGTTACACAATCACGCCATTTTATGGACTCCACACATTTCTGTCAGGGTCAGCTAAAACAAACACAAGCAGTAAATGTCCACAAAGAATGTCTTTTTTTTTTATTAGAAAAAGGCTTCACATATTTGCTGGCATATTGATGGCCCCCCTACCCGCAAAGAACTCCAGGTAGTGTAACCGGACATCACGGGCACTCAGGGAGGGCAAGCCAGGACGGCCGCTTTCAAGCGCCATCAGTGTGGTTTCATGTATCATTCCGGCCTCAGGCCCAACTGAGCCAGCATAGTTGGCCGAATGTTTCCTTAAAAAGTTATGGAGAATACAGCACGCCAGTATAATATGGTTCAGTTTATACTCCGCCATATGGATGGGTGTCATAAATAGGCGGAACCGGCTGGCCAGGAGTCCAAATGTGTTCTCCACCGCTCTTCGGGCTCTGGCCAGCCGGTAATTAAAAACCCTCTGTTCCGGGGTGAGGGTCCTCATCGGGAATGGCCGCATCAGGTGGTCCCCCAGCGCAAACGCTTCATCAGCAACGAACACGAATGGGAGTCCTTCCACATTGTCCTCTGGAGCTGGCAAGTCCAGGCTGCCATTCTGGAGATGCCTGTAGAACTCCGTCTGGGCGATGACTCCACCATCAGACATCCGGCCATTCTTCCCCACGTCCACATACAGGAAGTCGTAAGTAGCCGACACCACCGCCAACAACACAATACTATTGAACCCCTTATAGTTGAAATAGTACGAACCCGAGTTGGGTGGTGGGACGATGTGGACGTGTTTCCCATCAATTGCCCCTCCGCAGTTAGGAAAGTCCCACCGCTGGGCAAAGTGGGAGGCCACAGTCTGCCATTCCTGTGGCGTAGAAGGAAACTGTTGAGGAAAAAAAATAATAATTACTATTTTTGCTCAGAAACATGGCAAGCAGATTAGGCACAAACAATATGGGGCAACCTTCAGATAACATTTATTAAGGGGAATTTAACAACGCCAAAGTATAAGGTACACCTATCATACCCCCCCCCTCTCATGGGCCATTTCTAACATTATGGGGTGTGTGGAAATCTTGGACAGGTAACCCTCTTCACTTCATTGAGAGATGAATGCCTAAATACAGGGTATTACTTGGAACAGCCCCTCCTTAGTCAAACTATTGGCAGCCCACTGGACAGGTAAGAAGTCTCATAATACAAAGATATAAATACACATTGTACACATTTGAGGACATTTGGACATTCTGCTATTACCTGTCAAGATAATAATAGGATACAAAAACGTGAAACAGTACCATTTGAAAGTATACAGGCAGGCCCTTGCACTACATGCTTTGGGGAATTCATACATAAATCTGAGCACAAAAGAGATGGGTATAGTGTGTATGGGTTTGGCAAAGTCAGCAGATAGATGATTGAGGATAGATATAGAATTGGGATCAGCTGACTTAGCAGTTGCGGGGAGGGAGGGTTACTAAAAATGATTTGGGGACACCACAAAAAAAGCCTCTGCCACTCTGCCAGAATTTAAAACTAAAATAACAATTCAAAACATTTTAGGAGTGTTTGGGGTAAAGCACTACTATGGAGCTGATAAAATACATTGTTAAGTGACTACACAAGGTGAATATGGGCCAGGAGAGACCATGCTGGGGAGGTTATTGAAGGGCAATCTGTATGAAGGACCTAAAAAAACAATTACATAAAAATCCAGCATGCATGAGGACAAAGGGGACATTCACAGCATATTACAATCATGGTAATTAGGGAATGAGGAAAGAAATACAAGATATTAGCAAACATTAAATACAATAAAATGTGATATTAAAGGATAAAAATCTTACCTTCATATACTCCTTCTGCAGGACCTGGATGATGGCAGAACAGGTCTCTGGGATAATGATCCCCAGAGCCTGGGGGGAGATGCCTGTCGAGAACTTGAGGTCCTGCAGGCTTCTCCCTGTCGCCAAATACCGCAGGGTAGCGACGAGCCTCTGCTCCGGAGTGATGGCTTGCTTCATGCAGGTATCCTGCCTACTAATATAAGGGGTCAGCAAAGCCAACAAACGGTGAAACACGGGGTCCGTCATCCGGAGAAAGTTCCTGAAATCATCAGGATTATTCTCACGGATCTCACGGAGCAAAGGCATATGAGAGAACTGGTCACGCTGAAGTTCATGGACTGGACTTGTGTCAAGGTCAGGACCCCAACACCAAGCCCCCGCACAGCACGAACTCTACGAGGAGTACGTATACGCAACATGGCTAGAAAACGGTCGGCTGCTTAGAACGAAGTAACAGAATGCACTGAAGAACAGCAAGGCCTGTGAAGAGCGACCTGAAAAACAGTAACGAACGAACAAGAATACAATGACAAAGTCACGCGGAACTTGCTTGCACGCACTGAAGAGCAGATACAAACCCACAAGCACAAACTGAACGGCAGAAAACGATCTGAAAGCCACGAGTCTGAAAAAGCACGAATCGTCTCTCACCAAACTTTTACTAACACGAGATTAGCAAAAGGAGCCCAAAGGGTGCCGTGCTTGGTTCTGAACTGGCCTTTTCTAGTCTCGTCGTACGTGGTGTACGTGACCGCGTGGTTGGCGATCGAAAATTCCGACAACTTTGTGCGACCGTGTGTACGCAAAACAAGTTTGAGCCAACATCCGTCAGGAAAAATTCCTAGGATTTTGTTGTCGGAATGTCCGAACAAAGTCCGACCGTGTGTACGGGGCATTAGAAGGGAGCCACAATGAACATAGTTAACCCTCTCGCAACCCCAGGCTAACTGACTGTAATGTTACACCAAGCACTATAAATACAACTACAGTTAGAGAACACCAACTCTCAGGTGCGCATCATTTAGAAACCGGTGCTGCAGAGCCTGCACCGGCATCCACAAACTCAGCAATACCTGTCATCTTACTCCCAGTGACATGTCTGCATTTACCAGTGGATACAGGAAATTAACCTCAGTCTCTAACTACACACCCACTTTCTCTCTCAAGGGCCCCTCTACATCTCTCCTGTGACTCCCAGGCTAGGTCCCTAGGTACTCTGTGTTGCAGGTCTGGTCCCAAAATGTGGGAAACCAACTTCTAGCGAGGGGAAGACGCATGGCACTGCTTCACTACCAGAGTAATCATTATCCAAAACCAATCACCCATACCCTGGCTGGTTGGCTGCGTTCAGCTAATGACATATGTACAGTTGTCCCTAGCAATGGCAATATGACATACACTAGAGAGCAAACTACATGCTGGAATAATGTGTACTGTATCTATACTAAGTTACAGTCCCCATGTTACAAGCCCTGTTCCTTGGATATGTCATGCAAAACACCACCTAAGAAGAAACTTCAGACAAGGCATTAAATGGTTAACAGTAACTTTACTGAAGAAAGGCATCACACAGGAACAGTTCTTATCAGGCAGTTACTCACATTAATTTCTGTACAATGGGCTTTAGTGCCCATAGGGTAGGCATACCTGAATTACAGCCTAGAGTCATTAGTGTTCATTGGAGGAAGAGTCCACAATTGGTATATAATCCATAAGAGGTAGTACAGGGTCCATATAGTTCATGTTTGGCAAATATCCTTAAAGGCACAATGTCCAAGATTAAAGAGTCCTCAGGCTTCCAGTACCTCAGGGACCGCCAAGTTTCTCCCCCAGCTGTGGGCACTGTCCGGCAGCATAACGGCCTACATTTTGACAGTGTTTCCAGCAGCTCTCTCGGGGCACTGAAGGGCCCTTTTATATGTGGAAACTTGGTGGGAAAATCTAGCCAATCAATTCCCTAGATCCACCACACATCTACATAGTAACAGTTTTACAGGAAAGACATTTCATTCATCACTACCGATGCAGGCAGACTTCCATCTTTACCCACGCATAGCCTCTACATAGCGTCTAACCCACATTATCAGCCATTGTGGGGTATCTAGTTGCAAGTGCTACAATCAGCTACCTTCACGGCCCATACCACAAGATTCACTTAAGGTCTGTTACCGGCACCTTGCAAGGCGGACTCCCATTATCTACGGATGCATACACTCACCCCCTGGCCCCTACCAGTATTTTTTCAGATATATATTCATGAGACTGTTTTTTTCAATTTATTGATCCAGCTGGGTGTATGTATGTGTTTAGTGGTGGCCATCTGTGTGTTGTTCTGTTTTTAGACAACGTTGTCTATTTTATTTATCTTTTTCAGTGGAGGTTTTTGGTTCACTTATTGTCATATTATTTGATTTTTCGTTTGGTGTATATGTGGAGTCATTTTTCTAAAATAAATTCATTTATATTTTTGCTACTTTGCTGGTTCCTTATTGAAGAATTCTTTCCCCTTGGGCGTAACTGGTACTCTATCCCGTTCCTTTCCCATGTTCCCCTTTTTTTTACAGGAAAGACAGCAGACTTGACCCAGATAACTGCAGAACACAAGTTAGCACAAAAAAAAAAAAAAAAAAAAAAAAAAACTCCTTCTGTAGGTACTTGCTTACTGTACATGGTGATCCTGACATGAAGGTCCTTGCTCAGGTATTTCCAGTTATATACTGACAATGCTTTGTCCCTGTCTCCCACTTGTTCTACTATGTTGTCATCCTGTCACATGCTCTCCCAAGAAGTCTATAAGAGACTGCCAACACATATTAGACAAACACGTTTCCTTTCTTTCACTTGCCTTTCCTTTAACTATAGTGTGCTGGTCTTTATTTCCTATACTTTCAACACAAACAACCAACTAACCAAATGTTTTTATTTCAGTTATTATATATACCAATGCTTATACCAATAATAATTTTAAACTCTTTTTTTAAAGCTATTTGGCAGAATTTGGTAAAACAGAAGGCATTTCATCAATTGTTTCGTATTAAGTAAGTGTTAAAAATGTTAATGGTAATCTTAAAAGCTGTTTATTGATGTAAAGGGAATAAAAAACATTATAAGCTGAAATAGTGTTTTTTCTCAAATACTTAAATTCAAGTAATAACTTTCATCTCAACAGCCATCAACCTTTCCTAAAGCTGCTAGGTCAATTCTATGTTGATAGCCATGTGCAGAAAAATCATATTAGTGGTACATTTAGGTTAATGTAAACACAGCTAAATTTGTAATATATGAGGGTAAGTGGGCACAGAGACACAACTGGGTGGGATGTGCCCCAGCAGCTATGCACCAATTATCATCAATGTAAATGAAGGTTATCCTGAACACACTGACAGCCACTATAGTCTGTCACAAATGGATGGATCAAATGGACTTTAAACTCTTTAGGTTTGACGTGATGGGCAGATGGTCTAAAACAGGGGTGTCCAACCTTTTGACATTCCTGGGCCACATTGGAAGATGAGGAATTGCCTTGGGCCACACATAAAATACACTAACAATAAATTATTATTATTAATATTATTTAAGGTACTTATATAGCGCTGTCAATTTACGCAACACTTTACATATACATTGTACATTCACATCGGTCCCTACCCTCAAAGAGCTTACAATTTAAGGTCCCTAACTCACATTCATATACTAGGGCCAATTTAGACAGAAGCCGATTAACCTACCTGCATGTCTTTGGAGTATAAATATAGCTAAGTAGCAGAAAAAGTCTGTCAGATCACAAATTAATGAACATCTAATAATGAATAGACAATGTATCTGAGTAATAAAACTTTTGTTTTGTAATTTAAAAAAAAAAAAAAAAAAGTAAAAGATAGTAACATAAAACGAGAGCGATATTTGACACTGCTTTTGATAAATTAATGCATCATTATCTGTTTTTTATCAATTTTAGTAGTGATTCTCATTGACTTCTCAAGGTGCTCATCAAATATTGTGGTTCTAATTTTGCCCTTTGTGTGCTTCATCCTTGAAAATAGTTGCTCACAAATATAGGTGCAGTTGAAAACTGAAGACATGAATAAGGTGTAAATGTGTGGACAATGTAGGCCGCCTCTGCCTCACATCAATCCGCGCCTTGAAATTACTCCGTAATCTAATGCAGCAGGCCAAAAGCAGCTACTTTAAAAATTAAACATGTAATCACACAATAAGTCTAAAATCACACAATAAGTCTAAAATCATAAACAACGCGCCAAGTCTCTGACAATTATGCTTATTGAAGCAGCGCTTAAGTGTCCGATGTTGTAAAACACTATATATAGAGCAGATGTTGAAGAGACAGGAAAGTTCAAAAATAAAGCTGTGGTCTGTGGATATAAAGATGTGCGTAGAAATCCTTCCACCAGCAATGATCACCGCGTGAGGGGGTCACCCCCCGTGAGATTGCACTCACCACAATTTCAATAACCACAAGCCTTTAGGTAATAATCTTTGAAAGCCTCTCCGTCTCCTTGGTTCAACCACCAGATGGTGCAATACCCTCTCGGCAAATGTCACATAGGGGGAAAATAAATGCTATATAGCGTAATATTGCTTAAGAAAGTTTATTAAATAATACACAACATTACACTCCCCCCGTTTAAAATCTGCGTACCAGATACAAAAGTATATTAGAGCATTGAAAAGTGCACTGTGCCTGTGTTATTCGACCTCCGGGAGGAACGCCGGGATGCGCGCTGTATGCAGCTGGTCTTTTTCGCTTCCTGGTTTCCTTCCGTGGAACGCACACGTCACTTCCGGTAGATTACGACCCTGACTGAATAAGGTGTGATTGTGAAGAGTGGGATACTTTTCTTTGACAAGATAAACCTTATAAATGTCCAGTAAAGAGACTGTAAATGTTTTCTTCAGCCGCATGTGTTCACTAAGTGTAAAGGCATTTTTACAAAAATAAAATAAAAATAGTCAACAGTTTTAAGTAAGTTTACAATAATATGTTGGGCCACATTCATAATTGTCATGGGCCACAGGTTGGACACCGCTGGTCTAAAGGGTCATTTATTCCAGACTTTCAGCTAGGAAGGTGTTGTATAAGGGCTCAGACATGCACCAGTCTTTATTTATTCATAAAAATTTCTAACATAACTGAAAGAAAAATGTATTTCACTGTAGTTTTCATCCTTCTTTGCTCATTTTTGTAATCCTTTAGCTAAACAATGTTTCATTTGCGTTCTTTTCTGTTATTTATTTTCAAGTTGATTTTTCATTGTTCTTTTTGCAAAACTGGGAGAGAGGGGCTGGAAAGGGAAAGATGACTGCATGAAAATGTATTGCATTTTTTTTCATCTGTTTCCCTTTGTCTGTGATGTAAAAAGGAGGAAACGGACAGAGACAGAATAAGAACATGCTGTATTTAAAAAGCAAGGGAGAAATGCTAATGTCCATTTGTACTAATAGGCAGATGAAAGAAGCTCTGCACTGTACTGCAACTTTTTTCTAAAAGAGAACATAAATGAAAAAAAGGAACTTGAAATTAAGGTGTATGCATTTTTGTACGCTAAAAGTAAAGCTTTAGGGAGAAAAAAAAAAAAAGGCATATACAGATTTTTAATTTGTGATTGCCTGAACAGATGTTGAAAACATAACATATTATTGGTATTTAGTAGATTTGTTTCCCCAAACAAATCTTCAAACGTCTATGAATTTTACAAATAACATTACCAGCAGTCCTGGAATATGGTCCTCTAACACTCAAGGTTAATATACCAAAGTACACTCCCTCCCCCGTTTTGTCCAGTTCCAGTCACATACTGTATACTTCTCCATGTGTTCCTTTCCCCAGCCCTTTATATAGCCACTATGTAGATGCATGAATCACCCAAGATTGTGCATGTTTTTGAATGCTCTGGGGCCAGGTATCACATTGACAGCAGTCTGGGAGATACATCTTGTCTAGTAGTCATCGGCAGGTGAACAGAGAAGGCTGTTGTGCTGTATTCTAGCTATTTAACTTAAGGTGTTACTAGAATAAAAAACTTTAAGGCTGAGTTCACACTACTGTGAATTAGATGCAGGTTTCCCCGCATCCAATTTGCATGTCAGGAGATTGTGATCGGGTCTCTATGGAGCTGGTTCACATATCTCTGGAGCTGCTCCAGTGCAAATTGCACAGGAGTCCTGTGCGTCTTCTGGTCCATTTCAGGTCCGAATTTAGCCAAAAATTCGGACTGAAATCAGACCTGAAACGGTGAACAGGGATGCACTGGACCCCTGCTGTGAGCCGATCTGTGCGTCAGTATGCACCCAGCCTGAGTAAGATCTTATTGTGCTGGAGGCAAAACAGACAAATACATTGTTTACAGGTAGATTTTATTTTGAAGTTTTTATCCTAGTGATACAATCGGTTTAGAATGAGGGATTAGCATTAAAAATAGAGCTAAAGTTAAGGGTCTAGAAGAACCACTAGTATATTTATTCTGGCCTCAATTAAATGACAGCTGAACAAAATGAGAAAGAACATTTTCGAGCATTACTTGTGAATACAGTGCCCTTTATAAACTGCAAAAGGGTAAGAGGAGTGAGGGAAAATTAAGTATAAATTTGAGTGATCTGTCAGCATTGAGTAAAAAAATTGTCCCACAGAGCTTGGGCATCATAGAAGAAGATAGATGTCCATGTTCATCGCTCGTCTCTGGTAAAGTTGGGCCGAACACCCCTCAGTTCGGGTTGCACCAGAACTCCTGAACATGGAAAAAGTTCGGACCTGAAACGCAAACCTTATTAAAGTCTGGGGGACCTGAACTTGAAAAAGCATTGTCCCCATTGCAAAG
The DNA here is from genome assembly GCA_037952835.1 of Lithobates septentrionalis. NCBI lineage: Eukaryota > Metazoa > Chordata > Amphibia > Anura > Ranidae > Lithobates > Lithobates septentrionalis. The sequence continues at coordinate 3,679,258 of JBBDGP010000074.1, forward strand.
GCTTAAATGCAAGTTTTTGGACATAAAAAGGGTAGGGGGCCCAGATACTGCCCTGGGGGACATGAATCAATGCAAAACATTTTTCTTTTTTAAAGATTGTGTTTAATCGAGTAGTGATTTTAATGATGCTTAAAGCGAAACAATAAAAAATTCCTTTAAGTATAGTGCTTTGAGGGTCCCCTTGGTCGGCATGTAAAGTGGCACATCTGTACCGTGTAAAGAACCTCTTGCAGCAAAGCTGACATAATTTAAAAAAATATATATTTAAATCGATGTTCCCGGTTGCACCATACCTGGCCACATGCCCCCAACATGGGGGTGCTTTGGGGCAAGGAGCCAGGTGGGTGCATGCTAGGTCGGTAACATCACATGGGTGCTGTGCCACCAGGTGACATCACCAGATGGCCCCACCCCTTACCCATTTGAGAACGGTCAGACAGCAGAGCAGGCAGTCGGAGGTTAGGCTTCGTCACGGGCGGAGCATTTTTTTCTTTTTTCGGGTTCAGCGGTGTAGCGGGCATCGTGATTGGCGATGGATGTACATTAGGGGAATTTTTTTATTTTTAATAAAGGAATTGTTAAATACTGTGTGTTTTTATTTCTTTGTGACACATTTTTGTACTCGTTCACATGGGGGGCGGGATCTGGGGCCCCCTTGTTAAAGGGGACTTCCAGATTCCCATAAGCCCCCTGCTTGCATACCCCCACAACCACCACCCAGGGTTGTGGGGAAGGAGCCCTTGTTGAGAGTATGTGGCCTGGCATGGTTCAGGGGGGGTGCTTGGTCCCCCCCCCTTTCCTGGCCTGCCAGGCTGCATGCTTGGATAAGGATCTGGTATGGGTTTTGGGGGGGGGAGACACCATTTTAAAAAAAATTGGCGTGGGGTTCCCCTTAATATCCATACCAGACCCAAAGGACCTAGCATGGATTGGGGGGACGCCCACACCATTTTTATTTCACATTTTTCTATTGTTCCATTGTTAAGGACTCAGCGACCGGCTGCCCAACCCGTTTCTAACAACCAGCAGTTATTCACCCTAAAAATTTGGGTGTTCAACTACGTGTGAACAGGCGATGTTCGGGTCTAGCTTATGCTAGGTCCGAAATGCTCGCCCAACACTACTCTCTGGGCATAAGCTTATAGATTGGCTGATTGAGTCTAAAGCTGGGTATAGACTTGTAGAAATTGATCTGATTAACAGCTGGATCGCTTTTAGAAGCAGCCAGAGGCATCACCCCCCACACACACACCGCTGAGAACGTTAAGCCCTAAAAACATGAGCCCAGGAAACGATCTAATGGATCCCATGGTTGGCCACAAGGGTGAGAAGAGACCAGATCATCTCTCCTCACCTCTAAGATCTAGGAGGGCTGAAGCAACTTTATGACGTCACTTCCAGGCAGATAAGTAACTTTTTTATTTTTTGTTTATTTGATGCTTTCAAAGATAGAGGAGAGATTTGAGATCTTGTAGACCCCAGATATCTTTATAAATAGAGAGCAATAATTCCATCTCTAGACCTCCTCTGTAACCTTAACCTGTAAAAATGTTTGTCTATGGAGATTTTAAATATTGTAGTTTGTCGCCATTCCACGAGAGCAATTTTAAAGCGTGACATATTAGGTATCTAATGTAGTTACTCGGCGTAAAAGCATCCATTATATTTTGTGGGATATATATATATATATATATATATATATATATATATATATATATATATATATAATTAAAATTCATTAAAGTTTTATAAAAGCAAAAAATACAGCAAAAAATACAGATTTTTACTTGTAAACAGAGTTTACTACCACTGTTTAAGTGGTTAAACATTTGATTTTAGAATGAATGGACTTTACCAATAAAACCCACATACTGTACTTTTGCTAATGTCACACAACTGGTGGGCTCAGGGAGCACCCAAGCCCACCCTTTTTTTGAAGCCAATTAGAGACTCAGGCTCTAATCATGTGCTTCAAAAAAAAAAAACATTAAAATCCATGCGTCCTGCGCCCTGCATGTAGATTATAGATGGGCTACCACTGCATCAGAAGAAGCCTACTACATAGGACACACAAACAGCAAAGCAGCAGAACAGACACCTGTGAACTGGTGCCCAAAAATGATATACTGGAGAGGTTGCAGAGAAGAGCAACCAAACTGATAAGAGGCATGGAGGAGCTCAGCTATGCAGAAAGATTAGCTAAACTGAATGTATTCTCTCTTGAGAAGAGGTCATTAAGGAGGGATATGGTCAACATTAGGGATGAGCTTCGAGTTTGGGTCGAACGAACATCGGCTGCTCGCAAGTTCGCCGAACAGCGAACAATTTGGGGTGTTTGCGGCAAATTCGAAAGCCACGGAACACCCTTTAAAAGTCTATGGGAGAAATCAAAAGTGCTAATTTTAAAGTTTTATATGCATGGTATTGTCACAAAAAGTGTTTTTGGGACTTGGGTCCTGCCCCGGGGACATGGATCAATGCAAAAAAAGTTTTAAAAACGGCCGTTTTTTCGGGAGCAGTGATTTTAATAATGCTTAAAGTGAAACAATAAAAGTGTAATATTCCTTTAAATTTCGTACCTGGGGGGTGTCTATAGTATGCCTGTAAAGGGTCGCATGTTTCCCGTGTTTAGAACAGTCTGACAGCAAAATGACATTTCAAAGGAAAAAAAAAGTCATTTAAAAGTACTCGCTGCTATATGAATTGTCGGTCCGACAATACACATATAAGTTCATTGATAAAAATGGCATGGGATTTCCCCACAGGGGAACCCCGAACCAAATTTTTTTTTAAAAATGGCGTGGGGTCCCCCTAAATTCCATACCAGGCCCTTCAGGTCTGGTATGGATATTAAGGGGAACCCCGCGCCAAAATTTAAAAAAAAATGGCACGGGGTCCCCCCAAAAATCCATACCAGACCCTTATCTGAGCACGCAACCTGGCAGGCCACAGGAAAAGAGGGGGGATGAGAGAGCGCCCCCCTCCTGAACTGTACCAGGCCACATGCCCTCAACATTGGGAGGGTGCTTTGGGGTCCCCCCAAAGCACATTGTCCCCATGTTGATGACGACAAGGGCCTCATCCCCACAAACTATAAACTAAACTTAAACTATAGACACCCCCCCAGGTACAAAATTTAAAGGAATATTACACTTTTATTCTTTCATTTTAAGCATTATTAAAATCACTGCTCCCGAAAAAACGGCCATTTTTAAAACTTTTTTTTGCATTGATCCATGTCCCCTGGGGCAGGACCCAGGTCCCCAAACACTTTATGACAATAACTTGCATATAAGCCTTTAAAATTAGCACTTTTGATTATTCATGTTCGAGTCCCAAAGACTTTAACGGTGTTCGCACAAATTTTTTGCCTGTTCGCATGTTCTGGTGCGAACCGAACAGAGGGGTGTTTGGCTCATCCCTAATCAACATGTATAAATATATGTGATCTATTAAAGTGAACATGGCGTGGAGTTATTCACTTTCAGGACATTACAAAGGACAAAGGAAAATCTTTACATTTGGAGAAAAAGATTTAATCTTCACGTGCATAAAAGCTTATTTCCAAGAAGCTGTAAAAATGTGGACTAGACTACCTCATTGACTAGTTCTGGCCAGCTCAGTAGATTGTCAAAAATAAATAAAACTGGGTGCATTCTTAAATGCCCAAAGTAAAACTGCAACAACAGGGGTAGTTGAATCAGGGAATATCCAATTACCCCCTGGGATACCAGGAATGAATTCCTCCTACCACTGGAACAAATTTAACCATGTTTTATTGCTAGTTTGCTTTCCTCGAGCTCAATTGCAGGTAAAGGATTGTTTAAATGGAGGTGTTTTATGTATTTTTTTTAAATTGATTGAACTATATAAACTAGTGTTTTTTTTTTTTTTCGACTTGCGTAACTATTTAACATTAAAGGCATGTCAAGCAGAACTGGCCATGGAATGTGAAGAAGGCTAAAATATATTACTAGCAATCAATAAAGCACAGCAGTGTGCATACATTTAAAATAATCTATGGTCTACAGACTTCAATATTATTGAATGCATTGTTGGGTTAAACTGTCAGGGAATAGAAGTATAAATAAAGTGGACATGTGGCTGGCTATCGGCTGTGATGACAGTTTAGTGTAGGAGCTCTGGTGACTGGTGGGGATAATAAGCAGCTTTTGACACTCATTTTCTGCAGGAAAACCAGGCAGATTATCTCCTGTCAAACCTAAAATCATGACAAGAAAGAGAAAGGAAGAGCGACAGCCCCGATAAGCTGACAGAATTTTTCACTCCTTGGCTCCAGGGATGTAGCTAAGATGGAGCCGGCACATCTCTCTCTACCCCCTGGCTCTTGCTTGGCACCTCCTCCATCTCCAGCAGGAAAATCCTCTCAGAACAGAGCAGCTCCAGTTTCTCGGTCTCCCAACTCTGGCACTCCACTTTCAAGAAGCCCTGAAAGAGCCAGGTTTAGGATGAATGACCCAGAGGATCCACAATGTGAGGTGTGCTCTGTGCCTGATTCACAGGGAGATATCAGGGATCTTATTTAGTTACGTAGTTGGTAAAGCTGAATACAGACAACAGACCATCCAGTTCAACCTGTGTAGGTGTGTGTAGACAAATAATTTCCCATACCCCCTTAAATTGTTTTCATTAAGGTACATGTCAGTGAAAACTCCTAAGCAGCTTGCAGTTAAACGGCTTCTCTGCCAGTCTCATTGTGTGGCCCTGTGTCCTCTTACACTCCCTGGGACTGAAAAGTTTCAAACTTACGCTGGGATCACTGTTTCGATATTTGTATATCACAATCACATCTCCTCTCAAGCATCTCTTCTCTAAGGAGAATAAATTTAGCGCTTATAGTCATTCCTCATTATTGAGGTCCTCCAGTCCCCATATTAATTTAGTTGCCCTTCTCTGGATTCTCTCCAGCACATGCTTTTAGGATTGGTTACCAGAACTGGACGGAATACTCCAGATGCGGTTGAACCATAATAGCAGTGGCAGAATAATCATCTTATCTCTAGAATAAATTCCCTTTTTAATGCATGCTATTATTCTGCTGGCTTTGGTAGCTGCAGCTTGACACTGCATGGTATTGCCCAGTCTGTCTTCCAGCTGCATCCAACAAACCTTTTCCTACCCTTAACCAGCCTGTTCTAGATACTACTCTAAAAGACATGTTGATCTCTTGTAGAAGCACACTTTATGAGGATATGATGACTTGTATGCAGAAATTCAGTACAGATTTTCATGCTATGGGAGGCAGAATTGACCATATAGAAAACAAGATGAGTGAATACGAGACCACCATAAATGACCTAGTTGACCCTAAATACCTGCAAACCTTTAGGAATCTCACCGCTATCACAAAAGCACTGCAGAATCATGGCATCAACTACAAATGGTGGTACTCAACTAGAATCTTATTCCACCAAAATGAATCCTTCCATGTGATTGACTACCTAATTAAGTGACTGACCCTGCTGAAGGAGTGGAACATAATTTATTATGATTCTTCCCTTACTGCCTTTACCTGGAACTCGGACAAGCTCTACCCTGCGTGGCATAGAATTTCCTGCAAATTTTCTCACTGACCCTGCAATTCTCAGCTTTTCATAATCTAATGCTATATTTCACCCCAGCCACCGAGAACCTATGGCTAGTTGAACTTACACCCTCCTGTTCCTGAGCAGCGATACACTGATCTTACTGGTGAAGCGCCCAACTCCCGTAGGAGCGGCTAAAAGTTCGTTCTACCCTGGAGCTAATTCCATCATCCCTACTCCTCAACCAAACAGAACACGCAGACAGTCAATGAAAGTGAACTATATACAAGTTTACTGTGGTTTCCATATGAAATGTAGCATCATGCTGAAAAGTCACTCTGAATAATGCGGCACTATACTGAAAAGTCACTCTGAATAACTCTCAGCAGGGTTGGATGATATGCAATACAATATTATTCTCAGATTGTATAAGCCCCGAGTAGTAGACCTCCATCTTGAATAATATTCCCTTGTGTGATGCATGTTTCCTTCTTCCACTTTACCACCACTTCCTGACTTGGCAGAGCTTCTGAGTTTAACTCCCTCTGTGATACTCTGAATAAAACTCGGGAAGTGACTTTCCGGATTCCTCCAGGGTATTAGTTCCCCTAGGGCTCAGCTTTATTCCCTGAACCCCATACACTAACCCCTCTAAAGTCTCTGCAAAAGTTCTGTTCCCTTCTGGGTTACACTCACTTGTGTTTCTGAGTAATAATCCATGTCGCACATGGAAAATCCTCACCCATTCCTGGTTGTCAGTATTGGCAGCGATTTGGAAGAAAGTAATTCAGTTCCTCTCCATCCGCATAGCTTGCTTTTCTTCTCCTCTCACCGAAAGAGCGTCAGTGCTATATCAGTGCCTGTATCCTGACTCCTGGGTCTCTTCTCCACCCATCCATATCCACACCAGGCCACAGGTCCCTCTCCATCCGAGGGGGAAGAGCACACACGGAAGCCTCCTGGTTTCTACATCCTTCACCAGGCTCCTCTCAACTTCTCATGCAGAACAAAAACCCCCGGGAAGCATGTGACCAGGCCTTAAATACAAGTCCCGCCCCTGTCCCAACAAATTAACCATTGGTCCAGAGGCGTCTTCTCAAAAGCTACCTGTCACTCACACTCATATTCCTTCTGTCTGCTAGGCCAGCCCCCAGAAAACAAAGGAAACTGTTCAAGCAGAGTGCAGGGGGTCACACCCTCCTCTACACTATTAAACCTCCCCAGAAATCAAACCCCACCAGAATACACTGCAGAGTGAGATTCTGGGAAATTTAGCCTATTTTAACACTAAACTTACTATTGTAGCACTCACCCAAACTGGTGGGCGCTACACTGGTACAATCTTTTAATTGTTGTGTTAATTGTTGGTTTACATTATGTTATATATACAGTGGCTTGCGAAAGTATTCGGCCCCCTTGAACTTTTCAACCTTTTGCCACATTTCAGGCTTCAAACATAAAGATATAAAATTTAAATTTTTTTGTGAAGAATCACCAACAAGTGGGACACAATTGTGAAGTGGAACGAAATCTATTGGATATTTTAAACTTTTTTAGCAATTAAAAAACTGAAAAGTGGTGCGTGCAAAATTATTCGGCCCCTTTACTTTCAGTGCAGAAACTCACTCCAGAAGTTCAGCGAGGATCTCTGAATGATCCAATGTTGTCCTAAATGACTGATGGTGATAAATAGAATCCACCTGTGTGTAATCAAGTCTCTGTATAAATGCACCTGCTCTGTGATAGTCTCAGGGTTCTGTTGAAAGCGCAGAGAGCATCATGAAGACCAAGGAACACACCAGGCAGGTCCGTAATACTGTTGTGGAGAAGTTTAAAGCCGGATTTGGATACAAAAAGGTTTCCCAAGCTTTAAACATCCCAAGGAGCACTGTGCAAGCGATCATTTTGAAATGGAAGGAGTATCAGACCACTGCAAATCTACCAAGACCTGGCTGTCCCTCTAAACTTTCAGCTCAGACAAGGAGAAAACTGATCAGAGATGCAGCCAAGAGGCCCATGATCACTCTGGATGAACTGCAGAGAACTACAGCTGAGGTGGGAGAGTCTGTCCATAGGACAACAATCAGTCGTACACTGCACAAATCTGGCCTTTATGGAAGAGTGGCAAGAAGAAAGTCATTTCTCAAAGATATCCATAAAAAGTCTTGTCTAAAGTTTGCCACAAGCCACCTGGGAGACACACCAAACATGTGGAAGAAGGTGCTCTGGTCCGATGAAACCAAAATCGAACTTTTTGGCCACAATGCAAAACGATATGTTTGGCGTAAAAGCAACACAGCTCATCACACTCAACACACCATCCCCACTGTCAAACATGGTGATGGCAGCATCATGGTTTGGGCCTGCTTTTCTTCAGCAGGGACAGGGAAGATGGTTAAAATTGAGGGGAAGATGGATGCAGCCAAATACAGGACCATTCTGGATGAAAACCTGTTGGAGTCTGCAAAAGACCTGAAACTGGGACGGAGATTTATCTTCCAACAAGACAATGATCCCAAACATACAGCAAAATCTACAAAGGAATGGTTCTCAAATAAACGTATCCAGGTGTTAGAATGGCCAAGTCAAAGTCCAGACCTGAATCCAATCGAGAATCTGTGGAAAGAGCTGAAAACTGCTGTTCACAAACGCTCTCCATCCAACCTCACTGAGCTCGAGCTGTTTTGCAAGGAAGAATGGGCAAGAATTTCAGTCTCTCGATGTGCAAAACTGATAGAGACATACCCCAAGCGACTTGCAGCTGTAATCGCAGCAAAAGGTGGCTCTACAAAGTATTAACGCAAGGGGGCCGAATAATTTTGCACGCCCCACTTTTCATTTTTTTATTAGTTAAAAAAGTTTCAAAAATCCAAAAGATTTCGTTCCACTTCACAATTGTTTCCCACTTGTTGGTGATTCTTCACAAAAAATAAAAATTTTATATCTTTATGTTTGAAGCCTGAAATGTGGCAAAAGGTTGAAAAGTTCAAGGGGGCCGAATACTTTCGCAAGCCACTGTAATGGTATTTTTTCATAATACCTTATTATTTTCCACCAGAATCCTACTACATGTCTCTTCTTGGTGTCTTACTCCATCGGTATGTCTCCACTGATGTCTCTTCATACGTATGAACAGATTACCTATCTTTCTGAAACTCCTGGGGCTCGTGAGTACTCTTAAGCATGCACTGATCCAATACTCTGTACAACCTTACAGTATATGCCTCCACTTTTAGTTCATCAATGCTAAGGGTTTGAATCATCCTGCTAAAAGGGAGTCCTTGTGGAAAGAAGCCCAAACATACCTTTTGTTTAGACTGCTGTCTCCCCCCCCCCTCCCTGTCCCTTTTACCCGTATAATGAGATACCTGATTTGGTGAAAAGGGGGAGGGAGGTGGCAAGGTGAATTTTCTTGTTTTTTTTTTTTTTTTTTCCTATTGTTGTTTAATGTGCTGGTTTGTAAGCGCATGGTGGAGGGAACGTCACTAAGGAAGGGGATATGAAGATTGAAACACACAATCAATGGGAATTATGCTAATCACCTAGGGTCTTTTATTTTTTCTTTCCTTTTTTATTTTTTTTTATAGATGTTATATTTAATATGGCCGTTAGTGGCCTCTTACACAATAGGGGGTAACACATGAAGGTATTTTAGGATTAATTGGATCACTTTAAATAAATTACTTAATAGAAGTGAGGAACTAGGCCATGACTGGCCAATAAATATAATTATGGGATAATTAACAATAACCACAGGGTATGTACAGGTGTGGTGGGTTTTCTTTTTTCTTAGAAGTGAGGAACAATTACGGAATAACAATAATAAACACGGGGAATGTATGGACGGGGCTGGGGGTTTTCCCTTTTTTTTTTTTTTTTTGTTGGTATGTTTTAGGCTTGTTTTAATGTGTTGGTTGTAGGGGGTGGGGGTGTCAATGTGGAATTGGATACACAGACCGATACGCACAAATATTGGGAATCTCATCAATCACAGGATATATTTGGTTGTCGAACATATGTCGGGGGAGGGAGGGGGTTGAGACAGGCAACGGTTTTTTCATTCCCCCTTTTTTTTTTTTTTTTTGGGGAGGGGATAGGGTCAGTTGTAAGAGAACGATGTTACCAATTGGTCTCTTATTAAAGTTTAATATGTTAATCCTGCGTAATTATTGTAAAATATGAAATTAAGGATGTTTAATTGTGAATTGTGAAAAGTATAACAGAAAATAAAAAAATTTTGATTATAAAAAAGAAAAAAAAAGCCCAAACATACCTTTGTGATGTATTATGTGCCCAGGAAACTCACTTCCACCTTATATCTCCTCTCAGGTGCTCCCACAAGAGTTTCACACATATCTTTACAGCCAGCATGATGTCAGAGAAAAAAGGAATCACGATGGCCATCAAAGACTGTCTCTTTTACATAGTTACATAGTAGGTGAGGTTGAAAAAAGACACAAGTCCATCGAGTCCAACCTATGTGTGTGATTATATGTCAGTATTACATTATATATCCCTGTATGTTGTGGTCATTCATACTTATCTAATAGTTTAGGCTTAAGCTTATAGACTTATCTAATAGTTTCTTGAAACTATTGATGCCCCCGCTAAGACCACAGCCTGTGGAAGGGAATTCCACATCCTTGCAGCTCTTACAGTAAAGAACCCTCTACGTAGTTTAAGGTTAAACCTCTTTTCTTCTAATTTTAATGAGTGGCCACGAGTCTTGTTAAGCTCTCTTCTGCGAAAAAGTTTTATTTCTATTGTGGGGTCACCAGTACGGTATTTGTATATTGAAATCATATCCCCTCTCAAGAGTCACTTCTCCAGAGAGAATAAGTTCAGTACTCGCAACCTTTCCTCATAACTAATATCCTCCAGACCCTTTATTAGCTTTGTTGCCCTTCTTTGTACTCACTCCAATTCCAGTACATCCTTCCTGAGGACTGGTGCCCAGAACTGGACAGCATACTCCAGGTGCGGCTGGACCAGAGTCTTGTAGAGCAGGAGAATTATTGTTTTATCTCTGGAGTTGATCCCCTTTTTCATACATGCCAATATTCTGTTTGCTTTGTTAGCAGCAGCTTGGCATTGCATGCCATTGCTGAGCCTTTTATCTACTAGGACCCCCAGGTCCTTTTCCATCCTAGATTCTCCCCCCAGTGTATAGATTGCATTCATATTTTTGACACCCAAATGCATTATTTTACATTTTTCTACATTGAACCTCATTTGCCATGTAGTTGCCCACCCCATTAATTTGTTCAGATCTTTTTGCAAGGTTTTCACATCCTGCGGAGAAGTTATTGCCCTTATTAGCTAAGTATCATCTGCAAATACAGAGATTGAACTGTTTACCCCATCCTCCAGGTCATTTATGAACAAATTAAACAGGATTGGTCCCAGCACAGAACCCTGGGGGACCCACTACCCACCCCTGACCATTCTGAGTACTCCCCATTTATCACCACCCTCTGAACTCGCCCTTGTAACCAGTTTTCAATCCATGTATTCACCCTATGGTCCATGCCAACGGACCTTATTTTGTAGAGTAAACGTGTATGGGAAACTGTATCAAATGCTTTTGCAAAATCCAGATACACCATGTCTATGGGCCTTCCTTTATCTAGCTGGCAACTCACCTTCTCATAGAAGGTTAGTAGATTTGGCAAGGACAATTCTTCATGAATCCATGCTGATTACTGCTAAGGATACCGTTCTCATTACTAAAATCTTGTATATAGTCCCTTATCATCCCCTCCAAGAGCTTACATACTATTGATGTTAGGCTAACTGGTCTGCAATTCCCAGGGATGTATTTGGGGCGCTTTTTAAATATTGGAGCTACATTGGCTTTTCGCCAATCAGCTGGTACCATTCCAGTCAGTAGACTGTCTGTAAAAATTAGGAACAACGGTCTGGCAATCACTTGACTGAGTTCCTTAAGTACCCTCGGGTGCAAGCCATCTGGTCCCGGTGATTTATTAAATGTTACGTTTCTCAAGTCTAATTTTAATTCTATCCTCTGTTAATCATGGAGGTGCTTCCTGTGATGTGTCATGAGGATAAACACTGCAGTTTTGGTTACTGAAGCCCCCCCGATTCCCTTGTGAAGACTGAGGAGAAGAATAAATTCAATACCTTCGCCATCTCCCCATCCTTTGTAATCAGATGTCCTTCCTCATTCTTTATAGGGCCAATATGGTCTGTCCTCCTTTTTTACTGTTTACATACTTAAAGAATTTCTTGGGATTTTTTTTGCTCTCCTCCGCTATGTGTCTTTCATGTTCTATCTTAGCAATCCTTATTGCACCCTTACATTTCTTGTTGCATTCTTTATAAAGTCTGAATGCTAATGATGATCCCGCAACCTTGTATTTTTTTAAGGCCTTCTCCTTTGCTTTTATATGCATTTTTACATTGGAGTTAAGCCATCCAGGACATTTGTTCGCTCTTTTAAATTTATTACCCAATGGGATGCAATGGCTAATGCCCTTATTTAATATGCTCTTAAAGCAAACCCATCTCTCCTCCATGTTCTTTGTTCCTACGATTTAATCCCAATTCATGCCTTCTAGCAAGGCTCGTAGTTTAGGGAAGTTGGCTCTTTTGAAATTCAGTGTCTTTATATTCCCTTTATGTTTCCTATTTGTGTGATTTATACTGAAGCTAATTGACCTGTGATCGCTGTTACCTAAATAGCCCCATAATTCCACATCCGTGATCAGGTCTGTATTGTTAGTAATCAATAGATCCAGTAATGCTTTATTTCTAGTTGGTGCGTCTACCATCTGACCCATAAAATTGTCCTGCAAGACATTAAGGAACTGGCGAGCCTTAGATGAATGCACGGTTCCCTCCACCCAGTCTATGTCTGGATAAATAAAATCCCCCATTATTATAAGACTTCCCATCCTTGCTGCTAATCCAAATTGTGATAGGAGATCTGTCTCCACTTCCTCCCTCAGGTTAGGGGGCCTATAGCATACTCCCAGCATTATTTTCCCCTTAGCTTCATCACTTTGGCGCTCTACCCAAAGGGATTCCACCTCCTCCCTAGCTCCCTTAGTGATGTCATCTCTCACATTCACTTGTACATTATTCTTAATATATAGGCATACCCCTCCCCCTTTTTTACCCTCTCTATCCTTGCGATAAAGGGTATACCCTTGAATGTTTGCCAGCCAATCATGAGAGCTGTTGAACCATGTCTCTGAAATTCCCACAAAATCCAAATCCACCTCGTACAACAGTATCTCTAGTTCACCCATCTTGTCCGCCAGGCTCCTGGCATTGGTGAACATGCCACGTAGTTTAGACCGGTCGCATATTATCCTCGTATTGGGTGTTCCGAGATTGCAACTAGGACTTGTTACTATACTTACCTTGGGTTTTTGTGCTTTGGTCAACCTACCACTAATGCCCCCAATACTGCCCTCTGGAATATGTTCCGCGCTGACTATCTCTACCTCTGGACCCTCCCCCCATCACCTAGTTTAAAAACCCCTCTAACTTTTTGGCCATCTACAATTCTAGCTGATCTGCACCCTCCTCATTTAGGTGCAGTCCGTCCCTTCTATAGTACCGGTTATCGACTGAGAATTCGGCCAAGTCCTCCAGGAAACCAAACCCCTCCTTACTACACCAGCTCTTCACCCACTTGTTTACTTCCCTAATCTCCCTCTGCCTTTCTGTGTGTAGCTCGATGTACTGGTAGTATTTCTGAGAATACTACCTTGGAGGTCCTTTTCCTCAATTTAGCTCCTAAGTCCCTAAAATCGTTCTTTTGGACACTCCATCTGCCTCTGGCTTTGTCATTGGTGCCAACCTTCACCATGACAGTTGGGTCTTCCCCAGTCCCTCCCAGTAATCTGTCCACCAGATCCGTGATGTGCCGAACCCGAGCGCCCGGTAGACAACATACTGTTTGGCGCTTCAGGTCTTTGTTACAGATTGCCCTCTCTGTCCTTCTAAGAATTGAGTCCCCTACCACCAGAATCTGTCTTTCCTTTCCCTTCGCTTACCCGCCACTCTCACTGGAGGAGTTTTTCCCCTGGCAGCTAGGAGCGTGCCTCAGCTCCAGCAGTGCTGGTCCCTGACTGGTTTCACCAATGTCACTCAATGGAGCGTACTTATTGGGATGCTCCAGCCCTGGATAGGCCTCCCTGGCACTTCCACCTCTACCCTTCCTGACTGTCACCCCATCTACTCTTTGCTAGTGCCTGCACCTCTTTGTCTCCACCCGCCTCTGTGCTGGCCCCTGCCGGCACGTGCCGTGTACGTACCTGGCTCTCCTTTAGTATGGAGGGACTTCTCAGTGCTGACAGTTGCTTCCCCAGATTCAGAACCTGAGCTTCCAGGGAAACAATGCGCTTACATTTTGCACAGCAGTAATCACCCTCGATCGGATGATAAAGGAACACATACATGCCGCAAGATTTACAAAGAGTCGCCTCTCCACACCCGCCGGGCATCGTACCTATTAAATTTAATGAGGATTGGGGATTATATCTTGTCCAAATTACCTAGCAACTAGCTTCCTGACACTAATACTCAAGACAATACACAGGTACTTGCAGACCTACGCGCACTCGCAGACCACTTGCAGACCTACGCGCACTCGCAGACCTACTCGCAGACCACTTGCACACCTATGTGCACTCGCAGACCTATGGGCACTCGCAATACACAAGTATACAGTTCACAATACACAAATACTAATGATCCACACACACTACTCAGACAACACTCAGGTACTCACACTACACATGTACTATGACCCCTGTTATAACCTCCTGTTTTAAACTCTGGTTTTAACTCACCACTTAGACCAGTTCCACTTGGACAGAGTTCCAGCAGACTTACAAATGAGCAGGTTCTCCATGAACAAGATTCTGACTCAGCCGGTCGCTATCTCATTTTGATTTGTGACTTCATGGACAAACCTTTTAGAGTATGGAAAGTCCATAGGGCATTTTTATTAACAGGCATATTTATTAGATTTGGGGCAAGGACCAAAGGAAAAAGCAACAGAAAATAGTCCAACTACTTTCTGAAATCAGACTTTTAGAAATGCAAGATGAGCTTCCCCAACCCTCATTATGCTCCAAGCTTACTTAGTTACGACATGATCTTAGACTATTGATTCTACAAAATTTCAAAAAAGTTGCTAGATGAATGAATACTATGCGTCTGACAACAAGGCAAGCAAGAGGGGTGTGGTTTGACCCAGCTGGAAGATGTAAAGCCAGAGCTCCCACTGCTACAGGTCTCCATTGTGCTCCCGAGGAGGTAACACCACCCCAGACCACCCACCGACCATGAGGACAGTGTCCCACAACTCCTCGGCTACCTGCTCCCGTTCTCCCCACGAGCAGAACAGGGGTATGATCCGGAGCTGTTCCGGACTCAGAGGGGCAATATGGCGTCTTTCCACCACGGACAGACACAGGCCACCTCCCCGCCTCTGACTGCAATGCCGCCCGCTCCCTCCACGACGGGACCAGGGGAGAACAGTATTCCTCCCCAACAACACCTCAGCCTGCAGGACCTGAGAACCATTGCCGCAAGCATCAAGGATACCTTATCGGCATAACCATCTCAGATCTGCACCTGGATATACATGTATTGGCTGACAGGGTCCATGAGGTGGAGAGGATTGTGGCGCAACATGACACAATCCTTCACTGGGCGACTCAGAAGGTAAATAGTTACACACACCCTCCAGCTTAGAGAACTCCAACACCACATGGAGGACCTGAATAATAGAGGCATTCTCCATAACCTGTGGGTCCGTGGCTTGCTCGAATTAGTAGAAGTGGAGCAGCGTTCTGCCACTGCTATAAGCCTTTTTAATGATCTCATTAACTGGCCAGCCCAAACAGCAATTGAAATGGAAAGTATCCACCGGGCCCTCAGGCCCAAAGGGAGAGAAACCGATCCCCCCCAGGGATATCATCGGCTGCATAGTAGACTACAAGCTGGAGGAAGAAATACTCAGAAAGGCAAGAAATAGAATTCAGCTTGTTTATTAAAGAGCAGACATCCACATCTACCAAGACCTCTCCAGCATTACGCTGCAACACCGTAGGGACCTGAAACCTCTGCATGACACCCTATGCTCCAAGGAAATGCACTATAGGTGGAAGTTCCCCTTCTGTCTCTCTGCCACCTCAGAAGGCCATATAGCGCTATTGAGAGTGCCAGAGGACATTCAGCCTTTCTGTGACACCTTAGGCACCCCGGTGGTAGATGTCCCAAATTGGTACGGCGATTTCCATTGCACAACCACAAGAAGAGAAACACGCCAAGAGGAGCCCATGGATGCACAAGACAACCGGTTCTGCAGACGACGATCCCCCTCGGGAACCAGATCCCACACATTCTCCCAAGGCATCTGTCATGGTTCAAGCCCCACCGAATCACCTAGACCACGCAGAGCCCAGCGTGACAACTGAAAACACCTCAGGCACCCATCCTTGGATGACGCTGCAAGCCCCGAACGGTTCGGTTAAGTACTTCATTTCTGTTCTCATCACTTTATTAATGAACACTCAGTTACTTTCTTTGTCCCTATACAACTGATGCGGACACCACCAGCTCCACTGCAGGTAGATAGCGCCTTCTAAAGTGCCCGAAAGCCACACTACCCATTCACCCCTCCTGGTGCACTTCTATGCATTGCCTGATTCACACCACAGACTGCTGTGCCTATTGGCGCCAACCGTTACTCCCCATGCTTGCTTCCCTCAACCTCATGCCAGCCACTCTACCTAGAGCTCACATAGGAAACACCGCAAGGATGTGCTTCCCGAATGCTGTTCAACCTTTCACAGGTGACATGTGACCTATCCTGCTTCCATCTCTCACGATCTTTGGCTCAAAGATCTGTAAGCTGACGTACCTGAGACTGACCTAGTAAGATATGCAGTAAACGATTCTGTGGAAGTGTATGCTGGGGTTTCCCCCACTCCTATTACTAGAAGCCCCCCCACCCTTGCTCCCTCATGGGATCCATATAAATCTGAAACCAATGTTACGGTAACACACAATACTGTTATCCCTATCACCTTAAACACCTCATCATGGGCTTCATTTCTCTAGCCACCGGAAACCCCAGCATACATAGATGCCCCGAATCAGAGGGTTGAGAACAGACCCGCTATGTGAACCCTTTACTGAAACCAGGTGATTTCATGAATTCTATTGAGTCACCACTGGGTAATCTGCTCCTTCCAACCCTTATTGGGGTAAACAATGTATTATGACAGTTGACCTTGTATAGCATGCTATTGCAGCCTGAAGAGGAGGGAGGAGACGGAGGAGATTCCCCATGAATAACGATTCCCACCCTATAATGAGGCAGCGTACAATACCACTTAAATAGCGCAAACTTTCACACCAAACAGAAGTCTCTGCGCCCCCTTTTCAACCCGCACACATGGGGCTCGCATTAACTCAGGTGCCTAAGCACTTCCAACCTCCGAATCTATAATTTTTGCCATCTAGCACAGTGGACAGTGGCTCTTCTCCCTCCCCACTCCCTCAAATACAAATACAGTGCCTTGCGAAAGTATTCGGCCCCCTTGAACTTTTCAACCTTTTGCCACATTTCAGGCTTCAAACATAAAGATATAAAATTTTTATTTTTTGTGAAGAATCACCAACAAGTGGGACACAATTGTGAAGTGGAACGAAATCTATTGGATTGTTGAAACTTTTTTAACTAATAAAAAAATGAAAAGTGGGGCGTGCAAAATTATTCGGCCCCCTTGCGTTAATACTTTGTAGAGCCACCTTTTGCTGTGATTACAGCTGCAAGTCGCTTGGGGTATGTCTCTATCAGTTTTGCACATCGAGAGACTGAAATTCTTGCCCATTCTTCCTTGCAAAACAGCTCGAGCTCAGTGAGGTTGGATGGAGAGCGTTTGTGAACAGCAGTTTTCAGCTCTTTCCACAGATTCTAGATTGGATTCAGGTCTGGACTTTGACTTGGCCATTCTAACACCTGGATACGTTTATTTGTGAACCATTCCTTTGTAGATTTTGCTGTATGTTTGGGATCATTGTCTTGTTGGAAGATAAATCTCCGTCCCAGTTTCAGGTCTTTTGCAGACTCCAACAGGTTTTTATCCAGAATGGTCCTGTATTTGGCTGCATCCATCTTCCCCTCAATTTTAACCATCTTCCCTGTCCCTGCTGAAGAAAAGCAGGCCCAAACCATGATGCTGCCACCACCATGTTTGACAGTGGGGATGGTGTGTTGAGGGTGATGAGCTGTGTTGCTTTTACGCCAAACATATCGTTTTGCATTGTGGCCAAAAAGTTCGATTTTGGTTTCATCAGACCAGAGCACCTTCTTCCACATGTTTGGTGTGTCTCCCAGGTGGCTTGTGGCAAACTTTAGATGAGACTTTTTATGGATATCTTTGAGAAATGGCTTTCTTCTTGCCACTCTTCCATAAAGGCCAGATTTGTGCAGTGTACGACTGATTGTTGTCCTATGGACAGACTCTCCCACCTCAGCTGTAGTTCTCTGCAGTTCATCCAGAGTGATCATGGGCCTCTTGGCTGCATCTCTGATCAGTCTTCTCCTTGTCTGAGCTGAAAGTTTAGAGGGACAGCCAGGTCTTGGTAGATTTGCAGTGGTCTGATACTCCTTCCATTTCAAAATGATCGCTTGCACAGTGCTCCTTGGGATGTTTAAAGCTTGGGAAATCTTTTTGTATCCAAATCCGGCTTTAAACTTCTCCACAACAGTATTACGGACCTGCCTGGTGTGTTCCTTGGTCTTCATGATGCTCTCTGCGCTTTCAACAGAACCCCAAGACTATCACAGAGCAGGTGCATTTATACAGAGACTTGATTACACACAGGTGGATTCTATTTATCACCATCAGTCATTTAGGACAACATTGGATCATTCAGAGATCCTCGCTGAACTTCTGGAGTGAGTTTTCTGCACTGAAAGTAAAGGGGCCGAATAATTTTGCACGCACCACTTTTCAGTTTTTTAATTGCTAAAAAAGTTTAAAATATCCAATAGATTTCGTTCCACTTCACAATTGTGTCCCACTTGTTGGTGATTCTTCACAAAAAAATAAAATTTTATATCTTTATGTTTGAAGCCTGAAATGTGGCAAAAGGTTGAAAAGTTCAAGGGGGCCGAATACTTTTGCAAGGCACTGTATATATGGGGTAATATAGAGAGATTGAAGAAAGATTGTTTTCTTCAATCTCTCGCCATCACTCCTCAGCGAGCTTAAAAATACTGGACTACCACTCAGTGTCTGTGGAAACCATCCGGTGGTGAAGGCTCAGCACACTGGGACATCTCTTCAGGTTTCAGTTATCAGGATACTTCTCCAACAGGATACTTCTCCTCTCAGATCCAACAAGTCTTGTATACCCCCCTGAATAAGTGCGGTCACTGGCTATTTGGTAAGCCTCCTGTCTCCCTGTGGTGGTGGTCACACGTGGTCAAGTCTATTTTGTGTCCCACTATCTATGAGTGATTCACTTCACAGTGCACCAGGATTTTGTTTATGAACTCCAGTCACTTATTAACCTTAATAGAATACAGATATTTGTATTTGTGTACTATTGATATATTGGACATTTGCCTAATCAATTGCTGTTGTACACTGTATTGATTGTTTTTTATTGATTTTCATGATTTGTGGTTTACACCATAGATACTTTTGCAATTTAATATTTTGTGGCACACACATATTTATCAATTATTAGCGCTGCACTTTTTCTGCTATATATCTGCTTATGTGCCTACTATCTGGGTTATAGTGATTAGCTGCTGTACGTTATTGTTGTCCATCAAATCGCAGATATTTCTTTTATTTTTGATATATGGGGTAATGTATAGACCAGAGATAGTAGCAATACAATTGGCTTATATATACATTCTGTGATTGCCACAACATTGCATAGTCTCACCGACATCACACAATACAGAAGGGCACCGTCACTGCGTCACTGCGGTGACTGCCTGCCTAGCAGTCCCCAGAGAGGAACACCCCTAGTTCCTAAACCTACCCCCCCATTCCTGGCATAGTGGCAATCACCCTCCCCATTAGTGCAGGCCCTAGTGGTATTATACCCACCCACAGCGGCTGTCCTCATTTGATGTAACACACTGCTGCTGGGGGACTAGTAACAGGAGGGCCCAGTACTGATCTAGGAGGCCCGTGGTTTTCCCTTTGAACAGCAAGATAAATGGTTATAGGACATTTTGTTAAGAGGTTAAATGTATATGGCTAGTTACTTATGTCTTTGTTAATAACAGCTGCAACAGAGCCTTGACGCGATCTAAAGCATGGGCAATCCATATTAAACCACGACGGGTATTCCATGCTTACAGGCAGTGTTATTTTGAACAGGCTACTATCTTTCTACTGAGATATAAGCATACCTTACCAGGTTTGACATCAATATTATACGACCAACTCCAACATTTCTAACCAATGGCTCTCAACCATTCCTCTTGAGAGCACAACACATAGGGTTTACCTCCACATACCTGATCCAATACCCTGTAGCGGAAAAAAAAAACACGGAAAAACATTTTTTTTCCATTTTTTTCCTAAAGGCTTTTTTGTTTTTTTCCAAAAAATTGGAAAAATTTAAAAAAGAAAAAAAAAATTGTGGAATATTTTATTTTAACATGATGAATAAAATATTTTAAGACAGGGTGTTCAAATATTTTCCAAATAATTTCTAAAAACAAATGCATGATATCAGATTATTCTAATTTATGTGCACTGAGTGAGGACAAGCAAATCCTAGGTAACAAACTGAACCCTCCTATGCAAGAACAGTATGCATTTCTTACTTTAGGAGGTGCTATGCTGCTATTGTAACAAGAACCGGACCGGTCAAACCTTACATTTTTAGAAGTTCCTAATTGTGATGATGGACAAAAAAAGAGTAGCTGCAGAGAAGGATACTGAAAATTTCAGCTCAGAAAATAATTCTGATTAAATGTCCATTGAAACATAGTCCCACTCTCTTCTTAACACTCCCCCCATCTTCAATTCTTTTTATGAGAATGGGGTTTTTATTTTTATTTAATACTGTGGAGAGGAAATATGAAAACTTGTTACTTTTGGTTTTGAAAATTGTTTTGTGGAGGCTTTTTGGCTATTCCACATAAACTAGTAAGCAGTTCAGGAGATTGTTGCTCCCTTTGTTACAAATAAATATTATAAAAAAGTAAATTCTGTTTGTGATAATTGTTTGGCTACACTATATTTTTAATATGCCAGTTGTAATAATTTTATGCCAAGTCAATTTGTTCATAGTCATATTTTATGTTCCTAAAGTAACAAAATGACTTTCAATCAAAAAGACAAAAAAGTGCTGATGTAGCATTTTTTTAAATTTTTCTGAAAATTTTAGTTTTTTCCCCCAAAAAACTGTTTTTTTTCCCGAGCTTCAAAATTTCCGGAAATTTTACATCTCTAGTCAATTCACAACAAACCTGTCACATTAGCTAACCTATACGCTCCTAATAGGCATCAAGTACCCTTCTTCCGCAAAACCTTGCAGCATCTTACATCCTTTCAAGCCGGTATTCTGAAAGTCGGGGGAAACACAGCCCTCTCTCCCTCCCAAGATACCTCTGCAGGCTCATCCTCCATGACCTACAGAGTCCTCCGAGCCATCAAAACTCAACTTAGCGACTTAACCCTACATGGTGCATGGCGAACGCTACATCCTAACGATAAGGACTTCACGTTCTTTGGGCCGCCACACAACAAATACTCCAGAATTGACTACTTCTTTATCACACAAAAGGATTTGGCACTTCTCACAAGGGATGAGCTTGATGTTGGGGTTGAACATGAGTTTGACTCGAACATTGGGTGTTCGCCGAAGAACGAACATTATGGGGCATTTGCGGGAAATTCGAGTGCCTGTGGAACACCTCATAATGCACTGCGAGACTGCAGTGCATTGCTGTATGCTGATTGGCCAAAGCATGCACCTGACCTGCATGCTTTGGCCAATCCCAGTGCCCTCTGCTAAGAGAGCCATAATTGGCCAAAGACAGAGTGCCTTTGGCCAATCATGGTTTAGGGGGACCAAGTCCACGCCCCACACTATATAAGGCTGCCTACACGGTGACCCTGTGTAGTGTTGTTGGCGTGGACGGAGAGATAGATTGATTTAGATTGTTAGTGGCAGTGTATTTGATATATTTATACACACACACACAGTCAATATAACATAATATAATATAATATAATATAGTATAATATAATATAATATATGTAGCACTAACTCACGGTGGAGCTGCTGGTTTAAGCAGGTCTGTTACCTTCACTTTGCTTCCCTCTGTTTCACCGGCACCGGGTCTAGGGGTTCCGTTGAGTTTACTTCTGGACGACACACGCACCAACACTGGAGTACGTTTTCAATGCTTTTTTGAACAGTCAAACTTTAGGAAGTAGCAGGTAAGAGGCGGAAAAGGAAACTTTCAGGAGAAACTCAAATATTTTCCTGCAAAATCTTAGCGACAAATGTCCCGGTAGAATTCAGATAATTATTTGGAATGCGCTCCCCTCATGGGACACACTCCCCGCTCGTCTGGATAGGCCTCTCTCACCGGTCTAGTAGCCAGTACGCAGCACGAATCTAAAGGCTCTGCCACAGACTTATTTGGGGGGTAAATCCGCACGATCCTCTGCCACAGGATGTATCAGATTTTCTGCAGTGTAAGTCAGTCACAGTGCCTGAACCTTTAAGCCGAACCGGTAACACTATGCTGTATGACTACTTCTTTTGGATACGTCCTCCAACCGAGTCACCAGGCCCCTCTAGAGACCAACATGCCGCGTGATCTCTCCAAGACGGGTCCTCCCCTGGGATCTCCTCGGTTGTCCAGCTTCGTTACACAGGACCGACAGCTCAGGACCATTCCTAGGCCGCGGTGGTAGGCCCCAGACAAGCCTCTGGACCCACCCCTGCGCCGTAGCATCGTAGGACTCCCGATCGGAGGACCACGAGGTAGCTCCTTAACGTATACCTGTCAGCCAGGAGGGCCAGCAGGTGGCTGTGAAAAACCTCTAGAACATGGCGTCTGTCCCATAAATACCCTCTTCCCAGAATGCAACTCGGAGGACCACCTCCACCGAGCTTGTCTCTGAGACAGAGGAGCATCTATACACTTCGACACGTTGCCTTTCCAACACTGACTAGTGGTAACAGCGACACCCACTGGTCAGCACGGAAGCACACACAACGTCAGCCAAGCTGGAACAGAGGCAAACTTTTAACCTTCCTAACACACAATTTACTAAATTTACCTAATCTGCAGTAGATTGTAAATCTACCAGCGCTACATATAATATAATAAAAAATCTGCATCCAGTCAGTGTAGCCTATATCTACACTCCGTAGTGCAATTGCTACTACTTTTTTGGTGGTGTACACAGTACAGTGCAGTGTGGTGTTGCAAAACAAAATATACATCATGTCCTGAAGGCCACTAAGGAGAGGCAGATGCCCACAGGCCACTAAAAGAGGGCAAGAAGGCTCTGTGTTTACAGTCAACAGTGCTGGTCGTGGACATGGTGCATCCTCTGCAGGTGGCCGTTGGGCACACCTGTCCTTTTTTTCTGCTGCTGGCCGTGTTATTGAGCCAGAACATGCAGAAGAGTTGGTGGAGTGGATAACAAAGCCATCCTCATCCACCTCATCCTCTGTCACCAAGGCTCAGAGTAGTTTGCCTTCCAATGCAGCTGCCAAAGCGGCCTATTTCACTGGCTCCTTGTCCACAGTCACTCCTTCCGTAGCCCCACCATCATGCACGGAGGAGTCCCCCAAACTATTTGACCACAGGGTACATGCTGATGGAGGATGCACAGCAATTGGAAGGCTCCGATGTTGGTTCCCAGGTTGAGGAAGGGAGTAACGTGGGCCTAGCGAGAGGGGGTGCCCAAGAATAACAAGAAACAGGCAGTCATGTTCCCCCAGCCACAGCATACTGCCAAGTTTGCTCCAGTGACGAGGAGGGAGGGGATGATGAGGTCATTGTCTCTACCTGGGTGCCTGATCGAAGAGAGGAGGAGGAGGCACAACTCTAATGAGGCAGGATGTCCTCTGGAGGCAGGATGTCCTCTAGGGGCAGCTACCCTACTGCCTCACACCGCAGAGCTCCGCAGGTGCAGGGTGCTGCTGACTCCCCGCTGATTTTAAAAGTTCCTTAGTGTGGGCTTTTTTTGAGACGTGTGCAGCAGATCGCACCATTGCTGTTTGCAATCTATGTCTGAAGCGGATCAAGATGGGCCAGAACAGCAGCCGCTTGGGCACCACATGCTTGGCCAGACATATGACGTTCTCCCATGCAGTCCATTGGCAACAGCACTTAAAAGACCCACATCAAAGAAAGAGGCGGACTTCTCCTTGCTCCTCATCTGGGATCTCCAACCCCACTATACCTCCAGTCCTCTCAAAAACTTGCACTAAGAGGAATGAAGGTATAGCAATAGGTGTCCCAAGTACTTGCAGCAAATCTGCTATCAGTACACCTCCATCTTATTTTAGCAGGCAAATTTCCCTACCCCAGTTGCTAAACTGTAAAAATAAATTGGTCCCTTCCATCCACATGCTCAGAGTCTGAATGCTAGCTCGGTCAAATTTCTAGCACTGCTGCCTTTTCAGCTGGTAGACTCTGCCCCCTTTCGTGAATTTGTGGAATGTGCTGTACCTCAGTAGCAGGTTCCTAAACACCATTTCTTTTCACAGAAGGTTTTTCTTGCTCTCTACCAGCATGTGGAACGCAATATTTGGCCTCTTTGGACAGGATGGTCAGCAGTAAGGTGCATATTACCGGTGACTCATGGTCTAGCAGCCATGGGCAGGGATGTTACCTTTCCTTCACGGTGCACTGGATAACTCTGCTGGCAGCTGGGGAGGATGCAGGACAGGGTTCAGTATTGTTGGAGCTTGTTCTGCCACCACGCCTCTAAAATGCTAGTGGTGATTCTGCAACAGCTCTCTCCTCCACCCCCTCCTCCTCTTCTTCCTCTATGGCCTCTTCTGCAGATTTCTCCTCTGAACTAGCAGTGCTCCGTAAGCATTAACGTGGAGGATATGCCGCTTACCAAGCCTTAGAACCACATCTGAGTGCCTCCACCCTCTGTCATAGATATCAGGTGCAGACTTTGCACAAGTCTATAGAGGCAAGGAAATCCTGGACTGCGGCACACTGAAGACAGACATCTTTATTGCATAATCGATTAAAATCCAACGATAGCCATTACATGGGAACAGAGTATAGCAAAAGCTAACGCGTTTCACATCTGGAGATGCTTACTCATAGCTAATGTGTTCAAGAGCAAAGATACAAATAAGTAGAAAACAGGATAAAAGGCTACCAATAAAATTGGCAGAAAAACAAACAATTAATCAATTATCTTTTCAAAAGACACTTAGAACATCAATTAGACCCAACAATCCAGAAGTGGAAACACATGTGAAAATACATATGGAAGATAGACATCAAAAGGAAACATCCCAAATTGAAAGGGAAAAGAAAATAGGAAGGGGGTTTATATTTGTCTATATAGATTATAAAATCATTTATAAGCTATAACGTTAAGCATTCAAAGGCCTACGCAAGCACAGGCAAAAAGATACCATGTGGTGCTTGAGTTGGTCCACTTAGGGGACAGGAGCCACACTGGGGCAGAGATTCTGTCAGCTCTGCAGGGGCAGGCTCAGAGGTGGTTGACGCCACGCCAGCTTCAGCCAGGAATGGTTGTATGCGACAATGGCACCAACCTTCTCTCCGCCCTCTGACAGGGACACTTGACCCATGTCGGGCATACGTCTTGAATTTAGTGGTGCAGCAGTTCTTGAGAAGATACCCGGGCTTACAGGATCTCCTGAGGCAGGCCAGAAAAGTCTGTGGTCATTTCCACCGGTCATACAATGCCAGTGCTCGGCTGGGAAGGAAGGAAGGAAGGAAGGAAGGAAGGAAGGAAGGAAGGAAGGAAGGAAGAAAGGAAGGAAGGAAGGAAGGAAGGAAGGACTCCGTAGCATTGTTATGATTAATCAGGATTTCACTACAGGTCAGACTTGTTGTCACCGAGCTTCACACATTAGTATAACCACAGGACACCTTCTCACAATAGCAGGAGCTAATTACAATTAACAATACAAACAGTGATCTTCCTCCCCTCCTCAGCCTAGCAGGCAACAAACTATAGTAGAAATAGACTGTCCGGCTCCTACCCAGTTCTAGAGACCAATGTGATCAACTCTCTCAACTAACATGTTGAGTTCAGAATCAAACAAATTAAGAATAGCCTTTTACATATATCCTGGGAGATATTGTGGATAAATATTACTGTCCCATTTTAAGCAATCCAAAACATACCCTCCCAGTCACCATTTCCAATATGTCATACACAGGGTTCCCAGAGTCTGTGTGTCCTGGGGGACAAGGACCCGAATCCAAAGTAACACCACCTTAAGGGTCCCCAGGCATACAGCTCACAAAGCGCACCGTTCCCTCAAATGCCAGGGCCCATAATCGGTAGGCAAGAGGCTAGAATTCAGTCCCCTCCAAAAGCCTCTGTCCCGGGTGAGTCTGTCACATTTGATATTCCGCTGATTTGCAGCCAAAGATAAGGCAGATTGGGGCCACCGGTTTGTTGCTCGTTTGGATGATCCTCGTGGAAAATCCAGCTGTGATGATTTTAAAATATACTCGGGTTAATAATATTTGGTTTTCCATCTAAGATATCCACATTTTTTCTCCCTGAAGAAGATTGTTTATATCCAATAGAGATTGAAACGCATTGGGGACACCTCATATGGCAATCCACAGTGGTGAATTGTACATAGTTATTGTGGTATTTTGGACATCCATTAGAATATTGTTCACCAGATCTCATGTTGTTATCCTTTTAAATGTATATGGATCTCTTTTTACTCTTTGTTCTTTGACATTTTTTTGATAATACTATGTAATGTTAGATTTTTTTTTATTCTATATATCAATAAAGCAATCATTTTTACAAACTAGTAATCAATTCTTTGAGCTGCGTATAGGCCCTTGGGAGAAAAACTCTTTTATTTTCCCCATTTCAACCATAGACCCCATGCTCCTTTCTGCCCACAACCCCATCTCCTTGACGTTACCAATAGCACATACTGCAACTACTGCCTTTTCAGCTGGTAGACTCTGCCCCCTTTTGTGAATTTGTGGAATGTGCTGTACCTCAGTGGCAGGTTCCAAAATGCCATTTCTTTTTACTGAAGGCCATTCCGGCTCTCTACCGGTATGTGGAAGGCAATGTTTTGGCCTCGTTGGAAAGGGTGGTCAGCAGTAAGGTGCATATTACCACTGACTAATGGTCCAGTAGGCATAGGCATGGACGTTACCTTTCCTTCAGGGCGCACTGGGCAACTCTGCTGGCAGCTGGGAAGGATGCAGGACAGGGTTCAGTGTTGTTGGAGCTTGTTCCACCACCACACCTCCAAAATGCTAGTGGTGATTCTGCCACAGTTCTCTCCTCCACCCCCTCCTCTTCTTCTTCCTCTATGGCCTCTTCTGCAGATTTGTCCTCTGAACCAGCAGTGCACCGTAAGTGTTCAAGTTGCTACGCAGGCAGTCAGGCTAAAAGATGCCTCGCAGTGCTTGAGTTGGTCTGCCTAGGGGACAGGAGCCACACTGGGGCAAACATTCTGTCATCTCTGCAGGGACAGGCTCAGAGGTGGTTGACACCATGCCAGCTTCAGGAGTGGTTGTATGTGACAATGGCACCAACCTTCTCTCCGGCTGCCAACAGGGACACTTGACCCATGTTCCAGGTTTATCACACATCCTGAATTTGGTGGTGCAGCGGTTCATGAGCAGTTTCCCAGACTTACAGAATCTCCTGAGGCAGGCCAGAAAAGTCTGTGGTCATTTCCGCCGGTCATACAATGCCAGTGCTCGGTTGGCTGACATTCAAAGGGAATGCAACCTGCCCACCAACCGCCTCATTTGTGACACCAGGTGGAACTCAACATTGGCAATGCTGCAGCAGCTGCACACACAGCAGAGGGCCATCAACGAGTACCTGTGTGAGTATGGCACCAGGACAGGGTCAGGGGAGCTTGGCTTCCTTTTGCCACGCCAGTGGCTACTGATCAAGGATGCATGCACTATTATGTCATCATTTGAGGAGGCCACAAGATTGGTGAGCAATGACATGCATCAGTGACACTGTCCCTCTAGTCTTCCTGTTGGAGCACACACTTCATGGAATCATGGACAAGGCACTTGAGCAGCGGGAGGAAGAGGAGGACTTCCTTAACTCTCAAGGTCCCCTTTATCCAGATAGCTTTCCTGCGGGCCTGCCAAACACACAGGAAGAAGAGGAGGAGGATTGTGTCAGCATGGATGTAGAGGATAACACTTAGCAGCAGTCTTCACGGGATGGTTTTCAGTCCCCAGAAAACCAAGGAGTTGTACGTGGCTGGGAGGAGGTAGTTACCGATCATGTGAGCCTTAGTGACCCAGAGGACTCAGAATCGAATGCCTCTGCAAACTTACGCTGCATGGCCTCCCTGATTCTGTAAAGCCTGCGAAAGGACCCTAGGATGTGTGGTATCAAAGAGAGAGATCATTACTTTCTGGCAACAAGAGTATCTGTGAGGGGTTACAGTGTCGTGGCACCACCACGCAAGGCCCAAATTTTTCTGCCCCTGTTTAACAGGGGCATGTAATTACATTTTTGTATATAATATTTCACAGCAGGGCCTGTTCCTGCGCCCAACAGGAGTATCTGTGAGGGGTTACAGTATTGTGGCACCACCACCACCAACGGCCCAATTTTTTTAAAAATGTGGGTTCCCCTTAATATCCATACCAGCCCAAAGGGACTGGTAAAAGACTGGGGGGGGACTCATGCCGTTTTTTTCAATGATTTTCATCTATATTGCCAGGACCCGACAATATATTGCAGCTGCGAGTAGTTTTAAATTACATTTTTTCCTTTAGAAATGTAATTTTGCTGTGGTATTGTTCTAAACACGGGAAAAATGTGCTACTTTACAGGCATACTAAGGACACCCCCAGGCATGATATTTAAAGGAATATTTTATTTTTACTGTTTCACTTTAAGCATTTATTAAAATCACTGCTCCCTAAAAAAACGGTTTGTATTTTTTTGCATTGATACATGTTCCCTGGGGCGGGACCCGCGTCACCAAACACTTTTTATGCAATAACATGCATATAAGCCTTTAAAACTAGCACTTTTGATTTTTCACGTTCGTGTCCCATAGACTTTAACGGTGTTCGCGTGTTCGAACAAATTTTTTGCCTGTTCGCATGTTCTGCTGCGAACTGAACTGGGAGGTGTTCAGCTCATCCCTAATCATTTTCTTTCCACTTCACAATTATGTTCCACTTTGTGTTGGTTTATCACATAAAATCCAAATAAAATACATTTACGTTTTTGGTTGTAACATGATAAAATGTGGACAATATCAAGGGGTATTAATACTTTTTCAAGGCACTGTATTGAATCCTTGAAGCCGATAGTGTTGATCCCCACACCTAAGTCCTTCTTTGCATCCCTCCATTCTATCCTAAACAAATTCTCATGGAAGGGCAAAAAGCCAGATATGCATTTAGTAGGTTGATTAAATTGAACACAGTGAATGGAGTAGGGCATACCAATTTACAGGACTGTCATTCAGCCACTTTACTATCTAAATTAAAGGATTGGTTTCTGAACCCCCAGCAACCTTATAGAGTGAACTGGAACAACATAAAGTCCCAGGTAGTTTCCTACTCCCATTCCTGTTGACCTCTCAATACACCAAACATACCAACACTACACTTAATAGCTTCTCACCAAATATTAGGGGGGTTTATTCACCATACTGGCCTCGCAAAGTATATCCTTGTCAACCCTCCCTCCTCATCCCATAACTCTCACTTATACTTGTATCAGACTTATACTATGGTAACGAGTTAAAGTCCTTTTTTGATTTACAAACCAAATTTCATATTCTGGATAAAACTTATTTCACATACTTTTGGGTTTCCTGCTATTTGCAGCAACATCCACATTTAACCTGCAAACTTCAGTACCATATCGGTCAGTAATATACTGTGTTACATAAGCGTAAAAAATGTATTTTTTGTTCTACTCCTTCCTCAATGAAAAATATGTCTTCCAAAAATATCCACGCATTACTGCATGGGAATAGGATCTTGCATCCTCGTACTCCACCTTCCAATGGCAGAAAGCCTTCAACATCTCCTTTGCCACCACCAGATATGTAAATCTCTAGGAGATGATGCACAAAATTGCCCTAAGATGGTACCTGACAACCCTACCACATTTCAAAATTGACCACCTCCACCGGCCTTTGCTGGAGAGTAGGGATGAGCTTCTTGTTCGAGTCTAACCCATGTTCGACTCGAACATCAGCTGTTCGGTCGTTCGCCGAATTGCGAACGATATGGGCCGTTCGCGCCAAATTCGTGTGGCGCGTCACGGCCCATAATTCACTGCGGCATCGCAGTGCATTGCTTGCTGATGATTGGCCAAGCATGCACTATGACCCACATGCTTGGCCAATCACAGCGCCGCCTGAACAGAGAGCCGTAATTGGCCAAAGCCAAGGAGGCTTTGGCCAATTATGGCTCAGGGGATTTAGCACACGCCCCACACTATATAAGGCCGCCTGCACGGCGGCCTTGTGCAGTGTGTTCCAGTGTGCTTAGAGAGAGAGAGAGACAGACAGTGTCATTTCATTTGAGTTAGCTAGATTAGGCAGGACAGTCAGTCAGTTAGCTGCACTTAAAGTGTATTGTGTATATATATGCATCCCAGGTGTTGCATATATATATATATACACTGTATTCAGTTTAGCTAGATCCGTTCCTGTTATCTTCTAGACTATTTACATTTAGTGCAGTGTGTCCTGCTCACAGTGTTCAGCTAGATCCGTTCCTGTTATCTTCCTACTGACAGGCAGGCTTGTCTTGTTACATTATTTACAGCTACCTAAAGAAAATTACTGGTGTTCTTTTGATCCTATTAGTACCACGGTCAGGCAGCTAGACTATTTACATTTAGTACAGTGCGTCCTCCTCACAGTGTTCAGCTAGATCCGTTCCTGTTATCTTCCTACTGACAGGCAGGCTTGTCTTGTTACAGTATTAACAGCTACCTAAAGAAAATCACTGGTGTTCTTTTGATCCTATTAGAACCACGGTCAGGCAGCTAGACTATTTACATTTAGTGCAGTGCGTCCTGCTCACAGTGTTCAGTTAGATCCGTTCCTGTTATCTTCCTACTGACAGGCAGGCTTGTCTTGTTACAGTATATAAAGCTACCTGAAGAAAATTACTGGTGTTCTTTTGATCCTATTAGTACCACGGTCAGGCAGCTAGACTATTTACATTTAGTGCAGTGCGTCCTGCTCACAGTGTTCAGCTAGATCCGTTCCTGTTATCTTCCTACTGACAGGCAGGCTTGTCTTGTTACAGTATATAAAGCTACCTGAAGAAAATTACTGGTGTTCTTTTGATCCTATTAGTACCACGGTCAGGCAGCTAGACTATTTACATTTAGTACAGTGCGTCCTGCTCACAGTGTTCAGCTAGATCCGTTCCTGTTATCTTCCTACTGACAGGCAGGCTTGTCTTGTTACAGTATTTACAGCTACCTAAAGAAAATTACTGGTGTTCTTTTGATCCTATTAGTACCACGGTCAGGCAGCTAGACTATTTACATTTAGTGCAGTGCGTCCTGCTCACAGTGTTCAGCTAGATCCGTTCCTGTTATCTTCCTACTGACAGGCAGTGTCAGAGAGGTTACCTGGTTGGGCGCCGGGGCGCGCCGGGGCGTGTTGGCGCTCGCGTTCCTGTCCGTGCTGGGGCGCGTGTCCCTGGGGGCGCTGGTGTGTCTGGGCTGGCCGACCGTGGCGTGCGGGGTGGCGTCCGGGCGTTCGTGCGTACGCGCGTTCGCGCTAGCGCGCGTTCGCGTTAGCGCGCGTCCGCCTGTGAGCGCTGCTTGTGTTGCGACCCGGTTCGGTGGGCGTGCACGCCGGTGTCGGGGGCGCGCTCGGGCGCGTGCGGGGGCGCGGCGCGCTTTGGCGAATCGGCGCGTGCACGAGCGCGGCGTTTTGGCGCCAATCGGCCTATTTAAGGTTTGCCTCTATGCTGACCCAGTGCTGCCTGATCAAACAGCTCCGTACCGTGTCCGTGATCATCCTGAGTTCCTGTTCCCTGTTGTGCTTATCTGTTGTGACCCGGCTACCCCTTGGACTATCCTTGATTGCTGCCTGAACCCGACCCCGGCTTGTCTGACCTTGTCTCTGCCTCATCCTCTTGTACCTCTGCTGCCAGCCCGTTGCCGACCTCTGCAAGTGTATGACCAGCCTGATCCGTTCCTGCCCAGCATCTGCTCCACCTAGTCTGAAGACCTACCGGTGCTTGCCAGACCATTGTGCTCCAGGACCCTACTACAGGCACTCATACCACTCCGCATTCGTGACCTCCTGTCTTCTCTATCAGGGGTCCCGAATCGGATACGTAAGGGAGCCTACCCTCTGCCCAAGCGGACTCACCTGTCTGGTAAGTGTGGGACCTGACAGGCAGGCTTGTCTTGTTACAGTATATAAAGCTACCTGAAGAAAATTATTGGTGTTCTTTTGATCCTATTAGTACCACGGTCAGGCAGCTAGACTATTTACATTTAGTGCAGTGCGTCCTGCTCACAGTGTTCAGCTAGATCCGTTCCTGTTATCTTCCTACTGACAGGCAGGCTTGTCTTGTTACAGTATATAAAGCTACCTGAAGAAAATTACTGGTGTTCTTTTGATCCTATTAGTACCACGGTCAGGCAGCTAGACTATTTACATTTAGTGCAGTGCGTCCTGCTCACAGTGTTCAGCTAGATCCGTTCCTGTTATCTTCCTACTGACAGGCAGGC
The DNA here is from genome assembly GCA_037952835.1 of Lithobates septentrionalis. Taxonomy (NCBI): domain Eukaryota; kingdom Metazoa; phylum Chordata; class Amphibia; order Anura; family Ranidae; genus Lithobates; species Lithobates septentrionalis. Next base: position 3,711,770 of record JBBDGP010000074.1, read on the forward strand.
TTGTCTTGTTACAGTATATAAAGCTACCTGAAGAAAATTACTGGTGTTCTTTTGATCCTATTAGTACCACGGTCAGGCAGTGTCAGTACCACAGTTAGTGCAGTGCGTCCTGCTCACAGTGTTCAGCTAAACCTACAAGTTAGTGGGGTGCGTCCACCTCACAGTGTTCAGCTAAAGCTACCTGTAGAAGGTTGGTGGTGTTCTCATACTACAGGCAGGCAGTTGATTTTGCTAGCTGCAGTATCAGTACATATATATATATATATATATATATATATATATCCCAGCTTAGTGTAGCTACAGGCCATTAGTATGTCTGGAAGGCCAAGAAGGAGAGGCAGACAGTCACAAGCCAATAAGAGAGGGCAAGCAGGCTCTGTGTCTAGTGCTGGTCCTGGAGACGGTGCATCCTCATCAGCACGTGGCCATGGGACACGCTTGGCCTTTTTTTCGGCAGCTGGCCGTGTTGAGCCGCAACATGCGGAAGACTTGGTCGAGTGGATGACCAAGCCGTCCTCATCCTCCTCATCCTCTCTCACCCATGCCCAGGGTGCTTTGTCTGGCAAAGCAGCGGCCTCTTCCCTCGGCTCAATGTCATCAGTGACTCCTTCCCTAGCTCCACCATGTCCTCCTGAGGAGTCCCTCGAACTGTTTGACCACAGTGTTGGGTACATGCTCCAGGAGGATGCCCAGCGTTTGGAAGGCTCTAAAGATGATTCTGAGCTCGATGAAGGCAGTAACATGAGCACGGACAGAGGGGGTGCCCAAGAAGGACAGCAATCTGGCAGTCATGCTCCCCCTGCTGCAGCATACTGCCAGGTTTGCTCCAGTGATGAGGAGGGAAGGGATGATGAGGTCACTGACTCAACGTGGGTGCCTGATAGGAGAGAGGAGGAGGAGGAGGAGGCGGCACATCACCAACGAGGCAGGATGCCCTCCAGGGGCCAGCCTAAGGGCAGCACATTGACTGCATCACACCCCAAAGCTCCACATGTGCAGGGCGCTGCAGTCTCTGTGCGTTATTCAAAAAGTTCTTTGGTGTGGGCCTTTTTTGAGACGAGTGCATCAGATCGCACCGCTGCTATTTGCAACATATGTCTCAAGCGTATCTCACGTGGCCAAAACATCTGCCGCTTGGGTACCACATGCTTGACCAGACATATGTTGACCTGCCATGCAGTTCGTTGGCAAGCGTATCTAAAAGACCCACACCAAAGAACAAAGAGGACCTCTCCTTGCTCCTCATCAGCTGAGATTTCCAACCCCACTAGACCTTCAGTCCTCTCTGAGACCTGCACTGAGAGGAATGAAGGTGTAGAATTAGGTGTGTCACAGCCAAGTACTTGTGGGCAATCTGCTTTTGGTACACCAACGTCAGATTGTACCAGGCAAATTTCCCTGCCCCAGCTGCTGCACCGCCGAAAGAAGTTTGCTCCCAGCCATCCACATGCCCAGCGGTTGAATGCTAGCTTGGCAAAATTGCTAGCACTTCAACTGCTGCCTTTTCAGTTGGTAGACTCTGCCCCCTTCCGTGAGTTTGTGGAATGTGCGGTTCCTCAGTGGCAGGTACCCAAACGCCACTTTTTCTCACGGAAGGCGATTCCGGCTCTCTACCGGCATGTGGAAGGCAATGTCCATGCCTCGCTGGACAGGGCGGTCAGCGGTAAGGTGCATATTACCGCTGACTCATGGTCCAGCAGGCATGGACAGGGACGTTACCTAAGTTTCACGGCGCATTGGGTGACTCTGCTGGCAGCTGGGAAGGATGCAGGACAAGGTGCAGTAGTGTTGGAGGTTGTTCCGCCACCACGCCTCCAAAATGCTAATGATTGTGACACACCTCTCTCCTCCACCCCCTCCTCTTCTTCTTCCTCCTTGGCCTCTTCCTCGGAACCAGGGTGCTCCGTAGTCATTCAAGGGGCTACGCAAGTACGCAGGCCAAAAGATGCCATGCGGTGCTTGAGCTGGTGTGCTTGGGGGACAGGAGCCACACTGGGGCAGAGGTTCTGTCAGCTCTGCAGGGGCAGGTTCAGAGGTGGTTGACGCCAAGCCAACTTAAGGCAGGAATGGTGGTTTGCGACAATGGCACCAACCTCCTCTCTGCCCTCCGACAGGGACAAATGACCCATGTGCCCTGTTTGGCTCACATCCTTAACTTGGTGGTGCAGCGGGTCTTGGGCAGGTACCCGGGCTTACAGGATGTCCTGAGGCAGGCCAGGAAAGTCTGTGTGCATTTCCGCCGGTCATATAATGCCAGTGCTCGGCTGACGGACCTCCAAAAGGAGTTTAACCTGCCCAAGAACCGCCTAATCTGTGACATGCCCACCAGGTGGAACTCAACGTTGGCCATGCTGCAGCGGCTGCACACGCAGCAGAGGGCCATCAATGAGTACCTGTGCGACTATGGCACCAGGACAGGGTCAGGGGAGCTTGGTTTTTTTTCCCCACGCCAGTGGGCCATGATCAGGGATGCATGCACTGTCCTGTCACCATTTGAGGAGGCCACGAGGATGGTGAGCAGTGACAGTGCATGCATCAGTGACACTGTCCCCCTTGTCCACCTGTTGGAGCACACGCTGCGTGGAATATTGGACAGGGCACTTGAGGCAGAACAGAGGCAGGAAGAGGAGGACTTCCTTAGCTCTCAAGGCCCCCTTTATCCAGACAGTGTTCCTGCGTGCCCGCCGATCACACAGGAAGAGGACGAGGAGGAGGAGGAGGAGGAGGAGGAAGATTGTGTCAGTATGGAGGTGGAGCCTGGCACTCAGCATCAGCAGCAGTCTTTAAGGGATCAGTCCCAAGAAACACATGGACTTGTACGTGGCTGGGAGGAGGTGGCTGCGGACCATGTCGTCCTTAGTGACCCAGAGGACTCTGGACCGAATGCCTCAGCAAACCTACGCTGCATGGCCTCCCTGATCCTGCAAAGCCTGCGTAAGGAGCCTCGTATTCATGGTATCAAGGAGAAGGACCAATACTGGCAACCCTCCTTGATCCACGTTACAAGGGTAAGGTTGCGGACCTTATCTTGCCATCGCAGAGGGAGCAGAGGATGAAACATCTTCGGGAGGCCTTGCAGAAAGGTCTGTGCAACGCGTTCCCAGAGACTGGGAGGTTACAAACTCCTGTTTCTGGACAACGTGTTGCTGAGGCTTCGGTCAGTCAAAGAAGGAGCGGAGGAGAAGGTGGCCGTCTGACCGATGCGTTCAGACAATTTTTTGGTCCGCAGCCCCAAGGTATGATCGGTTCCAGCAACCATCGCCAGCGTCTGTTTTACATGGTGCAGGAATACCTAGGGGCAAGATCAGACTTGGACACCTTTCCCACCGAAAATCCTCTGGGTTACTGGGTCTTGAGGATGGATCACTGGCCAGAGCTTGCACAGTATGCAATTGAGCTACTGGCCTGTCCTGCATCCAGCATTCTTTCAGAACGCACATTCAGTGCTGCTGGAGGCGTGGTAACCGATCACAGGGTGCGTCTGTCCACCGACTCGGTCGATCGACTGACCTTCATAAAAATGAATCAGTCTTGGATCACCACCAGCTACCAAGCACCTGATGCTGATGTAACCGAATAATTTTTTTTGGAATCTCAGATCCCTTCAAAGACTGCCTATGCTGATGCTGAGTGACTATCCCTGAGTAATTATCCTCTTCCTCCTCAATCATCACGCTGATAGCTTGTAAGAACTTTTTTGGTTCTGGGCGCCACCACCAGTGCCTAAAGCACAATTTTTCAGCCCCTGTTTAACAGGGGCGTGTAATTACAATTTTTGATGTAATACTTTGCAGCAGGGCTCGTTCCTGCATTCCAACTAGAGTGTCTTTGAGGGGTTGCAGTGTTGTGGCACCAGCACCAGTGCCTAAGGCCCAATTTTTCTGCCCCTGTCTAACAGGGGCGTGTAATTACAATTTTTGATGCAATACTTTGCAGCAGAGCTCGTTCCTGCGTTCCAACTAGAGTGTCTGTGAGGGGTTGCAGTGTTGTGGCACCAGCACCAGTGCCTAAGGCCTAATTTTTCAGCTCCTGTTCAACAGGGGCATGTAATTACAATTGTTGATCTAATATTTCACAGCAGGGCCCTGTGAGGGCTTACAGTGTTGTGGCCACAGCAACACCTAAGGCCCAAATTTCTGCTGAGTATATAGGGCAGGACCCTACTTTCAAACATCTAACTTACAAACGACTCCTACTTGCAAACGGAAGGAGACAACAGGAAGTGAGATGAAATCTACCCCTAGGAAGGGAAATTCTCTCCTGTAAGAGTTAATATGGGAAAAAAATTCTCCTTTCCACTGATGCTTTCCAATCCTTGTTCCACAAAAAAACCCAAATTTTCAAAAAACATTTTTCATTGGGACAAAAAGTGAGGTGAAATCTTCTGAAGAGGAGGAAAGACAGCAAAACAAATGTCACAGGGGTGATAACCCTTCCCTATGTTTTCCAAAAAGCTTAAAAAAGATTTTTTGGCTGGAGCTAAACACGTTAAAAATGTACCCGTTCAAAATTACAAACAGATTCTACTTAACAACAAACCTACAGTCCCTGTCTTGTTTGCACCGCCTGTATACTGCTGTTCAGAGTATATAGGGCCTGGTGGCCCCACACCTTTCCTTATTTTAATTTGGGTTCGGGGTTCCCCTTAATATCCATACAAGACCCAAAGGGCCTGGTAATGGACTGGGGGGTACCCATGCCGTTTGTCTCACTGATTTTCATCCATTTTGCCATGACCCGACATTACATTAAACCCGCAAGCAGTTTTAAATGAGATTTTTTCCTTTAAAAATGACATTTGGTGCAGGGACTGTTCTAAACACGGGAAACACGCGTCACTTTACAGGCATACTATAGACACCCCCCAGGTACGATATTTAAAGGAATATTTCACTTTTTTTTTTTTTTACTTTAAGCATCATTAAAATCACTGCTCCCGAAAAAACTGCCGTTTTTAAAAGTTTTTTTTGCATTGATACATGTCCCCTGGGGTAGGACCCGGGTCCCCAAACCCTTTTTAGGACAATACCATGCAAATTAGCCTTTAAAATGAGCACTTTTGATTTCGAACGTTCGAGTCCCATAGACGTCAATGGGGTTCTAACGTTCGTGCGAACTTTCGGTCCGTTCGCAGGTTCTGGTGCGAACCGAACCGGGGGGTGTTCGGCTCATCCCTACTGGAGAGGCTGTAGCTTGGTGCTCTATACCATACTCTTTGGACCGGCCCGCTACTATCCTAATTCTGGCCTAAAATATTCCATTGATTGTTTCAGGTTACAGGCTTCATTTTACATCCATCCCCTTGGTTAAAACTTCTCTCCCTAGGAATAGAAGATGTACCACCTCAGTTTAGAACTATTATGACCCATGCTTTCCTAGCAGATAGTTTACCCATGCTCAGATACTGGAAATCTGCTCACCCACCTGATACTTCAGAGGCAATTAAAGCAGTACACACTTGTCATACAGATTTATGCTTGCCTTGAGCAATGGTCAATACTTCAAAGCCCTAGACTCCAAGTAACCCTGGGCCACCAGGTAGGTAAAGTATTCTGTATTGATTTTTAACATTGACATTTATCAATAAAATTATTGAAATAAATACAGTAGGCAGTTGTTAGGCCGTGGTTTCAGCAGCATAGGTTACAGGCCCCTGACTACCCATCATCCCAGCTTTGTTTGCCAGATAATATAATGAAAAGAAAAGCAGGTTTACTTTTGTGAATATAACATGTTTCAAAACATATACAGTAGCTTAAATAATATGAATTTAGACTCCAATGTGCCCTTCAATCAGTGAGATAGCAAAAGAAAGGGTTATCTGCTAACAATTAAACAATTATACAAAAAAAAAAGGAAAATACATTGGTTATCAAAGCACATGTATATCTGTTTAGGCAATCTTAATCCCTAACTAATCAAAGCCTTATCCACTAACAAGTTGGAAAATGTAAGGTATCCTTATTTGCATAATTATCCAAAGTCAGTGCTTTAGATGGCTGTCTGCATGTTTCTTCCACAAAAGGTTTACTTTAAGCTCATACATTATATCATTGTTACTGTACATACAGTATATAGACATAACAAATAATGGAATCACCTGTGAAGTAAAGACAAGTGATTCAATTCACTCGATATGTTTGAGAACAGTTTAAAAAGTGGTCTAAAGAAAGACTTATCATTTCACTAATGTGACAGTGTAAAGTGGGCACCCCCTTTGAGAAACCTCACAATGAAAGAGAGTAGGGGCTACTTCTCACTAGGGATCAGGCTTAATGTTATAGGGAGTTATAATGCTAAAATCCTTGTTACCGGCATCATATCACCCTTATGTCACTAAACTTATACAGAATTATTATGTTCTCAAAAATGATTTCAGGGATTTTAGGTGCCATATTAAAGAAAAGGACCCCTAGAATAGTATTTTTAGAATTACTATTTGCACCCTAAGCCGCAGCAGGAGCTTACAGTAGATAGAAGTGACTCAGAAAATTATGCAAGAAGGGAGGTTTTGGGTTCTTGGAGAACTCGCTCAAAAGTTCATTAGAATGATATATCGGACAAGAATCCACTTCCTACATGCAAGGTTTTTAGCCCAATAATGATAGAGAAAGAAAAAGATAAAGACATATAAAGACATCCAGTGATCAGTGTTTAGTCCAAAAGAATGACAGGTTGAAAGCTCGAAAGTATGTGGCAAAGTTACCAACCACCAAATCAATACACCACTCCTGCTTACCAGATAGTTAGACCTCCTAAACTCTGAGGTCTAACAGAACTTATGGGAGAAATCCCAAAACAAGATGGATTATGGATGCTCAGCCTCATAGATCAAACCCTCATTAGTAAAATTGGCTCCAATTAGGTCATATCAAAGGCACCTAAATAGCAAAACAATAAAAAGAGGAAGAGAATCACTTATAAAAACTTTTATTTTACAATAGTCAGATACTCACATCAGGGACAACAGTAAATAGCATGTCACAAACATTGATCAAACACCCTGGCGGGCATGATGAGGTCACCGTAATAGCTCTGCCCAAGCAGTTTGCCTATTTGAGTGCCTTTGATGTGACCTAATCTGAGACAATTTTACTTAGGAGAGATTGATCAATCTATCATCCGTCTGGTTTTGGGATTTCTTCCATAAGCGCTGTTAGACCTAGAATTTCTAACTCTAGTGAGCAGGAGTGGTGTATTGATTTGGTGGTTGGTGTACAGTGATGGAATACTGCAGAGATATACCTTGAGCCCCCGTTCACACCTATGCGAATTAGATGCGGCTTACACCGCATCCAATTCGCAGGACAATTTAAAATACATTCATTTGAATGTATCTGGTTCACATATGTGCGTTGCATTGGCACTGCGCATTGCACATAAACGTGTGCGTTATTTGGGCATTGCGTTGCAAATTACAAGCCCATTATCTCCTATGGGAATGCATCTGATTCGCAGATGCATTGCGTTCTGAACAAGGATTTTCTCCTTCTCCTCACTACACCTCCTCAGCTACAATGCAGAGAAACCTTTGAACAACAGATTTTTATCTTCCCAGTGAAACCTGAGCTTCAATTGGCACCGCACATGTGTGAACCCAGGCTTAAACTACAGATCAGTCAGCCTAACATCAATAGTATGCAAACTAGGGGAAGGAATAATAAGGCACAATATCCACTATTTTGCTGATGAGAATATTATCATTAGTAGTAACTAACATGGATTTATGAAGGACCATTCTTGCCACACATAAGTTTTAACATTCTATAAGGGGGTGAGCTGTAATATGGATGAAAGAAGGCCTGTGAAAGTAGTGTATCTAGATCTTGCTAAGTCATTTGATACAGTACCCCATAAATTATTAATTTACATATTGAGGTATTTTGGTATTATTGAGATTGTATGCAAATGGATATAAACAGGTTGCAGGAGCACATCCAGAGGGTGGTGATTATAAAGTGATTGTAAAGTCTTGTTTTTTTTCTAATAAAATAAAACATGTGATATTTACCTGCTCTGCGCAGTGGTTTTGCCCAGATCCTCCTCTTCTCAGGTCCCTGACTGGAGCTTCTGGTCCCTCCCTTCTGTTGAGTACCCCCACAGCAAGCAGGTTGCTATGGGGCACCCGAGCAAAGCTGCAGCTCCTTGTATCCATTCAGACATGGAGCCGTGCCCTGGCCCCACCCCCTCTCTCTCCTGATTGACTAACTGAGTTTGATTGACAGAAGCAGGAGCCAATGGTGCTGCTGCTGTGTCTCTGCCAATCAGGGGGGGAGAGTCCCGGACTGATGAGGCACTCGTGGACATTGCTGGATAGAGATGAGGGAGAACTCTGCACACAGAAGGCTTTTTATCTTAATGCATAGAATGCATTAAGATAAAAAACCTTCTGACTTTACAACCACTTTAATGGCATGTGAGCAAAGTACCTGAGGGCTCTGTCCTGGGACCAATTATGTTTAACATAGGCATCCACACCGCCACTGCCTGGAGCGCCATCCAGTCTTTCCTCCTCTGACACAGGTGCCGTCGCAGCACACGTTCAGCAGCACCCAAGCCTCATGGACCTCAGAGCAGTGGCTGCTGACATAAAAGACACTCTGTCAGCAGCTATTGCAGAACTGCACCTTGACATCCGTGCCATAGCTGACAGAGTGCAAGATGTGGAAAATAATACGGCCCAGCACCATGTTGTTCTCCGCAGAGTTACCTACAAGATAGACACCCACACCCTACAACTGAGAGACCTCCACAGACATGTGGAGAATTTGGATAATAGAGGCAGAAGACATAATCTCAGGGTCAGAGGCCTGCCTGAAACTGTGGATACAAAACAACTTCCTGCCACCATTACAGCAATGTTTACTAACCTGTTAGACAGACCAGCACATACCAACAAAGAAATGGAGCGCATTCATCGCGCGTTAAGACCTAAAGGCAGAGAAAGCGACCCCCCAGAGATGTAGTGTGCTGCCTGGTGGACTACAAACTAAAAGAAGATATACTTCGCAAAGCCAGAAACAGAATTCAAATAACACATGGAGGCGCAGAGATTCACATTTACCAAGATCTTTCCGGCATCACTTTGCAGAATAGAAGAGATCTGAAACCACTCCTGGATACTCTTCACGCCAAAAACATAAACTACAGATGGAAGTTTCCCTTCGGTCTTTCTGCGACTTGTCATAGTCGCACCACCTTATTGAGAGTACCCGAAGGATTGCCAACCTTCTGTGACGCCATGGGCATCCCTCTAATGGAAGTCCCAAACTGGTCCACCGCCCCACACCCAGGAGAGATCAACACCACAAAGAACCCATGGAAGCACAGGAGACAAGGTACCGAAGACATAGATCTACATCAGGCACCAGATCGCATAACTCCGCCAGAGGACACCGCAACGGCACCAGCCCATCCGACTCGCCGCGCCCAAGGAGGGCCAGATGTGACTTTGGACCGCATCATGACCGCTTGCCTTCGAGTTAAAGTAACAATTCTGCCTACTAGTTGCAGAACCCTCTCGATTACTGGACAGTTCCTTTTTTTTTTTGGTTGTGACAGGTTAACAAGACCAAAAGGGAGAGAGGGGAGAGAGAGAGGGAAAGGAAGAAAAGGAGAAGGAAGAAGGAAAAAAAAGAGAAAAGAGGAAGGTTTATTCTCTTTTTCTTAGGCTATATCCCCCTCCCCCTTTTTTTTTTTTTTGCATGCCTCTTTTGACCGAGCAACGTTTTTCACCTGTGTTTCGTCAAGATTGGTAAGAAACATACTCTCATGCCCATAAGTTACTGTGTTCCTCTGCATAAGAGGCTCTGCCTATCTCCTATCTCCAGATAGAGACACTATGCCTCTTGAAAATACGATCTATAACCCTATTAGTCGAGCGACTTTGTACTTCTAATTGCCTAGAAAACAGAGCACAAGCTCACTGTGATTTATCTCTTCCTCTTTCTCTCCTCCTCTCCCCTCACCAATGAATATGTTTTAAGTTGTTTTACAGTTGATTGTACTCATGCCTTACAAAAGGGCTAAACTTAAACTTACTATCGAGGAGTATCCCAAACCTTGTTTAATACATGACCGGAATGTATGTGACAGGCCAATAAACGTGAGTTGGCTGGTGCCTCCATGCTACTGGCAACCCCAACAACCTCTTCACCCTTACGCGTAGGAGTCCCCCCTGGCATACGACAGCGCCTTTGCAGCTGACTAACATGACTAACAACACACAAAATGTCACCCATAAGGCGCCATCTCCACTCAACCACTCCTTTGCTTACAAGGGATAGCTAGGGAAGGTGGGGTGGGCTCGAGCTACCTCACATTAACACCGAAACTTAGCACACCCTAGGCCCCACCAAGCAAATTGTTAACATTACGAGCTTGGCTCACACAAGGCATAGATGGATGAAGACATTTCTTCCTATAGGGCGTACACACGGTCGGACTTTGTTCGGACATTCCGACAACAAAATCCTAGGATTTTTTCCGACGGATGTTGGCTCAAACTTATTTTGTCTACACACGGTCGCACAAAGTTGTCGGAATTTCCGATCGCCAACCACGCGGTCACGTACACCACGTACGACAAGACTAGAAAAGGCCGGTTCAGAACCAAGCGCGGCACCCTTTGGGCTCCTTTTGCTAATCTCGTGTTAGTAAAAGTTTGGTGAGAGACGATTCGCGCTTTTTCAGACTCGTGGCTTTCAGATTGTTTTCTGCCGTTCAGTTTGTGCATGTGGGTTTGTATCTGCTCTTCAGTGCATGCAGCAAGTTCCGCGTGACTTTAAGTAGTCATTGTATTCTTGTTCATTCATTACTGGTTTTCAGGTCGCTCTTCACAGGCCTTGCTGTTCTTCAGTGCGTTCTGTTACTTCATTCTGAGCAGCCGACCGTTTTCTAGCCATGTTTCGTATGCGTACTCCTCGTAGATTTCGTGCTGTGCGGGGGCTTGGTGTTGGGGTCTTGACCTTGACACAAGTCCAGTCCATGAACAGGGTGGGGAGGATATTCATGGACCAAGAATTGGTTACATAGTTACATAGTTAGTAAGGTTGAATAAAGACACCAGTCCATCCAGTTCAACCTGAGTGAGTGTGTGTCTACAACCCTGACCCTTGTCCCTAACCCTGTACATCGCACACTCACATCAGTCCCTACCCTCAATACAAGGTCCCCATTCATATACTAGGGCCAATTTTGGACAGAAGCCAATTAACCTACCAGCATGTCTTTGGAGTGTGGGAGGAAACCGGAGTACCCGGAGGAAACCCACGCAGGTACAGGGAGAACATGCAAACTCCAGGCAGGTAGTGTCGTGGTTGGGATTCGAACCAGCGACCCTTTTTTACTGCTAGGCGAGAGTGCTAACCACTGCACCACTGTGCCGCCCTGGTTGCTTCAGCGTGACCAGTTCTCTCATATGCCTTTGCTCCGTGAGATCCATGAGAATAATCCTGATGATTTCAGGAACTTTCTCCGGATGACGGACCCCGTGTTTCACCATTTGTTGGCTTCGCTGACCCCTTATATTAGCAGGCAGGATACCTGCATGAGGCAAGCCATCACTCCGGAGCATAGGTTGGTCGCTACCCTGCGGTATTTGGCGACAGGGAGAAGTCTGCAGGACTTGAAGTTCTCGACAGGCATCTCCCCCCAGGCTCTTGGGATCATTATCCCAGAGACCTGTTCTGCCATCATCCAGGTCTTGCAGAAGGAGTATATGAAGGTAAGATTTTTATCCTTTTATATCACATTTTATTGTATTGAATGTTTGCTAATATATTGTATTTCTTTCCTCATTCTCTAATTACCATGATTGTAATATGCTGTGAATGTCCCCTTTGTTCTCATGCATGCTAGATTTTTATGTAATTATTATTTTAGGTCCTTCATACATATTTGCCCTTCACTAACCTCCCCAGCATGGTGTCTCCTGGCCTTATATTCACCTCATGTAGTCACTTAACAATGTATTTTATCAGCTCCATAGTAGTGCTTTACCCCAAACACCCCCTAAAATGTTTGGAAATGTTATTTTTGATTTAAATTCAGACAGAGTGCCAGAGGTATTTTTTTTGTGGTGTCCCCATATAATTTTAAGTAACCCTCCCTCCCCCAACTGCTAAGTCAGCTGATCCCAATTCTCTATGTATCCTCAATCATCTATCTGCTGACTTTGCCAAACCCATACACACTATACCCATCTCTTTAGTGCTCAGATGTATGGATGAATTCCCCAAAGCATGTAGTGCAAGGGCCTGCCTGTATACTTTCCAATGGTACTGTTTAAAGTTTTTGGATCCTATTATTATCTTGATAGGTAATATCAGAATGTCCAGATGTCCTCAAATGTGTACAGTGTGTAGTTGTATCTTTGTATTATGACACTTCTTACCTGTCCAGTGGGCTGCCAATAGTGTAACTAAGGAGGGGCTGTTCCAAGTAATACCCTGTATTTAGGCATTCATCCCTCAATAAAGTGAAGAGGGTTACCTGTCCAAGATTTCCACACACCCCCTATAATGTTAGAAATGGCCCATGAGAGGGGGGAGGGGGAATATGATAGGTGTACCTTATACTTTGGCCTTGTTGAATTCCCCTTAGTAAATGCTATCTGGAGGTTGCCCCATAATGTTTGTGTATAATCTGCTTGCCATGTTTCAGAGTAAAAATAGTAATGTTTATTGTTTTTTCCTCAACAGTTTCCTTCCACGCCACAGGAATGGCAGACTGCGGCCTCCCACTTTGCCGAGCGGTGGGACTTTCCTAACTGCGGAGGGGCAATTGATGGGAAACACGTCCACATCGTCCCACCACCCAACTCGGGGTCGTACTATTATAATTACAAGGGGTTTAATAGTATAGTGATGTTGGCGGTGGTGTCGGCTAATTACGACTTCTTGTATGTGGATGTGGGGAAGAATGGCCAGATGTCCGATGGTGGAGTCATCGCCCAGATGGAGTTCTACAGGCGTCTCCAGAATGGTAGCTTGGACTTGCCAGCTCCAGAGGACAATGTGGAAGGACTCCCATTTGTGTTCATTGCTGATGAAGCGTTTGCGCTGGGGGACCACCTGATGCGGCCATTCCCAATGAGGACCCTCACCCCGGAACAGAGGGTTTTTAATTACCAGCTGGCCAGAGCCCGAAGAGTGGTGGAGAACACATTTGGAATCCTGGCCAGCCGGTTCCGACTATTTCTGACACCCATCCATATGGCGGAGTATAAACTGAACCATATTATACTGGCGTGCTGTGTTCTCCATAACTTTTTAAGGAAACATTCGGCCAACTATGCTGGCTCAGTTGGGCCTGAGGCCGGAATCCTACATCAAACCACACTGACGGCGCTTGAAAGTGGCCGTCCTGGCTTGCCCTCCCTGAGTGCCCGTGATGTCCGGTTACGCTACCTGGAGTTCTTTGTGGGTAGGGGGGCTATCAATATGCCAGACAATCTGTGAAGCCTTTTTATAATAAAAAAAAAAGAAATTTTTGGTGGACATTTACTGCTTGTGTTTGTTTTAGCTGACCCTGACAGAAATGTGTTGAGTCCAGAAAATGTTGTGATTGTGTAACCTTATACAAAGCACTGTTGGCTGTTATTTCCTAAATGCAAAAACACATTTCACTACAAGTGCACTTGCAACTGCACTGAAACTGCACTTGTAGTGCAAAGAGGATTTGCCCTTAGGAAATAACCCCCATTTTTGCTGAAAACAGCAATTACATCACCCCAAAAGTGTTGTATTGTAGTGTTGAGACAATAATCCACACATTCTTGAGTAAGCAACTTTTTCATACCTGCACAATCACATGTGCATTTACCAAAGGTTTTTAAAACAAACCAACATGTTTGTTGTATAACAATTTTTGCAGTAGCATTATCAAAAATCGAAATGTCCATTTCAGATAAAACAGGCCTGTGTAAAACCAACAAGAAAGACAAAAAACTTGAACTTACAAAGTTCACATTAGGTAAAACCTGAAGTCTATATCAGACATCAGTATTTAGGAACTGGGTTTGATATAGCGTTCAGATGGGGGGAAATCACCCCTGGAAAAGCCAAATTTGGAAGATGCACACAAATTTACGAATGTCAACATGTGCTATCTGCCATCAGGGGGGATCAAGGGACGTGTTTTGGGGGAGCAAGCCCTTCCTCAACGCTACTTTATAATTGAGGAAGGGGTTGCACCCCCAAAACGCGTCCATTGATCTCCCGTGATGGCAGATAGCACATGTTGACACACTGTGTGCATCCTCCAAATTTGGCTTTTCAAAACATTGCAAAAAGTTTGAAAAGATTGGACCACAATCCAAAAAGTGATTTTGTGGGGTTTTAAATTCGCCCCAAAACATCAATGATGTTATTATTTTTTTTAATAACATCATTGATTTTTTGTTGTATGTTTTGCAGTTCTATATTACACCCCATGATCTCCCCGATCAGGATCTGGGCACTTTCTGATGTGAAACGTTCTGGATCCACAACCTCACGATCACCTAAAAAGAGAGAAACAAAACAAAAACAGGTATCAAAAATCTGCCACCATCCATCTCTTTTACCTGAGTATGTGGTCGCAGACACTCACCTGTTGTGGTGCCAATCTCCACCACATCTTCTTCTTCCTCCTGCTCTTCTTGGGTTGGTGTTAGTTCCCCTTCTTCCAGAGGTGGGGGGTCTGTGGTCTCCTCGGATGAGGGGTGTCCTCCGAGTCTTTTCTCCCCTATGTAAAACAAAAATGGTATAATTAGCACACAGATATTTGATGGCAGAACTATAAATAGGAAACATTGCTTGGAAGTGGGGTACCATTGTCTATTTTAGCCGAGTTCCAAGATGTCTTTTTTTTATTGCCCTTTGTCAAGCTGCAATACTTTACCTGTTTAGCACAAGCTTCACAGATGTAGCCCCCCCTATAGTATACACTGGAGCACCTGTGTGGCCCCCCTAATAAAAATGGTGTTCTTGTGTCCCACACTAGTGCTCCAGTGTCCAGATGTGAAAACAGCTGCTCAGTGTCCTCTCCTTACACAGAATCTAGTTTGCATTTCATTCTAGTAACAAACCCATCTACACAAACAAATATTTGGCATCCAAGTAGGCCCAAAAAAAATGTGGGAAAATGCATATAGCCTAAACAATGGTGTTTTAGAGGCCGAAAGAAAAATGTTTGATACGAACGAATAATGGGAACATGAACATTAAAGTTGCCCTTTTAAACGTTACAATTAATAAAAGCATATGGAGCAGCACGAACAGAATAAAGACAGAAAGAATAGGAACACAGCACAACTACTTACTTTTTTGCAGCACTCTCCGGATCTTTCGGTACTGCTCTGGCTCTCTCAATTTCAGGTCCGACCACCGCTTCCTGAGCTGATCTTTCGATCGTCGTACCCCGAAATTCTTCTGCAGACTTTTGATCACATTCACCATGATCTTGGCCTTTCGGATATTGGGGTTGGGGTAAGGCCCATACTTTCCGTCATAGTTGGACTTCTTCATGATGTCGACCATCTCCAACATCTCCCCAAAGGACATATTTGTGGCCTTAAAACGTCTCCTTCTGGATCGGGACATGTCCAGATCCGGGCTTTCCTCCTCCTCCTCCTCGTTCCTGCAATTATCACGCACCTGCTGTGACTCCGCCATGTGCTCTTCCCCCACTGCGCCGAACGAAAAGGGGCGGGGAATAGAATAGAAATAACATCAGGGGCGGGCAGAGTTACACGCATGCGCAGTGTGTATAAAGCGTAACACGCGTGCGTATTACGTACGATCTGTGAGCGGAGGAAGGAGCATTGGACGCGCCGATCGTAAGAACGATGGTAAGAGACAAACTTGTGCCTATACTGCTTCTACATTGAGGCCTATATTGTAACAAGATTAGGGGAGTTTTGTCTGACATTAGGCTTTGTCTTGTGTTGTGTCTTGCAGTGAACATGGATATCTTATTAAAAGATAATGACTTCATGTCAGTATTCCTAGATATGTTAAGGGAGCTGCCCTGTGGAGATTAAACACCCCCATTTCAAGAACCAAGCAAAGAGGAAGGCAGCACTGGAACAATTGTGTGAAATTGTGAAGCAGGTGATCCCCACGGCAGACATCACCTATTTAAAGAAATTAATTGGTGGTCTGAGGAGTACATATCTGAGGGAGCGCAAGAAAGTCCTGGTTTTACAGAGATCCGGAGCAGCAGATGACATCTATGTCCCCAGGATGTTGTACTACGACAGGCTGCATTTTCTGGCAGGCCAGACTGAACCCAGGCCATCCCTCTCCAGTCTTCCTTCCACGCTTCCTTCCCCCCCGGCTGAGGCTTCTGACGCCCAACCTGGGCCTTCCAGGCAACACAAGGAGGAGCCCAGATTGAGCCAGGTATAGCATTCCTCTAAATATTTCTGCTTGTCCAATCAATGATATTAACTAGATGTTGGGAGTACTAATTTATGATTGTGATTGATGATGCAAAACATTACAACCATGTCCCTTTTTCATACACAGGGAAGTCTCAGCCAGGAGGTGGCCGGGCCGAGCCGGCTGGCTGATCTGCAGGTCCCTCAACCCCCCCTGGAAAGAGAAAGTGGCAGTAGGAGGAGTGCCCTAGAGGAGGCTACCAGGGGACTCTTTTGGAGGGCTACAGAGGTCCTGGGAGCACGACAGACCGTGGAGGAGGACATTGCTGCCGTCATTGCATATAAAATGCAGAGGATGTAGGCGGGCCAACAAGTCATGTGTGAGGCGCTCATATCGGAGGCTCTTAACAAAGGTATGAGGGGCCAAATTACAGCTCAGGCACACCTTTGCGATGGTCCTCCTCCTCCTTCTGCAGGTCCTCCTCTTCGTCCTCCTTCTCCTCCAGGTCCTCCCAGTCCTCCCAGTCCTCCTCCAGGTCCTACTCCTCCTCCCGCCACATCTCCAACTGCACAGCCACAGCCGGGAAGGATGCGTGAAAGGAAGACCAGAAAGTGAGGACCCTGGATCCAGTCTGGTCGGCCAAAAGATGCAGCCTCTTGTGGTACCACAGCCTGGGGACACAGATGTCATCTGCTGCTATCCGGATCTCTGCGAATTCTGGACCAGACTGCCCTCCCTTACATATGGACTCCTCAGGCCACCAAGTTTGAGGTTCAAGAATTGATGTTTGCCGTGGGGGTCCCAGGCTTCTCTAATTTCTCTTGTTGATCCAGTGTTGCCTTCCTCTTTGTTTGGTTCTGAGCCCTTAATAAAGGATTTTTGTTTTCAATTATACTCTCCTATGTGTTTTACTTCAAAAAGGACAGTTTGTTTGTGAGGATTCAGGTACATTGCAAATATACAATGTGAAATGAACAAGGGACACCAACACCAAACAATCTCCTTGAGATTAAATAATAAAAGATATCAATGGTGTTGGGGTAACTTGACACACAAAACACACACAAAAATATTCTGGAGTAAAAATAAAAATAACATTGAACAAAGATCAGCCTTTGAAAAAATCCAAACATTAAACAAAAAAAAAGGCTTAAAATCCCCCCAAAAAATAAATAAAAAATAAAAAATTATGTCAGATGTGACAACTAATAACAATATATTCAGGGAATCCCAATAAAAAAACAAAAAAAAAACTTTGTGAGAAGTGTGTGTGAATATGAGAAGCAAAACTACTTAATTCTTGTCACATTATAAAGAAGAAGAGAGTGCGCTGTATTAAACCATTTTTAACATTGCAGCGTGACGAAAGTGCTATATCCATTGCGAACGCTAAGTTTACCAGAACGAGCTGTTCCGTGACGGAATTTCTTCTGAGCATGCGTGGCACTTTGTGCGTCGGAACAGGCCACACACGGTCGGAATTGACGCGATCGGATTTTGTTGTCGGAAAATTTTATCTCCTGCTCTCCAACTTTGTGTGTCGGAAAATCCGGAATCGGAATTTCCGACAACACGCTCCGATCGAACATTTTCCATCGGAAAATCCGACCGTGTGTATGGGGCATTAGACTGAAAGATACAGAACACACTCCTCCCAGGGTCGAATAAAACACCCGACCACACATACACAAGGGTTACTTGATATTAGAACTGCCCTAAATCATCCGATATGTTACATCGCCTTTTTTATACGTATGCAGATATGCTGAACCAACTGACTCCTATACGTCTACATCTAAGGGTCGAAAATTAGAACTCTCCGGCCATATGGGATACATCCATGTTTTATTATGTTTGACTGCCGGATAGGCATAGAGTTATGTTTATTATATTGTTTTACCTGACGTTAACATAGATATATTACTTCTTATACGAATGAACGTTACATACTCCACGCTTTCTGGCCTCCATAGCCTCCCCATTATTCAACATGCATAGAGAAGCAGCAATCTCTTACATCTGTGAAAGGTCCATTATTCCCATATGGTAGACAAGCCCTGCTAGACCCAACACTAACGAATGTTACCAGCATCTACAACTTATTTAAGGCCAGCACTTAACTATACACTCCTATGGACTCCCAGGCACCCTCACCCACCCGTAGTTGGCAAAGTATGTAGCGGATTTCCATAACATCTAGTCACTTCTTTCCCGTGCGGCCTCTCTCAACCCCCACACAGTGGTCTGCACTGGAGTTTGCCTTTCTTAAAAAGGCGATCTCTATCCTCACGCTGTACCCCACCGAACTTACTTATACAGGTGAAGGCTCATTTCCCTGACCTGTTCTAGGAGTATTTTTATCCTAAGTTTTTCCCCCCATACCCCCCACACTCCCAACCCTACCCTTCACCTCGCAATACCACACCTACTTCACTATTGCACAAGCTCTGTGACAGCTAGACACCATTATGCCACCACCCAGAACAGACAACCCCCCCCCCCCAGGTCAAGCTATACTCATTAAACATAAGGGGACTTAACACCCCCGAAAAAAGATCACAGCTACTTCTACTACTACAGAGAGCCAAAGCTGACGTGGTCTTTCTCCAAGAAACACATTTTAGATCAGATAACATTCCCAAACTTTACAACTCATCATACCCAACGGTGTACTACGCCACCAATAAGGACTCCAAATCTAAAGGAGTTTCTATCCTAATTTCCAAAAAATGCCCCTTGCAGATTCAAGACACACTGATTGATGCCAACGCAAGATACATCTTTTTAAAGGGCAAATTGCATAACAAACCTATTACACTGGCCAACCTCTACGCCCCCAACAAACTGCAAGTCCCCTTCTTTCGATAAAAGCTTGCTACAGTCGCCAAGGGTTGTTGGAGGCGACTTCAACTTGGCTCTCAATCCCTCTTTAGATACATTTTCGGGCTCTTCCACTATCACCTACCGTGCCCTCCGGGCAATTAAGACACATTTCTCCAACTTAGCTCTGCTTAGCTCTGCACGACACATGGCACACACTATATCCTAATACCAAAGATTTTACATTCTATTCCCCTCCTCACAATAGATACACAAGATTAGACTATTTTTTCCTCTCTCAGCCAGACCTGGATTCACTCCTGTCAGTCAAAATAGGTCCCATGGTATTGTCTGATCATCATCCCATCACTGCCACTATCACGTTCCCGCTAAGGATGAGCCGAACACCCCCCCGGTTCGGTTCGCACCAGAACCTGAAAAATTTTGAACCCCATTGACGCCTATGGGACTCGAACGTTCGAAATCAAAAGTGCTCATTTTAAAGGCTAATTTGCATGGTATTGTCCTAAAAAGGGTTTGGAGACCCGGGTCCTGCCCCAGGGGACATGTATCAATGCAAAAAAAACTTTTAAAAATGGCCATTTTTTCGAGAGCAGTGATTTTAATGATCCTTAAAGTAAAAAAAAAGTTAAATATTCCTTTAAATATCGTACCTGGGGGGTGTCTATAGTATGCCTGTAAAGTGGCGCGTGTTTCCCGTGCTTAGAACAGTCCCTGCACAAAATGTCATTTTTAAAGGAAAAAAAGTCATTTAAAACTGCTTGTGGCTTTAATGTAATGTTGGGTCCTGGCAATATGGATGAAAATCAGTGAGACAAACGGCATGGGTACCCTCCAGTCCATTACCAGGCCCTTTGGGTCTTGTATGGATATTAAGGGGAACCCCTGCACCCAAATTAAAAAAGGAAACAGCAGTATACAGGCTCTGTACTCTGAACAGCAGTATACAGGCGGTGCAAACAAGACAGGGACTGTAGGTTTGTTGTTAAGTAGAATCTGTTTGTAATTTTGAACTGGTATATTTTTAAAGTGTAGCTCCAGCCAAAAAATCTATTTTTAAGCTTTTTGGAAAATGTAGGGAAGGGTTATCATCCCTGTAACATTTGTTTTGCTGTCTGTGCACCTCTTCAGAAGATTTCACCTCACTTTCTGTCCAAATGACATATGTTTTTTGAAAATTTGGGTTTTTTTGTGAAACAAGGATTGGTGATAAAGCATCAGTGGAAAGGAGAAATGTTTTTCCCATATTAACTCTTACAGGAGAGAATTTCCCTTCCTAGGGGTAGATTTCATCTCACTTCCTGTTGTCTCCTTCCGTTTGTAAGTTGGATGTTTGAAAGTAGGGGTCTGCCCTATATACAGTGGCTTGCGAAAGTATTCGGCCCCCTTGAACTGTTCAACCTTTTGCCACATTTCAGGCTTCAAACATAAAGATATAAAATTTAAATTTTTTGTGAAGAATCACCAACAAGTGGGACACAATTGTGAAGTGGAACGAAATCTATTGGATATTTTAAACTTTTTTAGCAATTAAAAAACTGAAAAGTGGTGCGTGCAAAATTATTCGGCCCCTTTACTTTCAGTGCAGAAAACTCACCCCAGAAGTTCAGCGAGGATCTCTGAATGATCCAATGTTGTCCCAAATGACTGATGGTGATAAATAGAATCCACCTGTGTGTAATCAAGTCTCTGTATAAATGCACCTGCTCTGTAATAGTCTCAGGATTCTGTTGAAAGCGCAGAGAGCATCATGAAGACCAAGGAACACACCAGGCAGGTCCGTAATACTGTTGTGGAGAAGTTTAAAGCCGGATTTGGATACAAAAAGATTTCCCAAGCTTTAAACATCCCAAGGAGCACTGTGTAAGCGATCATTTTGAAATGGAAGGAGTATCAGACCATTGCAAATCTACCAAGACCTGGCTGTCCCTCTAAACTTTCAGCTCAGACAAGGAGAAGACTGATCAGAGATGCAGCCAAGAGGCCCATGATCACTCTGGATGAACTGCAGAGAACTACAGCTGAGGTGGGAGAGTCTGTCCATAGGACAACAATCAGTCGTACACTGCACAAATCTGGCCTTTATGGAAGAGTGGCAAGAAGAAAGCAATTTCTCAAAGATATCCATAAAAAGTCTCATCTAAAGTTTGCCACAAGCCACCTGGGAGACACACCAAACATGTGGAAGAAGGTGCTCTGGTCCGATGAAACCAAAATCGAACTTTTTGGCCACAATGCAAAACGATATGTTTGGCGTAAAAGCAACACAGCTCATCACACTCAACACACCATTCCCACTGTCAAACATGGTGGTGGCAGCATCATGGTTTGGGCCTGCTTTTCTTCAGCAGGGACAGGGAAGATGGTTAAAATTGAGGGGAAGATGGATGCAGCCAAATACAGGACCATTCTGGATGAAAACCTGTTGGAGTCTGCAAAAGACCTGAAACTGGGATGGAGATTTATCTTCCAACAAGACAATGATCCCAAACATACAGCAAAATCTACAAAGGAATGGTTCACAAATAAACGTATCCAGGTGTTAGAATGGCCAAGTCAAAGTTCAGACCTGAATCCAATCGAGAATCTGTGGAAAGAGCTGAAAACTGCTGTTCACAAACGCTCTCCATCCAACCTCACTGAGCTCGAGCTGTTTTGCAAGGAAGAATGGGCAAGAATTTCAGTCTCTCGATGTGCAAAACTGATAGAGACATACCCCAAGCGACTTGCAGCTGTAATCGCAGCAAAAGGTGGCTCTACAAAGTATTAACGCAAGGGGGCCGAATAATTTTGCACGCCCCACTTTTCATTTTTTTATTAGTTAAAAAAGTTTCAAAAATCCAAAAGATTTCGTTCCACTTCACAATTGTGTCCCACTTGTTGGTGATTCTTCACAAAAAATAAAAATGTTATATCTTTATGTTTGAAGCCTGAAATGTGGCAAAAGGTTGAAAAGTTCAAGGGGGCCGAATACTTTCGCAAGCCACTGTACTTAGCAGAAATTTGGGCCTTAGGTGTTGTTGTGGCCACAACACTGTAAGCCCTCACAGGGCCCTGCTGTGAAATATTATATCAAGAATTGTAATTACATGCCCCTGTTGAACAGGGGCTGAAAAATTAGGCCTTAGGCACTGGTGCTGGTGCCACAACACTGCAACCCCACACAGATACTCTAGTTGGAATGCAGGAACGAGCCCTGCTGCAAAGTATTGCATCAAAAATTGTAATTACATTCCCCTGTTAAACAGGGGCTGAAAAAGTGGGCCTTAGGCACTGGTGCTGGTGCCACAACATTGCAACCCCTCACAGATACTCTAGTTGGAACGCAGGAATGAGCCCTGCTGCAAAGTATTGCATCAAAAATTGTAATTACATGCCCCTGTTAAACAGGGGCAGAAAAATTGGGCCTTTGGTGGTGGTAGTGGTGCTGGTGTCACAACACTGTAAGTCCTCACTCGCTCTTGGTGGGCGCAGAAACGGGCCCTGCTGTGAAATATTAGATCAAGAATTGTAATTACATGCCCCTGTTGAACAGGGGCTGAAAAATTGGGCCTTAGGCACTGGTGCTGGTGCCACAACACTGCAACCCCTCACAGATACTCTAGTTGGAACGCAGGAACGAGCCCTGCTGCAAAGTATTGCATTAAAAATTGTATTTACACGCCCCTGTTAAACAGGGGCTGAAAAATTGGGCCTTAGGCACTGGTGCTGGTGCCACAGCACTGCAACCCCTCACAGATACTCTAGTTGGAACGCAGGAACGAGCCCTGCTGCAAAGTATTGCATCAAAAATTGTAATTACACGCCAGAGGCTGAAAAATTGGGCCTTAGGCGCTGGTGGCGGTGCCCAGAACCAAAAATGTTCTTACAAGCTGTCATGAGAGGGTTTACCCGTTGGTGGCGCTATTGGCCTCTTGGATCGCAGTACCAGTGTCCACCAGCGGGTGTCTTCCAACACCTGGGTCCTGCAGTAAGAGGTCTCTCCTGCTGGTGGCACTGTTGCATCCCTGGGCCGTAGTACCGGTGTCCACCAGCGGGTGCACTCCGGCAGTGTGGAGCAAACAGCACACACTGCGCTCAGCTGTGACATGAGTTCAATTACCACAGCCTTATAAATACCCAGCAAGCCCTCATAGGCTTGCCTTGGTATCTCTCTCCCTGCATTCTGACCTTGCTGCCTGTTATTTTGACCTTGAGCCTGCATCTGCCTTGTCCGGACCTGACCTGACCTGATCTGATCCAATCCCTATCCTGAGCCCTTCCTGGTCCTGTCCCTTCTGTTCCTGGTTACCTTGGATCCCTGCCCTGTATCCCATCCATCCATCCTCTCCCTGTCCTGTTTGGTTTCCCATCCTTGCCCATCTGCTGACCTCCCTGTGTATGACCTTGGCCTGGCTTTGTTTACGATTCCGGTATATCCATTTACTTGTATATATTGTCGTTTGTAGTGGGTTTGTTGTGTTGGTTTTGCACTGTTTATATTCCTTTTACTTGTCACTTATTTAATAAACACCATTATTTCACTTACATGTGTTTTTGGTCTCCTCTGTGCAGTCCACACGGTCTGGTCAATTAGATTCCCTGACACAAGCTATCAGGGTGATCATTGAGGAGGAAGAGGGTAATTACTCAGGATAGTCACTCAGCATCAGCATAGGCAGTCTTTGAAGGGATCTGAGATTTAAAAAAAAAATATTCGGTTAAATCAGCATCAGGTGCGTGGTAGCTGGTGGTGATCCAAGACTGATTCATTTTTATGAAGGTAAGTCGGTGGACAGACACACCCTGCGATCGGTTACAAAGCCTCCAGCAGCACTGAATGTGCATTCCGAAAGAACGCTGGATGCAGGACAGGCCAGTAGCTCAATTGCATACTGTGCAAGCTCTGGCCAGTGATCCATCCTCAAGACCCAGTAACCCAAAGGATTTTCGGTGGGAAAGGTGTCCAAGTCAGATCTTGCCCCTAGGTATTCCTGCACCATGTAAAACAGATGCTGGCGATGATTGCTGGAACTGATCATACCTTGGGGCTGCGGACTAAAAAATTGTCTGAACGCATCGGTCAGACGGCCACCTTCTCCACCGCTCCTTCTTTGACTGACCGAAGCCTCAGCAACACATTGTCCAGAAACAGGAGTTTGTAACCTCCCAGTCTCTGGGAACGCGTTGCACAGACCTTTCTGCAAGGCCTCCCGAAGATGTTTTATCCTCTGCTCCCTCTGCGACGGCAAGATAAGGTCTGCAACCTTACCCTTGTAATGTGGATCAAGGAGGGTTGCCAGCCAGTATTGGTCCTTCTCCTTGATACCACGAATACGAGGATCCTTACGCACGCTTTGCAGGATCAGGGAGGCCATGCAGCGTAGGTTTGCTGAGGCATTCGGTCCGAAGTCCTCTGGGTCACTAAGGACGACATGGTCGGCAGCCACCTCCTCCCAGCCACGTACAAGTCCATGTGTTTCTTGGGACTGATCCCTTAAAGACTGCTGCTGATGCTGAGTGCCAGGCTCCACCTCCATACTGACACAATCCTCCTCCTTCTCTTCCTGTGTGATCGGCGGGCATGCAGGAACACTGCCTGGATAAAGGGGGCCTTGAGAGCTAAGGAAGTCCTCCTCTTCCTGCCTCTGTTCTGCCTCTGTTCTGCCTTAAGTGCCCTGTCCATTATTCCATGCAGCGTGTGCTCCAACAGGTGGACAAGGGGGACAGTGTCACTGATGCATGCACTGTCACTGCTCACCATCCTCGTGGCCTCCTCAAAAGGTGACGAAAGAGTGCATGCATCCCTGATCATGGCCCACTGGCGTGGGAAAAAAAACAAGCTCCCCTGACCCTGTCCTGGTGCCATAGTCGCACAGGTACTCATTGATGGCCCTCTGCTGCTGTGCAGCCGCTGCAGCATGGCCAACGTTGAGTTCCACCTGGTGGGCATGTCACAGATTAGGCGGTTCTTGGGCAGGTTAAACTCCTTTTGGAGGTCTGCCAGCCGAGCACTGGCATTATATGACCGGCAGAAATGCACACAGACTTTCCTGGCCTGCCTCAGGACATCCTGTAAGCCCGGGTACCTGCCCAAGAACCGCTGCACCACCAAGCTAAGGATGTGAGCCAAACAGGGCACATGGGTCATTTGTCCCTGTCAGAGGGCAGAGAGGAGATTGGTGCCATTGTCGCAAACCACCATTCCTGCCTTAAGTTGGCGTGGCATCAACCACCTCTGAACCTGCCCCTGCAGAGCTGACAGAACCTCTGCCCCAGTGTGGCTCCTGTCCCCCAAGCACACCAGCTCAAGCACCGCATGCAAACTTTTGGCCTGCATACTTGCGTAGCCCCTTGAACGGCTACGGAGCGCCGCTGGTTCCGAGGACAAAGCACAGGAAGAGGCCATGGAGGAAGAAGAAGAGGAAGGGGTGGAGGAGAGAGGTGTGTCACAATCATTAGTAGTGACATTTTGAAGGCGTGGTGGTGGAACAACCTCCAACACTACTGCACCTTGTCCTGCATCCTTCTCAGCTGCCAGCAGAGTCACCCAATGCGTGGTGAAACTTAGGTAACATCCCTGTCCATGCCTGCTGGACCATGAGTCAGTGTTAATATGCACCTTACCGCTGACCGCCCTGTCCAGCGAGGCATGGACATTTGCCTTCCACATGCCGGTAGAGAGCCGGAATCCCCTTCCATGAGAAAAAGTGGCGTTTGGGTACCTGCCACTGAGGAACCGCACATTTCACAAACTCACGGAAGGGGGCAGAGTCTACCAACTGAAAAGGCAGCAGTTGAAGTGCTAGCAATTTTGCCAAGCTAGCATTCAACCGCTGGGCATGTGGATGGCTGGGAGTGAACTTCTTTCGGCGGTGCAGCAGCTGGGGCAGGGAAATTTGCCTGGTACAATCTGATGTCAGTGTACCGAAAGCAGATTGCCCACAAGTACTTGGCTGTGACACACCTAATTCTACACCTTCATTCCTCTCAGTTCAGGTCTCAGAGAGGACTGAAGGTATAGTGGGGTTGGAGATCTCAGCTGATGAGGAGCAAGGAGAGGTCCTCTTTTTTTCTTTGGTATGGGTTTTTAGATACGCTTGCCAATGAACTGCATGGCAGGTCAACATATGTCTGGTCAAGCATGTGGTGCCCAAGCGGGAGATGTTTTGGCCACGCGAGATACGCTTGAAACATATGTTGCAAAAAGCAGCAGTGCGATCTGATGCACTCATCTCAAAAAAGGCCCACACTAAAGAACTTTTGGAATAATGCGCAGAGACAGCAGCGCCCTGCACATGCGGAGCTTTGGGGTGTGATGCAGTCAGTGTGCTGCCCTTAGGCTGGCCCCTGGAGGGCATCCTGCCTCGTTGGTGATGTGCCTCCTCCTCCTCCTCCACCTCCTCTCTCCTATCAGGCACCCACGTTGAGTCAGTGACCTCAGCATCCCCTCCCTCCTCATCACTGGAGCAAACCTGGCAGTATGCTGCAGCAGGGGGAGCATGAATGCCAGATTGCTGTCCTTCTTGGGCACCCCCTCTGTCCGTGCTCACGTTACTGCCTTCATCTAGCTCAGTATCATCATCAGAGCCTTCTAAACGCTGGGCATCCTCCTGGAGCATGTACCCAACACTGTGGTCAAACAGTTTGAGGGACTCCTCAGGAGGACATGGTGGGGCTAGGGAAGGAGTCACTGATGCCATTGAGCCAAGGGAAGAGGCCGCGTTGGCAGCTGCTTTGCCAGACAAAGTACCCTGAGCATGGGTGAGAGAGGATGAGGAGGATGAGGACGGCTTGGTCATCCACTCAACCAAGTCTTCCGCATGTTGCGACTCAACACGGCCAGCTGCCGAAAAAAACGCCAAGCGTGTCCCACGGCCACGTGCTGATGAGGATGCACCGTGTCAACGACCAGCACTGTTGCCTCTAGACACAGAGCCTGCTTGCCCTCTTTTATTGGCTTTTTATTGGCTTGTGACTGTCTGCCTCTTCTTGTTGGCCTTCCAGACATACTAATGGCCTGTAGCTGCACTAAGCTGGGATATATATATATATATATATATATATATATATACTGATACTGCAGCTAGCAAAATCAACTGCCTGCCTGTAGCATGAGAACACCACCAACCTTCTACAGGTAGCTTTAGCTGAACACTGTGCAGATCTCGCAAAAAAATAACTTGTAGCTTATTTAGCTGCCGGTGGTAGTGATAGGATCAGAAAAACACCACCAACCTTCTACAGGTAGCGTTAGCTGAACACTGTGCAGAACTCGCAAAAAAATAACTTGTAGCCTATTTAGCTGCCTGCGGTAGTGATAGGATCAGGAAAACACCACCAACCTTCTACAGGTAGCTTTAGGTGAACACTGTGCAGAGCTTGCAAAAAACGAACTTGTAACCTTTTTAGCTGCCTGCGGTAGTAATAGGATCAGGAAAACACCACCAACCTTCTACAGGTAGCTTCAGCTGAACACTGTGCAGAGCTCACACTACAATAACTTGTAGTTTTAGCTGAACACTGTGCAGAGCTCGCAAAAAACTAACTTGTAGCTAATTTAGCTGCCTGCGGTAGTGATAGGATCAGGAAAACACCACCAACCTTCTACAGGTAGCTTTAGCTGAACACTGTGCAGAGCTCGCAAAAAAATAACTTGTAGTTTATTTAGCTGCCTGCGGTAGTGATAGGATCAGGAAAACACCACCAACCTTCTACAGGTAGCTTTAGCTGAACACTGTGCAGAGCTCGCAAAAAACTAACTTGTAGCTTATTTAGCTGCCTGCGGTAGTGATAGGATCAAGAAAACACCACCAACCTTCTACAGGTAGCTTTAGCTGAACACTGTGCCGAGGTCGCACTACACTAACTTGTAGTTTTAGCTGAACACTGTGAGGAGGACGCACTACACTAACTTATAGCTTTAGCTGAACACTGTGAGGAGGACACATTACCCTAACTTGTAGCTTTAGCTGAACACTGTGCAGAGGTCACACTAAACTAACTTGTAGCTTTAGCTGAACACTGTGAGGAGGACGCACTACACTAACTTGTAGTTTTAGCTGAACACTGTGCAGAGGTGACACTAAACTAACTTGTAGATTTAACTGAACACTGTGAGGAGGACGCACTACACTAACTGTAAATAGTCTAGCTGCCTGACTGTGGTACTAATAGGATCAAAAGAACACCAGCAATTTTCTTCAGGTAGCTGTAAGTACTGTAACAAGACAAGCCTGCCTGTCAGTAGGAAGATAACAGGAACGGATCTAGCTAAACTGAATACAGTGTGTATATATAAATATATATATATATATATATATATATATATATATATATATATATATATATATATATATATATATATATATATTTATACAACACCTGGGATACATATATATACACAATACACTGTAAGTGCAGCTAACTCACTGACTGTCCTGCCTAATCTATCTAACTTAAATCAAATGACACTGTCTCTCTGTCTATCTCTTTCAACGCCGGAACACACACTACACAGGGCCGCCGTGCAGGCGGTCTTATATAGTGTGGGGCGTGTACTAAATCCCCTGAGCCATAATTGGCCAAAGTCTCCTGGGCTTTGGCCAATTACGGCTCTCTGTTGAGACGCCGCTGTGATTGGCCAAGCATGCGGGTCATAGTGCATGCTTGGCCAAGCTTCAGCCAGCAATGCACTGCGATGCCGCAGTGAATTATGGGCCGTGACGCGCCACATGAATTTGGCGCAAACGGCCCATATCGTTTGCAATTCGGTGAACGGGCGAACAGACGATGTTCGAGACGAACATGGGTTTGACTCGAACACGAAGCTCATCCCTAGTTCCCGCTAACCTCCATGAGACCCAAACTCTGGCGTCTAGACAGCTCTCTCCTCACAGACCCGACACACATCAAGAGATTAAACGATTGCTTGTCATACTATTTCCAAGAGAATGCTTCCCCAGACACTGACCCGCTGACCCTCTGGGCAGCTCATAAGTGTGTTATTAGGGGGGAATTACTATCACTTGCTGCACAGCAGCGTAAAGCCAGGCAAGCAACTATATCCAAACTGTCAGAAAAAATTCACTCTCTGGTACAGAAACACAAGCAATCGCTAGCGGATCAATCCCTTCAGGAGTTGTTGAAAGCCAGAGAGGATCTCCTTGAGGAAATAGGGAAGTCAACCAAACGTAAATTTGCCCTAGCACAAAGAATCTTCTACGAATTTGGGAATAAATCCAGTAGAATGCTCGCCAGAGCCCTCTAATCCAAAAATATGAACTCAACCATTCACTCCATTGTGGACCCCTTAGGAAACAAGATAGTGTCCTCAAACGGTATAGCAGATCAGTTTAGACTATTCTTCTCCAAACTTTATAATTTAAATGCCCAACCACAGAAGGACCCACCTAGAGACAGAAAACAACTGATAGAAGAATTCCTAACGCAATTTAGTCCTTGCCCCATTTCCTCCAACCAGGCTAACGATTTAGACAAGCCCCTCACGCGGAAAGAGATTACGGAGGCCCTTAAGCAAATTAAACCGAGCCCTGGCCCAGATGGCTTATCAGTCAGTTACTACAAAACCTTCCCAGAGACTCTCATACCTTAGTTCCTAAAAACCTTCAACTTCCTACACACACAACCTGACAAGTGCAAAGACCTCTTGGAGGCCCACATTGTGATGATTCCAAAACCGGGCAAAGGTGCCAACATAGTCTCTAATTATAGACCTGTATCACTCATAAATGTAGATGTAAAACTCTACGCGAAGATACTGGTGAATCGCATACTACCCCTACTCCCTTCCCTGATTTCTTTAGATCAAGTAGGATTCACCCCCGGTCATGAGGCTAGGGATAACACCCTGAAGGCAATTAACATCCATCATTGGCTATCATCTTCCAAAACGCCAGGATTCTTCCTTTCACTTGATGCGGAGAAGGCGTTCGACAGAGTGGCCTGGGACTACATGTGAGAAGTATTACGTAAAATAGGGTTTAAAGAGCGTATGCTACAATACATTCTAGCCCTATACTCGTCCCCAACTGCAAAAATCAGGATTAACGGCCACCTGTCGGATGCCTTCTCCATGTCGAACGGAAACAGACAGGGATGCCTGCTCTCCCTCATCATCTTCATACTCACAATGGAACCCATACTCCACAAGATTAGGTCCAATCAAGACATTAAAGGGGTGAACATTGCCAACACCCAACACAAAATAGCAGCATATGCAGATGACATCATCCTATTCCTTACGGACCCCATTACCACACTTCCCAACCTCTTAAAGGAATTATCCTTCTTCAGAGATCTCTCCAACTTACAAATCAACTTCGCCAAATCTAAGGCCCTTAACATATCTTTATCTGACTCTCTAGTCAACCTATGCAAAATTAACTTTCCATTTGGTTGGAAGGCACAATCTATCACATACCTAGACACTCAGTTACTGTCCAAGCTCACTGACTTCTACCCTAAAAACTTTCTCCCCATTCTGAAAACAATACAGACAGACCTCCAAAAATGGAACAGAAATAATTTTTCATGGTTTGGGAGGGGGGCGGTCATAAAAACATCCTCCCCAGACTCCTTTACTTACTTCAAACAATCCCAATCAAACTACCGCCTTCATTCTTTTCCACTTATAAAAGATTGTGCATACACTTTATCTGGGCAGACAAATACCCACGAGTAAGTTGGGATAAACTAGTGTTCCCTAAAATTAAAGGGGAAATAGGCCTCCCTGATGTACAAAAATATTACTGGTCATGCCATTTAGCGAGAATCATAGATTGGCACTTACATACTAAAAATAAAGCATGGATAAATGTAGAAGAGGCGTTCTCATCTGTACCTATTCACCCCCTACCTTGGATAAACCCACATAAGATCCCAAGAGACTGTAGGTCACATACCTTGACAAACGCCACGCTACAAATCTTTCGCATAGCTTTTAAAAAAGTATTGCCTCTTCCCCGGCCCACTGATGCCGCTGGATCGAAACCCGGACTTTCCCCCAGGAATCATATCACTTACTAACAATAGCAACTTATCACAACATTCAATTAGAGCGGAATCCTTCTTTGACAAGGGGAAATTAATACCCTTCCAAACCATCCCAACCCGATTCCCTGATCTGGACATCCCTTACTTTAAATATCTTCAAATAAGACACTTCCTACAGAGCTCTTCCTCACAGTCCCTTTGGTTCAGAGACCACACACCGTTTGAAGCCATCTGCACGAGAAATGATCCCCAAAGACACATTGTCTCAGATATCCACTCACTCTTGTTCTCAGACACGCAAACCGCTAATGAAGCGACATGCCAAAGATGGGAAAGAGAACTAGCCATAGACCTAACCCATGAGGATTGGCACAACATATATACTCACATTCACAAAGGTTCTCAAAATGTCTCTGCACAAAAAAATGGGTATAAAATTTATTCTAGGTGGTACAGGACCCCAGACAGAATACATAAGTTTCACCCCAGTGTCCCTCGACTTTGTTGGAGATTTAATTCCGCTCACGGTTCATTACTCCATATCTGGTGGGAGTGCCCCCTAATCCAACCATACTGGACTGAAATTCATCGTCTTACTTCTCAGATCACAACTTACACACCTGATTTCAAAGCAGCTCAATACCTCCTACACCACACATCCATACCACAATCTGCATATAAAAAATCTCTTACCCTACACCTCATAAATGCAGCGAAACTATGCATCCCCATACATTGCCGATCGACCACAACCCCCAACACATCAGAATGGCTCCATAGAATAGGGAGAATAGCAGAGATGGAAAATCTCATCCATCAGGCCCGCGATACCCCCACTAAATTCTCTACAACTTGGGCATGCTGGTTACTTTTTAAAGAATCGACAGAATACAAAAATATCTTCTCAAACTCTCCATAGCTTGACCTAGAGGACTATATACGACGTAAAATGATTGAACTCTTGAAACTACTCCCAACAATGACCAGGCTCCTTCCCTCCCATTCCTTTCCCTTCCCCTCCCTTTACCTTCCTAATCCCCATATACATTTGTTTCCTACACAGACAGATCCCAGACAAGGAACATCATATTAAAAACCCATGAACAGTAAAAGGACTTACCCACCAAACATGTGAGGCTTTACCTTACACAAACAAAGACCGAGAGACTGACCTATCTAAGATATAACTTCTATGGAACATAGTCCTCACCCGCGCACAGTTAGTTCCCATTAGGGATGCGTGTGGATGAGACATGATACTCGGTCTCACGGATTGACTTGCTACTCCACGTTCATATGAGCTCACTCATAAACCTTAGAACCCAATTGATCGCCTAACGGCATTTCCAAGGTCCAAGTAATCCTTAATAATTTTTTTTTTTTTATGTGTACCACTTTGACCTCTGATCATTATTTCTCCTTTACTTCATGTTCCCGTTGTAATTATCGCTATATATGATTGTTCCTAATGCATCTTCTGAATGTATTATTGTCCGGTTCCTTATCTTACTATTTGTAATCTGCAATTTCTTTAATAAAAAATATTTGATAAAAATAAAAGAAGTTGGAATAAATAGTTCAATCACAGTGATTGCGGAAGATACAAAGCTAAGTAGAGTAATAACTTCAAGACAATATTACTTTGCAAGAAGACCTTGATAAAATAGAGGTGTAAGCAGCTATATGGCAGATAAGATTTAACGTGGTTGTAAAGCCAATTTATTTTTGTAATAATATAAAAGAGTACCGTATATACTCGAGTATAAGCTGACCCGAATATAAGCCGAGGCACCTAATTTTACCACACAAAACTGGAAAAACGTATTGATTCGAGTATAAGCCTAGGGTGAGAAATGCGCAGCTACTGTAAGTGGAAAAGAGGGTCAACAATGCCCATTTGCAGCCTCACTGTGCCCATTTGCAGCCATAGGTCCTCTGAACTTCAAACTCGGTAGTTAAGGGCTCCTAGATGCCCCCTAGCTGCATCCAAAATTTGGGGTCTCTGGACCCAAAGGGTCCCGAAATGACATTGCTGCAGATGGACACAGTTGACTGACTTTGGGGCCCCATATCTCAGGGCCACTTGGTGCTAGGAACCTCAAATTTGGAGTGCAAACCCAGTTGAACTATCACTACAAGCATTTTTCTGCACCGACTTTAGGGCCCCGTATCTCAGGGCTACTTGGTGCTAGGATATGTTGTAGTGATAGTTCCACTGGGTTTGCACACCAAATTTGGGGTTCCTAGCACCAAGTGGCCCCGAGATACGGGGCCCCAAAGTCGGTTCAGAAAATGTCATTCTCTGCTGCAGAAAAGTGCTTGACTTGAGTATAAGCCGAGGGGGGCATTTTCAGAACAAAAAAATGTGCTGCAAAACTCAGCTTATACTCGAGTATATACGGTACATACTTACCTGCTCTGTGCAATGGTTTTACAAACAGAACAGAGAAGAAATGCAGCCGGTCACAGTGCTGGATTAATAGAGGATTCAGGTGTGAAAAAAATACCCTAATGCCTAATTCCTAAGGGAATTTATTAAGATAAAAATGTTTTTTTTTTTTTTTAAACTTTTACCACATTAATATTTAAAAATGTAAAGTAATGCTGTTGGGAGGCAAAATTAGGAATGCAAGTTACTTACTGGGTGGGAAAGAATCTGGGGGTTCTAGTAGATGATAGACTCATCAATAGCATGCAAAGGCAAGCTGCAGCAAACAAGGTAAGCAGACTATTAGTATGCATTAAAAAGGATGTTTACTCATGACATAAAACTGTAGTTCTATCACTTTACAAAACTCTGGTTCGATCACATCTTGAGCATGCAGTCCTGTTTTGGTCAATAATCCTCAGAAAGGATGTCCCTGAACTGGTGAGAGTCCAGAAAGGTGCAACACAGCTACTGAGGGGGCTGGAGAACCTCAGTTATGAGGAATGACTACAAACATTAAACTTATTCTCCCTGGAGAAGAAATGCTTAGAGAGGATATGATCGGAATATACAAATCTTTAAATGGTGACTAGCATTAGGAGGAAAATGGTGAATAGCATTGGGGAAAAAAAAAAAAAATAATATATCTAAGATCTCTAAAGAAGACACACAGCCACACAATAAAGGTGGACGACAAGTGGTTAAGGCTGGATTCACACTTATGCAAAATGAATGCGGGTTTCTCCTCATCCAATTCACATGACAGGAGAGCATGACCGGCTCTCAATGGAGCCGGTTCACACATCTCCGGGATGGCTGTAGAGCGAATTGCACAAGGGTCCTGTGCATTTTTGGCTCTGTTTCAGGTCTGAATTCAAGCAAAAATGTGGGCCTGATTCGTCCCTGAAATGGAGAACAGGGACGCACTAGACCCTTGCTGTCAGCTGCATCTGTTTTAGGTGTGAACCCAGCCTCAGTATTAAACTATACGTTTTTTTTTTTACTGTGGAGCTCCCTTCCACAGTTAGTGGTGACAGCTAAAAGTCTATATAAATAAAAAAAAATTAGATGTGTTTCTTAGTGAATGCAATGTCAAGGGATATTGAAAATGGTAGTGACATAAACACACACACAGACACTCAGCTTGAACTGAATGGACTGGTGTCTTTTTTTCAACCTTATCAACTATGTAACATTCTTAAAACCTAACTCTGGAAAAAATAAAAATATAATACATTTTTATACAATATACTGTATATAATTTTTCTCTCTCAACCTACTGTATATACGGTATGTCATGCAAAAAGATTGTTCTTAACTACTGCAACTCACAATCATCTCAATATGCAAGTATAGGCGCAAACACTGGAGATGGTAATAAAAGAACAACAACACAGTAAACCACACCTCCCCCTGGTATTTAGAAACAAAATTATATATATATATATGCGTACATCGATGGATTCAAAAAAGAACAAAAGCACTAATAAGGTAGTAGCAAGATGTATAAAAATATATACAATACAGTCAATCAATGGGTCCAGGGGTCCAAAGGAACAGAATGATAATGTTAAATCCACAGGTAGGGCTGCCTTCACTATGAACTGAAACCAAATTCCAAATCCTAGAAGAAACAAAAGAAAGAAAGGCGCCTCTGGGTGTAGACTTAAAACAGTTTATTGGATAAAAATAGTAGCGGTCACACTCACATAGGTGAAGTCATCAAAGGCATGTGTAGTAAGCAGACCATAAAGCATCATCCATCATAGGGAAATGGGTCAGATCGGTCTATCCTCCTGATACTCGGCTGGGAGCTCTGCCCGTGTGTGGAGTGGAGTACCGCTGAGAATGGTAAGGGCCGGCCACAGCGGTGACACATATAACCAGAACCAAAGCTGAAGGCGATGACAAGGATCTGGATACACAGGAAGAGAAACACAGCAACCGGCGAGGAGGAGTGACGTCACTGAAAGAGCGACGCGTTGCGGGGCGTACGGGCTGCGATAACGTGACAGCCGCGCCCCTTCATCAGGCTATAGGTGGATGGGGATGGATGCCATAAAAACAGAAGGAAGAAGGAGGGGCCAGGGCAAGAGGTGCAGTGATAGGCCAGAGTGAACAGGAAGAGAAGGGGAGGAAGACCGGAACTACAGGCCGAAGTGTCAGCAGTGAAGTAAAGGAAAACGATGAAATAAAAAATATATATAAATGATAAAAAATGGTAAAAGAGAAAGAAACCGGCCGAACAATACAAATTAGCAAAGAAATTATAATATATAAGCAATGTGGAATAAGGGAGGGGGGAGGGGGGGGGGGAGAGGGGGAGGGGGATGTTCTAATCACATATGTCTCCACCACACACACGACAAGCCTCCTTCCAGCATAATCAAGTAAAAGATATATATATATGAAGAAATATATATACACATATATATAAATACATAAAATAGGATATGTGTGCGTGTAGGCGTAAACACGCAAGACACGCACACATATAACTCAAAAACTAAAATTGATATGGTCCAATATGGGACCTGATAGACATATAAATCATATAAAACTGGGAAAAGGATGGTAGAAACTACTGTTAAAAGCAAAGATAAAATGATGGAAAAAATAAAATAATAAAAACAATGGGGGGTAATTATTTTCATAGAATGGTGGAAATCTCAATACATTCATTAATTCCTCCTGGCGACAAAGCATCTAAAGTATAAATCCAAAAGGTTTCGCGGGCACAGAGCTTCTTAAACCTTTCGGCAGGGGAAAGAGATTTGGGGATCTGTTCGATCACCCAAACTTTAAGACCTACTGTAGAGCTCTGATGAGCCACCGTGAAGTGTCTCGGGACACTATGCGGATCTGTGCCACCTTCAATAAGCACAGAAGGCTTATTGAAGGTGGCACAGATCCGCATAGTGTCCCGAGACACTTCACGGTGGCTCATCAGAGCTCTACAGTAGGTCTTAAAGTTTGGGTGATCGAACAGATCCCCAAATCTCTTTCCCCTGCCGAAAGGTTTAAGAAGCTCTGTGCCCGCGAAACCTTTTGGATTTATACTTTAGATGCTTTGTCGCCAGGAGGAATTAATGAATGTATTGAGATTTCCACCATTCTATGAAAATAATTACCCCCCATTGTTTTTATTATTTTATTTTTTCCATCATTTTATCTTTGCTTTTAACAGTAGTTTCTACCATCCTTTTCCCAGTTTTATATGATTTATATGTCTATCAGGTCCCATATTGGACCATATCAATTTTAGTTTTTGAGTTATATGTGTGCGTGTCTTGCGTGTTTACGCCTACACGCACACATATCCTATTTTATGTATTTATATATATGTGTATATATATTTCTTCATATATATATATCTTTTACTTGATTATGCTGGAAGGAGGCTTGTCGTGTGTGTGGTGGAGACATATGTGATTAGAACATCCCCCTCCCCCTCTCCCCCCCCCCCCCCCCCTCCCCCCCTCCCTTATTCCACATTGCTTATATATTATAATTTCTTTGCTAATTTGTATTGTTCGGCCGGTTTCTTTCTCTTTTACCATTTTTTATCATTTATATATATTTTTTATTTCATTGTTTTCCTTTACTTCACTGCTGACACTTCGGCCTGTAGTTCCGGTCTTCCTCCCCTTCTCTTCCTGTTCACTCTGGCCTATCACTGCACCTCTTGCCCTGGCCCCTCCTTCTTCCTTCTGTTTTTATGGCATCCATCCCCATCCACCTATAGCCTGATGAAGGGGCGCGGTTGTCACGTTATCGCAGCCCGTACGCCCCGCAACGCGTCGCTCTTTCAGTGACGTCACTCCTCCTCGCCGGTTGCTGTGTTTCTCTTCCTGTGTATCCAGATCCTTGTCATCGCCTTCAGCTTTGGTTCTGGTTATATGTGTCACCGCTGTGGCCGGCCCTTACCATTCTCAGCGGTACTCCACTCCACACACGGGCAGAGCTCCCAGCCGAGTATCAGGAGGATAGACCGATCTGACCCATTTCCCTATGATGGATGATGCTTTATGGTCTGCTTACTACACATGCCTTTGATGACTTCACCTATGTGAGTGTGACCGCTACTATTTTTATCCAATAAACTGTTTTAAGTCTACACCCAGAGGCGCCTTTCTTTCTTTTGTTTCACAATCATCTCATTTTTATTTAGCATGCTCACTGCAACACCGTGGGTACCAGTCCTCATGTGGTGCATTAATTTTGGCATGTCAGACTCCTCCTCTCAGAAGTACTTGAATTGTGGTGCCTGCTAGGTGTATTTATTTATATATGCGTGTGTCCGTGTGTGTATCTGTGTATGTATGTATATATGTATATGTATACATAGTATGGAAACAAATATCACATTTTGGGTAAGGAAGACATTGTCCATAACTATAAATCCCCAAAATAATTTGTAACCTGCATTAAGCATACAATAAGCAAGTCTAAATATATATTTTATTTAAATGGGTACCCCAGCAGCCTTAAAGTGGATGTAAACCCAATTCATAAAATTTGAACTAGGCACAAATATAGTATTCCACAAAAGCGAGTACGCCCCTCAAATTTTTGTAAATATTTTATTATATCTTTTTATGTGACAACACTGAAGAAATGACACTTTGCTACAATGAAAATTAGTGAGTGTACAGCTTGTATAACAGTGTAATTTTGCTGTCCCCTCAAAATAACTCAACCATTAATGTCTAAAATGCTGGCAACAAAAGTAAGTACACCCCTAAGTGAAAATGTCCAAATTGGGCCCAAAGTATCAATATTTTGTGTTGCCACCATTATTGTCCAGCACTGCCTTAATCCTCTTGGGCATGGAGTTCCCCAGAGCTTCACAGGTTGCCACTGGAGTCTTCTTCCACTCCTCCATGACGACATCACGGAGTTGGTGGATGTTAGAGACCTTTCGCTTCTCCATGTTCCATTTGAGGATGCCCCACAGATGCTCAATAGGGTTTAGATCTGGAGATATGCTTGGCCAGTCCATCACCATTACCCACAGCTCCTTTAGCCTGTAAGTGGTTGTCTTGTAGGTGTGTTTGGGGTCGTTATCATGTTGGAATACTGCCCTGCGGCCCAGTCTCCAAAAGGGGGGGATCATTCTCTGCTTCAGTATGTCACAGTACATGTTTGCATTCAGTGTTCCCTCAATGAACTGTAACTCCCCAGTGCCGGCAGCACTCATGCAGCCCCAGACCATGACACTCCCACCACCATGCTTGACTGTAGGTAAGACACACATGTTTTTGTACTCCTCACCTGGTTGCTGCCACACACGCTTGACACCATCTGAATCAAATAACTTTATCTTGGTCTCATCAGATCACAGGACATGGTTCCAGTATTCCATGTCCTTAGTCCGCTTGTCTTCAGCAAACTGTTTGTGGGCTTTCTTATGCATAATCTTTAGAAGAGGCTTCCTTCTGGGATGACAGCCATGCAGACCAATTTGATGCAGTGTGTGGCATATGGTCTGAGCACTGACAGGCTGACCCCCCACCCCTTCAACCTCTGCAGCAATGCTGGCAGCACTCATACGTTTATTTCGCAAAGACAACCTCTGATTATGACGGTGAGCATGTGCATGCAACTTCTTTGGTCAAACATGGCAAGGTCTGTTCTGAGTTGAACCTGTCCTGTTAAACCTCTGTATGGTCTTGGTCACCGTGGTACAGCTCAGTTTCAGGGTCTTAGCAATCTTCTTATCACAAGTCACATGACACCAGGGAGGGAGAATGGCTAATTGGGCCCAATTTGGACATGTTCACTTAGGGGTGTATTCACTTTTGTTGCCAGCAGTTTAGACATTAATGGCTGTATGTTGAGTTATTTTGAGGGCACGGCAAATTTACACTGTTATACAAGCTGTACACTCACTACTTTACATTGTAACAAAGTGTCATTTCTTTAGTGTTGTCACATGTAAAGATATAATAAAATATTTACAAAAATGTGAGGTTTGTACTCACTTTTGTGAGATACATATCTGCACTGTTACATATCTGCACTGTTTTCCTATCTCTCTTAAAAGCACTAAGTCCCGTGGCTTTCTCTTGCTACCTTCTTCTGTTATGATGATAACTTCTCCATCACAGGTGATAAAAGCAGCCTGAATTTTATCACCTGTGATGGAGGTTTCTATAAATAGATTAGCAGAGAGCTTGACATCAATATATTTTTTTTTTATTGATGTCATATAAAAAAGAAACAAGGAGAATTCTCCAGTTTAAGGTGAGCAATACAATGTTTAAATTTGAAGGAGAATACAAAAAAGAATTGTGTGTATACAGGACTCACAATAATATGTAACTAGGGTATACAAAAGCACACAGTACTAAAGAATATAGTAAAATAATCATAGAGAAAATGATTACAAGTAAGCTGGAGACAGACACGAAAGTCTCGAAGTTTCACTTTACCAGTGATATAAGATAGTTGGAGGGAGAAAGGGTCTATATACAGTGCACAGTCAGTGTAGAATATATATACAGTACATATACAGTGCAGGCAGTCTAGTATATATCAGTGCAGCCAAATCTATATATATATATCTATATATATAGATATATATATATATATATCTATATCTATATATATAGATATAGATATATATCTATATCTATATATATAGATATAGATATATATAGATATATAGCTATATATATATCTATATATATATAGATTTATATATCTATCTATATATATATATATATATATATATATATATATATATATATATATATATATATATATTAGGGATGAGCTTTGAGTTTGAGTTAAACTCATGTTCGACTCACACATCGGCTGTTCGCGAACAATTTGGGGTGTTCGCGGCATTTTCGAAAGCCGCGGAACACCCTTTAAAAGTCTATGGGAGAAAATAAAAGTGCTAATTTTAAAGGCACTTCAATGCACTGTATTATATACTCTGCACTGCACTGTATAATATAGATATTAGGGGTGAGCTGAACACCCCCCTGTTCGGTTCGCACCAGAACATGCGAACAGGCAAAACATTTGTTCGAACACGCGCATACTGTTAAAATCTATGGGACACGAACATGAATAATCAAAAGTGCTAATTTTAAAGGCTTATATGCAAGTTATTATCATAAAAAGTGTTTGCATGTATCAATGCAAAGAGAAGTTTTAAAAATGGCCCTTTTTTCGGGAGCAGTGATTTTAATAATGCTTAAAGTGAAACAATAAAAGTGTAATAATGTTTTCCGTGTTTAGAACAGTCTGACAGCAAAATTACATTTCAAAGGAAAAAAAGTAATTTAAAACTACTCGCTGCTAATAATGAATTGCTGGTCCGACAATACACATAAAAGTTCATTGAATATGGCATAAATATGGCATGGGAATTCCCCACAGGGGACGTCAGAGGGGGCGGGGTCACCCGTTACATAACGGGTGACCCCGCCCCCCTCTGACGTCACGGGGAATGCCACAGGGAAGTCCCTGTCAAGTCCCCGTGCGTCAGAGGGGGGCAGGGTCACCGGGTGGCCCAGCCCTCCGTTATTGAAGAACTGTCAGAAGAGGAGATGCGTCACACAGCGGGAGCCTCCCATCATGCTGGATGCGGAGCGGCCCAGAAGACGAAGGGAAGAAGACGCCGCAGAGGAGATGCTGGACGAGAACACCGGTGGAAGGACCAGAAGAACCAGAAGAACCACAAGAATAAGATGCAGGAAGAAACCGAAGGAAGATAGAAGATAGAAGATAGAAGAAAGAAGATAGAAGATAGAAGAAGCATTTAAATAAAGGAATTGCCAAAAACAGTCTCTTGTAATTTTTAACATTTTTAACATTTTTTTGGGAAATGGTAGAGGTACTTTTGTACCCCCTCACCATTTCGCACAGGGGGGAGGGCCGGGATCTGGGGGTCCCCTTGTTAAAGGGGGCTTCCAGATTCCAATAAGCCCCCCGCCCGCAGACCCCTACAACCACTGGGCAAGGGTAGTGGGGATGAGGCCCTTGTCCCCATCAACATGGGGACAAGGTGCTTTGGGGGGCTACCCCAAAGCACCCTCCCAATGTTGAGGGCATGTGGCCTGGTATGGTTCAGGAGGGGGGGTGCTCTCTCGTCCCCCCTCTTTTCCTGTGGCCTGCCAGGTTGCATGCTCAGATAAGGGTCTGGTATGGATTTTTGGGGGGACCCCACGCCATTTTTTCAAAAAATGTTGCCGCGGGGTTCCCCTTAAAATCCATACCAGACCTGAAGGGTCTGGTATAGATTTTGAGGGGGACCCCACACCATTTTTTTTTTACATTTTGGCCGGGGGTTTCCCTTAATATCCATACCGGACCTGAAGGGCCTGGTATGGAATTTAGGGGGACCCCCCACGTCATTTTTTTTTAAATTTTGGTTCGGGGTTCCCCTGTGGGGAAATCCCATGCTGTTTTTATCAATGAACTTTTATGTGTATTGTCTGACCGGCAATTCATTAATAGCCGCAAGTAGTTTTAAATTACTTTTTTTCCTTTAAAATGTCATTTTGCTGTCAGACTGTTCTAAACACGGGAAACATTTTTACAGGCATACTATAGACACCTCCCAGGTACGAAATTTAAAGGAATATTACACTTTTATTGTTTCACTTTAAGCATTATTAAAATCACTGCTCCCGAAAATAGCGGCTGTTTTTAGAACTGTTTTTTGCATTGATCCATGTCCCCTGGGGCAGGACCCAGGTCCCCAAACACTTTTTGTGACAATAACTTGCATATAAGCCTTTAAAATTGTTCTGGTGTGAACCGAACAGGGGGGTTCAATGTTCAATCATCCTTAATATATACCGTATTTATCGGCGTATAACACCCACTTTTTTCCCCTTAAAATCAGGGGAAAATCGTGGGTGCGTGTTATACGCCGATCCCCGCTGATCCACGCTAATTGTGAACTATCGGCGGCGATCGTCGCCGACATTGACATAGCGAGTAGTTTTAAATATGTCGCCGCGGAGTTCGGAGGGACTCGGCGGAGCTGAACGAGCGCCACAGTGAGCCGAGATACACATAGTCGAGTGTATTCGGCTCTTTCCGGCGCCGCTCGCAGTCACGCCCAGTCCCGCCATTGGACCTGTGTTATGTCCATCATAGGGCGGGACTGGGCGGGACTGTGAGCGGCGGCGGAAAGAGCCGAATACACTCGACTATGTGTATCTCGGCGCCGTTTGTTCAGTTCCGCCGGCGCCAAGTCCCTCCAAACTCCGTGGCGCCATATTTAAAACTAAAGGCAGCTATGTGTATGTCGGCGGCGATCATGGACACTGGGGGCAAGCATGGACACTGGGGGCAAGCATGGACACTGGGGGCAAGCATGGAAACTGGGGGCAAGCATGGACACTGGGGGCAAGGCTGCACTGACCAGGCTGCACTGAGGCAAAGCTGCACTGACAAGGCTGCACTGGGGCAAAGCTGCACTGACAAGGCTGCACTGGGACAAGGCTGCACTGGGGCAAAGCTGCACTGACAAGACTGCACTGGGGCAAAGATGCACTGACAAGACTGCACTGGGTCAAGGCTGCACTGACAAGGCTGCAATGACACTAACAAGGCTGCAGATGAACACTGATGAGGCTGCATTGATGGGCATTTTAATGTAAGTTTTTTTTCCTTAAACTTCCCTCCTAAAAGTTTTTTTCCTTAAAATTCTCTCCTAAACTTGGGGTGCGTGTTATACGCCGGCGCGTGTTGTATGCCGATAAATACGGTATATTATACAGTGCAGTTCAGAGTATATAATACAGTGCAAACAACAAAAGACACTCACATGAGTGTAGATGGGTAGGCCGCACACCCCATAAAGTGCATAAAAAATGCGAAAACCCCCTATCGGGGCTTTAAAGCAGCCAATGAAATGCAATATAAGTAGTTCAATTCATTCAATTTTATTGGTACAAAAAATATGAATAATATATTAAAAAAGACAATGAGAATAAGTACTGACTATTAGAGTCAGGACATGAACTGAATATGGCGTACAGTTGCAGCGGACAAGGAATACAATTAAAACCAATGCAAAACACAATGTGCCAAAGGGCAACCAACGTTTTCACAGGTGTTGAATCCTTAAAAATGAGATAACAATAGACAATGCCTATAAAATAAGGGCAATATACAATACGGTGTATGTGGAACAACAAAGGTTGTATGTGTGAATCCTGATGCGTTTCGACCCTTCCCGGGTCTTCTTCAGAGGATGGTTGTCCACTGTAAAAAGGTCAACATGTATCAAACATAGCATCAAACTCAACAATAGCAAACCTATACATGTATACCAAATAATGTAGCTGCCCAGGCCGCATAATTACCTATTGCAGAATTTTTGGCGTTATAAGGTCAGTTCTAACATTGTAGAATATTTAGGGTGGTGCGATTTCTCCTCTGCTCCCTTGTCTCCCCTGTGTCGGACCAGCTCCCAAGTGAGCGGGTGGTAGACCAAATGTATCTTGCGAGGGATCACGTATACCAGCCCCCCATATAGGAGAGGGAAAGGAAGGGAGGGGCAACAGGCAACAGGGGGTTGGGGGAAAGGGAGAGAAAAAGAAGACATGTGGAAGAAAAAGTGAGTGTGAGACAAGAGTGAACTGAAGAGAAGCAATTGCCCTGCTGCCATTCA
This sequence comes from Lithobates septentrionalis, assembly GCA_037952835.1. NCBI lineage: Eukaryota > Metazoa > Chordata > Amphibia > Anura > Ranidae > Lithobates > Lithobates septentrionalis. The sequence goes on from JBBDGP010000074.1 coordinate 3,756,039, forward strand.
ATACCCATGCAAAATAGGGATGTGTGGAAAAAGCACTAGGGTAAAGGTACCGACCAACCTCCAGTGAGTGAACCAAGTAGAAAAGAGGGGGGGAGGGGGAGGGGGAAGGGGAAAAGGGGGTGAAGGACCAGCAAGTGGAATGAGTGAGGAAAAAAGGGGGGGAGGGAAAGGAAGGAAGGGGAAAAAGGGGAGAGGAGAGGGAAGGAGAGGGGGGAAGGAAAGTGATAGCGAAGGGAGGAAAATAGCTGGAAGGGGGGGTTAGTGGTTCAGTGGGGAGTGATGGGGAGGTGTGGAAGGTGTGGGGGGATGAAAGGCGATTGGGGGGAGTGTAAGGGTAAACTAGGAGTGTCTGTTAGGAAAAAGAAAGAAAATGTGAGGACTGAAAGTGAGGAAAAAACCATAAAGCAAACATGCACAACACAACCAGCAAAACGTGGAAAAGACAAACCTTGTCAAAGTGTAGGGGTGGTGGTGGAACTAATTACCCAATCAAGCAGGGACTGAATAGGAAGGTTGATATATTCCTCATTCTGAAAAGATTGAGGTGTGAATAAGAACTCATGGGAAAATAAACAGTGATTACAGGAAAAAACTAAATTGCTGGAATAGTGAAAGCATTACAATTATTCCGGGTGTACTTACCACTGTGTTCAGTCAGTGAGTGCATTGACTAGCATCTTCAAATTGAAAAGGATCCAATGAAGTTCCCCTGGGATTTCCTATATTTATAAGGAGTATTGATTCACTAACTCCCATTAGGTGCAGGTGTGTATTGCCTCCCTCCCTCCTCCCCCTCCATTGGGGGAGACGAGCAGCACAGCTGTGCGCTCCGACGTGACCCCCGCGGCGTTCCGGAGAGGACAGTGCCTTCGGGCATCCCCGTCTCCTCCGCCGCAACTGCGCAGGCGCCATCACATTACACGCACCTGCACTAGGGTGCGCGCGCGTGAGTACGGCGTCCGGAAGAGATCCGGGACGCCGCTGGCAGGGTGAGAAGCGCCCAACTCAAGGTGTGGCCACCTAGTGGGCGCATGTAGGAGACGCAGGGCCCAAGCGTCTCCTCTCTAACCCTGCCAGGAAGACACAAAGGTGCACCCCCGCCCCCAGAGGAGAAGTGCAGGCACTGAAGGGGAGACAAAAAGGAACACAGAGCCACACAGCCATGAATTTAATGCTGTGTGGTGAATGGTGGTAAAATGCAACATTGACAGTCCGCATCACTAGTTAACAAGGTGCTACATGTATGGTCTGTATGGTGTGAGCTGGCTGCTGGCTGACCATAATCACATCGTGCTCTGCATAGCATCATTTGCTTAAACATGGTTACATAATTATAATAACATTGTCCTCTTCCAGCTGCATAATCAAATAACACATTAAAAAAAAGAAAAATTACATAATACCAAATATCAAATGTTATTACATTTAAAGAACTCCGAACTGTTTCTAGGCTAGATTTTTCTCAGGAGTAGAACATTACGGAGTATATGGTCCATTTTGTTAGATCTCATAACGTACACCGGGGTATACACCTCATACATTCAAAGGTAATAAAGAGGGTAATATCAATATTGGTGGTTGTGCGTGGGGAAAACCAGGCAGTAATATACATAGAACTGGAAACACTGATATATGAAATGTATTATTGAAAAATCTACAATAAGTGGCATGGAGAAGGGGGGGGGGGGGGAGAAAGAAGGGGGAGTGGGGGGTGGAAAAAGGGGGGGGAGAAAAGAGCAGGGGAAGGGAAGGAGAGGAATTGAAGGGAGGGGGGGGGAGGGGGAAGAAGGGAGGGGAAAGGAGAGAAAAGGGGAAGAAAGGGGGGGAGGGAGGAAGGGGAGAGAGGGAAAGGAAAAGAGGGGAAACAAAAATGGGAAAGAAGAAAAAAATAGGTAATATTGAGTCTTCTCATATTTAAACAGAGTATTGTAGCACATATGGGATATGGGATCCTTTCCCATAGGTTATTGTGTCTTTCCAGATGAAAACCCCTGCAGAAAAGGGGCAAACGAAATTGATTCATTTAGGCCCGGTGGAGAGGTGGCCTTTAACTGGAATATCCATCTCTGCTCTTTCTGCAGCAGAGACTTGTTCCAGTCGCCACCTCTGGTGGGGATCTTGATTTTGTACAGGGCCACAAAGGTGACTCTGGGGACTCTGTAGTTGTGTGTAAAAATTATATGCCTCCCAATGGGGAGGTACGGATTCCCCACCCTTTCTTTCCCCTGTGGACATTGCTCATACTGTTCATTCATTAAACAAGATAAAATCTTTGTTTTACATAATGGAAGCACATTCACACCCACACAGTTTGTGAATTGCCGCACTCGCGGAATAGTATATCTGATGGAGTGTGAATGTGGTGCGTACTATGTGGGGAAAACCAGGCAGGAATTCTGGAAACGCATTTCCCAACATATCTACAGTATGGAGGTGGGGAATCCGTACCTCCCCATTGGGAGGCATATCATTTTTACACACAACTACAGAGTCCCCAGAGTCACCTTTGTGGCCCTGTACAAAATCAAGATCCCCACCAGAGGTGGCGACTGGAACAAGTCTCTGCTGCAGAAAGAGCAGAGATGGATATTCCAGTTAAAGGCCACCTCTCCACCGGGCCTAAATGAATCAATTTCGTTTGCCCCTTTTCTGCAGGGGTTTTCATCTGGAAAGACACAATAACCTATGGGAAAGGATCCCATATCCCATATGTGCTACAATACTCTGTTTAAATATGAGAAGACTCAATATTACCTATTTTTTTCTTCTTTCCCATTTTTGTTTCCCCTCTTTTCCTTTCCCTCTCCCCCCTTCCCCCCCTTTCTTTCCCTTTTCTCTCCTTCCCCCTCCCTTCTTCCCCCTCCCCCCTCCCTTCAATTCCTCTCCTTCCCTTCCCCTCCTCTTCCCCCCCCCCTTTTTCCACCCCCCACTCCCCCTTCTTTCTCCCCCCCTTTCCCCCCCCTTCTCCATGCCACTTATTGTAGATTTTTCCATAATACATTTCATATATCAGCGTTTCCAGTTCTATGTATATTACTGCCTGGTTTTCCCCACGCACAACCACCAATATTGATATTACCCTCTTTATTACCTTTGAATGTATGAGGTGTATACCCCGGTGTACGTTATGAGATCTAACAAAATGGACCATATACTCCGTAATGTTCTACTCCTGAGAAAAATCTAGCCTAGAAACAGTTCGGAGTTCTTTATATGTAATAACATTTGATATTTGGTATTATGTAATTTTTCTTTTTTTATGCAAATGTGTTATTTGAATATGCAGCTGGAAGAGGACAATGTTATTATAATTATGTAACCATGTTTAAGCAAATGATGCTATGCAGAGCACGATGTGATTATGGTCAGCCAGCAGCCAGCTCACACCATACAGACCATACATGTAGCACCTTGTTAACTAGTGATGCGGACTGTCTATGTTGCATTTAACCACCATTCACCACACAGCATTAAATTCATGGCTGTGTGGCTCTGTGTTATTTTTTGTCTCCCCTTCAGTGCCTGCACTTCTTCTCTGGGGGCGGGGGTGCACCTTTGTGTCTTCCTGGCAGGGTGAGAGAGGAGACGCTTGGGCCCTGCGTCTCCTACATGCGCCCACTAGGTGGCCACACCTTGAGTTGGGCGCTTCTCACCCTGCCAGCGGCGTCCCGGAACTCTTCTGGACGCTGTACTCACGCGCGCACACCCTAGTGCGCGTGATGTGACGGCGCCTGCGCAGTTGCGGCAGAGGAGACGGGGATGCCCTAAGGCACTGTCCTCTCTGGAACGCCGGGGGGGTCACGTCGGAGCGCACAGCTGTGCTGCTCGTCTCCCCCAATAGAGGGGGAGGAGGGAGGGAGGCAATACACACCTGCACCTAATGGGAGTTAGTGAATCGATACTCCTTATAAATATAGGAATTCCCAGGGGAACTTCATTGGATCCTTTTCAATTTGGAGATGCTAGTCAATGCACTCACTGACTGAACACAATGGTAAGTACACCCGGAATGATTGTAATGCTTTCACTATTCCAGCAATTTAGTTTTTTCCTGTAATCACTGTTTATTTCGCCATGAGTTCTTATTCACACCTCAATCTTTTCAGAATGAGGAATATATCAACCTTCCTATTCAGTCCCTGCTTGATTGGGTAATTAGTTCCACCACCACCCCTACACTTTGACACGGTTTGTCTTTTCCACGTTTTGCTGGTTGTGTTGTGCATGTTTGCTTTATGGTTTTTTCCTCACTTTCAGTCCTCACATTTTCTTTCTTTTTCCTAACAGACACTCCTAGTTTACCCTTACACTCCCCCCAATCGCCTTTCATCCCCCCACACCTTCCACACCTCCCCATCACTCCCCACTGAACCACTAACCCCCCCTTCCAGCTATTTTCCTCCCTTCGCTATCACTTTCCTTCCCCCCTCTCCTTCCCTCTCCTCTCCCCTTTTTCCCCTCCCTTCCTCCCCCCCCTTTTTTCCTCACTCATTCTACTTGCTGGTCCTTCACCCCCTTTTCCCTTTCCCCCTCCCCCTTCCCCCCCTCTTTTCTACTTGGTTCACTCACTGGCGGTTGGTTGGTACCTTTACCCTAGTGCTTTTTCCACACATCCCTATTTTGCATGGGTATTGATTGGCAGCAGGGCAATTGCTTCTCTTCAGTTCACTCTTGTCTCACACTCACTTTTTCTTCCACATGCCTTCTTTTTCTCTCCCTTTCCCCCCAACCCCCCCCCTCCCCTTCCCTTTTTTTTTTTTTCCTCCCCACTTCCCCTCTTTCCCTTTTTTTCTTCCCTATTTGTTCTTTTCTCCTTTCTAGCAATGCCCTTCTGCACACCCATGGATCTACGAATCCACCAATCCTATAGAACTCCATAATTGGGGAATTTCCCCCAATCCATGTGGGCGAACCTACTGACCCCTTGCTTTTTATTTATCATATTTTTTCAATTTTATTTGTATCATTAACGTGAACCTATTCGGGTGCAGTTTGGGTTGCCTGTTGCCCCTCCCTTCCCTTCCCTCTCCTATATGGGGGGCTGGTATACGTGATCCCTCGCAAGATACATTTGGTCCACCACCCGCTCACTTGGGAGCTGGTCCGACACAGGGGAGACAAGGGAGCAGAGGAGAAATCGCACCACCCTAAATATTCTACAATGTTAGAACTGACCTTATAACGCCAAAAATTCTGCAATAGGTAATTATGAGGCCTGGGCAGCTACATTATTTGGTATACATGTATAGGTTTGGTATTGTTGAGTTTGATGCTATGTTTGATACATGTTGACCTTTTTACAGTGGACAACCATCCTCTGAAGAAGACCCGGGAAGGGTCAAAACGCGTCAGGATTCACACATACAACCTTCGTTGTTCCACATACACCGTATTGTATATTGCCCTTATTTTATAGGCATTGTCTATTGTTATCTCATTTTTAAGGATTCAACACCTGTGAAAACGTTGGTTGCCCTTTGGCACATTGTGTTTTGCATTGGTTTTATTTGTATTCTTTGTCCGCTGCAACTGTACGCCATATTCAGTTCATGTCCTGACTCTAATAGTCAGTACTTTTTCTCATTGTCTTTTTAATATATTATTCATATTTTTTGTACCAATAAAATTGAATGAATTTTTTCAACTACTTATATTGCATTTCATTGGCTGCTTTAAAGCCCCGATAGGGGTTTTTCGTATTTTGTATATAATACAGTGCATTGAAGTGGTTAAGGGGAACCCTATGACAGAATTAAGAAAAAAAATGGCATGGGGTCCCCCCCAAAATCCATATTAGGCCCCTTGAGTCTGCTATAGATTTTCAAGAAAAACTCCATTCCAAAATAAGAAAGAAAAAACAATGTGGAGTAAAAAAAAATGGCGTAGGGTCCCCCCAAAATTCATATTAGACCCTTATCTGAGCAAGCAGCCTGGCAGGCCTGAAAAGGGGGGACGAGTGAGCGCTCCCACCCTCCTGAACCATACCAGGCCGCTTGCCCTCAACATGGGGAGGGTGCTTTGGGGACAAGGACCTCTTCCTGACAACCCTGGCCATTGGTTGTTGGGGTCTGAGGGTGGGGGCTTATCGGAATCTGGAAGACCCCTTTAACAAGGGGTCCCCCAGATACACTGTATTCAGTTTAGCTAGATCCTGTTCTTCTCTTCCTAATAAACTGACAGGCAGGCAGGTGTTTTTACAGTATTTCCAGCTACTGTACTGTGTACCCTGCACAGTCTATCCTACAGTATAGCAACCTGCAGCCAGGTGCTTGTGTAGGCTCATTGAAGTATTTCCAGCTACTGTACTGTGTACCCTGCACAGTCTCACCTACAGTATAGTGCTTGTGTAGGCTCATTGAAGTATTTCCAGCTACTGTACTGTGTACACTGCACAGTCTCACCTACAGTAAAGCTACCTGCAGACAGGTGCTTGTGTAGGCTCATTGAAGTATTTCCAGCTACTGTACTGTGTACCCTGCACAGTCTCACCTGCAGTATAGCAACCTGCAGCCAGGTTCTTGTGTAGGTTCATTGAAGTATTTCCAGCTACTGTACTGTGTACCCTGCACAGTCTCACCTACGGTATAGCAACCTGCATCCAGGTGCTTGTGTAGGCTCATTGAAGTATTTCCAGCTACTGTACTGTGTACCCTGCACAGTCTTACCTACAGTATAGCAACCTGCAGCCAGGTGCTTGTGTAGGCTCATTGAAGTATTTCCAGCTACTGTACTGTGTACCCTGCACAGTCTCACCTACAGTATAGCAACCTGCAGCCAGGTGCTTGTGTAGGCTCTTGACGTATATTCCAGTTATGGTACTGTGTTCCCTGCACAGTTACACCTACAGTATAGCTACCTGAAGACAAGTGCAGGGGTTATCATACTAATAATACTACAGGACGGCAGTTGATTCTACTCACTGATCTTGTAGATACCGGTTTTCAATTAGGAATCTTAGACAAAAAAGAAAAAAGTTTTTTAGTTCCAGTTGCCCCTAGGATCCCCATAATATATTATTTATCTAAAGTGCATAAAAGTATCACTCAACCTCCAGGCCGCCCCATTATCAGCGGCATTGATTCCGTTACTTCCCGCATAGGGAAATATATAGATCACTTCCTTCAACCTATTGTACAATCTGTGCCTTCATATTTGAGGGATACCAAGGACACTATCACTAAGTTGAATAATGTTACTTACAGTAGGGATTTACTCCTAGTCACAGCTGATGTGATGTCGCTATATACTTGTATACCCCATAACTTGGGGATAGCGGCAGTTGAACTCTTCCTATCCAGGGAAGAGTCCATCCCAAGAACTCAACAAAGATTCATCATGGACCTATTGAGGTTCGCTACCAAACATAACTATTTTTGGCACAATGGTGATTTCTTTATCCAACAGAAGGGAGTGGCTATGGGCGCTAATTTCGCCCCGAGTTTGGCCAATATTTTTATGGCCCAGTGGGAGGAGGATGTCGTTTATACCCTGGACCCCCCGGAGTTGGTCCTTTGGGCCAGGTACATAGACGACATCCTCCTCCTATGGAGAGGTAGTGTCGAATCTTTACATGCTTTCTTAACCACATTGAATGATAATGATATTGGAATTAAGTTGAAATATGAGGTCAGCGCTTCCACTATCCACTTTCTCGATTTAGAGATAGTTGCAGTTGATGACCATTTGGAAACAAAAATGTTTTTCAAACCAACCGACCGGAATGGTTACATTCCGGTCGATAGTTGCCATCATGCGACCTGGCTGAAATCAGTACCACACAGCCAGTTCACTAGGATCAGGCGTAATTGTAGCAACCTCTCCGATTATTACTATCAGGCACAAATTCTGAGATCTAGATTCATTGACAAAGGTTACGACCCAATAGAAGTGGATGACGAGATCAGAAAAGTCTCCTCAATTAATAGAGATTTGTTGTTAGTTGGGCAATCCAAACGGGCACAAGACAACAAACATAAGTGGTCCTTTTTGACAAGTTTTTCTGTACAACATAAGCAGATCAAACAAATCATATCCAGACATTGGAAGGTTCTAAAAAATGACCCTATACTGGGCCCTTTGCTCCCGGAGCGGAGTGGAATCATCTATAAGGGAGCCCCATCCATCAAAAATCAGATTGCTCCTAATATTATAGACCCCCTGTTGTGCGTCCTCCTTTCTTTCATAATATGAAAGGGTTTTTTCCTTGCCGTCGTTGTAATGTCTGTCTACATAACGTTTGTGGACGGAAGAGAACTGAGACGTTTGTTTCCACCTCTACTGGAAAAGAATACCAAATTAAACATTTCCTGACATGTGAAACACGATATGTGGTCTACTTGATCACATGTCCATGTGGAAAACAGTACGTGGGCCGTACTATACATACTTTCTCTGTGAGAGGGAATGAACATATAGCTAACATCAAAAAAGGCCTTACAAACCATAGTGTCCCCAAACATTTTTTGTGGTGTCATGATCGGAACCCAATTGGGACTCGGTTCCAAGTTATAGATAAATTTTATAAAACAGAGAAAACGCGCTATAAACAAACAAGAAAAAATAAAAAATAAATCAAAGTTGTGAAATATAGTCCCATGTGTATTATTTAGTCCCTTGTAAAATCAAACATAAATCTTGTCATCAATGAGTGACGTGAATATCATCCAGAATAGGAATGTGATGAACAGGTATAAATCTGGAACAATCTGTGAGGTGATGTGCTTACCAGAAGTAAGCCAAAGAGGGGCAAGTGGCTTAAACTCAGCCTGGGTCTTGAGAGGATCAGTCCCAGTGAGGCAGGATAAAGGGCTTGTCCCGTGTACACAGAGGTTATCAAAAAATATATGAAGCAAACATAGCGTAATACTGATACGTAAAATACTTCAAATAAAAAATGTGCAACACTCAATCTTAACCCAAAAAAATCATGTGTGATCATAAGAGGTCCAGTGTAAGTGATAGCAGCTGGAAGTGATTATATGAGTGTCAAGCAAACATGCAAGATATAGATACTAGGGTGAATAAAAGACGTGCATATCATCCAAATCTGCTTACCAGATATATAGGAAAAAATCAAGTTAGACTTACCGGTAACTTGTTTTCCAGGAGTCTTTCAGGACAGCACCTTGAGAGCGTGGCTCCACCCACTTGACAGGAAACACACCTCCACCAAACTTTAAAAGGAGGCTCCTTCCAACTTATCATCAGTAGTAGTAGAGAACCTCCGGCCCAAGCTGGAACACATAATCAGAATATGGTTAGTCACAGCATAGTAATTTAATACAATAAGGGCGGGTTGCTGCTGTCCTGAAAGACTCCTGGAAAACAAGTTACCGGTAAGTCTAACTTGATTTTTCCCTTAACGTCTTTCAGGACAGCACCTTGAGAGGATAACAGAGACTTTTTTTTTTTTTTAAAGATATTTTATTGAGTTTTCACAAGATTACAACAGGAGTTACAGAGGTATATGTCATAAGGAAACATAAAATGAATATAACAAGTAAATCCTAGGGGATAAAGCAGTACCTTATGGAACATAGTATCGACAATAGTAGCTGCACTTTTCGCTGGTTAGTATCTGAAGGAGGAGAAGACCAGTTCATACGTCGTGAGTGCGAATGTCAGCGCCAACCCTGTGGCATACTATGATAATGCTGGTGTAACCTAAGAGGAGAGTCGTTGGTACCTATAACAGTAAGGTTTTCTCTGTATATATGTATGGTTGGATTTTGTGATTGATGATTTGTAATAGATAAGTATTAATTTTTAATGTTTAATGTTGACCAACCATATGAGCTCAACTCCCTCTCCTGGGCACCCCTATAGGGAACTATCTGTGCCCAGCAGGGGGAGTGTAAGAGTAGCTATTTCTGAAGCATGTCGGTTCTATCCGAGTAAGTTCTTTATATTTCTGAAGAAACTCCTAATGCAAGGAGCGTTTGCAGATAAATCTTGAGGGTTATGGGGAGTGTAGAGTAGGGGTAAGGGGGGGAGGAGAAGGGAAGGTGAGACGGAGGTTTTGTCAGCCTGTTACATGTTTATTGGTGTATATATGCAAGTGTTTATGTGTTCGTTTGTCCCTCGGGCTCCGAGGGAAGGCCACTAGCTGAGGTGTTCTCGGCAAGGGTTGATTTAAAATGAAACCAACACGCCCAGATGTTTTTGTATTTGGACGGAGTGTCGGATGATTGATGGATTAGGTTTTCCATTTCAGCCAATCCATCTACCCTCCGGATCCAGTCTTGGACAGTGGGGGGAGAGGTGCTTCTCCAATGTACTGGGATGCATAAATTTGCCGCATTAATGAGGTGTAGAACCAGGGATTTTTTATAAGTTCATTGTGGGAGTGAAGTGTGATGAAGTAAGTATTGAGCAGGAGTGAAGTCAGGGGAGTATGTCATTATCTGAGTGATCAGGCGGTGTATTTCAGCCCAGTAATTTTGGATGAGTAGGCATTCCCACCATATATGCAGTAGTGTACCTTTGGTTGCGTTACACCGCCAACAGAGTGGAGGAATAGTAGGCTTGAATTTATGAATTTTATCAGGGGTCCTGTACCACTTCGCAAAGATTTTATATCTGTTTTCCTGGGTAGAGGCATTGAGGGAACCTTTATGCATATGATTGTGGATATGTGTCCACTCCTCGGCGGTGAGATCTATATTTAGGTCTTGTTCCCATTGCCTAACTAAGTTGTCTTTTTTAAGTTCATAATTGGAAAATAGCAGTGCGTATATGGATGAGATGAGATGTCTTTGGGGTTCTTGAGCAGTGCACAAGAGTTCAAAAGGTGTAAGTTCCCTGTGTATGTCTGCGGTGGATTTGAGGCTATGAATAAAGTGACGTATCTGCAGGTATTTGTAGAATGGTATGTGGTAGTCCGGGAATGTGGTGGTCAGGGCCTGGAACGTCATGAGGGATCTTTGATGGAACATTTGTTGTATTTTGAGTCTGGGTCTATATGGGTCTGATGTGGCGAAGCGGGGATGAACTCCAGGTTCAAAGTCTGGATTATTTTCCAAGGGTGTCATGGGACCAGGAATGGGTTTCAATCGGAGCAGTGTGCTAGCCGCCGTGAAGTTTCTCAGCGTGGAGTTTATGAGTGGGTGTAGTGAGGCTGCCTTTGGTATTTTCTTTTGATCAATCCACGGTAAGAATCTTAACGGTATTGGGGAGAATGTGTTTTCAATAGATACCCAATCTTTATTTGTGTTGTTAACATGCCAATCGACAATTCTGGAAAGGTGGCAGACCCAGTAATATTTTTGTATGTCCGGTATTTGTAGTCCCCCCAGAGATTTGGGAGTCGTCAATCTATTCCAATTTAGTCTAGGTTGTTTGGACGACCAAATAAAATTCCTACATAGCTTTTTGAGTGTGGAAAAGAAGGATATAGGAATGTGTACGGGGATGGTTTGGAATAGGTAAAGCAGTCTAGGTAGCACGTTCATTTTTAAGACAGCTGCCCTACCAAACCAAGAAAAAGGTCTTGAACTCCACTTTTGTAGGTCATTTTGGAGGGTTTGTAGGATAGGTAAGAAGTTTAGTCTAAAGATATCTGTCAGGTTGGAGGGTATTTTAATACCTAGGTATGTGATTTCTGTGGGTTCCCAGCTAAACGGAAAGTTTTGTTTGCATTGTGTAACGATGTCATTTGGTAGTGAAATGTTAATGGCTTTTGATTTAGAGAAGTTTATTTGTAGGTTTGTGAGGGATTTGAAGGTCTCAAAGTCTTTTAGGAGATTGGGGATGGTCGTAATTGGGTCCGTGAGGAATAGTAGGATATTGTCCGCATAGGCCGCTACTTTAAATTGCTTGTGATTAATCTCCACTCCTTTAATGTCTGGGTTCTCTCTAAGTTTGCGTAGTAGACGTTCCATAGTAAGAATAAAAATTAGAGGGGACAGGGGGCACCCCTGTCTAGTACCATTGGATATGGAGAAGGCGTCCGACAGGTGACCATTCACTCTCACTTTAGCTGTGGGTGATGTGTAGAGAGCCATTATCATTCGGATTAAATGCATTGGAAGGCCTATAGAATTTAAGGTTGCCTACATAAAGTCCCAAGCTACCCTGTCGAACGCCTTCTCCGCATCCAGGGACAGGAAGAAGCCGCATGAGTTTGTTGTGGTTAGCCAATGGTGGATGTTTAATGCTTTGGTGGTGTTGTCTCGGGCTTCCCTTCCGGGAACAAAACCGACCTGTTCTGTAGAGACTAATTTAGGGAGTAGTGGTAAGAGTCGGTTAGCAATAGCTTTGGCATATACTTTAACGTCTACATTTAGTAGGGAGATTGGGCGGTAGTTGGGGACCAAGGTCGTGTCTTTACCCGGTTTAGGGATGAGGGTGATGTGTGCTTCTAAGACGTCTTTAGAGGCTATACTGGAGGGAGCGAAACTATTAAGAGCCTTGACTAGTGGCGGGATTAATATGTTAGAAAAAGATCTGTAGTACCCTATCGTGAGTCCGTCCGGACCGGGACTTTTACCTGGTTTCATTTGTTTCAAGGCTAGTATGAGTTTGTCTGATGTCAGTGGGGAGTCTAGTGATGTGGATTCCTCCGTTGTGAGGAATTTAGGGGCATATTGGGAAAGGAACCTGCTAATTGCCTCCTTTCTGTCAGTTTTGGCAGCGGCCGTTTGTGGGGAGCGTAAGTTGTATAAGTCTGTATAGTAGTGTACAAATTGTTTAGCTATAGCATCCGATGAGGCAAAGGTCTTACCAGTTGAGTCTTTGATCGAGTGTATAGTATGAGCAGCTTTCGTAGTCTGTAGAGCTCTGGCTAGAAGCTTATTACCAAACTCATAGAAGCATTTTCGTTGCAATGTGTATTTACGTTTAACAATTTTGTGTAATTCTTCCAAAAGCTCCTTCCTGGCTTGTGTCAGTTCTGCGAGTGCTTCCGATGCTAAGGATTTTTTGTGTTTTTGTTCCAACTTAGTGATGCGGTTAGTCAGTTCGTCTAGTTTAGCTTTTCTGAGTTTGTGTCGTTATGCAGCCATAAAGATGAATGTGCCTCTTATGACGCACTTATGTGCAGCCCAGACTACTTCAGGTGAGGTGTCGCCTATTCCATTTTCAGTGAAGTAGTTGGTAAGCTGTTGGGAGATCGTGCTGGCGAGTGCTGTATCTGTGAGTAGGGAATTGTCCAGTCTCCATATGTGGGGACGTGTCCTCGCATTGGGCATGTGTAGGGTCAAGGTTACAGGGTTGTGGTCTAATAGGACCATTGGTTCAATAGTAGTCGTCTTAAGCAGGGGGGGTCATTTTGGGAGAGAAAGAAATAGTCTATGTGGGTATATTTAGAATGTGGTGGAGAATAAAAGGAGAAATCCTTACCATCAGGATGCAGTGTGCGCCAGGTATCGTGCACTAATAGGTCTTTGAATAGTGTTTTGATGGCGCGAAGAGCTCTGTAAGTAAGAGAGGAGTGACCATTGGACATATCAAGAGAAGGATTTAAGGGAACGTTAAAATCACCTCCGATTATTAGTGTGCCGGAGCTGAAAGTCATAAGTAATTGAAGTGTAGTGCGAAAAAAGGTGACTTGTCGTTCATTGGGTGCGTACAGGTTGGCAATAGTGATTTGTTGTCCGTGTAGGGTACCTTTTATGAATATGAATCGTCCGCACGGGTCATTGTGGATGGTAGAGACTTTGAGAGGGCAGTTCTTAGATATGAGGATGCAAACCCCTTTGGACTTAGCCTCGTCATTAGTCGCGTGATACACTGTCGGGAAATGTTTGTCTTGTAATTTGGGGATTGCGTCAGATCTAAAGTGGGTTTCCTGGATAAGTGCAATGTGGGTTTTGGATTTATGCAGCGAGGAAAGTAGGAGAGATCTTTTTTCGGGTGTGTTTAGACCACGTATGTAGATAGATTTGAGATTGAGTGACGTGAGTGTGTGCATTTCGGCTGTTGGTGCGTGGTGGGTGTCCATGTTCTCCGTCAGGGTTGGGAAGACCAGGTTAGAGGGAGTAGGAATGGGTTATAGGTGCTCTACGTTTGATAAGGGCAGTCTGTATCGTGATATATAGAGCACCACGGAGTAACCGATGAGGTAATAGGGATGGTTCACTATCCCGTTATCTCAAATCAAGAAAATTGATCGGTGGTGTACAGGCAGGTGCACCGCACCTTCACTGTGTGGGGGTTGGTGTAGACCAGAAATGAGAGAGCTGGTGGTTGTGTGAGATATGCGAATCTCCCGCTATCTCTCGACCTTGGAAATGTATGAAAGGAGGAGTGCATGTGACTGTTTTTTCCTTTTTGTTTGTTTTTTATTTATTTTTTTTGTTCCCCCCCCACACAACCTTTTTACGTTATGTGCGGTGTGTAAGTGTTGCTATTCCTTCAGTCGTGGAAACATGTGTTGAATACCTGCACATCCTGTGTGGGAGGCGAGGTTGAGCGGGTAAGAAAATGGGTATGGATATGCAGGAATGATACATGTGGGTATCAGAAGCGAAAGTCGCATTATCAAGCTCCGTGCACGTTAGATTCGCACCTCTGAGGTCTCCGCCATGCCCAAAGAAGGCTCTGGCGGGAACCACAGGGCGCGAATGCCAAGGCGCCACCCAAATCGGTCAGTGATCACTAAGGCTGTATATCTCATGCCTCGATCATTTAAACTTAATATAAGAAACATGTAAGGAACAATTAGTAAATTATACTCTTTTGAGCAGAACAACAGTGAGATAAGTGTGCATGATGAGGCACAAACTGGGAAGTACCTGTATAATGAGAACTGTTGCAAGATATTGCATATGGTTAATGACAGTGAAAAAGTGAGAAAGTTCACCGCTTTGAGCGTTGTTGTCCCCGTCCACTGGCAGATCTATCTTCAAAGTGGCAAGTTAAGACGTACAGTAGTGTTGTATGAAATTATAGAGTACGTGTGGGGTAACAGCTTCTAACCACAGACATCTGCGTGCGATAGCAAGTACCTTGAGGGGTATGTGCCCGTGCCGATGTCCAACTCCGGGGTTACCAACAGTTCAGGGTTTCATTGTGGGATGATCTTCTGAAAGTCTGCCGAGTGTACCGTTGGTGAGGAGCATGTAAGCCTGGAGGGCCTGTGTCAGGATAGTAGGGGTGTCCTGTAGGCAGTGGATGGTTGTCCCTTGTAGGTCTAGCCCTGGGGTTTTGGAGGGCGTGCGGATCATCATGGCGTGATGTAGTTGACAGGGTCAAGTTACAATAGCGATTCCGGGACAGTAGTCGAAGTGGGTCTGTGCAATAACCTATGTCCCTTGATCTTGATCCTTGGATGTGTTCTCTGGCGTCGGGAACGAAGGCTGGGCAGCGTTGGTGCATGTGGTGGGCGTACCGCCCCTAGCTGATGGATCGGAAGTTTCTACAGCGATGGACTGTAGAGTGTAGGGCTTCCGCTTCGTATACAAGAGTGGGCGTGCATATCCGGAGTGTGCGAGTGAGGCATCTTGGGGATTGTAGTTCGTCTCACAGGTGTTCAGAATCCGATGGCAGTAGCGGGGTAGCTAAGATTCGATCCCTATTTTTTCCAGCGACATTAAACGAAGTGCAAACAGTTCATATTTTCCCCTTTCACAGAGTTAGGTACTAGCAACGAAGGGGGAGATCAGGACGGGGGAACCGCAAAAGGCAACCGAACAGTTAGAACAGTTAGAACACGTCTTGGCAGCACTATCAGGCTACTGTAAAATCCTCCCAGGGAGTCAGCGATCCCGTCTGGCTCTTCTTGAGGTGGGGGATTCGGTTGCACTAAAGTTGCGATGATGGGTGCGGTGTGTGCCGTGGTGCGCTGAGGCAGACGGTGACCTACTCCTCCGGTGTCCTGAGCTTACAGCCTCCATAGGTTCTGCAGGGAGGTGGTCTCTGCGTATTGCTGAGCGGCGAAAGTCTGCATACCAATTAGGTACTTCCACCAGTGGGATGTTGAGCGCCTCACAAAAGTAGGGAAGATCCTCAGGTACTTTGAGGAATGCATTGTGACCCTGCGAGGTAGCTGCCAAACAGAAAGGAAACTTCCATTTGTATGTGATTCCTTTGGAGCGAAGCGTGTCCAGTAGGGGTTTTAAATCTCTGCGGTGCTGGAGAGTTATGCCTGATAAATCTTGAAATATTTGGACAGACTTCCCTTCATGCACTATTTGTGGGATGCTTCTGGCCTGTCTAAGGATATCTTCTTTAATCTTGTAGTCAGTCAGGCAGCAGATTATATCCCTGGGTGGGTCTGTGTCCCTTCCTTTGGGTCTCAGTGCGCGGTGAATCCTTTCGAAATCGACTGGCGTCTGGAGAGGTCTGCGTAGGATACCATTAAACAGGCTGGTCACAGAGGGCGTCAGATGTTCCCCCTCAATTGACTCAGGGAGCCCCCTGATCCGTAGATTACGTCTTCTACCCCTATTATCGAGGTCCTCGATATGCCTCTGCATGTCTCTCATCTGAAGAGTATGGGTATCAACATGGCGGGTAGTTTTGCGCAGTTGTAAGTCCTGTTGTTCAGCCGTTTGTTCTGTTGCCGCGACTCTGTCAGACAAGGCGCGAAGGTCCAGGCGCAGTTCCGAGATGGCGGCAGCAAGGGTGTCCTTTATATCCGCTGCAATCATCCGCAGGTCGTTAATGTTTAAGTGAGGGAGGTGAGGTTGTTCCTCCGCGGCATTCTCGTTCGTTAGGCCAACAGGGAGAGTGAGAGACGGCGCTCCCAGTTGTGAGGATGTTGCGGCCTGTGAGCTCCTTGGGCGGGAGGGCGCCATGTTTCCCCTGTTTGTTCTGAACATTTCAGGGATATTATGTCCAGCGTTGTCCGCTTGCTCCCTCGGGGAGCGGGAACGCGAGGCGGAGGTGTTCCGTGAAGCAGTCCCCATATTTTGGCTCAGTGTTAGGTCGTGTGATCCTCCGTTCGGCTGAGTTCAGGTCGTGTGAGAGCAGGAGCTGAAGAACTAAGCAGCCATCTTCATGCCAGGTCAGGCCACGCCCCCCGATAACAGAGATAACAGAGACTTACCCACTTAGGGAGGGACCACAGCCAAGACCTTTCTGTCAAAAGCTTGTTCACTTGCTGACAGAAGATCCAGCCTGTAATGACGGACAAACGTAAGGTAACTTGACCACGTAGCCACCCTACAAATCTGATCTGGGGTGGCACCAGCCATTTCTGCCCATGTAGTGGCCTGAGCCCTGGTAGAATGCGCTTTAATTCCCAGCGGGGGAGATAGCCCCGATTGAGAGTAGGCTGCTAGAATAGCTGATTTAAGCCATCTAGCTATAGACCCCTTAGAAGCTTGCTGGCCCTTCTTCTTACCAGAAAAAAGAATAAATAGAGAGTCCAAGGACCGAAAATTACTTGTTATCTCCAGATAATGTAATAAAGTCCTTCTTACATCCAAATTATGGAATTTGCCTTCTTTTTCCCCCGAAGGGTTAGAGCAAAAGGTTGGCAGGATGATCTCCTGCGACCTATTGTGTGCTGATGCCACCTTTGGCAAAAAACCCGGATCGGTTTTAAGTATAATCCTATCTGTGTAGATAGTTAAAAAGGGTCTCTTAACAGATAGGGCGTGCAGCTCACCAATTCTCCTTGCTGACGTTATTGCCACTAAGAACAAAGTCTTAAGAGTAAGATTCCTTAGAGAGATTTCTTGTAGTGGTTCAAAAGGTTCTTTTGTGAGGGCTTGCAGGACCACTGATAGATCCCAATTGGGGAAGTGCTTAGCCGGAGCTGGTCTAGATCTGGTAAGCGCCTTGAAAAATCTTATAACCAAGGGCTCAGAAGAGTCTTTCTAGAAATACTCCCAAAGCAGCTACTTGCACTTTAAGGGTGCTGACTGACAATCCCTTGTCTGCCCCCTCTTGAAGGAATTCCAAAATTGACACTAAATTTCTTACTTTACTCTTAGTCGAACGACAAAAAGAGTTGAAGACCTTCCAATATTTAGCATAGATTTTTCTAGTCACTATTTTCCTACTGGAAAGTAAGGTAGTTACCAAGGGTTGTGACAGACCCTTGTTTCTTAACAACTGCTCCTCAGAAACCAGGCCGTGAGGCTTAGACTGGCCACTCCCGGATGCTGTATTGGACCCTGTAGGAGCAGGTCTTGCCGGAGAGGCAGCCGCCAAAATGGTTTGACTGCCATCTGTAGAATGGTGGAAAACCATGCCCTCTTTGGCCAAAATGGAGTAATTAGGATTACTGCCACCTTCTCCCTCTGTATCTTTCTTAACACCAACGGGATAAGTTGGAAAGGAGGAAATGCGTAACCCAGATGGAAGTTCCAGGGCTGGATTAACGCATCTGTCCCCTGGGCCTTGTCGTTTCTGTGAATAGAGAAAAATACTGGGAGTTGTGTATTTTCCTCTGATGCAAATAGGTCTATTTGTGGTTGACCCCAGGCCCTGGTAATCATTGCAAAGATTTCCGGATTCAGGCTCCATTCTGACTCCTGAATCCGCCTTCTTCTTAGATAATCTGCCACTACATTTAAGGGGCCTTTGAGGTGGACTGCTGATAAGGACCGAACATGCTTTTCTGCCCAAACCAGGATCTTTGAAGCTAGCAACTGAAGTGTTTTGCTTCTTGTACCCCCCTGTTTGTTTAGGTAGGCTATGGTAGTGGCGTTGTCTGAGAGGACCCGGACATGAGAACCTTGAAGGATAGGAGAGAAGGCATCTAAAGCTAAGGCGACTGCCTTTAGCTCCCTCCAATTTGAGGACCTCTTTGCTTCTGTCCGAGACCACATTCCTTGCGTGAAGTCTTGGTCTAAGTGAGCTCCCCAACCCCATACACTGGCATCTGTCATTACCACCTTTTCTATTGGAAATGACCAGAGCAGGCCTTCTGACATATTCTCCTGTCTTCTCCACCACCAAAGGGATCTCTTGACTTTGGTGGGTATCTTTACCTTTGCTTCCAAAGATTCTGACCTGTGATTCCATATTCTCAGGAGAAAGCTCTGGAGAGGCCTGAAATGTAACCTTGCCCATTGAATGGCTGGTATGGTTGCGGTTAGGGTTCCTAGGGATGACATCACTTGTCGGACTGATAATTCCTGGCTTGCCTGTAAGGACGCTACCACCTTCTGGACTTTCCACTTCTTCTCTTCTGGGAGAAAAATCTTTTGTTCCCTTGAACAGATCTGATACCCCAGGAATAGTATTTTCTGGGCTGGATTGAAATTTGACTTCTGGGGGGAGATGGGCGGAGCCTAGCGGAGCAGACATGCATTGTTAGAGCTCTGCACCGCTGAGGAGAGAAGAGAAGGACAAAGCGGAGCCCGCAGGCTCAAAAGGTATCCATTTGAAGCTTTTTGCCCCAGGGAACAAACTGTGAAAGTTTGGGCAGGAAATATGGTACTGGGAGGAAACCGTGGCAGAAATAAAAATCACCTCACAAAGAGCTCACAGGCACTCACTGCAACTAAAGCAGCTCCAGTCACCTCACAAGATACAGCATCAGGGCGCTCTCACAGACAGAAAATGTCACAGCAAGACTCTCCATTTGAGTCAGATACAGAACAAATCCTCTCACAAACTTCTCCACAAGCCTCCTCAACATCCCCAGTAATATTATTACAATTTGAAAAGATGCTTCATAAGGCTTTAAAACAAACCTCAGACCAAATAACAAAAAGCCTAACCAAAGAAATAAGAGAGCTGGGAAACCGCACCGCAGCCTTAGAAATAAAAATGGATGAAATTGAAATTACAACCCAAGTAAATATAACAGAATTGGAACAATTAAAAGAAGAGAATTTAATACTTCAAACTAAGCTCGAAGATTACGAAAATAGAGCCAGACGTTCAAACTTGCGCATAAGGGGAATACCTGAAACTGTGACAGACCTGCAATCTACTATTACTGCTCTATTACAAGAACTAAAGCCAGATATCCCTATTGAACGTTTAGAACTGGACAGAGTACACAGAGCCCTCACAGCCAAAAAGAAAGATGGACCCCCACGTGATATAATCACAAAATTTCATTATTACAGAACGAAAGAACAAATACTAATTGCTGCAAGAGGAAAAAAGGAACTTAATTTTCAAGGACACAATTATCAAATTTTTGCTGACCTATCCCAACTTGCTATTACTAAAAGACGATCCATGAAACCCCAACTAATGGAACTGCAACGCCACAACATTATGTATCAATGGGGCTTCCCCTTTTCAGTCAGATTTAACTACCAAGGTACAATTTACAGAAGCAGATCAGCAGATGAACTACAACAAACCCTTTTAAAATTAAATCTGACAGAACCCACAAGCAGCAACTCTCCCACACGCAGAAGAATGACATCATCTTCACCTTCAGGCAGCACTCAGAAAATTTCAGAACAAAATGGGAATCATCATTCTCACAAAAGAGGCCGTTATGCCACATCATCCATGGACCAAGAAGATTCAATGGACTGACATCCTAATTCCTGATATCTCTTCATTTATTATACTAAGAGATGGTTCTCTATAAAAAAACCTGTATTTATAACTGAATGTAACTGCATTCTGATAGTCACACACTGTGTGGGATCATGTTACATTCCAGTTATATTTCTTATTACTTCTGATTCATATAGCCTTAGAATATATAAGTGAAATAAGGAAATTCTTGCTCAGTTATATATTATCAGGTAATAACAATAGATTTATTACTTTTTAGGACAAATATGTTCAATAATCCAGAAGTAATGGAAGCTTTTTCTTTCTTTTCTTAAACAAATATATTATTACCTAACTAGCTCCTAGAATTATATTTTTGTTTATTCTAATCTGAAGCAATACAACCTCAATTTTATGAGTTAACATATCTAAACAGTTACATATGAATAAAATATGTAATTGTTTACTCTAAAAGGGTTAAAAACCCAAAATAATTCAAACTGTCTTCATCAATACCAAAGTTATTAACAGTACCATTCTAACTGAATTATTTAGCCTAGGGCAAGACTAACCATATACAACCACCCTGGAATAAATAATTTCAACAAAAACTATATTCTGCACTCCAATTAATGAAACATCATTTTGATGTCTTTTGACATAGCACTTCTCTCCTGTAAGCGGAAGATCCGTGTACCCCCATTAGCCCTCCTCATTCTCCCAAACATATTATGTGGGAGTGTGACGAAGGCACTTATTCCCCTGAGAGAGATATTTACTCTCTTTCACGGGTAAATTGTGATTACTTGCAAAAAATAGTTTATACAATGTATCATCTAATCTCATATGTTTTTGGTTTACTCTTTACTCCAGAATTCACTGGTTTCTTTTCTATCTATTCATCTCTTCAGTCCACACAGGTTGATCTGCGCAGTCAGCTCTGCATAACAAAAAGTAAGTCAAAACTATTTGATCTGTTGCCATGGCACCACTGAATATACTTTCCCTGAATGTTCAGGGAATAAATGTCCCTCAAAAAAGGACCAAAGCCTTCCGTACTTTTCATAACAAGAAGGCTCACATAGTATGCCTCCAAGAAACACACTTCACCAAAGATTCTACCCCAAAATATATTTCTCCTTTTTATCAACAAATTTACACGGCTTCTGCCTGTACCAAGCAAAGGGGAACTCTAATTGCATTTCACCGATCCACACCATTCACCTTATCATCAGAAATTAAAGACCCAGAAGGTAGATACCTGATACTCATGGGTTATATAATGGATACAGCAATCACGGTGATTTCCTACTACGCTCCTAACAAACAACCTACACCATTCCTCTCACATATATTACAAGTGATTAATACACACAAAATAGGAACAGTGATAATGTGTGGGGATTCGAACCAGGTCCTCCTCCCATTTCTAGATAAATCACCTTTTACACCATCCAAAATAACCTCTAGATTACCTTTTTCTCAACTTCTTTCCAAATACAATCTGGTAGATTCGTGGAGAGAAAGTAACCCAATGAAAAAGAAATTCACTTATTTCTCGCACCCTCATCAAACCTTCACCAGAATAGATCATATTTTTCTAACAATAGGAATGATACCAGAAATTATTGCATCAGATATAATTCAGATTCCGTGGTCTGACCATAATGCAGTATACACTACTATAGCCTCAGCCATACCAAAAGCGCATGACCCAACGTGGTACTTAGCGGACATAATGCTCAAACACCCACTACATCAGATGGCCATTGAACAAGCTTTAAAGGAATACATATCAATTAATAATACAACAGACATCTCCCCAATAACACTGTGGGAAGCTCATAAGCCTGTCTTGCGTGGTACATTACAAAGACAAATGGCACTATTTAAACGGGAACGCAAAAATCTAGCAAAAAAACTAGAACTCAATTTTAATGCAGCCTACATATCATTTCAAGATAATCCATCTCAGAGTACAAAATCTCATCTGGAAAAATCTAGATTGGAATACGATCTATTTCTCACTGAGTCAGTTGATAAATCCCTCAAACGCTCCAAACACAATTTCTACATGAATACAAACAAACCAGGTACATATTTGGCTCGGGCATTAAATTCAACTAACAAATCTTTCAAACCAATATGTTTGAAATTATCAAAAAATGTTTACACTTGTAATCCAGTTAAAATAGTCCATAAATTTCACTCACATCTCGCAACTTTATACAAGACAAACAATGAATTTAATCCTACAGAGGCTGAATCCTTCTTCTCAAAAATAACCTTACCTGAGTTATCTCAGAATCAAAAAAGCAGTTTGGATGAGCCTATAACTATAGATGAAGTTGCTAACGCCATAAAAGACCTAAAACTTAACAAAAGACCAGGCCCAGACGGCTACTCGGCTTTATACTATAAAACATTCTCAGAAATACTCTCTCCCATTCTCACTGAAACTTTTAACAAACTTCTAGAAGGACATTCTTTTCGGCAAGAAACACTAATGGCAATTGTTTGTATGATCCCAAAACCCCTTTCTGATGATACTTCCTGTGTGAATTATCGGCCTATCTCTCTGTTAAACCTCGATATTAAATTATTAGCAAAAATAATAGCAAAACGCCTCAATAACATTATAGGAAAATTAATACATAGAGATCAACATTTACACATATGGTGGACGTGCCCAGTAATCCAAACCTTCTGGAAGGAAGTCTTCGTGATTGCATCTAAAATATTTTAAAAAATAATACAACCAGATCCATATTTAACTTTACTTAATCTAAAACCGGAATGGCTAACACTCTCTCAATTCAAACTTATGATCCAACTAATAACGGCCGCAAAACAAACAGTGGCCAAGGCATGGAAATCTCCTACATTGGTACTAGCAAAAACAATTCACAGAATGAATAATACAATGTCCCATGCTAAGATGGTAGCCATCGATCAAAATCAAATTCCAAAATTTGAAAAACTTTGGCACCCTTGGATAAAACAACAGTTCCTGTCAAACTTCAATGACTCTGTCCTGTTGCCATGGTAACAGATTAAATGACTTACAGAGACACCCATTCTAAGGCTTCAAAGAGAACTAAAAAGAATAATAAACTGACGAGCGGGACAACCTTGTGGACCATACCTCTACCTTTCAACCCTTTTTCTTCTTTCTCTTTCCTTTTCTCCACCTTACGATTAAAGCTCATTATCAGAATTTATTTGACCTATATACACTCTACTTGTAAACAATATGTATAGTAGGTATAAATCATTTAAATACCTAGAAAAGTAACTAAGGAAATGATATATATCTTTAATTTAGGTTTACGTGAACCCAATGTTTAATATTTGAAATTTCATGATATTTACCTATATAAACCCTACTGTAAAACAATGAGCTTACTTTATAGATCCTTGTAAACTTACTTTATGTATCTTTATAATATTGTATACTCAATAAACTTCTTTTGACAAGGAAAAAAAAAAAATAAATAAATTTGACTTCTGCATATTTATGATCCAACCCAGGGTTTCTAGATTACCTCGGGTCTTTCCGAGGTTGTCTAGCAGTCTTTCCCTGGAGGGGGCAAAAAGGAGTAGGTCGTCCAAGTATGGAATTACCGCAATCCCCTGCATGCTAAGAGGTGCAAGCGCTTCTGCCATTATTTTTGTAAATATTCGTGGGGCAGAAGACAGGCCAAAGGGGAGGGCCCTGAATTGCAAGTGCAGAACCTCTTTTCCCAAATTTATCGCCAATCTTAGGAATCTTTGGGACTGCGGGGCTATAGGGATATGCAGATAGGCATCTCGAAGGTCTATTGATGCCATAAAGCATTCCCTCGTCAATAGATTTTTGACCTTTTGTATTGGACTGATCTGTTCAGCGGTTTCAGGTTTAGGATTAAACGAAAATCTCCGGATGGTTTCTTTATCAGGAATATACGGGAATAAAATCCCTGATAAAGCTCCCCCTGTGGGACGTAAGTCATAACCCCCTGATCTATCAGATCCTTTAATAGGCTCTTCATTGCCAGGGATTTTGTTACATCTCTTGGAAGATTTGTCATCAAGTACCTTTCTGAGGGGAGATCTGAAAACTCTATATTGTAACCCTGGGCTAGCATATTCAGAATGTACTGGTTTTCTGTTATGCTTGCCCAATAGGGGAGAAAGCCTTGTAGTCTTCCCCCTACCTGTAACCGACTGTCATTGCGTCTTGCTGGTTGACGCAGGAGGATGGAAAAGGACATTTCCTTTGCCTTTTCCCCTCTGCCCTGACCAGTTTTTCTTTTTCTCTTGAGGCTTGTTTTGTTCCTGAGCCCTTTGAGGACGAAAAAACCGTTTGACTGGTTGTTTCTTCTTTTTGACAGGAAAAGATTTCTTTTTATCTGCAGTCCTGTCCAGAACTGAATCCAAATCAGGGCCGAACAATAAGTCTCCTAGAAAAGGGACCACGCATAACTTGTTTTTAGATGCTGTGTCCCCTTGCCAAGTCTTTAGCCATAAACCCTGTCTAACAGAATTAGCAAGGGCTGCCGCCTTAGCTGTCATCCTGATAGACTCTGCAGAGGCATCAGAGACATAGGCTATGGCTGCTGAGAGGGTAGAAAAGGAGTCAAGGATTTCTTGCTTAGGGGAATCTGCTATTCTATGAGCTTTAAGCTGATTTACCCAATACTCCAAGTTCCTGGAGATGCAAGTAGTTGCCATTGCTGGCTTAAGGTTGCCCATAATGGATTGCCAAGTCCGCTTGAGCTGTTGATCCATTTTCTTATCCATGGATAACCATGTCCTCAAATGCTAGATCAGTAGATCTTGACACTTGAGAAAAGGCTGCATCAAGTTTTGGAACCTTATTCCAAAGAGCCGCTGGGTCTTCATCAAAAGGGAACCTTCTCTTATGAGCCCTGGAGAAAAATGGTTTCCTATCAGGGTCAGCCCATTCTTTTCTGATTGTTTCAGAAATCACTGCATGGACTGGAAAGGTACGGGACTTAGACTCGCTAAGCCCTGCATACATCTTGTCATGTAAAGACATTTCCTTATGCTCTTCCTCAAGGCCTAGAGTAGCATAAATAGCCTTTAAAAGGCCATCCACCTGATCCAAAGACAATTTATACTTGGAAGACATATTTTCCAGCTCATCACCAT
The DNA here is from genome assembly GCA_037952835.1 of Lithobates septentrionalis. Taxonomy (NCBI): domain Eukaryota; kingdom Metazoa; phylum Chordata; class Amphibia; order Anura; family Ranidae; genus Lithobates; species Lithobates septentrionalis. Next base: position 3,781,551 of record JBBDGP010000074.1, read on the forward strand.
CCTCATTTGATTCATTAGAATGGGATGGGGAAAGCCCTTCCTGGTTCAGAGGACCCATCTCTGCCTCCACTGCCGGGATTAACAGTGAGCCTTGAGAGGACTGTGAGGTAGTGGGCTGACTTGCAGATGGATAGGTGAGTGAGGATCTGAAGGATTGAATGGTAGCATCCAATTCCTTTTTAGCAGATGCGATTAGATCACTGCATGCAGAAGTGGTTTCTTCCCTCACCAAGGAGTCAATACATGCTTGACATAAAGCCTTTTTCCAGCCTTCATTTAACTTAATTTTGCATGAAGGACATTTCTTTCTAATCCCAGGGTCAGAGCTCTTGGCCTGCCATGATAAGGGAAAAAGAGAGTCAGCTTGATTACTCAAGGTTGCTCAACACAGGTGCACAGTGAGAAAAGCTATCAGACTCATGTGCCCTGACAGGCCCCTCCGCCACCAGGGGGAAAAATACCCTCAAACTTCACTAACATTAGAGAGAAGAGGGCTAGAGAGAAACCCCACAGTAAAGCTGAGCAGAAACTACAGTCTGCTCCTTACCTGGGCCTTGCTGGTGCCTGTGCTTGTTCCACTCGCTGCGGTTCCTGAATCCATGCTGAGGCAGCAGCGTGATGCCTGTGGCGAAAACGCCGGTTCCGGACTCCAATAGCACCTGTGCGCCGGACCGGAACCGGAAATAAATAGGCACCAGACCTATTCCTCCCTCCTCCCCCTACGCTTCCGGCGGAAATGACGCCTGGCGCCTGCTCCATGGATGCCGCCCCACTTCCGGATACCTCACATCCGGCGGATGCAGTCCTCTGACTGCCCTTCCCAAGATGGTGGCGGTGTCAGGGAAAAAATATGTGCAGGCAAGAAAAAAACAAACCAAAACGCCTGACATGCCTGACGCCCCTGCCTGGGAGCAGCAATACCCGGAGCAGTCCTGGCTCTCCCCGAGCACTGACGAGGGAGAAGGAGCCCATCCACCCGGCACCCGTAAGCCTGTGGAAAATGGGAGGAATCGGCTCTTCTGAGGTAGGTAAAAAAATAGTGGAGTAGGGAGCCTGTTCTCTCAGGACAGAACCTTGAGAGCTCCAAACTCCCACATGTGTTCCCGCCAGAGGAAACACATAAACTGATGATAAGTGGGAAGGAGCCTCCTTTTAAAGTTTGGTGGAGGCGTGTTTCCTGTCAAGTGGGTGGAGCCACGCTCTCAAGGTGCTGTCCTGAAAGACGTTAAGGGAAAATAGGTCTATAAGAGTCACCCAAGAAAAAATATATCCCTCTAGGTGCAGCAAATCACATGTGCAAACTGCTTACCAGATAGGAAAACAGTGTGAGCAGAATAAATCTAGCCAAAGACTGTTCACCATACATGGAAGGAAAACACCGGATATAGGCAGCAGCAAACCTACATGAGATCCTGCTTACCAGAACCCCAGATGGAATAGACAGATGAGACGAAATCCCAAAACGAGCTCCTTGTAGGAACGGTAAGGATACGTCCTGCCACAGTGGGTCCCAGGCTCAGCAGCACACATATGATAGAAAGCAGCCAATAGCGTAATACTGTTAAACTCTGGATTTATTAAAAATAAAGTAGCACTTACACGAACATGGAAAATGTAAAACGAAGGTAAAAAGGAGCTGGCCGGCACTACAAACACTCTCCCATCCTCAATATGGCAACGTGGTGACGTCAGCACGTCCCTCCCAGACGCGTTTCGTCATACGTTGACATTCTCAATGGGGAACGGGCAGCGTGCTGAGCCACCACGTTATATGCGCACACCAAGCCTCGCTCTGAGTCCCGCTGAGGGAAACAAACATACAGCGCCATCTTGGATGTGGGCATCCTATCTAAATAAATACAACACCATCTTTGATGGGGGCACTTACATTTAAAATATATGGGAAGAGGCCAGATAGAGATCCTGAGATTTATCCGGTATACATCTCTAAATAAACAAGATATGGGTGACATATCTAGAAAACACTAACATCGAAATCTAAAATTATGGTCTATACAAAGTGACAATGCCCAAAATATTCTCGTACATTATAGCAGTGGGCAAACAAAAAATATATATATATATATATATTTAATAAAATAAAATAAAATAAAATGAAAATGAATATGACCATATCAACACTTATAAATTAGAAAAGTGAATGGCCTATACACAGTAGTTATTAAAAAATTCCTATAGAGAAAAGATTCTTGGAAGAATGGAAAAAAAAGGGGGATATTACACCTCATACCCCATGGGTAAAGCAAACTCACAATTAGACTGAACTCTCATGTACCCAAAAAATTTACAATTGGACACAACTATCATGTACCTAAAACAACAAAAATACTTAGATGATGTTGAAATGTAAATTAGGTACTAAGTAGGACAGAGAAGTCCAGAAAGACCAAAAATTCAAACAATAATAGGGTCTTGTCATAGCAAACCATCCAAATACTCCTCAAAGAGGGTAAGGTGAAATAAATACCCTCTACTCCTGATATGTAATCTACGCATAAGGCCCATTTAGGAATTGTCAATAAAAGCGTTGACATCCACATCTATATTCAATCCATGAGGCGTATAACTTTTGATCCTATGGACCCAGGGCATTTCCAACCTGGAAATGTCACGCACCATGGAACTCCCTCGCCAATGAGGTTTATACCGATCAATGCCCAAAAATAGGGTATTGGAGGGATCCCTACCATGTACCAAACGGTAGTGCTTGGAAACTGAATGGTTCTTAAAGCCTGTCAATATGTCGGTGATGTGCTCGTTGAGCCTCACTTGTAGGGGACGTTTGGTACGTCCCACATATTGTCCAAGATATGGGATTGATTTTTCTGCCCATGTGAATGGGAGTGCAGCCCTAGCCGGGATCAATTCCATGTTTGTGAGCGAAATATTAAGCACTAGGCATTTCTTAGGATTAATCATAAGGCCGGATAGGGCTGCAAATCCATCAAGAGCTGGTATTAAGTTAGGACCAGAGACCTGTGGTGATGATAGAAAAAGTAATATATCGTCTGAAAATATACATAATTTGTGTGTAATACCTCCTACTTCAATGCCAGTTATAGTTTGGTTTGTTCTGATGTATTGGGCCATGGGTTCGAGTATAAGGGCAAATAATAAGGGAGATAATGGGCAACCCTGTCGGGTACCTCTTTCGATATTAAAGGCATCAGATTTGTATCAAGCATATTTTATATAGGCTTTGGGTTTATTATATAATGCTTTGATCCATGTTAAAAAGTGGGGTCCAAAACCCCATTTTTGTAATGAATATTGCATATATTGCCAGGATACTGTGTCAAATGCCCTCTTAATATCGAGAGATAGAAAACATAAAGGGATTTTCCGTTTTTTAGCAATATGTGCCAATAACACTGCCCTGCGTATATTATCGCCTGCCTGTCTATTTGGCATGAAGCCTACTTTATCTCTATGTATTAATTTTCCTATAATGCTATTGAGGCGTTTTGCTATTATTTTTGCTAATAATTTAATATCAAGGTTTAACAGAGAGATAGGCCGATAATTCACACAGGAAGTATCATCAGAAAGGGGTTTTAGGATCATACAAACAATTGCCATTAGTGTTTCTTGCCGAAAAGAATGTCCTTCTAGAAGTTTGTTAAAAGTTTCAGTGAGAATGGGAGAGAGTATTTCTGAGAATGTTTTATAGTATAAAGCCGAGTAGCCGTCTGGGCCTGGTCTTTTGTTAAGTTTTAGGTCTTTTATGGCGTTAGCAACTTCATCTACAGTTATAGGCTCATCCAAACTGCTTTTTTGATTCTGAGACAACTCAGGTAAGGTTATTTTTGAGAAGAAGGATTCAGCCTCTGTAGGATTAAATTCATTGTTTGTCTTGTATAAAGTTGCGAGATGTGAGTGAAATTTATGGACTATTTTAACTGGATTACAAGTATAAACATTTTTTGATAATTTCAAACGTATTGGTTTGAAAGATTTGTTAGTTGAATTTAATGCCCGAGCCAAATATGTACCTGGTTTGTTTGTATTGTTTGTATTCATGTAGAAATTGTGTTTGGAGCGTTTGAGGGATTTATCAACTGACTCAGTGAGAAATAGATCGTATTCCAATCTAGATTTTTCCAGATGAGATTTTGTACTCTGAGATGGATTATCTTGGAATGATATGTAGGCTGCATTAAAATTGAGTTCTAGTTTTTTTGCTAGATTTTTGCGTTAAAATAGTGCCATTTGTCTTTGTATTGTACCACGCAAGACAGGCTTATGAGCTTCCCACAGTGTTATTGGGGAAATGTCTGTTGTATTATTAATTGATATGTATTCCTTTAAAGCTTGTTCAATGGCCATCTGATGTAGTGGGTGTTTGAGCATTATGTCCGGTAAGTACCACGTTGGGTCATGCGCTTTTGGTATGGCTGAGGCTATAGTAGTGTATACTGCATTATGGTCAGACCACGGAATCGGAATTATATCTGATGCAATAATTTCTGGTATCATTCCTATTGTTAGAAAAATATGATCTATTCTGGTGAAGGTTTGATGAGGGTGCGAGAAATAAGTGAATTTCTTTTTCATTGGGTTACTTTCTCTCCACGAATCTACCAGATTGTATTTGGAAAGAAGTTGAGAAAAAGGTAATCTAGAGGTTATTTTGGATGGTGTAAAAGGTGATTTATCTAGAAGTGGGAGGAGGCCCTGGTTCGAATCCCCACACATTATCACTGTTCCTATTTTGTGTGTATTAATCACTTGTAATATATGTGAGAGGAATGGTGTAGGTTGTTTGTTAGGAGCGTAGTAGGAAATCACCGTGATTGCTGTATCTTTTATATAACCCATGAGTATCAGGTATCTACCTTCTGGGTCTTTAATTTCTGATGATAAGGTGAATGGTGTGGATCGGTGAAATGCAATTAGAGTACCCCTTTGTTTGGTACAGGCAGAAGCCGTGTAAATTTGTTGATAAAAAGGAGAAATATATTTTGGAGTAGAATCTTTGGTGAAGTGTGTTTCTTGGAGGCATACTATGTGAGCCTTCTTGTTATGGAAAGTATGGAAGGCTTTGGTCCTTTTTTGAGGGACATTTATTCCCTGAACATTCAGGGAAAGTATATTCAGTGGTGCCATGGCAACAGATCAAATAGTTTTGACTTACTTTTTGTTATGCAGAGCTGACTGCGCAGATCAACCTGTGTGGACTGAAGAGATGAATAGATAGAAAAGAATCCAGTGAATTCTGGAGTAAAGAGTAAACCAAAAACATATGAGATTAGATGATACATTGTATAAATTATTTTTTGCAAGTAATCACAATTTACCCGTGAAAGAGAATAAATATCTCTCTCAGGGGAATAAGTGCCTTCGTCACACTCCCACATAATATGGTTGGGAGAATGAGGAGGGCTAATGGGGGTACACGGATCTTCCACTTACAGGAGAGAAGTGCTATGTCAAAAGACATCAAAATGATGATTCATTAATTGGAGTGCAGAATATAGTTTTTGTTGAAATTATTTATTCCAGGGTGGTTGTATATGGTTAGTCTTGCCCTAGGCTAAATAATTCAGTTAGAAAGGTACTGTTAATAACTTTGGTATTGATGAAGATAGTTTGAATTATTTTGGGATTTTAAGCCTTTTAGAGTAAACAATTACATATTTTATTCATATGTAACTGTTTAGATATGTTAACTCATAAAATTTAGGTTGTATTGCTTCAGATTAGAATAAACTAGTTAGGTAATAATATATTTGTTTTAAGAAAAGAAAGAAAAAGCTTCCATTACTTCTGGATTATTGAACATATTTGTCCTAAAAAGTAATAAATCTATTGTTATTACCTGAAAATATATAACTGAACAAGAATTTCCTTATTTCACTTATATATTCTAAGGCATCAGCAGTAATAAGAAATATAACTGGAATGTAACATGATCCCACACAGTGTGTGACTATCAGAATGCAGTTACATTCAGTTATAAATACAGGTTTTTTATAGAGAACCATCTCTTAGTATAATAAATGAAGAGATATCAGGAATTAGGATGTCAGTCCATTGAATCTTCTTGGTCCATGGATGATGTGGCATAACGGCCTCTTTTGTGATGATTCCCATTTTGTTCTGAAATTTTCTGGGTGCTGCCTGAAGGTGAAGATGATGCCATTCTTCTGCGTGTGGGAGAGTTGCTGCTTGTGGGTTCTGTCAGATTTAATTTTAAAAGGGTTTGTTGTAGTTCATCTGCTGATCTGCTTCTGTAAATTGTACCTTGGTAGTTAAATCTGACTGAAAAGGGGAAGCCCCATTGATACATAATGTTGTGGCGTTGCAGTTCCATTAGTTGGGGTTTCATGGATCGTCTTTTAGTAATAGTAAGTTGGGATAGGTCAGCAAAAATTTGATAATTGTGTCCTTGAAAAATAAGTTCCTTTTTTTTCTCTTGCAGCAATTAGTATTTGTTCTTTCGTTCTGTAATAATGAAATTTTGTGATTATATCACGTGGGGGTCCATCTTTCTTTTTGGCTGTGAGGGCTCTGTGTACTCTGTCCAGTTCTAAACGTTCAATAGGGATATCTGGCTTTAGTTCTTGTAATAGAGCAGTAATAGTAGATTGCAGGTCTGTCACAGTTTCAGGTATTCCCCTTATGCGCAAGTTTGAACGTCTGGCTCTATTTTCGTAATCTTCGAGCTTAGTTTGAAGTATTAAATTCTCTTCTTTTAATTGTTCCAATTCTGTTATATTTTCTTGGGTTGTAATTTCAATTTCATCCATTTTTATTTCTAAGGCTGCGGTGCGGTTTCCCAGCTCTCTTATTTCTTTGGTTAGGCTGTTTGTTATTTGGTCTGAGGTTTGTTTTAAAGCCTTATGAAGTATCTTTTCAAATTGTAATAATATTACTGGGGATGCTGAGGAGGCTTGTGGAGAAGTTTGTGAGAGGATTTGTTCTGTATCTGACTCAAATGGAGAGTCTTGCTGTGACATTTTCTGTCTGTGAGAGCGCCCTGATGCTGTATCTTGTGAGGTGACTGGAGCTGCTTTAGTTGCAGTGAGTGCCTGTGAGCTCTTTGTGAGGTGATTTTTATTTCTGCCACGGCTTCCTCCCAGTACCATATTTCCTGCCCAAACTTTCACAATTTGTTCCCTGGGGCAAAAAGGTTCAAATGGATACCTTTTGAGCCTGCAGGCTCCGCTTTGTCCTTCTCTTCTCTCCTCAGCGGTGCGGAGCTCTAACAATGCATGTCTGCTCCGCTAGGCTCCGCCCATGCACCTCCTCCCTAATTTACATTTCAACATCATCTAAGTATTTTTGTTGTTTTAGGTACATGATAGTTGTGTCCAATTGTGAATTTTTTGGGTACATGAGAGTTCAGTCTAATTGTGAGTTTGCTTCACCCATGAGGTATGAGGCGTAATATCCCCCTTTTTTTTCCATTCTTCCAAGAATCTTTTCTCTATAGGAATTTTTTAATAACTACTGTGTATAGGCCATTCACTTTTCTAATTTATAAGTGTTGATATGGTCATATCCATTTTCATTTTATTTTATTTTATTTTATTAAATATATATATATATTTTTTATGTTTGCCCACTGCTATAATGTACGAGAATATTTTGGGCATTATCACTTTGTATAGACCATAATTTTAGATTTCTATGTTAGTGTTTTCTAGATATGTCACCCATATCTTGTTTATTTAGAGATGTATACCGGATAAATCTCAGGATCTCTATCTGGTCTCTTCCCATATATTTTAAATGTAAGTGCCCCCATCAAAGATAGTGTTGTATTTATTTAGATCGGATGCCCACATCCAAGATGGCGCTGTATGTTTGTTTCCCTCAGCAGGACTCAGAGCGAGGCTTGGTGTGCGCATATAACGTGGTGGCTCAGCACGCTGCCCGTTCCCCATTGAGAATGTCAATGTATGACGAAACGCGTCTGGGAGGGACGTGCTGACGTCACCACGTTGCCATATTGAGGATGGGAGAGTGTTTGTAGTGCCGGCCGGCTCCTTTTTACCTTCGTTTTACATTCTATCATATGTGTGCTGCTGAGCCTGGGACCCACTGTGGCAGGACGTATCCTTACCGTTCCTACAAGGAGCTCGTTTTGGGATTTCGTCTCATCTGTCTATTCCATCTGGGGTTCTGGTAAGCAGGATCTCATGTAGGTTTGCTGCTGCCTATATCCGGTGTTTTCCTTCCATGTATGGTGAACAGTCTTTGGCTAGATTTATTCTGCTCACACTGTTTTCCTATCTGGTAAGCAGTTTGCACATGTGATTTGCTGCACCTAGAGGGATATATTTTTTCTTGGGTGACTATTATAGACCTATTTTCCCTTAACGTCTTTCAGGACAGCACCTTGAGAGCGTGGCTCCACCCACTTGACAGGAAACACACCTCCACCAAACTTTAAAAGGAGGCTCCTTCCCACTTATCATCAGTTTATGTGTTTCCTCTGGCGGGAACACATGTGGGAGTTTGGAGCTCTCAAGGTTCTGTCCTGAGAGAACAGGCTCCCTACTCCACTATTTTTTTACCTACCTCAGAAGAGCCGATTCCTCACATTTTCCACAGGCTTACGGGTGCCGGGTGGATGGGCTCCTTCTCCCTCGTCAGTGCTCGGGGAGAGCCAGGACTGCTCCGGGTATTGCTGCTCCCAGGCAGGGGCGTCAGGCATGTCAGGCGTTTTGGTTTGTTTTTTTCTTGCCTGCACATGTTTTTTCCCTGACGCCGCCGCCATCTTTGGAAGGGCAGTCAGAGGACTGCATCCGCCGGATGTGAGGTATCCGGAAGTGGGGCGGCATCCATGGAGCAGGCGCCAGGCGTCATTTCCGCCGGAAGCGCAGGGGGAGGAGGGAGGAATAGGTCTGGTGCCTATTTATTTCCGGTTCCGGTCCGGCGCACAGGTCTGGTAAGCAGTTTGCACATGTGATTTGCTGCACCTAGAGGGATATATTTTTTCTTGGGTGACTATTATAGACCTATTTTTCCTATATATCTGGTAAGCAGATTTGGATGATATGCACGTCTTTTATTCACCCTAGTATCTATATCTTGCATGTTTGCTTGACACTCATATAATCACTTCCAGCTGCTATCACTTACACTGGACCTCTTATGATCACACATGATTTTTTTGGGTTAAGATTGAGTGTTGCACATTTTTTATTTGAAGTATTTTACGTATCAGTATTACGCTATGTTTGCTTCATATATTTTTTGCTAACCTCTGTGGACTGTGTACACGGGACGAGCCCTTTATCCTGCCTCACCGGGACTGATCCTCTCAAGGCCCAGGCTGAGTTTAAGCCACTTGCCCCTCTTTGGCTTACTTCTGGTAAGCACATCACCTCACAGATTGTTCCAGATTTATGCCTGTTCATCACATTTCTATTCTGGATGATATTCATGTCACTCATTGATGACAAGATTTATGTTTGATTTTACAAGGGACTAAATAATACACATGGGACTATATATCACAACTTTGATATATTTTTTATTTTTTCTTGTTTGTTTATAGCGCGGTTTCTCTGTTTTATATTTTGTTTGGTGTGCCTCACTTGTAGCCGCAGCTTGCCATATATATATACCATTTTTCTAGCGCAGTTTTTTTCTTTTAAATTTTATAGATAAATTTATTCCACACTGGAGGGGCGAATCCCTTAAGAGGGTCGTGTCCAAGTTAGAGACATATTGGATTCATCAAAAGATATTCCCCATTTGGTCAGAATATTGATTGGGACATAAATGCATTTATTAATCAGGCATAAAATGTATGTTTCATAATATTTCCTGCTCCTTGCCCCTTAGGTTACATGATTTTCTAGATGAAGGAGATATATTTGAGATCATCCCATGTACATGTTTTCCCCTGTATTAGATGAGAGATTCCAATCATTCACATGTATATTTCAGTTTATTCTTCCATTATTAGATTAATATATACGTTATGGTCTTCCCATAGAAGGGCAACATCTTTGAAAGAGTATTATTAGTGTCGTTGGTAATTACCTTGATATTTTTATTTAATTAATATAGGATAACAAATAGTGGTGTTCTCTCCTATCTATGAATATTAATTACTGTATTTCATAAACATGGAAGGTGAGCATTGTTTGTGCCATGTGAGACGCCCCATAGTTTCTATGGTCAATGTTTATCCATTCCTGACTACGTGTCCCCAACCGTGTTTATCCATTTAATTTTATTATTTTTTTCAAACCATATCAAAAGATGTAAGATAGAGGTGTGGCTCTTGTATGCGCTCCACACACCTATGTTTTCCCCTTTCTGCTATATCGACTGCGAGAACTTGGATAGTCTGCTTTCTGGCGGACATCTTTGCGTTCTAATTTTTGTTTATATAATTTTTGTTTTGGTTATTTTTCCAAGTTTTTATTTAATTTTTTTGCTTCTATCCTACTGTTATAGAGGGATGGAGGCGTGGATCGCATCTGCGTTCCACACACCCTGGACATTTTAGTCATCCCGGACATGGGCTCAGATAGAGGTGTGAATCGCATATGCATTCCACCCACTATGGACACTTCCATCTATTTCCGGGACCGGCTTGAATCGACGTCACGCGCAGCTTGCGCGAGCCTCGATAGGCTATTGGCTCCCGATGGTACTCATCAGCCATTGGCCCCCCATTTGTGACAGTCGTGTGATTCATGACGAGTCACGTCAGACGGCCCTGACTGGTTAAAGCGTAATTTGTGACAGTCATGTGATTCATGACGAGTTACGACGGCCCTGACTGGTTAAAGCGTGATCACCTGACTCTTGTGTGAGTGCGGGAGCGACGGAAAGCTTCCTTGAATAATGTGTAATCAGCTAATTCATTTCGAGGCTTGGTTTCACATACCTAAACCTGCCTACTATGATTGGATCATTAATCCATGGACGTCATTCTCTCGGGACCTAGAAGTGGCGTCTCACATGGTGGAAACAGGTGCTGGTTTTTTCAAATTATATTTTAGTATATATATAGGCATTGCTGTGGCAGACAGGCATATACCCCAGTTGAAGTCCTCGCGGACAAAACGCATCGGGTTTGATATGCCTGTCTTGCCATGATTGAATAAGCGCTTTTTTTATTGATTCTATACGTATTTTGTACCCGGCCCCTGTTGTTGTCTTTGGGCCAATGTACCTTTATTATACCTGGTCTCTGTTGTTGTCTATGAGCCAGTGTATTTCTTTTATCGCAAAACTTTTATTAAAGTTTTTGGAAGCAGTCTCACGCTATGTGGAGTTTTTTTCTCTAACTTCTTCACCTGAGGATTTGTATGAAGAACCGAGCACTGAGTATGGGAGGCTGTTCTTTGAGGACCCTCATCTTCCGTTGTCTCTACTAGCGGATGAAACAGCATTGCAACCATCGCTGTCTGCTCTGCCATAAGCCTGCTTTGACTCCGAAGAAGCTGGCTGGTGAGTCCACCACCTCTGGTAAGAGTATTTTTTTACCTATCCTTATCTACATTAGCAGTTTGACCAGCAGAACATACGGGAACCATCCTTGTATTCCAAAAGAAGCCTCATTGGTCAAGTCTCCAGTTATATTTCTAGAGGACTTTTATTCGGACTCTCACTTTATTCTCATCCGGGCTATAGCAAAAACATTATTTGCATGAATGTTGTTGCACTTATATCTATATATTTTCCATTTGCTCTTATTGATTTAATATATATGCACCTGAATGTTGCCCGTTAGGCAAACACATTTGCAGATCCGTTTATGAGCACAATAGATGTGTACCCACATTTTTTAGTGTTTCATATACTTAATTTTAATTTTGGCACCATGTTTTCTTTCTCCTTTTTTCTTCTTTTTTATGTTTTAAATAGACACTTGATTGATATAATCTCACAGAGATATTCCTTTGGGGTTAACGCGATTAATTTCTCATTTGATTGTGTTCCATTGGATCGTGTTTGGAATACACACTTTATATTTATATATGGGTGATCACCTCACAGATATACCCTCTCCCCATTGCGTATGATGATTATTTACACATAGGATTAGTGAAAGTCCTGTTTCATCAAACACCTTATTGGGCTAGATTTGGCCCCCAGATTGCTATTCTGGTGGGTCTTGCTCAATTAAGAACCAGTCTTTTTCAGCGCCACACTTTATTCCTTATAAATATATATATATATATATATATATATATATATATATATATATATATATCCCAGTTTTGTGCAGCTCACTGCAGGCCAATAGTATGTCTGGAAGGCCAACAAGGAGAGGCAGACAGTCACAAGCCAATAAAAGAGGCCAAGCAGGCTCTGTGTCTAGAGACGACAGTGCTGGTCGTGGACACGGTGCATCCTCATCAGCACGTGGCCGTGGGACACGCTTGGCCTTTTTTTCGGTAGCTGGTCATGTTGAGCCGCAACATGTGGAAGACTTGGTCGAGTGGATGACCAAGCCGTCCTCATCCTCCTCATCCTCCCTCACCCAGGCTCAGGGTATTTTGTCTGGCAAAGCAACTGCCAACGTGGTCTCTTCCCTCAGCTCAATGGCATCAGTGACTCCTACCCTAGCCCCACCATGTCCTCCTGAGGAGTCCCTCAAACTGTTTGACCACAGTGTTGGGTACATGCTCCAGGAGGATGCCCAGCGTTTTGAAGGCTCTGATGATGATACTGAGCTAGATGAAGGCATTAACATGAGCACGGACAGAGGGGGTGCCCAAGAAGGACAGAAATCTGGCATTCATATTCCCCCAGCTGCAGCATACTGCCAGGTTTGCTTTAGTGATGAGGAGGGAGGGGATGATGAGGTCACTGACTCAACGTGGGTGCCTGATAGGAGAGAGGAGGAGGAGGCACATCACCAACGAGGCAGGATGACCTCCAGGGGCCAGCCTAAGGGCAGCACACTAACTGCATCACACCTCAGAGCTTCGCATTTGCAGGGCGCTGCTGTCTCTGCGCGTTATTCCAAAAGTTCTTTGGTGTTGGCCTTTTTTGAGACAAGTGCAACAGATCGCACCACTGCTATTTGCAACATATGTCTTAAGCATATATCGCGTGATCAAAACATCTCCCCCTAGGGCACCACATGCTTGACCAGACATATGTTGACCTGCCATGCAGTTTGTTGGCAAGGGTACCTAAAAGACCCACACCAACGCAAACACAGAGCGACAGTTCGACCGTCTCCTTCCTCGAGAATGTCAAACTGCCATCTCTTTCCAAAGACCACAGAGACCTGATGGAGGAGCCCTTCTCCTCAGACGAAATTAAGGTAGTTATCAAAAACCTCAAGACAGGCTCGGCCCCCGGGCCGGACGGCTTGTCAGTCCCTTATTACAAAAAGTTCGGGGATATACTGGCCCCTCACATGGCCAAATTTTTCAACTCTAAGAGAACGGGATCCCCATTAGACCCCCACTTGAATACAGCATTCATAACAGTAATACCCAAACCAAATAAGAACCACGAAGAAATAGAGAACTATAGGCCCATTTCCCTTATCAATAACGATCTCAAGATACTCACCAAAATCTTAGCCAACCGTCTAGCCTCCTTCATCAAGCAGTACGTTCACAAAGATCAGGTAGGCTTCATTCCAGGAAGGCAGGGTCCAGATCAAATTAGGAGAGCGGTGGACATTGTCTCCATTCTCCAATCAAATTGGGATGGGGGCACTAAACAAGCAGGTATGTTGTTGTCACTAGATTTACATAAGGCCTTTGACTCGATCGAATGGCCTTACCTTTTCTCCATCCTGGAGAGATGGGGTTTCGGGGCTAGCTTCCTAGGGGTACTAAGATCCCTCTACTCCAATCCGGCGGCAATAATCCGACTGCAGGGACAATACTCCAAACCCCTTCAAATAATGAGAGGGACGAGACAGGGCTGCCCTCTCTCCCCTCTCATTTTTGCTATGGCCATCGAAACACTGGCAATAGCGATTAGATCAAACCCTAACATTCACGGCGTATCCTGTGGGGAACAAGTTCACAAGTGTGGGCTCTTCGCCGATGACATGCTCCTATTCATAACGTCCCCTATCACCTCACTCCCTAATTTATGCAAATTACTGAAAGATTTCTCTAACACCTCTGGCCTCAAAGTGAACTACTCTAAATCTTCTGCCTTAAACATCTCCCTGCAGCCGGGTACGTTTGCCGCTCTTAAAAGCTCCTTTGATTTCAAATGGAACGACCAATGGATAGATTACTTAGGAATCAAACTTCCAGCTAGGATAGAGCAACTATACCCCCTAAACTTCCCACCTATGTACCGGAAATTATCAGCTGATCTGGGAACTTGGTCCAAGGGTGAAATTTCCTGGCTGGGCAGAGTACATGCCGTGAAGATGACTCTTCTTCCCAGACTGCTATATCTCTTCAGAGCCATCCCGATAAATATAACCAAAGAACACCTTTCCAATTTCCAAAAGAAGATCACCAAATTTATCTGGGGGGGGAGAGGACATAGATTTCAACAAAAAACCCTATTCCTTCCAAGAGACCAGGGTGGCATGGGGGCCCCGCAGCTTCACTGGTACTTTCAAGCGGCTAGGCTGGCCCAACTGTCCACGGTTTACTCCAGGACAGAGAAACCAGACTGGATCCAAATTGAGCGACAGGCTGTCCCCACATACACCCTGGACTATCTCCTCTGGACCCCCCCCAAACAGAGACCCCCAATTCTCTCCCCATCCTTATCTCAATCATTCCATTTATGGGATAATTTAAGAAAAAATCCGGCATTAATCTCTAGATGTCTTCCTTTAGCACACATATTCAACAACCCTGACTTTCCCCCTGGGTTGGACATTAAGGCTTTTCGTTGGTGGCTGGACAAGGGACTGTATCGAATCGGACACTTCTTCACGAGTGAGGGTCCTATCTCCTTGGAGCAAGGAATAAGGCAACTGGAAATTCCACATTCTGAGCACTTCAGATTCCACCAAATTAGACATTTCCTCTGTCAACGTTGGAAAAGGGGAATCCCCTCACACAACGCCTTTACGCCATACGAATCATGGTGTGGTCGCTCCTGTGAACAGAGAGGGGGGGATCTCCGTCATCTACCAGTCACTAGCCTTGCACCCCCAAAAAAACCCCTATATGCTGGATTGGGAGAGAGATCTAGCCTTTGAATGGGAGACCTCTAAATGGAGATGCTCCTTCGAAAGAGCCTTTAAAGGCATCAAAAACATCTCCTTAATCGAAGGAGGGGTTAAGGTCTTGACTAGGTGGTACCTCACACCTGTCAAGCTCTCCAGAATGTACCCAACAGCTGACCCCAGGTGCTTTCGGGGGTGTCAGCTAGTGGGCACAATGGCCCATGTGTGGTGGGAATGCCCCAGACTAAGGCCCTTCTGGAACAAGATTTTTTCCCTGATAAGGAAAACGACTCAGATCCAAATCCCGAAATCCCTTACCATAGCTCTTCTTAATGACAACCTGCCCGGGTTGCCGAAGAACTCACGCAAACTGACACATTTCATACTCTTAGGTGCAAAACTCACCATCGCTAAGGCCTGGAAACAGCACAAAGTCTCGGTGAAAGCAGCTATCCACAAAATATCATGGATCATGTCCCAAGAGAAACTGGCTAGCATTTTAGATGACAAAACTAAGCAATTTGAAGCTATATGGGAGCCCTGGGCAAAATTCTTAGGCATCTCTCTCATACCAGGAGTCCCACCCCAAAACTAACAGGGATCAACTTATGAGGCGGGGACCCCTCCAGACGGACGGCTAACATTCCTCTCACTCTCTTCCTTTCTCCCCTTCCTCCTTTCTGTCCTTCCAAATGTATTTTGTTTAATCCAGTCCCTCTGCTGGGGGTAACTAGGATAGTTCAATGGGTAATGACTGTATTGTGCTTTCTGACCAGTTTTACTTCATTTCAAGACAATCATTACTCATCTCGTAGATTGTTCCTCTCAGATAGGTGGTAGTCTCCACTGCATTATTATATTGATCATTGAGAACCTAGGACCCTTGGTCAATACCGGGTCAGGAGGGGAGGGGGGCTCGCACTGTGCACAGAATGATCCCGTCAGGGGTGCCGGTGCGACCCCCTAGCGCCTCACTAGACGCCAGACAATCCCCCTAGGGAAAACGTTCTATGTTCGCATCAGTTGCTAGGTTTCAAGTTTTGATTACTATACACCAGAGTTATCCATACTCAATGTGCCTTATAATTGATAACGCTCTAGCCCCAGCAGGCGTATCTTGTGCTCCAGAGGATGTTACAAGATATGTGATTTGTAATCCTGTAATGTATTTTATTTTATGTTTTATAATTTCTTGTTTTTGTACAAAACCAATAAAAGAATTTGAAAGTAAAAGACCCACACCAGAGAACAAAGAGGACCTCTCCTTGCTCCTCATGAGCTGGGATCTCCAACCCCACTATACCTTCAGTCCTCTCTGAGACCTTCAATGAGAGGAATGAAGGTGTAGAATTAGGTGTGTCACAGCCAAGTACTTGCGGGCAATCTGCTATCGGTACACCAACGTCAGATTGTACCAGGCAAATTTCCCTGCCCCAGCTGCTGCACCGCCGAAAGAAGTTCGCTCCCAGCCATCCACATGCCCAGCGCTTGAATGCTAGCTTGGCAAAATTTCTAGCACTTTAACTGCTACCTTTTCAGTTGGTAGACTCTGCCCCCTTCCGTGAGTTTGTGCAATGTGCGGTTCCTCAGTGGCAGGTTCCCAAATGCCACTTTTTCTCATGGAAGGCGATTCCGGCTCTCTACCAGCATGTGGAAGGCAATGTCTTGGCCTTGCTGGACAGGGCGGTCAGCGGTAAGGTGCATATAACCGCTGACTCATGGTCCAGCAGGCAAGGACAGGGACATTACCTAAGTTTCACGGCATATTGGGTGACTCTGCTGGCAGCTGGGAAGGATGCAGGACAAGGTGCAGTAGTGTTGGAGGTTGTTCTGCCACCACGCCTCCAAAATGCCACCACTGGTGATTCTGCCACAGCTCTCACCTCCACCCCCTCCTCTTCTTCTTCCTCCATGGCCTCTTCCTGTGCTTTGTCCTCGGAACCAGTGTAGCTCCGTAGGCGTTCAAGGGGATACGCAAGTATGCAGGCCAAAAGATGCCATGCGGTGCTTGAGCTGGTGTGCTTGGGGGACAGGAGCCACACTGGGGCAGAGGTTCTGTCAGCTCTGCAAGGGCAGGTTCAGAGGTGGTTGACGCCATGCCAACTTAAGGCAGGAATGGTGGTTTGCGACAATGGCACCAAATTCCTCACCACCCTCTGACAGGGACAAATGACCCATGTGCCCTGTTTGGCTCACGTCCTTAACTTGGTGGTGCAGTGGTTATTGGGCAGGTACCCGGGCTTACAGGATGTCCTGAGGAAGGCCAGGAAAGTCTTGTGCATTTCCACCGGTCATATAATGCCAGTGCTCGGCTGGCAGACCTCCAAAAGGAATTCAACCTGCCCAAGAACCTTCTAATCTGTGACATGCCCACCAGGTGGAACTCAACGTTGGCCATGCTGCAGCGGCTGCACACGCAGCAGAGGGCCATCAATGAGTACCTGTGCGACTATGGCACCAGGACAGGGTTAGAGGAGCTTGTTTTTTTTCCCACGCCAGTGGGCCATGATCAGGGATGCATGTACTGTCCTGTCACCATTTGAGGAGGCCACGAGGAAAGTGAGCAGTGACAGTGCATGCATCAGTGACACTGTCACACTTGTCCACCTGTTGGAGCACACGCTGTGTGGAATAATGGACAGGGCACTTTAGGCAGAACAGAGGCAGTAAGAGGAGGACTTCACTAGCTCTCAAGGCCCCCTTTATCCAGACAGTGTTCCTGCATGCCTGCCAATCACACAGGAAGAGGAGGAGAAGGATTGTGTCAGCATGGAGGTGGAGCCTGGCACTCAGCAACATCAGCAGTCTTCAAGGGATCATTTACAGTCCCAAGAAACCCATGGACTTGTATGTGACTGGGAGGAGGTGGCTGCGGATCATGTTGTCCTTACTGACCCAGAGGACTCAGGGCCGAATGCCTCAGCAAACCTACACTGCATGGCCTCCCTGATCCTGCAAAGCCTGCGGAAGGATCCTCGTATTTGTGGTATCAAGGAGAGGGATCATTACTGGCTGGCAAACCTCCTTGATCCACGTTACAAGGGTAAGGTTGCGGACCTTATCTTGCCGTCGCAGTGGGAGCAGAGGATGAAAAATCTTCGGAGGCCTTGCAGAAAGGTTTGTGCAACGCGTTCCCAGAGACTGGGAGGTCACAAACTCCTGTTCCTGGACAACGTGTTGCTGAGGCTTCGGTCAGTCAATGAAGGAGCGGTGGAGAAGGTGGCTGTCTGATCGATGTGCTCAGACAAATTTTTAGTCCGCAGCCCCAAGGTATGATCGGTTCCAGCAACCATCACCAGCGTCTGTTTTACATGGTGCAGGAATACCTAGGGGCAAGATCTGACTTGGACACCTTTCCCACCGAAAATCCTTTGGGTTACTGGGTCTTGAGGATGGATCACTGGCCAGAGCTTGCACAGTATGCTACTGGCCTGTCCTGCATCCAGTGTTCTTTCGGAACGCACATTCAGTGCTGCTGGAGGCTTTGTAACCGATCACAGGGTGCTTCTGTCCACCGACTCGGTCGATCGACTGACCTTCATAAAAATGAATCAGTCTTGGATCACCACCAGCTACCAAGCACCTGATGCTGATGTAACCGAATAATTTTTTTTGAAATGTCAGATCCCTTCAAAGACTGCCTATGCTGATGCTGAGTGACTATCCTGTTATGCTGAGTAATTAACCTCTTCCTCCTCAATGAACATGCTGATAGCTTGTAAGAACATTTTTGGTTCTGGGCACCGCCACCAGTGCCTAAGGCCCAATTTTTCAGCCCCTGTTTAACAGGGGCGTGTAATTACAATTTTTGATGCAATTCTTTGCAGCAGGGCTAGTTCCTGCGCTCCAACTAGAGTATCTGTGAGGGGTTGCAGTGTTGTGGCACCAGCACCAGTGCCTAAGGCCTAATTTTTCTGCCCCTGTTCAATAGGGACATGTAATTAGAATTCTTGATCTAATATTTCACAGCAGGGCCCATTTCTGCGCCCCCCAAGAGTAACTGTGAGGATTTACAGTGTTGTAGCACCAGCACCACCACCCCCAAAGGCCCAATTTTTCTGGTCCTGTTCAACAGGGGCATGTAATTACAATTTTTGATAAAATTTTTCACAGCAGGGCCCGTTCCAGCGCCACCAAGACTAACTGTGAGGACTTACAGTGTTGTGGCACCAGCACCACCACCACCATCACCAAAGGCCCAATTTTTCTGCCCCTGTTCAACAGGGGCATGTAATTACAATTCTTGATCTAATATTTCACAGCAGGGCCCTGTGAGGGATTACAGTGTTGTGGCAACACCAACACCTAAGGCCCAAATTTCTGCTGAGTATATAGGGCAGGCCCCTACTTTCAAACATCCAACTTAGAAATGACTCCTACTTGAAAATGGAAGGAGACAACAGGAAGTGAGATGAAATCTACCCCTAGAAAGGGAAATTCTCTCCTGTAAGAGTTAATATGGGAAAAACGTTTCTCCTTTCCACTGATGCTTTATCACCAATCCTTGTTTCACTAAAAAACCCACATTTTCAAAAAACATTTGTCATTGGGACAAAAAGTGAGGTGCAATCTTCTGAAGAGGAGCACAGACAGCAAAACAAATGTCACAGGGGTGATAACTCTTCCCTATGTTTTCCAAAAAGCTTAAAATAGATTTTTTTGCTGGAGCTAAACGCGTTAAAAATGTACCAGTTCAAAATTACAAACAGATTCTACTTACCAACAAACCTACAGTCCCTGTCTTGTTTGCACCGCCTGTATACTGCTGTTCAGAGTATATAAGGCCTGGTGGCCCCACACCTTTCCTTTTTTTAATTTGGGTGCGGAGTTCCCCTTAATATCCATACAAGCCCCAAAGGGCCTGGTAATGGACTGGGGAGTACCCATGCCGTTTGTCTCACTGATTTTCATCCATATTGCCAGGACCCAACATTACCTTAAAGCCACAAGCAGTTTTAAATGACTTTTATTCCTTTAAAAATGTCATTTTGTGCAGGGACTGTTTTAAGCATGGGAAACACACGCCACTTTACAGGCATACTATAGACACCCCCAGGTATGATATTTAAAGGAATATTTCACTTTTTTTTTTTTTTACTTTAAGCGTCATTAAAATCACTGCTCCCAAAATGCACAGTGACCAATCTTTTTCTAGTTAACCACAGTCACTGAGGGGCGTGAATTCCGCTGATACGACCGGATGTGAGCGGCGGAAGCTCTGAGTCAGCCTGAGTCTCCGTCAGTATCCTGAACAGTACATGCTACAAACCGAGACCCAAGACCCCGATATACGAACGAACCCGGCAGCGAGATGAGTACTAAGCAACTGGCAGCCGATCGCCTAAAAGAGTTTGCGAGGATGGAGAAAACTGAAAGCGTCCGGAGTCCTCCACAGACAAGGAGCGGCGGGCCTTCGGTGCTGGAAGCCCAGAAAACGAACGTGCCTCCGTCCCAAGTTGAGAAACCAGAGAAGGCTATGAAACTAACACTGGAGCAGGTGAGCGGACAACTAATGGCGGCCATCCAAGCAAGCAGCGTGGGGCTGACAGGTAAAATGGATGAGATCAGAACGGATATTGGACTGATTAGGCAAGATATGCATAGTATCAGAGATAGGATGGCCGAGGTGGAAAATAGGATATCTCAATTGGAAGATACAGTAATTCACATACCTAAAAAGATAGCAACAGCAGAAAAGCAGATTGGTACATGGCAGCAGAAAACAGATGATTTTGAGAATCGGATGCTCCGCAATAATATAAGAATAATAGGTCTTCCGGAGAAAGTGGAGGGGTTTAACCCGGGGGACTTTGTTGAAAAATGGTTGATAAAAACATTTCCAGAGATGGAGGTATCAAAGGCATTTGCGGTTGAACGAGCGCATAGAGTCCCTGCAGTAATACCTAAGCCTGGGTTCCCCCCTAGACCTCTGCTGGCGCGACTCTTGAATTGCAGGGACAGAGATACAATTCTGCGAAATGCAAGACAAAAAAGAGAGATCAATTATGAGAACAGTAAAATGTCAATATTTCCAGACTTTTCTTTAGAGCTACAAAAGCAGCGAGCAACTTTTTATGAGGTTAAGAAGAGTTTGAGAGAAGCAGGAATAGAATACTCCATGGCATATCCAGCCCGGTTGAGAGTGGAGGAAGGAGGAAAGACTGTCTTTTTTAATACACCGGAGCAAGTTAAAGAATGGATTCGAACAATCAAATCTGTATCTAAATAATATGAAATAGAAAATTGAGAGATGATCTAAAGAAAAAGAACTACCGGGACAGAATATTGGAAGAGAGGGGGGGGGGGGGATATGGTTGATGGATGGCGGGAGGGGGTGGGGAAGGGAGAAAAGAAATGGTGTTTTTTTTTTTTTTTTCTTCCCTCTCCTTCCTCCCCCCTGTGACCCCTGCCGGACGTTGATACAGGGGACATGGGGGAGACGCGGGAGAATGTAGTGTAACCCGTTCATCACAGAGCGGGAGTAATGGTGTGCCCCGGAGGGGGATGGATAAGGGGGTTGCTGTGGATGGATACATTTGTTTTTGTGGAGTGACAACATTGGGAGGTGGGGTGGTGTGTTTTTTTTTTCTCTCCTTTTTTTTTTTTCCTTTGAGTTGAAAATCACAAAGTTAATCACAAAACACAAGGGGGGAACAGTAGAAATGGGTATTAAAGAAGTAAACATATCAAGAGGGGACAAATTAAGGGGGGGGTGGGAACAATAAAGAGTGTTATAAGAAGAATAGGGATAAAAAGGGAATAAAATGGGGAGAATGAAAGTTAATTACACAGTACGATTTAATCACGGAAATACAGAAGGATGGGGATTCACTTTTTCCTTTTTTTTTTTTTTTCTCTTTTTTCTTTTTCGTTTTGTTTTGTCTCTCCCTCTCCCTCCCCCTCCCGCTTTTTCTTCCCGAGAGATAGGGAGGGATATATTAATGGAAGAACCCTTCTTTTCTTTTTCTTTCTTTTTTTTTTTTTTGTAGGGGGGGGTGGAGGAGTAGACAGGCTGAAACAAGACGAATTACCTATATAAAAGCTGATGCGATATGTCGGTAATGCCCTAAACTTAAGTATGTGTTTGTTGTATGAATGGATGAATGGAGAGGAAAGAAAAAAAAAAGAAAATATGGTTACCAAATGATAAAAAAGGGTAAAAATGAATAATAATTGTACCTTTATATCGTGGAATGTGAGAGGCATGGGTACACGAGTAAAAAGGGCACAGGTATTCGCAGAAATTAAGAAAACTCAGGCCAAAATAATTTGCATCCAAGAAACACATATGGTTAATGAGAGGCTTGATTATTTAAAAAGACCATGGATACAATGGTCTTGCCACTCTTGCCACACAACTTTCTCGAGAGGGGTTTCATTAATGGTGCATCAGTCGGTGGCATGGGAGTGCATCAGGGTAAGGAGGGATTCAGAAGGGCGGTATGTTTTCGTCTTTGCCCTGGTGCACTCACTTCCAATGATTATTATGGGGATATATAATCCACCCCCAGCTACACTGGGAGTACTGAAAGAAGCAATGTTATTTATGTCAGAATATCCAGAGGCATATGTTATATGTATGGGAGATTTTAATATGTGGTTGGATCCAAAGATGGATAGATTTGGAAAAAAAATCTTGGGAGAGGTGAAGGGTCTAAAATGTTGGATTGCTTTCTAAAGGAGGTGGGGTGGATCGATATTTGGAGGATTAGAAACCCAGGAGTCAGGGCCTATTCATGGCACGCTCCGGGTAGGGGGAGCATGTCCAGGATAGACCTGGCTCTGGGAAATGAGAAAATACTCCCAATGGTGCATTCAGCCGCATACATGATTAAAGGGGTGTCTGACCACTCTGGGCTTATCTTTGAGCTAAGGATTGGTCCCAGAGGAAGAAGGCCGGGATACAGAATACAGCCCTACTGCCTAGCCCAGATTGGGTCAAATGACCGTATACCGGAGCAAATGGAAATGTTTCTGGAGACCCATGGGGACAGTATAAAGGAGGGAGCAACATGGGATACTTTTAAGGCATATATAAGAGGGATAGTAAGATCGACAATATCATATATTAAACGCACCAATAGGCAAGAGGAAGAGGAAATGGAAAAAGAATGTAAAAAGACTGAAACAGAGTTTATTAAGAACCCCTCTATTATGAATCAAATAAAATGGGTAGGAGCGGTGCGCCAATATAAGAACCAGTTAATAATTAAAAATAAACGTAAGAAGCTCCAATTAAAACAAAAAAATTATGACCAAGGACACTATGCCAATAAAATAGTAAATTATCTGATAAAACAACAAGTATCCACACTGGCTATAACAGAAGTGAGGACTGAGAAGGGGGAAATAGTCAAGTCAGTGGAGGACATTGGGGAAACCTTCTATAGATATTATGAGAAAATGTATACATCAACGCTGACATGTACAGGAGAGGACATAGGAAAATATCTAGAGGATTTGGAGTTCCTGAAATTATCAGAAGAGCAAAAAGAGGAGCTGGACAAAGATATTGAAGTGGAGGAAGTAAAAGAATCTATAGAGTCTTTGGGAATGGGTAAATCACCAGGACCCGATGGTATCCCACTGGAAATATACCAGAGGTATGTGGAGATTATTGCCCCAACACTGACTAAGATGTATAGGGGGACATTTGATAGGGGGGAGATGCCTGCATCCATGTATGAAGCAACAGTAATACTGATACCAAAACCAGAAAAAGACAGGAAGGAATGTGCGTCCTACAGACCAATATCTTTGTTAAATATCGACTATAAAGTATTGGCAAAGGTATTGGCTAAAAGGCTTAATGGGGTTATTCTATCTATTGTTTCAGAGGATCAAACAGGATTTATGCCTGGGAAGTCCACTACAAATAATATCAGAAGAACTCAGCTGATGGTTCAGCTGAAAGATTATTTTCCGGAGTCGAGTGCCTTGGCATCGCTGGATACGGCCAAGGCATTCGACTCTATAGAATGGGAATTCCTGCAGGCAGTGTTGGAAAAAAGTGGATTTGGGGAAGGATTTAGGAAATGGGTGAGAATATTGTATAAACAACCATGCTCTAACCTCTTAATAAATGGAATTCTGTCCCCCACAGTGAAATTGCAAAGGGGAACGAGACAGGGGTGCCCGTTGTCCCCCCAATTGTTCTCACTTGCTATAGAGGTACTAGCCAATAGATTTAGACAATCTAAAATATATAAAGTAATAAGAGTGGGGGATAAGATCGAACACATAGGACTATATGCAGATGACATCATATTATATATGGAGGATGCACACAGCTCACTAGGGGAGGCAATGAAGATAATAGAAACATATGGGATACTATCGGGACTTAAAATAAACTGGCAAAAATCAGCTTTGATGTTACTAAAACCAGGAAAGGAGAGGAATTTTCAGACCCCATTAAAAATAGTGGACACCTTTAAATATTTAGGAATAAATATTACATTGGAAGCAGAAGAAGCCCTTAAAGCAAATATAGACCCCTTGGTAGAATATGTAAAGAACAAAGTGGGGGTATGGAAAAAACTACCGTTATCAATGGCAGGGAGAGAACAGCTGATTAAATCTATTATACTACCGAAGAGTCTCTATGTGATGACGCACTCGGAGGTAAAAATACCAAAATATATATTTAAAAAATTAAATTCCCTCCTAACTAGATTTATCTGGGCAAATGGGCGTTGTAAATTAAAACTCTTCACGTTACAAAGACCTAACAATTCAGCAGGACTGGCAATACCAGATCTCTACTTATATTATTTGGCGGGACAATTAAAACATTTAAGGACCTGGGTAGTTCAGGAATGAGAAACAAGGGTGGAGAAATATTTACTAAATAAAATGCAAGTAGGAGACTTTCTGGTAGGATTAGAAATAGCAGAATTAAGAAAGATTGGAATAAAAATTCCTCTTCTAAAGCTGGCTAGGTCGGTGTGGAAGGAGGTAAAAAAATTAACGGGGTATGGGGATACTCCACCAGAAATACCATTATGGAATAACCCAATGTTTGAAAAATTAGAAATATTTGAAGATAGTAGTTACTGGAAACAGAACAAAATAAAAACTATTGGACAGATGTATAATAACAATGTAATGGTGACGTATGAAAATATGTGTAAAAAATACAACCTCCAGAGTAAACAATTTTATAGATACCTACAGCTAAGACACTTACTACGAGAACAGTTTGAAAGGAAAGAACCAAAAATCTCTAGATATCCTCTCATAGGAATATTAAAATCTCAAGGACCAAAGGGATTGATATCTAAGTTGTATTCACACTTGCTACAGAGTAAAATAAAGGGGGACCCGGTGGGTGTGAGGGAAAAATGGCAGGGAGTCATCCCGGGAATGAGTGAGCAGGACTGGGATGAAATCTGCTCCTCGCACCTGAAAGTATCACCGGCAATAAATAATAGAATAATTCAATTAAATATAATACACCAGACATATTTGGCACCAAATAGACTATATAGGATGGGGAGGATGCAGGTGTCAGACTGTACAAGATGCGGAGCGAGAGGAGCGGATTTCATTCATGTCATGTGGATGCATAGGAAGGTATTGGCAACAGGTAGTTAAGAAACTAGGCAAAGTCATAAATAAACCAATGACGGCTACGGTGGAGTTGTGTGTGTTGGGGGTGGTAAAAGATAGTGTGTGCGGTTACACTAGGATATTTTTACAAAAAGTATTATTCCTTGCCTGAAAACAAATAGTGGAAAAATGGATCCAGCCAAGCCCACCTACAATAAATCAGTGGGTGAGGGTGGTAAACCAGATGGTCCCATGTGAGAAAATAATGTATGAACAAAGAGGAAATATACAGAAATACGATAAGGTTTGGGAAAAATGGAATAAATCACACTTGACGACCGATATAGGAAGACCAGAAATTACAGTACAAAACAAATAAAAGAAGAAAGAATTCGTGACCATAAGATGAATGAGAGGGAAGATTGAGTGTAAGTGTGGGAATGATTATGATATTTATGTAAAATATGTGAAAGAAAAAGTATAGAAGTGACAATGTAACTTGTGTCAAATAACTTGTAAAAGTAAAATTTTGCAATAAAGAGTTTGAAAAAAAAAATCACTGCTCCCGAAAAAACGTCCGTTTTTAAAAAAATTTTTTGCATGGATATATGTCCCCTGGGGCAGGACCCGGGTCCCCAAACCTTTTTTAGGACAATACCATGCAAATTAGCCTTTAAAATTAGCACTTTTGATTTTGAACGTTCGAGTCCCATAGACGTCAATGGGATTCTAACGTTCGTGCAAATTTTCAGTCCGTTCGCAGGTTCTGATGCGAACCGAACCGGGGGGTGTTCAGCTCATCCCTACTATAGAGTCTACAAGCTATAGTGCAAATTATTGAAAATTGAACACCTGATGCACTGGACTGCACCCACTGCACTGGGCCTGGTATGGACTGGGGGGGGAACCACACGCCGTTTTTTTCCTTAATTTTTCAGCTAAATTGCAAAACATTACAGCTGCAAGCAAGTTTAACAACTTCAGCCCTGAAAGGATTTGCCCCCTTAAAGACCAGGCCATTTTTTGCGATACGGCACTGCGTCACTTTAATTGACGATTGCGTGGACGTGCGATGTTGTACCCAAACAAAATTGACGCCATTTTTTTCCCACAAATAGAGCTTTCTTTTGGTGGTATTTAATCACCTCTGGAGGTGCGACAATTTTGAAAAAAATACATTTTTTTTTTACTTTTTGCTGTAATACATATATAAAAAAAATATATAAAAATAACACATGTATTCATCAGTTTAGACTGATATATATTCTTCTACATATTTGTGGTAAAAAAAAAAAAAAAAATCGCAATAGGCATATATTAATTGGTTTGCACAAAAGTTATCGCGTCTACAAACTATGAGATAGATTAGGGACTTTTATTTATTTTTTATAGTTTTTACTAGTAATGGTCGGCGATTGCCTGCACGAGCAGATATGGCGATTCGCACAGGAGAGCCAACCTGACGGCGGCTAGTCGGCAAGTGGTTAAATTTAATTTTTTCCTTTAGAAATGTCATTTTGCTGCAACACTGTTCTACACATCACACAGATGTGCCACTTTACAAACAGACTAAGGAGACCCCTCTGGCTATATTTATAGAAATATTTCATTTTTATTGTTTCAATTTCAGCATTACTAAAATCCTGAAAAAACTGTGGTTTTCAAACCTTTTTTGCATTGATACTTGTTTCCTAGGGCAGTACCCGGGTCCCCACACACACATTTTATGACAATAACTTGCATATAAGCCTTTAAAATGAGCACTTTTGATTTTTCATCTTCATGTCCTATAGTCTTTAATAGGGTTTGCATGTCTGCTCAAATTTTTTGCAAGTTTATGGACTTGCAGATGGTCCTTTCTGCGGTGTGTCATACTGTTCGGGTCTGGATTGCAGCGGGATCCAGTTGTGTTTCACAAGGTGAGCGGAGGTACCTGCTGAATGCAAAAGTCCTGGATGGCTGAGCGGAGCGGCTGTATTATGCTGCCATCTTCCTAGCCGGACACCACGCCCCCCGGTGTTGATTTTATCTTCAAGTAATTTTTTTGGTATAGGTTTCATGGGCACAATTAACACCCAAGAACCATTTTTTTACACCTGTTTGACAGGTGCATCAAATTTCAAATTTCTACAGCAAGGCCAATTCTTGTTTTTATCAAGAGTACCTCTAGCAGGTTGCGGTTGAAGGCACCATCAACACCCAAAGACCAATTTTTCCACAGTGTACTTTAATTTGGCTTCTTCACATAAGGCTTGCTCACTGTGCTGCAACATTTGTTATTTCCATCCACAGTCTGCCAAAGAGACACTAGAATTTATCCAAAAAATCTTCAAATCTTGTTCAGAATGCACTAAATCTGGGCCTCATCATACAGACTGGCTCACCAAGCCGTTGTTTACAAAATAAAGAAAGCTTGCAGGGAAAATCTATTTAAAGATAATTTTTTTCTTTATAAATGTCAGTTTTGCTGCAGCAGGTTCTATACACTGTACAGATGCGTCACTTTACAGGCAGACTAAGGGGACTCCCAAGGGCACTATATTTAACCAGTTCCATACTGGGCCATAGACAAATCATTCCGGCAAGAACACTCTCTCTCCAGGTGGGCTTCATATGATGCCCTCGGTTTCTAACTGCTACTGCAGGCCCCTGGGGGTTAGGTGTTTCCCTTGGGACATAGCCCATTCCTGATCAGGGTAAAGAGCCAATAATTTAATTGGCACTTTATCACGTGACCAGCTGTGTTCAAATACAGCCGGTCACTTTGGAGATCTGTGTGCACACCTCGTGTGCGCCCCCAAGGGCGTGCAGCGCGGCAAATTGGGGACGATGCTTGTCCCTCGGACAAAGCCCAGCCCTGATCAGGGTAAAGAGCCAATTTAATTGGCTCTTTATCACGTGACCAGCTGTGTCCAAATACAGCTGGTAACTTTGGAGATCCGTGTGCACGCCACTTGTGCGCGTCCCCGGGGGCATGCAATGCGGCAATCGGGAACTTGCAGCACGGCAAATCGGGGATGATGCTTGTCCCTTGGACAAAGCCCAGCCCCGATCAGGGTAAAGAGCCAATGAAATTGGCTCTTTACCACGTGACCGGCTGTGTCCAATTACAGCTGGTGATAAATGTATACAAACCGCGGGTAACTGCCTGTTACCAGGTTCTCCTCTTCACACACCAATCCAGTGTGAGGAGGAGATTGCAGAACAATGAGTTACAGATTACTGTGTGTGCTACTGTGCCAAGATTTCCCCCCCTGAATAAAAAGAACCTGTCACCAGATCATCCAAGTACCTGTCTGTGAGCTCATCAGACTACCTGTCATCCCATCTAAGCAACTGTCTGTGAGCTCATCAGAGTACCTGTCATACCATCTCAGTGTCTGTCATCCCGTCAGAGTACCTGTCATCTCGTCAGAGTGCCTGTCACCCCATCTGAGTACCTGTCATCCCATCAGGGATGTCCCATGAGCCCATCAGGAGTACCTGTCCCGTGAGCCCAGCAGTGCCTGATGTGCCGCCAATTACTACCTGACATGCAGCCCAGAAGTACCTCTCATGCAGCCCCTCACTACCTGTCGTGCGGCCCATCAGTGTCACCTGTCATACAGCCACCATGTCCAAAAAAGTTTACACTCCAGAAGAGGCATATCAAATCCTAAGCCTGATCGATGACAGCAGCGGGGAGATCTAACTGCCCCAGTACAGTTCCGATTCCATTCCTGATTCCGGTTCGGAATACAAGCCCATCAAAGGCAGTACATCCACATCCAAATTGGAGGAGAAAGCACTCCATGCTAATAGAAGACAGTTTGAAGTCCAGGCAGCTAACAGCAGCGCCAGACACCCCAATTGCCAAATGGCAAATGCCAACGGCGCTAGAACCCAGGAGGAAAGGTCCAGTACAATTTCACAGCAGACCCAAAGAATTAGGGCCCGAACCCATATTCTGGATGTTTTAGCGAACCCATTGTGGCTGCCTTCTAGCACAAAGACAGCCACAATCCCCCCCTTTCACAGCACAGCCAGGTGTGCAGGCCAACAGCGAGAGTTTTTCTGAAATAGATTATTAAAATTTATTTTTCAATGATGAGTTACTTCAAGGCATGGTGGACCAAACTATTTTTTTGGCCCATCAATATATAGAGAACAACCCCAACTCAAGCTATGCCCGTCATTTTGAATGGAGACGCCTAACATTGGAGGAGTTTAGATTGTTTTTAGGCCTTACAATCAACATGGGGCTTACAAAAAAAACAAAGTGCATGCATATTGGTCTACCAAATCCATCCACCACATGCCAATTTTTTCAGCTGTCATGTCCAGGTCCCACTATGATATGATAATGCGCTTCCTGCATTTCAGTGATAACTCGCAGTGCCCCCCCACCCCAAAATCATCCCAACTTTAATAAATTGTATAAAATTTGCCCCCTAATTGATTTTTTGATTGAAGAGGTTTGCCAAACTTTATGTTTAAAATGTTTTATTGATTTTATATGAGAAACAGTGTATAAGCAATCATACATGAATAATGACTGTACATAGGCGTTCAGATGGTGGACAGGCAGAGGTCTCTACCGGATAGGTCACTTTCTTACAGAGAAAGGTAACGTGTAAAATGAAGAGAGGAGAGAGGAATAGAGTTTGGTTCACGGAGAAGAATGAGCCCTAGCTATAGTAATTTTAGCCCCCAACAGAATACATAAGGAGAGGGCTTGCGAGTGTTTAGGTATCTTAGGGATAGAGTGGTTGAGTAGAGCTATGTGGGGATTGGGGGTTACTGTTACGTTTGTTAAAGTGCTGATAATTTGGAAAATTTTCTGCCAAAAGGCTCCAATGCGGGGGCAAGTCCAACAAATATGAAGCATTGTGCCCTCTAGCTCACAGCCTCTAAAGCATAATGGGGATGTCCCAGGATAAATCAGTGCTAATCTGGAGGCCACATAATACCACCTGGTCAAAACCTTTTGACTAGCTTTTATGAGAGAGATGTTGCAAATACCTTTTTAAGAGCGTGTCCAAGATCTGAACCAGTCAGTTGGTGTCCACATTCTGTCAGTGTCTTCCTCCCGGGTCCTAGCTTATATTGGTTTGTCCAGCTTCGTTAGGAGTGCTGTATATATCAAGGAGATACCTCCTTTCTGATCCGAAGCATTGAAGCACCAATACTCATAAGGGGTTATTGAGGGAGGTTAAGGTTTGGTAATCCAAATGGAGTTTAGGAAATGTGAAATTTGGGTAAATCTGAACTTTTCCGAGTCAGGCACGTTCATTTTACTTTAACAGTAAGATAAGGTAAGAGGGCCCACTGGTGTAAGGAAGTGACCTATCCGGTAGAGACCTCTGTCTGTCCACCATCTGCACGCCTGTATGTTTAGTCCCGGGGGGAAGTTAGTATTATGAAAAATGTGGGATAGAGGTTTTAAAAGAGAAATCAGGGCCGTTTGTGTGAATAGTTTAGTACATAATGAAATGGAGTGGGACAGGGTGGGAACCATTATGGCTGGTCTAATCTTTGGGTTGCACCACATAATGAAATCAATGGTATTGAGGGGGATTGCCTTCCTTTCTATGGATAGCCAATCGGGTTTTGGGCCCTTGGAGAAGATCGTTGAAATTTGTGACAGTTGAGCAGCCTGATAGTATCCCCAGAGGTCAGGTAGACCCAATCCACCCTGGGGTTTTAGATGAAGAAGTATGCTAGACGGGCATCTATAACCCTTTTTGCCCCATACAAAGCGTATTATCTCTGACTGAAATTTACGGAGGAAACTCTTCGTGAGTGGGATTGGTAGAGAGCGGAATAAGTATAGGAGGCCGGGGAGGATCGTCTTCTTCACTGCATGGACCCTGCCCAACCAGGACAGACCACATCTTAACCATTTTTCAAGATCCCCTATATTTGAGAATCATAGGGGGATAATTGGCTTTAAAGAGACTACTTATATCCGGAGTTAGATTGATCCCTAGATAGGGGATGGCTGTGGGTGCCCAGGAGAAGTCAAAGCTGCTAGTAAGTTGTGAGAGAAGGTCAGGCGGGACTGTGACAATAAAGCAGTTGATTTGTTCATGTTTACCGTTAGGCCTGAGATTTCACTGAATGATTTTAGCACTTTGAGCACTCCTGGGGTGGAGATCAGGGGAGAGGTAATATACAGTATGAGGTCATCCGCGTAAAGAGCACATTTGTGTTCTTAGTCTCCGCAGGTCACCCCCTTGATATCGGGATTCATTCTGATCGCTATTGCCAAAGTCTCTATTGCCTTTGCGAACAGGAGGGGGGAGAGTGGGCATCCCTGTCTGGTACCTCTCCCTATAGAGAACAAGGCTGAGTATCTGCCCATCAGGCGGACTTGGGCCGATGGATTGGAGTACAGTAAGTGTATTCGGTTTAGGAAATATGGGCCAAAGCCCCATCTCCGTAGGATGTCAGACAGGTATGCCCAATCTATAGAATCAAATGCCTTGTGTAGATCAATCGATAGGAGAAAGCCCTTTTGAGGGGGACTTTCATCCCATTGGGATTGTAAAAGAGATATAATGTCTATAGTCCTTCTAATCTGGTCTGGGCCTTGCCTTCCTGGTATAAAACACACCTGGTCTCTATGACTATATGAGGGGATAAAACTTGCCACCCTGTTTGCTAGTATCTTGGTCAGAATCTTAATATCATTGTTAATCAGTGATATTGGGCGGTAATTTCCAACCTCGCTGGAGTCCTTCCCTGGTTTGGGGATCACCGAGATGTATGCAGCATTTAAGTCCGCTCCCAATGGGGAGCAAAGTTTTGCTAGATGCAGGGCTAGTGTGGGGCCAAATTTTTTATAGTACCCGATTGAGAACTCGTCTGGTCCAGGGGAGGATCCAAGTTTTAGAGATTTAATTGTATCCAGGACAATGTTTGGGTGATCGGGCTCTCAAGAAAGTCCCTGTGATCTGAAGATAGAGAGGGCAAAGAGAGAGAGTCAAGAAATTTGCGCCGTGCATGTTCCGCCAATGTTGTTTTTGGTTTGTAGAGTTCAGCATAGTACTGAAGGAAGGCTTCCATGATCTTGGTTGGGTTTTGGGTCAGGTCCCCCGAGTGTAGCCTAATTTTCGGGTTCGGGGTTTGGGACTTAGCTTGACCGCTAGTCTGGAGCCGATCCTATCCTTTTGGAAATAGAACCTTGCCCCTGTCCACCTGAGGTGTTTTTCAGCAGCGGTTGTTAGGTTCAGGTTGAGAAGTGCCTTGTCTAAGTTAGCTAAATCTTCTGGAGTGGGTTTTTGTTTGTGTGCCCTTGCGAGGGATCTGAAATCTGCAGATGGTTTAATTGTGTCCGCATTGTGTTCCGCCCTGAGTTTAGCTGTCATTTGGATTAGTTTTCCCCTGATTACCGATTTATGCGCAGCCCACACGGTTGCAGTTGATACATCGTTTGTAGTATTGATGTTGAAGTATTCCATAATGGAATCCTCTATAATGGTACACTGTATTGGGTCACTTAGAATGGATTCCCGTAGGTGCCAGGGAGGGGGTTTAACTCGACCCGAGGGTCTTAGAGTGCTCAGAGTGACCATTGAGTGGTCCAAAAGAGGGGTATCGACTATCTTGGCTCTCACAATTAAAGGGATCGTAGAAGGGCGAGTGAAGATGTTTTCTATCCTGGCATAGGAGTTATGGGGTGCCGAATAATGCCTGTAATCCTTAGCATGAGGGTTAGTCTCTCTCCAAATGTCTATCAATCCCACGTCATGTAGTAGTTTTGCTATCTTGACACTATGTCTGGAAGGGCCTTTAGGTTTGGGTATTCCAGATCCAGTTTTATCTAGAGAGAAATCAAAAGCTGTGTTGGAGTCCCCACCAATGAAAATTGTGCCCTTAAGGTATGGCTTAAGTTTGTGCATCAGGGAGTCAAAAAAGGCTTTCTGTCCTTTGTTGGGGGAGTAGTAAGAGACAAAGGTGTATAATGCGGTGGCTTGGCGAGCGACCGAGATGGCTGCACACTGACGGAGCTCCGGGATAAGACACAGCCGACTGCTTTCTAGTTTGACTGCTCGGGAGATGGGCAGACTGATGCACCAGACTCCCCACAATAAAACACGCCGTTCGGCAGCAGCGTCCTCCTCAGCAAGAAGAATTTCAGAGCTTCTAAAAGCCACAACTACGGCCCGCAGCAACGTGGCGAGACACAAGATGGCGCGGTCACTGCAGGAGGAGGAGGAGGACTTCAGCGAGGACTCGCAGTCCGCCATGGAAGGCCCAGGTAGGAGCAGAACGCGCTCCAATAAGCCTCTCACTTACGCAGATATGTCTGGCTTTGCTTCAGACATAAAAGCGACATTCTCTGGAGCTATTACAGACTTAAAATCCAATATATTAGTACTATCTGATAAGATGGAAGCGGTAGAGGAACAGGGGAAACATAGGGACAAAGCGCTGCATAGACTAAACAAGATTGCTGACAGACATGTTTCACACTTTATTGAAATGAATCGCCATCTTGAGGATCTTGATAACCGCGGTCGCAGAAACAATATCAGGGTGAGGGGGATCCCTGAAACTGTAGACAATGATCAGATAATGCCCGCGCTCAGGAGATTGTTTAACAGTCTACTAGAAAGACAAGAGGACTCTGAAATAGAGTTTGTTAGGGCACACAGAGCGCTTAGAGCCAGAGGTCCAGACACCGCTCCCCCAAGAGACATAATTTTCTGTTTACAAAGTTTTCCCCTTAAGGAAGATATCATGAGGAAAGCAAGGAGAAATGAACACATCATTTTCAACGGCGCACACATCATGCTGTACCAAGATCTCTCACAGATTACATTAAAGAACAGAAGGGCACTTCGCCCCCTCCTGGACAAACTTAGAAAGAAAGACATTAGATACACGTGGCACTTTCCATTCGCCTTAGTTGTAAATGTCGCAGGAAAACAGCTAGTGCTGCGTACACCAGAGGAACTACCGGATTTCTGTACAGCATTGGATATGGAAGTGCTAGACTTGCTGGAATGGTATCAGGAGTTTGCCCTACCACCTCACATTAAAAACCCACATGGGTCGCCATTCTCTACCACTGACAAACAACAACAGAACAAAAGAATGAAACAAGGACGGGGAGGAGGAACACCGAGGGGGACTCCAGTCTCACGTTCAACATTCTCAAGATCCCACGTATCTGATTGATTAAGTGAACAATAAGTTCATTAGGTTGCGACCCTTCTCTATGGGCCTTCAGGCTGTGATTTAGGTTTAAAGTTGTCTACCCTCAACACTCCCTTTTTCTTTCTTTTTTGCGCTCCCTTTTTCTTTTCTTTTTTTTTTCTGCTCTAGCAAGGTCTGCATACGCGATGAGCAGCTGCGGCTACCTTTTTACAGGAGTCAAGGGAACACTTTGCCAAGTTGGATTTGTTTACTTTGGGTTGATTTCTTACTCATTAGGCTGGATGGGGCCAAGCTGCCTACTCAACAACCTCATTTCAGAGAAGTTTGGAAAGTTATGAGCTGCTGAAAGCAGAACGCCAGCTGGCATATCCCACAAAGGATACAAATAACTCCAAGACTCTGAAACTCGGAACATGAAACTCACGCGTTTTCTACTAGTCTATGGAACTGAACTTGCTGTGAGGCCACATACGCTCACTTAGAGCACCGTCAATCAACAGGACAAATCCGCATCAGTTGAGAGATGTGGGAGAGGGTATTTAAATAGAGTTGGCATCTCACCAGATCCAAGTTAAAAGTTGCCTTTTAGAGGCTGTGTCTTTATTGTTATCCATCATAGTTATAATAACAAATAACTAACCTTTTTTTTTTGTATACAGGTTGTTTTATAGTCCTGGTCACGGACTTAACACGTCACCCCAAAGTATATCTGAGCTGAGACTCCTCGACTCAGATATACTACTTAAAAACTCTGGTTCGGTTTATGAACTGATTAGGGTGTGATACAATTAATCTACGTACAATAGAATTGAACCCTATTGTTGAATACTCTGTTGTACTAACATTTCTTTTCTTCTCTCCTCTTCTTTTCTTCTTTCTCTCTTTTTTAGACTTATTTTTTTTTTATTTTTGTACCTTCTCCTATCCCCCCTATTCCACTCACCCTTTTTTGTTTTTTTTAAGGAGTTGTGGTGGAGACTGGTCGTCTGTAACCTTCTCAGAGCTGGTTGTAAGACTCATCTGCTGGCACCACCTAACTAATCCTACAGATGGCTTACTCACTGTTGGGTAAATACCCAAAGGTGATCTCTCACAACATCAGAGGACTGAACATACCAGAAAAAAGGACTTCGCTCCTCAGAGAACTAAAGCGGGGTAAGCCACACTTTGTCCTCTTGCAGGAGACCCACTTTAAGACAGGGCACATTCCAAAAATTACAAACACGTCCTTTCCCACTGCATATCATGCAACTAATGACCAGGCCAAGACTAAAGGAGTAACGACTCTTGTGAGTAAGGAGGCACCTTTTACTCTTAGTGAAAGCCTTAGTGACCCAGAGGGAAGATACGTATTTATTAAAGGTACATACCATGACAGACCGATCACGATAGCAAACGTCTACTTCCCTAACACAGCACAAGTGACCTTTTGCCAAAAGAGAGTGCGGGTACTTATGGGCTTTGCAACAGGAATACTTATACTGGGAGGAGACTTCAATATACCACTGAACCCGGCAGTTGATTCCTCCTCGGGGAAATCCTGCATTAAATATAACGCACTAAAAAAAATCAAAACACTCCTCGGCTCCCTACAATTAATAGACACATGGAGATATCTTCACCCAGACTCCAGAGACTCCACATAACAGATACTCGCGCATAGACTTTTTATTTGTCACTCAAAGAGATCTACAAAATGTAACTGATGCCCAAACAGGCATCCAATCAATATCTGATCACGCCCCAATTTCCCTGACAATAGACCTAGGTCCTTTACCAACAAGATCAACTGGATGGAGACTTAACTCCTCATTGTTGACTGACCCGGACATAACACCCAAATTGACAAAAGCGCTAACGGACTACTTTAGTACCAATGTCACACCTGACGTCGACCCTATGACTATTTGGCAGGCACATAAATGCTATATGAGAGGAGAGCTGATCAAATTGGGTTCTCAAAAGAAAAAAAGACAAGAACAAGAAATTGCGAACTTAATAAACGACATTAGAACATTAGAAAATAGACATAAGCAATCTTTATCATTGCAGTCGGCTACAGCACTACTTGAAAACGAAAGGCTCTCCAACAATTAATGGAACATAAAACCAAAAGACTAATGTTTTTCAAAAGAGCGATTTACTATGAATCAGGAGATAAAACTGGTAGATTGCTAGCAAGGGCCCTGAGGGAAGCAAATATGAAAAACAACATAGCAGGAATCAGGTCACAGAAGGGGAAACTAGATGTTGTCACCAAAGACATAGCCTCACATTTCCACCAATTTTATTCAGCCCTATATAATTTGCCTCCACAACACAAACCCCAATTTATATAGGCTGATAGAGATTCAGCCATAAAGGACTATTTGCGCAATAGTGGGCTCCCCAAGTTAGAGGATACTGAAACCTCTCTTTTGGAAGGAGAAATAACGGAAACAGAAATAATGTCAGTCATTAAAGAACTTAAGTCAGGGAAAAGCCCAGGCCCGGACAGCTTTACGTCAATTTACTACAAATCATTCAGCACTAGCCTACTGCCACCATTGACCAAAGCTTTGAATGCCCTGTCCTCACCCAACCATGCAACAGATGATTTTTTGTCTGCCCATATTACAGTCGTGCCTAAACCAGGAAAGGACCCAGCAGAATGCGCCAGCTGTAGACCTCATTACTCATTACTGAACTTAGATTTGAAAATCCTAGCAAAAGTAATAGCGAATAGACTGAGACCACTACTACACTCTTTGGTGGGTCGGAAGCAGGTGGGTTTCATGCCTGGCAAAGAGACAAGAGACAATGTGATCAAGGCCCTTCTGTTAACACATGCAGCCCACAGGGGTGACTGTGAGGGCCTTCTCCTGTCCACGGATGCGGAGAAGGCCTTTGATAGAGTCGCATGGGACTATATGCTGGAGACCTGTAGGTTTATTGGGCTGAGGTCACAAATGATGAGCTGGATCTCCACTTTATATGACAAACCTTCAGCCCAATTGAAAATCAACGGCACATTGTCAGATAGGGTCTTGATCACAAATGGCACTAGGCAAGGGTGCCCACTGTCACCGCTACTATTCATTCTTTCATTAGAGCCTTTCATCAGGACAGTTAATCTAGACAGCTCAGTATCAGGGTTTAAAGTGGCAGGCAAAGAATATAAGATCGCAGCCTATGCTGACAACCTTCTGTTTTTTCTGACCAACCCCCACACTACAATCCCCAACTTAATGAAACAGTTCACATATTTTGGTTTTATAGCAAACCTTAAGATCAACTTCACGAAATCTGAAGCTATGAACATTTCTCTCACAACAGACAACCTAACCAAAGCCAAACAAAATTGTCCCTTTCAATGGGAGCCAAATGCTCTTAAATAGTACCCACAGGCTTCATACACTTGCTGGAGATGTGGAGGAGAGATAGACACCCTTCTGCATGTGTGGTGGGAATGCCCCAAAATTACAAACTATTGGAATGAAGTCAGGAAAATTGTGAGGCACATCACGGAGACCAGGATTACACTTAATGCTGCTTGCTGTCTACTTCATATCACTAACTTCCCCATCAGACGTTACAAAAGATCTTTAGCGGTAATGCTGCTAAGGCACTAATACCTCTGTACTGGAAAAACACACACCCTCCACCCATTCAAGAATGGCTAAAAAAGGTTTCTGAAACCTGTTACATGGAAGATACTCTGGCACAATCCCAGGACAAAGCCGAAAAATATCAAAAGACTTGGTCTCCGTGGTTCGCCTTTAAGGCCTCCGAAGCCTATGATAAAATAATGAACCACTAGAAGTCGGCGACATAGACTAGAGATACCTGATGACTGCAGCAGTGGCGACGACCAGTCTCCACCAAATCTGATTCGGAATTTATATATGCCATTTAAGTCACAATATAAAATATACCTGCTTTACTAAACATATGCACTCTCCTTCTTCCCCCTTTTTCCCTTTCTCTTTCTTTACCTCAATTCTATCCCCCTCTCTATGTTAAAAATATACATAAGTTCGAAAAATCAAAGCTAATTAACGAAGCAAACAATATCTTGTATATTGAAGTTCTGTAAGTGATTTAAGCTTAACAAATAAATAATACGCCATTTAGGCAAACGTTAAATAAACCTGTAACTATTAAAGCTTAGGTCTATTAGTCAGATAAAGATGATACCATGTTTACAAGAGTGCAGGGTGAGAATTGTATACTGCTAGTATTGTACACACTGCTTTGATTTGTATTGTACTGTTTAAAACTCTTTACAATAAACTTCTTTGATGTTAAAAAAAAAGGTGTATAATGCCCCATCATTGTTCCCTGAGACTAGAATATAACGTCCCAAAGGATCTAGAACCATCTCAGGTTGGGAGAGATTAACATGTTTAGCGAAGCAAATTGCAACGCCCTTTGTTTTGTTGCTGAAATGTATAGTTATTCCTGCGCTACTATGTAAACGAAGGGCAATGAACGTTGAACTGCTGCAAGCACCGAATATAGGTCAAACTCAGCCCATACAGCAATAGAAATAAGGTATGTAAAAATTGGTGCTGCACTGTTCTTTTAAAAAAAAAAAAAAAACCTATGCTGCTAGAGGTAGTGGTACAAAGGTAAATAAACACGTACAATTATATAAATATATAAAAAAACAGAAACAATATAAGAATAAGTACAATCAATATAGAGCACTTCTATACCCAATAGGTGCAGTGTGATATTCCACAATAATCGGTGGTAATAGCAAAGTGCAAAGTGCAAGAAAATCATTCAATAAAGACTTAAGGCCAGATGTGATAAGTATCTTACTGGAAACACTAAAATCAATATACAATCACTAAAAACCTCAATGGATGATGCAAATAGGCAAAAAACTTTGTGCAAAAAACAGCAATTAATTAATTAAATGTGGAACGTGCAATCAATATGTGCAAAAATCGCAAATGCAGTGTATAATAAACATATAACCAAAATAAGTCCACTGTAGAACTTGTGGAAATTCAAACAAAGGCAAACGTGTGCAAAATATATAATGGGACTGGGAATGTAGTCCAATGCGATTAAATCCTCTTATTGTGGCTAATCAGAAAATGTGCAAAAAAGTGCAATAAGGTGCTGAGAGCATGGGGGTGATCTCCTCTTCGTGCACAGAACACACAGTGGTGTGAAGTGGTCTCTTACCTTGCGGTAAAGAGGTAACCACATAAAGTTGCTGGTAATGGCTGCTTCTTCCTTGTACTCCTAACTGCCTCTCACTTAGATTCCCGGGCTGGATGGAGCTGTTAGTGGGCCTTTGTCTCTCAGTGGAGCAGGAGGGGGATTAAAGGAAAGAAGGGGCCAAATAGTGTAGTATTTCAATCAGAGGTTGGTTTTTATTAAAACAATGGTGAGGGTACTCACTTCACTTACAAGAAAAAAACACACAGAGAACTTATCTCCTATGAGCGGCGAGCTCGTTTGCATATATTAGTCTTGGATGCCTATCCTGTCCCTACGCATGTCATCAGGGGAAATCACGCATAGGGGCGGGATAGGCATCCAAGACTGATAGACTTTGTTTTAATTTCCACAAGTTCTACAGTGGACTTATTTTGGTTAGATGTTTATTATACACTGCATTTGCGATTTTTGCACATATTGATTGCACGTTGCACATTTAATTTATTAATTGCTGTTTTTTGCACAATATTTTTTGCCTATTTGCACCATCCATTGAGGTTTTTAGTGATTGTATATTGATTTTAGTGTTTCCAGTAAGATACTTATCACATCTGGCCTTAAGTCTTTATTGAATGATTTTCTTGCACATTGCACTTTGCTGTTACCACCGATTATTGTGGAATATCACACTGCACCTATTGGGTATAGAAGTGCTCTATATTGATTGTACTTATTCTTATATTGTTTATGGTTTTTTATATATTGATATCACGCGTATTACGTGTTCATTTACCTTTGTACTACTACCTCTAGCAGCACCAATTTTTACATACTTTGTTTTGTTGGTCGCAGAGGAGAGAAAAAATTGAGGGAAGTGCTGATGAAGGAACGTGGTTTGGTATGTTATGGGGAAGTGAGTCTCTTGGAGAAAGGGGATGTCTGCATGCATTGACTGATAAAGTTGGAAAAGCTTTCTACGTTTGATGGGGGCATTGAGTCTCTAAGTGTTATGCAATATAATTTTAAGGGTGGGGGTCATGGTGCTAGGGTTAGTCATGATGTGGGAGGTGTGAGGCATAGCATACGTTGTGAGTCTTACCTTGCTGATGGAAGGGGCAAACCCCCAGGAGCCCAGAGGGTGTGCTTGCCGCAAAAATGCGACCTGGGAGGAGAGGCCAGAGGTGAACATGGAACCTGGGAGTACTCAGATGAGTAGTGCAGGAGAAGAGGAGAAAAGGGATGAAAGAAAAAAGAAAAGAATACATGTAAGTTACAGTGACCTGCATTAATAAACATTCATGTAAGTAACAATGGCATAATGTGAAAACTCGGGGGTCCCCAGGCCTCCCCCAAATCCCAGGGCAAGATGGACTAGCCATTCTTATCCCCTTAACCTGAGAGGACCGGCGCCCTAACTGTATGGCAGCCGGACAAGAAACCAAGGGTATGAAATGTGCTCTTGGTTCCTACCAGAGGTGCACTGGGGCCACTACAACCCCACCACCTGTAGTTCACAGTAAATTAAGACATTAAAGTAGTCTGCTATGTCATAAAAACAGAACGACCAAACTGTAAAGTAAACATAAATACATTTAACTGCCCAAGGGCTTCCCGTCCTGCCCCCCCCCGGGCCTTCCCCTTTCCTCTAAGGGGCCCAGGGGGGAAGCATGCAAAACACGGGGATGGCATCTTATCCCAAGGCATAATCAGTAAGCTCTTGCTGTACAATGAGAGGTTCTACTGTTTTGCTAGAACAGTGAGTTATATCAGCCGCGCCTGGTATACCAAGTAAGAGGGAACATGCCTAAATAGAAAACTTAAGTAAACTAGTGCCCTCCAGGCTTCACAAAAGTAACACCAGCTAAAGTCCCGCTGCAGGAGAAAAGTATAACCAGGTAGGGTAGTCTAATAGATCTCTTATCCGGCTACTAGAGTGCTAGGACTAGTGAGGGAGCATGTCCAACCTAACCCCCATGCCAGACTTGTGTTCTCACAAAAGTGGCTGTCCCTGTCCCGACAACACAGGGAGTTGGTTAAGGTTAAGACTGCATAATGGGGACGACAGTTCCAATATGGGGGCTGCATAAAGGGTGTACAAAAGGAGGGTCCAAAAGGTCACTGCAAGTCGGGTGATGGTATAAGTGGAGATCCAGATCAGGGCCCTGATCCTAGGGTGGGCCATTACATCATGGCGGGAGATTTTCTTTAGAGCGTTTGGAGCTTTGCTTCAGCCAGGGAGGTTGCAGCGGGCTTGCTGGAGAAGGCCTCTTCATAGATGAGGGGTTGCTCCAGCCTGTCTGGGAGGGTGAGGGTTCTTGTGTAATCAGGCCTAAGTGCAGCAGAAGATGTTCTCCCTCTGCAAATGATGAGAAGCCGTAACTTTTATTTCTGTAGGAAAAATTCAGTCACAGGGGAAATAACCAGCAATATGCGATTTATTTATCATTCAGAAGTTGGAGTAACGGTTTGAGAGAGCGTCTTTTCTGTATTGTGTATGGAGATAAATCTGCGAAGATCTGGATCCTGTGACCAAGCAATTTAAGATTATCTGAACCCCTGGACC
Source organism: Lithobates septentrionalis (assembly GCA_037952835.1). Lineage (NCBI taxonomy): Eukaryota > Metazoa > Chordata > Amphibia > Anura > Ranidae > Lithobates > Lithobates septentrionalis. Next base: position 3,824,069 of record JBBDGP010000074.1, read on the forward strand.
TCCTCATCACCTCCTCCTTGACGGAGTAGAAATGGGGTTTCACAATTATATCTCTTGGGAGACTGTCCGAACGGGGGGGGCTGCAGGGCTCTGTGAGCTCTGTCTAGCTCCATACGATGCTCTGTAATATCCGGGATAAGACCCTTCAGCAGGGATATTAACCCCTTCCTGCCGAGGGTACGCAGATGTGCGTACTCGGCTTTCGGGGGTTATACCGGGAAGATGCCCGCAGCCCGCTTTTTAGAGCCGGCAATCGACTTTCCAGGTATAACAACCAATGTGGCTAAAAGCTGCTCGGCTGTTATACTGGAGGAGCGGGAGGGGACGTCCCCCCCTCCCGCCACCTCCCGCTGTTCTTACCGGGCCTCCCGTTCCACCGGTTTAAAAAAAAATATACAGTATTCAGAATCGCCGAAAACGGCCATCAGAATAATTTGAAGTGCAAAGGAGGGATCGGGGGTCTTTTAGACCCCCGATCCCTCCATAAAGAGTACCTGTCACCACCTATTACTGTCACAAGGGATGTTTACATTCCTTGCGACAGCAATAAAAGTGATCAATTTTTTTTTTTTTTAAACACAACTTATTAATATAAAAATAAATAAAATAAATAAGAGAAAACATTTTTTAAAGCGCCCCGTCCTTGCGAGCTTGCGCAGCAAAGAAAACACATACGGAAGTCGCACTCGCATATGTAAACGGTGTTCAAATCACACATGTGAGTTATCGTCGCGATCGTCAGAGCGAGAGCAATAATTCTAGTACTAGGCCTCCTCTGTAACTCTAACCTGGTAACCATAAAAAAAATTATAACACGTGACATGTTTGGTATGTATTTACTCCGCGTAAGATCATCTTTCACATTCTACAAAAAAATTGGGCTAACTTTACTGTTTGCTTTTTTAAAGATTCATGAAAGTGTCCCTTTTCCCAAAAAGTTGCGTTTAAAACACTGCCGCACAAATACCGTGTGATATAAAATATTGCAACAATCGCCATTTTATTCTCTAGATTCTCTGCTAAATATATATATATATATATATATATATATATATATATATATATATAATGTTTGGGGGCTCTAAGTAATTTTCTAGCAAAAAATATGGATTTTAACTTGTAAACACCAAATGTCAAAAATAGGCTTAGTCATGAAAGGGTTAAAGGGAACCCCGCACCCAAATAAAAAAAGGAAAGGCATGGGGCTCCCAGTGCAAACAAGACAGGGACTGTAGGTTTGTTCTTAAGTAGAATCTGTTTGTAATTTTGAACTGGTACATTTTTTACATGAAGCTCAAGCCAAAAAATCTATTTGTAAGCTTTCTGTGCACCGGTGCACCGGTTCAGACGATTTCACCTTACTTTCTGTCTCAATGACAATTGGATTTTAATTTCCCTTCCTAGGGGTAGCTTTCCTCTCACTTCCTGTTGTCTCCTTCCGTTTGCAAATAGGAGTCATTTGTAAGTTGGATTTTTGAAAGTAGGGGCCTGCCCTATATACTCTTCAGAAATTTGGGCCTTAGGTGTTGCTGTTGCCACAACGCTGTAAGCCCTCACAGTTACTCTTGGTGGGTGCAGGAATGGGCCCTGCTGTGAAATATTAGATCAAGAATTGTAATTACATGCCCCTGTAAATTGGGCCTAAGGCACTGGTGCCACAACACTGCAACCCCTCACAGATACTCTAGTTGGAGCACAGGAATAAGCTCTGCTGCAAAGTATTGCATCAAAAATTGTAATTACACGCCCCTGTTAAACAGGGGCTGAAAAATTGAGCCTTAGGCACTGGTGCTGGTGCCACAACACTACAACCCCTCACAGATATTCTAGTTGGAGCGCAGGAATGAGCCCTGCTGCAAAGCATTGCATCAAAAATTGTAATTACACGCCCCTGTTAAACAGGGGCAGAAAAATCGGACCTTGGCCACTGGTGGCGGTGCCCAGAACCAAAAATGTTTTTACAAGCTATCAGCATGAACATTGAGGAAGAAGAGGATAGTTACTCTGCATCAGCATAGACAGTCCTGAAGGGATCTCACATTAAAAAAAAAATTATTCGGTTACATCAGCATCAGGTGCTTGGTAGCTGGAGATCCAAGACTGATTCATTTTTATGAAGGTCAGCCGATCGACCGATTCGGTGGACAGGCGCACTCTGATCGGTTGCAAAGCCTCCAGCAGCACTGAATGTGCGTCCTGAAAGAACGCTGGATGCAGGACAGGCCAGTAGCTCAATTGCATACTGTGCAAGCTCTGGCCAGTGATCTATGCTCAACACCCAGTAACCCAGAGGATTTTCAGTGGGAAAGGTGTCCAAGTCTGATCTTGCCCCTAGGTATTCTTGCACCATGTGAATCAGACGCTGGCGATGGTTGCTGGAACCGATCATACCTTGGGGCTTCGGACTAAAAAATTGTCTGAACGCATCGGTCAGGTGGCCACCTTCTCCACCGCTCCTTCTGTGACTGACCGAAGCCTCAGCAACACGTTGTCCAGGAGGACAAGGAAATTGTAATCTCCCAGGCTCTGGAAACGCATTGCACAAACCTTTCTGCAAGGCCTCCCGAAGATATTTCATCCTCACCCTTGTAACGTGCATCAAGGAGGGTTGCCAGCCAGTAATGATCCCTCTCCTTGATACCACGAATACGATGATTCTTCCGCAGGCTTTGCAGGATCAGGGAGGCCATACAGCATAGGTTTCTGACGCATTCGGTCCAGAGTCCTCTGGGTCACTAAGGACGACATTATCCACAGCCAACTTCTCCCAGCCACGTACAAGTCCATGGGTTTCTTGGGACTGTAAATGATCCCTTGAAGACTGCTGCTGATGCTGAGTGCTAGGCTCCACCTCCATGCTGACACAATCCTCCTCCTCCTCGTCCTCTTCCTGTGTGATCAGCGGGCACGCAGGAGCACTGTCTGGATAAAGGGGGCCTTGAGAGGTAAGGAAGTCCTCCTCTTCCTGCCTCTGTATTGCCTCAAGTGCCCTGTCCATTATTCCACGCAGTGTGTGCTCCAACAGGTGGACAAGGGGGACAGTGTCACTGATGCATGCACTGTCACTGCTCACCATCCTCGTGGCCTCCTCAAATGGTGACAGGACAGTGCATGCATCCCTGATCATGGCCCACTGGTGTGGGGAAAAAAAAACAAGCTCCCCTGACCCTGTCCTGGTGCCATAGTTGCACAGGTACTCTTTGATGGCCCTCTGCTGTGTGTGCACCTGTTGCAGCATGGCCAATGTTGAGTTCCACCTGGTGGGCATGTCACAGATTAGGCGGTTCTTGGGCAGGTTAAATTCCTTTTGGAGGTCAGCCAGCTGAGCACTGGCATTGTATGACCAGCGGAAATGCACACAGACTTTCCTGGCCTGCCTCAGGACATCCTGTAAGCCCGGGTACCTGCCCAAGAACCGCTGCACCACCAAGTTAAGGACGTGAGCCAAACTGAGCACATGGGTCAGTTGTCCCTGTCAGAGGGCGGAGAGGAGGTTGGTGCCATTGTCGCAAACCATCATACCTGGCTTAAGCTGGCGTGGCGTCAACCACCTCTGAGCCTGCCCCTGCAGAGCTGACAGAATCTCTGCCCCACTGTGGCTCCTGTCCCCCAAGCACACCAGCTCAAGCACCGCATGCCATCTTTTTGCCTGCGTGCTTTCGTAGCCCCTTGAATGCCCACAGAGCACCGCTGGTTCCGAGGACCAATCAGCACAGGAAGAGGCCATGGAGAAAGAAGAAGAGGAGGGGGTGGAGGAGAGAGGTGTGGCAGAATCACCACTAGTAGAATTTTGGAGGCGTGGTGGCAGAACAACCTCCAAAACTGCTGCACCCTGTCCTGCATCCTTCCCAGCTGCCAGCAGAGTCACCCAGTGCATGGTGAAAGATAGGTAACGTCCCTGTCTGTCAGAGGGTTAACACAGTCAGAGCCTGTCAGTATCGGCGCGTCCCGGTGCGCCTGCGCGGTAGAGCTACACATCAGCACGCAGGGGCACACGATCGGCGGGTACGAGCGTGTGACCCGAACGGGTTAGCACATGTGGGCACACGAACGCATGCACGTACAGCGGGACGTTCCCTTGGCGGGCCTATATAAAGGCATCTATGCCTTGTGCTCATTGCTGGTTTGTCTTCTCAACTTCCAGTGTTCCAGTTTATCCTCTGCATACATGTTCCTGCCTATAGTGATCCAGACCGTTTGACTACTCTGCTTATCCTCTCTCCAGTGTTTGACCCTCGGCCTGCTAAACGGACTTGTCTTGCTTAAACCTGTGCTTGCTACCATGATTACCTGGTGTTTGACCCTCGGCCTGCTTAAAGGACTTGCCTTGCTTAATCCTGTGCTTGCTACTACGATTACCCGGTGTTTGACCCTCGGCCTGCTAAAGGACTTGTCTTGCTTAACCCTGTGCTTCTACTCAGCTCTGTTCCTTGTTCCAGGTCAAGTGTTGGAGTCCCTGCCGGCCTTCTCTTCAGCTTAGCAACCAGTCCATGCTACACGGGTTCTACACGTCTAGAAACACCTTGGTGACCTGCACACCTGCTGGAAACCCGTGCCTCTCCGTGCCTGATACCCTCTGTACCACCTTCAGGGGTATCTCACACCTAGTTGCTAGGGGAGCAGCTCTCAGCATTCTGGCCTTGGTGAGCACCTGACACTTTCCATGCCTGCTGGACCATGAGTCAGCAGTAATATGCACCTTACCGCTGACCGCCCTGTCCAGCGAGGCATGGACATTGCCTTCCACATGCCGGTAGAGAGCCAGAATCACCTTCCGTTAAAAAAGTGGTGTTTGGGAACCTGCCACTGAGGTACCACACATTCCACAAACTCACAGAAGGGGGCCGAGTCTACCAACTGAAAAGGCAGCAGTTGAAGTGCTAGCAATTTAGCCAAGCTAGCATTCAACCTCTGGGCATGTGGATGGCTGGGAGGGAACTTTTTTCGCCGGTGGAGCAACTGGGGCAGGGAAATCTGCCTGCTAGAATCGGACTTTGGTGTACCGATAGCAGATTGCCCACAAGTACTTGGCAGTGGCACACCTAATTCTACACCTTCATTCCTCTCAGTGCAGCTTTCTGAGAGGACTGAAGGTATAGTGGGGTTGGAGATACCAGCTGATGAGGAGGAGCAAGAAGAGGTCCACCTTGTTCTTTGGTGTGGGTCTTTTAGGTAGTGTTGCCAACGGGCTGCATGGGAGCTCGACATAAGTCTGATTAAGCATGTGGTGCCCAAGCACTTGCTGTCTAGTCCACACTTGATACCCTTCAGACATATGTTGCAAATAGCAACAGTGCGATCTGCTGCACACGTCTCAAAAAAGGCCCACAAAGAACTTTTTGAATAATGCGCGGAGTCACCAGCGCCCTGCACTTGCAGAGCTCTGCGGTGTTATGCAGTCGGTTGGCTGCACTTAAGCTTGCCCCTGGAGGGCATCCTGCCTCGTTGGAGATGTGCCTCCTCCTCCTCTCTCCTATCAGGCACCCACGTAGAGTCAGTGAGCTCATCATCCCCTCCCTCCTCGTCACTGGAGCAAACCTGGCAGTATGCTGCAGCTGGGGGAACATGACTGCCAGTTTGTTGTCCTTCTTGGGCAACCCCTCTATCTGTGCTCAAGTTACTGCCTTCCTCAAGCTGGGTACTATCATCTGAGCCTTCAAAACGCTGCACACCCTCCTGCAGCATGTACCCAACATTGTGGTTGAACAGTTCGGGGGCCTCCTCCGGTGGGGCTAGGGAAGGAGTAACTGATGATGACCTTGAGTCCAAGAAATAGGCCGCTTCGGCACCTGCATTGGCAGCCAAGATAGCCTGGGTGACAGAGGATGAGGAGGATGAGGACGGCTTGGTCATCCACTCTACCAACTCTTCGGCATGTTGTGGCTCAACACGGCCAGCTGCTGAGAAAAAGGACAAGCGTGCCCCACGGCCATGTGCTGATAAGGATGCATCGTATCCATGACCAGCACTGTTGCCTCTTGACACAGAGCCTGCTTGCCCTCTTTTATTGGCCTGTGACTGTCTGCCTCTCCTTGGTGGCCTTCCAGACATACTGTCTTTGATGTATTGGGATAGGTACACAAGGAATGGCCTGCAGTGAGATGTAGCTGCACAAAGCTGGGATGTATATATATATATATATATATATATATATATATATATATATATATACTGATTATACTGCAGCTAGCTGAATCACCTGCCTGTCTGTAGTATTATTAGAAAGAAAACAACAGGAATTGTCTGCAGTGACCTTTAGCTGCACACTGTGCCCAGTATACAGTACACTAATATACTGCAGCTAGCTGAATCAACTGCCTGCCTGTGGTATTATTAGGAAGAGAACACCAGCAATTGTCTGCAGTTAGCTTTAGTTGCACACTGTGCACAGGATACAGTACACCGACTGAAAATACTGCAGCTGCCTGCCTGTGGTATTATTAGGAAGAGAACACCAGCAATTGTCTGCAGTTAGCTTTAGTTGCACACTGTGCACAGGATACAGTACACTGACTAAAAATACTGCAGCTGCCTGTCTGTGGTATTATTAGGAAGAGAACACCAGCAATTGTCTGCAGTTAGCTTTAGTTGCACACTGTGCGCAGGATACAGTACACTGACTGAAAATACTGCAGCTGCCTGCCTGTGGTATTATTAGGAAGAGAACACCAGCAAATGTCTGCAGTTAGCTTTAGTTGCACACTGTGCGCAGGATACAGTACACTGACTGAAAATACTGCAGCTGCCTGCCTGTGGTATTATTAGGAAGAGAACCCCAGCAATTGTCTGCAGTTAGCTTTAGTTGCACACTGTGCACAGGATACAGTACACTGATTAAAAATACTGCAGCTGCCTGCCTGTGGTATTATTAGGAAGAGAACACCAGCAATTGTCTGCAGTTAGCTTTAGTTGCACACTGTGTGCAGGATACAGTACACTGACTGAAAATACTGCAGCTGCCTACCTGTGGTATTATTAGGAAGAGAACACCAGCAATTGCCTGCAGTTAGCTTTAGTTGCACATTGTGCGCAGGATACAGAACACTGACTGAAAATACTGCAGCTGCCTGCCTGTAAGTATATTAGGAAGAGAATAACAGGAACGGATCTAGGTAAACTGAATACAGTGTATATATATATATATATATATATATATATATATATATATATACAACACCTGGGATGCATATATATATATATATACAACACCTGGGATGCATATATATATATATATATATATATATATATATATATATATATATACTAAGACACTGACTGCAGTTAACTGACTTGCCTACCTGCTCTATCTAACTCAAATGAAATGACACTGTCTCTCTCTCTCTATCTCTCAGCTCGCCGGAACACACTACACAAGGCCGACTTCCAGGTGGCCATATATAGTGTGGGGCGTGTACTAAATCCCCTGAGGCATAATTGGCCAAAGCCATCCTGCCTTTGGCCAATTATGGCTCTCCATTCTTACCGCGCTGTGATTGGCCAAAGCATGCGGTTCATAGTGCATGCTTGGCCAATCATCAGCCAGCAATGCATTGCGATGCCGCAGTGAATTATGGGCCATGACGCGCCACCCGAATTTAGCGCGAACGGCCCATAATGTTCGTAATTCGATGAACAGTCGAACGCCCGATGTTCGACTCGAAGCTCATCCCTACTGCTGACATGTCAATATGGTGTTACGTATAATGTTTTACATTGTAAAAGGTCTGAACTCTGTACAAAAACGTTGGATGGCTTTGAAATAGTTCAGATCTTCAGGGGAAGATGTGAACGTGCTCGAAGAACCACACTTCCGCGCTGGGGGTTCAATGAAGTTTGCCTCTAAATACTTTCCATCCTCCTACCTTGCCTCTGATTCAATGGGAAAGACAGGAATAGCAATCCTTATTAAAAAAACATGCCATATTAGGGTCAAAACCTTATACATTGACCCTCATGGAAGGTTTATTATCCTGGTGTGTGATTACATGTCCTCCTCCTTTACTCTGGTCAATTTGTATTCCCCTAAATCTGGGCAAATAGATTTTCTTAATAGGATTTTTGAGTCCACCCAATTCCACTCCCAACCCTTTATGATTATCGGACGTGATTTCAACCTGGTTATGTCTCCCACTGAAGATAGACAGACGTTATTCTGTTATAACCCTTCACGGAAGGTCTCCTCTCTAGCCACTTCCTTCCGCAAGTGTATTATATCTCACCACCTGCTTGATTAGTGGAGGATTAAACACCCCTCCGCCAAGCAATTTACATTTTACTCCATGGCCCATAAAATGTACTCTAGATTAGATCACTTCTTTATTTCGGCCCCACTAGTCCCCATATTGTAGAATCCGACATTTCTTCCATCACATGGTCTGATCATGCCCCTATCTTCCTAGATGTCCTCCTGTCCCGTCCTCCCCCAAGACATGTCACTGGCGCCTTAATGACCATCTTTTACAACTACAAGACACTCGCACTAAATTATCTAAGAATCTAGAGAAATTTTTACAATTAAAACAGGGCTCTGTACAAGATTCCTCTACGCTGTGGGAGGCAAATAAGGCCTACTTCTGTGGCGTGTGTATAGCGGAAGGCTCTTGCCTAAAGAAAAATAGGTCTATACTTACACAATCCTTACTGGTTGAGCTACAGAAGGCAGAGCGTCGGCTTTTGTGTAAACTCACAGTACCTAGTCTACGTAAAGTCATCTCCCTTTGGGAACATAGGCCTATCACCTCTCAGGTGTGGGATAGAATTTAGACCTCTACTTTTCAATCTTCCAAATGCGTGGTGCAGAGAGAGACTACCATTAAGAGAGAGACTACCATTCCCAGGTAGGGAATAGAAAGTGTGAGTATGATGTGGTTCTAAAACTAGTTCCCACTGTTTTTTTGTGATGACTCCAGAGTTAGACCAAATCAACTAGTTTGTACAGGGCCCTTTGAAACGTATCCATCAGTTTACATGAGATGGGACGATAGCAGGGCTTGTTAAATAGAATTTTCTGACAGGTGTCTACATATTGATTATTATCTATAATCACCATGTTTTTGTCTGAGGGGTTCATAGTGATATTGGGATTGTCAGATAGGGATTGTAGGGCCAGTCTTTCTTCATTTATAAGAGTACCTTCCTTATTGATTAAAAGTAATTTTGGAGTTAAGATTCAATGATGGAAATAAATCTGATTTCTTTTTTAGGCTGTGCGTGGTTGACTAAGGTGCAGAGGAAGGTGTATCATTGTCAGACAATAATTGCTCCAAATCAATCTGATCTATAAGATTGATTTCCCTCTTCGAAGAGAATGAATCTATCAAAGTGTTTAATGTATCAGAGTCAGTGTATTTGCTCTGTGTTGTCTGCCCAGTTTTGTTTTTAGAATACATGATTTTTAATGTCATTCTTAATGGTTTCAAACTTGCCAAAATCTGCATCCAGACAGAAACTAAGTTCTTTAGTAAGGACCTCAAGCTCTGTGTCAGATAAAACATAACTAGACAAATTAACAACATTCAGTGTATTCTCTACATGAGTAGAAAAAGGACCAGTGGGATCTATTAAGTTGTCATGGAGGTTGTCAAGATTGTCAGGGCTGGGCTCAGCCCTTCCTTCTCTGAGCTAGCCGCTCAGCTGTCAGCTAATTGCCAGCTCCTATCTCTCCACAGGTACTCAGCTGTTGATGATATCCTGCTCATCAGCCCTGCCCACTTAAACCGTCCAGTCCAGAGGATCTCTGCCTTCGCCTTAGTCAACATCACAGAGACGCTCTCCTGCATTCCTGTTAAAAGACTTGCTTGGCTGACATCCCTTCTGGCTCCAGATCCTGCTTGCTGTTTTACAATGCTCATCTCCGGCTCCCTGACGTTTGGCTTGTCTGACTATCCGTTCTGGTTCCTGAACTGCGGCTATGTTTTGACTACGTTTGTTCTATTTACTTGTATTATTAAACAAGTGTGATTTAACTCTACTTCTGTCTCGGTCTGATTTCATGGTTTCTGACAGTAGGTGAAGGCCATGAATTCAGAGGATACAGTCAATCCACTTGTTGCTAATATTTTTTTTTACAGATTGGATGAGCAAAATCACTGCATGGATTAGTTTGTCATGGTGTTACAAAAGCTCCTGAGTTGCGCGGCTCACCTGGAATCTCCCACTGTGTTTGCTCCAGTACAACCTGAGTTGCAGGCCATCATTGCTGCTGCGCCAGTCTCTGTGCAGGCACCCTCCTCGAGTGTTACCTCTATAAGAGGTATGTCTGGTCCGCTTCGCTTCCCCAGCAATTTGGGGGCAATCCAGTTCAATGCAGGGGATTTTTCAACCAAGTTAAGATGTACTTTGAGATGCTGCCCTAGGTGTTTCCCATGGACAGAAGCAAAGTAGGATTTGTGATATCTTTGCTTTCTGAGAGAGCCTTGTCCTGGGCAAACCCTCTATCGGAGACGAAAAAAACCTGTTGTCTTGAGTTACCCTGAGTTTGTGGCTTCTTTTAAAAGAGTATTTGATGTTCCCGAACAGTCCACTTCTGCTGCAAAGTGCCTCATGTTCATCAAACAGAGTACGAGAACTGTTGCCGAATACGCCATTGAATTCCATACTCTGGCAGCAGAGGTTTCTTGGAACAATGAGGCACTGCTTTTTCTCATGGTCTCTCGGATTCTATCAAGGATGAGAAAGCAGCCCGAGAAATATACCAACTGAGCTGGAGAAGTTGATCACATTTGCTATCCTCATTGACTCCAGATTCAGAGAAAGACTCTCTTTTAAGGAGCACTTGTGGAAGCCTCCTGTACGTTTGCCTCCGAGCTTTGCAGTCCTACCTATGCCTCCCTCACCTCCCATGCCTCCTGGTACCGAGTCAGTCAGTGAATATACACCCATGCACTTGAGCTTCACGCGTCTCTCTGTGGATGAGAGAAGATTTAGGAGGAGGAAGAGATTGTGCCTTTATTGTGGCCAGGCAGATCACTTTTTGAAGTCTTTCTCATCCATCCAGGGAATGCCCGAACCTTGAGGTCCTGTCATGGACAGACCTTAGGTGGCATTGTTTCATCCCCAGTTATCCAGAAGGATAAGCACCTGGTCTCAGGCACCCTTTCTTGGGCTGAGTTGTCCATTGAGATACAGGCTCTAATCGACTCTGGGGCTGCAGGTCTGTTCATTGATGCTTCCTTTGTATCGAAGCACTCGATTCCGCTGCAGCTGCGTCACACTCCACTTGCCATTGAGGCTCTTGACAGGAGACCCCTACAGCCTGCCCATGTGACTCATCATACGATTCTGTTGTCCATGGCCATAGGGACCATGAGATAATCCAATTCCAAGTTATTTCCTCACCTAAGTTTCTGCTGGTTATTGGTTATCCTTGGTTACAGAGGCACAACCCCTCTTTTGATTGGCTCCGTGCTGAGGTTTTCTCCCCTGGTTGCCACAATGCAGTAATACATGCTTCCAGAAGGTAGCCAAGGTCTTGTGCACCTCTTCACTCTCCTCCCTGCCAGAGGAATACCGCAATTTGACAAAGGTCAAGCCGGTAGATTGCTTCCACACTGGCCGTATGATTGCGCAATTGACCTTCAACCTGGTGCCATACCCCCTCATGGCCGGGTTTACCCTTTGTCGGTCTTGGAGGATAAGGCCATGGAGGAGTATGTTGCAGATGCACTCTCGAGGTTTCATCTGCAAATCCTCATCCCCTTCTGGTGCTTTCTTCTTCGTGAAGAAGAAGAGTGGTGAACAGAGACCTTGTATTGATTATAGGGGTCTCAATCATTTCACGATTAAGAATGCCTATCCGATTCCATTGTTTACGGAGTTATTTGACCGCCTCAAGGGAGCAACGGATTTCACTAAGCTTGATTTGAGAGGGGCATACAATCTGGTGAGGATTAAGGAGAGCAACAAGTGGAAAACTGCGTTTAATACCAGAACAGGCAATTATGAGTACCTCATAATGCCTTTTGGCCTTTGTAACGCCCCGGCAGTTTTCCAGGAATTCATTAAAGATGTCCTCCGAGATTTGTTGCAGTTATATGTGGTGGTTTATCTCAAAGATATCCTCATATTTTCAAAGTCCCTGGAGAGCCACCACACAGATGTCTGATGTGTGCTTCAGAAACTAAGAGAGAACAATCTCTATTGTAAATTGCAGTTCCATCGTGAACAGGTTAAATTCCTGTAATTTCCACTGCTAGTTTTTTGATGGACCCAGAGAAACTTTCAGCAGTCCTACAGTGGCCCCGACCCATGGGTTTACATCCTCTGCAGTGTTTCCTGGGCTTTGCCAGCTATTATTGGAAGTTTATTCGTAACTTCTCATATCTGGTCAAGCCCCTGACTGATATGACCAGAAAGGACGGTAACCCGCAGAGTTCATCTCCGAAGTCCGTTAAGGCCTTTGAGAGTCTGAAGGCTGCCTTTGTTTCTGCTCCTGTGTTGGCACATCCTGATCCTACATTACCTTTTATCCTTGAGGTTGATGCATCTGAGACTGGAGTTGGCGCCCTTCTGCCTCAACGTCTTATCTCTGAGAGCGCTTTGCTTCCTTGTGGCTACTTTTCCAAGAAATTGTCACCTGTGGAGTGCAATTACGAGATTGGTGACAGAGAGCTGTTGGCGATCATTTTAGCCCTGAAAGAATGGAGACATCTCCTCGAAGGTACCACTGTGCTGGTTCTCAATCTTACTGACCATAAGAATCTCACATTCTTGTCTGAGGCTAAATGCCTCCTCTCTCCCAGAAGGGCGCAATGGGCTCTTTTCTTGACAAGTTTCAATTACATTGTCTTATTCTTACCCGGTACTAAGAATGTAAGGGCTGACGCCTTGTTACAACAATTTTCCTCCACTTCCAAGTTGGAGTCGGTTCCGGTTCCCGTGATTCCTCCCGATCGTATTCTGGCTATGGTTTGCACTAGCCTTACTTTTACTTACTTACGTTTCTTTGGGTGACAAAATTCTTGAAGCTCAGGTCCATGCTCCTCCTGAGAAACCTTGTGACCGCTGCTTTGTCCCAGAGAGTCTCCGTACTGCAATGCTCCAGACTTACCATTTTTCCAAGGCAGCTGGCCACCCTGGGAGGAATCAACTCATTTGGGCCATTTCCTAACAATTCTGGTGGCCTAGTCTACGTGCTGATGTAACTGCCTTCGTAGCTGCCTGTTCCGTGTGTGCTCAGAGTAAAACTCCATGACATCTTCCAGTGGGCCTCCTACAACCCATACCCAATGGAGAGAGGCCCTGGACCCACCTGTCTATGGATTTCATTGTGGAGTTACCCAACTCCCAAGGCAACACAGTTATCCGTATGGTGGTTGGCCGGTTCTCAAAGATGTGTCATTGTATTCCATTTGAGGAGTTGCCCACTTCTAAGGAACTGGCTTCCATTTTTGCTCGGGAGATCTTTCGCTTATATGGGCTACCCAAGGTGATTGTCTCGGACAGGGGTAGTCAGTTTGTGTCCTGGTTCTGGCGAGCCTTTTGTGCACAGTTGGGAATCCTGCTTGCTTTTTCCTCTGCGTATTACCCGCAGTCTAATGGGGCTGCAAAATGAGCCAATCAGTCCTTGGAGCAATTCCTACATTGCTATATTTCTGACCATATTAACAACTGGTCAGACCTATTACCTATTACAGAGTTTGCTCACAATATCACGTTTAATGTTTAATAAGTGGAAGCACCAGATCAGGCCAGCGAACCAGCTTACTACTTTTGAGGAATGGTGTGTTAACTTATAAGAGCCGGGTCATATGTTGTCTCGAATGTATAAGCTGGTTCTGAGCACCCAAAATTTGACGACTTCCTATTTCATTTGAGAATGGGAGAGAGAAATGGGCAATAATTTTACATCAGAGCAAATTAAAAGGCTTATGGGAGCGACACACCATACTTTAATAAGTTCCCATAGACAAGAGAAGTCTTACAAGTTCCTGACAAGATGGTATCGTACACTGGCTTGATTGGCTCAGATATACCCATCGGCAGATGTTAACTGCTGGAGGGGATGTAACCAAAGGGGTTAATTTCTGCATTTATGGTGGCATTTCCCAAAGATTAAAGTTTTCTGGGAGGAGATAGCCCCTTGGATTAAGAAAATGATACTTAGACCTACAGAGTTCTCTCCATTACATTTTCTTTTTCATGGGATGCCATCATCTGCTAGGTTTTAAAAGAGAAGAGTTTCTCACCATTTGCTAAATGCAGCCAAAATATTGATACCTGGATTTTGGAAACAGTCTGGATGTCCTCACTATAATGGATTGGAAAAGGGAGGTAGAAAAAAAATGGAAGCAGAGAGATTGATACATATGGTTAACCACTTAAGGACCGGAGCATTATGCTGCTTCGCTTTAACTGCTAATTGCACGGTCATGCAATGCTGTACCCAAACAAAATTTGCGTCCTTTTCTTCCCACAAATAGAGCTTTCTTTTGATGGTATTTGATCACCTCTGCCGTTTTTATTTTTTGCGCTATAAACAGAAAAAGACCGAAAATTTTGAAAAAAAATGATATTTTCTACTTTTTGTTATAAAAAAAATCCAATAAACTCAATTTTAGTCATACATTTAGGCCAAAATGTATTCGGCCACATGTCTTTGGTAAAAAAATGTCAATAAGCGTATATTTATTGGTTTGCGCAAAAGTTATAGCGTCTACAAACTAGGGTACATTTTCTGGAATTTACACAGCTTGTAGTTTATGACTGCCTATGTCATTTCTTGAGGTGCTAAAATGGCAGGGCAGTACAAAACCCCCCAAATGACCCCATTTTGGAAAGTAGACACCTCAAGGAAATTGCTGAGAGGCATGTTGAACCCATTGAATATTTTTTTTATGTCCCAAGTGATTGAAAAAAAAAAAAATTACAAAAAGTTGTCACTAAATGATATATTGCTCACACAGGCCATGGGCATATGTGGAATTACACCCCAAAATACATTCAGCTGCTTCTCCTGAGTACAGGGATACCACATGTGTGGGACTTTTTGGGAGCTTAGCCGCGTACGGGGCCCCGAAAACCAATCACTGCCTTCAGGATTTCTAAGGGCATACATTTTTGATTTCACTCCTCACTACCTATCACAGTTTTGAAGGCCATAAAATGCCCAGATGGCATAAAACCACCCCAAATGACCCCATTTTGGAAAGTAGACACCCCAAGCTATTTGGTGAGAGGCATGTTGAGTCCATGGAATATTTTATTTTTTGACACAAGTTGCGGGAAAGTGACACATTTTTTTTTTGCACAAACTTGTCACCAAATGATATATTGCTCACACAGGCCATGGGCATATGTGGAATTGCACCCCAAAATACATTTAGCTGCTTCTACTGAGTATGGGGATACCACATGTGTGGGACTTTTTGGGAGCCTAGCCACGTACGGGGCCCCGAAAACCAAGCACCGCCTTCATGATTTCTAAGGGCGTAAATTTTTGATTTCACTCCTCACTACCTATCACAGTTTTGAAGGCCATAAAATGCCAAGATGGCACAAAACCCCCCCAAATGACCCCATTTTGTAAAGTAGACACCCCAAGCTATTTGCTGAGAGGCATGTTGAGTCCATGGAATATTTTATATTTTAACCCAAGTTGCGGGAAAGTAACACATTTTTTTTTTTTTTGCACAAAGTTGTCACTAAATGATATATTGCTCAAACATGCCATGGGCATATGAGGAATTACACCCCAAAGTACATTCTGCTGCTGCTCCTGAGTACGGGGATACCACATGTTTAGGACTTTTTGGGAGCCTAGCCGCGTACAGGGCCCTGAAAACCAAGCACCGCCTTCAGGATTTCTAAGGGCATACATTTTTGATTTCACACCTCACTACCTATCACAGTTTCGAAGGCCATAAAATGCCAAGATAGAACAAAACCCCCAAAAATGACCCCATTTTGGAAAGTAGACACCCCAAGCTATTTGCTGAGAGGCATGGTGAGTATTTTGCAGCTCTCATTTGTTTTTGAAAATGAAGAAAGGCAAGAAAAATGTATTTTTTTTTTCTTTTTTCAATTTTCAAAATTGTGACAAAAAGTGAGGTCTTCAAAATACTCACTATACCTCTCAGCAAATAGCTTTGGGTGTCTATTTTCCAAAATGGGGTCATTTGCGGGGGGGGGGGGGGTTGTGCCATCTGGGCATTCCATGGCCTCCGAAATTGTGATAGGCAGTGAAGAGTGAAATCAAACATTTACGCCCTTAGAAAGCCTAAAGGCAGTGCTTGGTTTCGGGGTCCCGTACGCGGCTAGGCTCCCAAAAAGTCTCACACATGTGGTATCCCCGTACTCAGGAGAAGCAACGGAATTTATTTTGGGGTGTAATTTCACATATTCCCATGGCATGTTTGACCAATATATCATTTAGTGACAACTTTGTGCAAAAAAAAAAATGTGTCTTTTCCCGCAGATTGTGTCACAATATAAAATGTTCCATGGACTCGACATGCCTCTCAGCAAATAGCTTGGGGTGTCTACTTTCCAAAATGGGGTCATTTGGGGGGGTTTGAAAATTACTTTGAACCCCCAAACATTATATATTTTTTTTAAAGCAAATGCCCTACAGATTAAAATGGTGGGTGTTTCATTTTTTTTTCACATAGTATTTGCGCAGCGATTTTTCAAACACCCTTTTTGAAATTTTAATGCACTAAAACACACTATATTGCCAAAATGTTTGATGAAATAAAAAAGATGACCTTAGGCCGAGTACATGGATACCAAACATGACATGCTTTAAAATTGCGCACAAACGTGCAGTGGCGACAAACTAAATACATTTTTAAAAGCCTTTAAAAGCCTTTACAGGTTACCACTTTAGATTTACAGAGGAGGTCTACTGCTAAAATTACTGCACTCGATCTGACCTTCGCGGTGATACCTCACATGCATGGTGCAATTGCTGTTTACATTCGACGCCAGACTGACGCTTGCGTTCGCCTTTGCGCGAGAGCAGGAGGGGACAGGGGTGCTTTTTTTTTTTTTTTCTTTATTATTTTTTTGCTTTTTTATCTTATTTTAAAACTGTTCCTTTCATTTTTATTTTTTTAAAATCATTTTTATTGTTATCTCAGGGAATGTAAATATCCCCTATGATAGCAATAGGTAGTGACAGGTACTCTTTTTTGAAAAAAATGGGGTCTATTAGTCCCTAGATCTCTCCTCTGCCCTCAAAGCATCTGACCACACCAAGATCGGTGTGATAAAATGCTTTCCCAATTTCCCAATGGCGCTGTTTACATCCGGCGAAATCTAAGTCATGAAATGCTCGTAGCTTCCTGTTTCTTAGGCTATAGAGATGTTTGGAGCCATTCTGGTCTCTGATCAGCTCTATGGTCAGCTGGCTGAATCACCGGCTGCATTTTCAGGTTCCCTGTTGGCACAGGAGAGCCAGAGAAAAACATAGAAGACGGTGGGGGGGGCATTCCCTCCCACTGCTTGTAAAAGCAGTCTAGAGGCTAATTAGCTGCTAGGATTGCTTTTAAATGAAAGCAGACCGCTGGCTGAAAAGAATGATACCAAGATGATACCTAAACCTGCAGGCATCATTCTGGTATAACCACTCAAAGTCCAGCAACATACCAGTACGTTGCTGGTCCTTGTTGGGCATATATTGCAAAGCAAATACAAAAAAAATAGTAAAAAATAAAACATTTAACGCAACCTGTGCCTACCTAAAATATATATATATGCCAAGCATGGGGGCATCCTCCCGCAAAAGGCAGGAGCAAATCGCTCCTCCACCCACTGCTGCCCCCACGCTTCGGCATATATGCTGAAGTATGTAATAGGCATGTGCAAAATGAAAAAATTCGTTTCGTTTCGTTTTAATTCGTTATTTAATTAATTTAGTTTAGTTAGATTCGTTAAATTCATTAAATTCGTTTTTCAAATCAGTTTCGTTTTCGACCGAATTCGAAAATCGGTCGAATTCGAAAATATTTCAACCGGATTCGATATTATTTCAACCGCATTCGAAAATATTTCAACAGCATTCGAAATTATTTCAACTGTATTAGAAATTATTTCAATCGTATTTGATAATATTTCAATCGCATTCGAAAATATTTCTACCAAATTTGATAATATTTCAACCGCATTCGAAATTATTTCAACTTTATTCAAAATTATTTCAATCGGATTCGATAATATTTCAACCGCATTCGAAAATATTTCAACAGCATTTGAAATTATTTCAACTGTATTAGAAATTATTTCAATCGCATTCGAAAATATTTCTATTTTCGAATTTGATAATATTCAGATAATATTCAGATAATATTCCTCTTCAGCAAACCAGAAGAACGCTGCATGGTTTCGCGTCACCATGGCAGTAAAAGCTGTGAGAGGGATTGAGCGCACCCCAGACTGCATCCGTCATTGGTAAATAAAAATGATTACATTCTCTTTCTCTCTCTCTCTGTGTCTCCCAGAGGCATATCTAGTGAAAATGGCACCTATGGCAAGCACTGAAACTGCACCCCTGTCAAAAAAAAAAAAAAAAAACAGCTAATAAAACTACAAGTCTTTAACCACTTCAGCCCCGGAAGAATTTACCCCCTTCCTGACCAGAGCACTTTTTGCGATTCGGCACTGCATCGCTTTAACTGAAAATTGCGCGGTTGTTCGACGTGGCTCCCAAACAAAATTGAAGTCCTTTTTTTCCCATAAATAGAGCTTTCTTTTGGTGGTATTTGATCACCCCTGCGGTTTTTATTTTTTGCGCTATAAACAAAATAAGAGCGACAATTTTGAAAAAAACGCATTATTTTTTAGATTTTGCTATAATAAATATCCCCCAAAAATATATAAAAAAACATTTTTTTTCCCTCAGTTTAGGCCGATATGTATTCTTCTACATATTTTTGTTAAAAAAAAATCGCAATAAGCGTTTATTGATTGCCTTGCGCAAAAGTTATAGCGTTTACAAAAAAAAATAATAATAAATATATATATATATATATATATATATATATATATATATATATATATATATATATATATATATATATATATATATATATATATATATATATATATATATATATATATATATATATATATATATATATATATATATATATATATATATATTATTTTATATTCTATTCTGTTCTATTGTTACTCTATTCTATTCTATTCAATTTTTTTCTATTCAAATTTGAATAGTAAAGAATAGTAAAGAATAGAATAGAATAACAATAGAATAGAATAGAATAATATATATATATAATATTTTATTCTATTCTGTACTATTTTTTTTCTAATATATATATATATATATATATATTTATACATATATATATTATATATATATTTATATATATATATATATATATATATGTATACATATATATATATATATATTATATATATATATATATATATATATATATATATATATATATATATATATATATACATATATATATATATATATATATATATATATATATATATATATATATATATATATATATATATATATATATATATACATATATATACATATATATATATATATATACATATATATATATATATATATATATATATATATATATATATATATATATATATATATATATATATATATATATATAGAAAAAGAGTCCAAGAGGTTGCTGCACTTAAAAATTTCTTTGCTTTATTTCTCAAATTGTTCAGTAGGGATTTACAAAGCAAGTATAATCCAAAAACACAGGCACGAAATGCCTACACAGTTTCAGACACAGGTAGATTCAGATATGGATGGATGGATGGATTACGTCTCGGGCTAGTCAGCTTACGCCCTTCCTAAGATCCATTGAAGCACATCTGAGGGTTTCAATCCAATCATTCATTTAAATACAGGTTAAGTGAAATACTTCACATATGGAATCAATATGGCTAATTAGTTCAAATCGCATACCATTTAACATCTATATATGCATATATTTATCTATAACATGCCATTAAAACAAGGATAAGCAACAGGTGTCGAATCTCTCATTCTCTTCATTCTCATTATAGAATATTTGAAATACCTATAAAAACGCAGGGAAATGTTGCATTCATGAGTAAATACAAAAACAAAAAGAAAAATCAAAAAAGATATCCCCATCATGAAGTTATTTTATCTGGCTACTTTTATATACTTATTCCAACAGTTAAACAAATAAATAAAGATCCAAATCAACATTTAAGCCATATGGAGCAATTGTATTCAAAAAATGTATCCAGTATACTTCTCTTTTTCTTAGAATCAATTCACGGTTGCCCCCTCTCCTATTTTTCTCAATACCTTCTAGGACCATATACTTTAGTTGTGATACATTGTGGCCAAATTCCAAAAAGTGTCTCGCCAGCGGTAATTGGGTTAATTTATCTCGTATTGAGTATTTGTGTCTCGCTATCCTATCTTTGATTTTTTGTGTAGTCTCCCCTACATAGACTAAACCGCATGGGCACTTTATGGCGTAAATTACATATGAAGATTGGCATGTGTAGTAACCCCGTATGGGGATGTTGAAACCCCTATGTGGATGTGTAAAGTATTTACCTTTAATCATAGAGTTACATTGTATGCATGACAAGCAGGGATACGATCCCAGATTTTTAGGTCCCAGGAAGGTTAGTTTGGCTGCTGCAGCCACAGGTTGATCAGATTTAATCAATCGATCTCGTATCGTTCTACCTTTTCTATAGGAGGACATGGGTGGATTCCAGAATTCCTGTACCATGGGGTAACTGGATCTTAAAAGATTCCAATGTCTTTTGATAATTTGATTAATTTTGTTGGAGAAGGGATGGTACTGCATAATAAAGGGGATTCTCTTCTTTTCTTTTCGGGGTGATCGATTACTATCCATATTAGGATGATCGATATTAACTAAAGCTTGCGGATATCTTCTACTAATAAGTTTGTTTTTTATTTCATCAAGTCTCTGATCACGGCACAGCGGGTCACTCACGATCCGCTGCACCCTCATCATCTGACTTTTTGGGATGGATGAAAAAACGTTTGGGGGGTGAAAGCTATTAAAATGTAGCAATTGATTGCGATCTGTGGGTTTCACATATAAGTCAGTAGTGATCTGCCCATTGTTCAATTTAAGAAGAGTATCAAGAAAGGAGATCTCATTTTTACCAATTTCAATGTTGAACTTTAATCCAGGTACTAAATAGTTAATGTATTTATCAAATAAGTATAGGCTTTCCATGTTGCCATCCCATATAGCGAAAATATCGTCCACAAATCTGTACCAACATTGGCAATGTTTTAAAAATAAATCATTGACATAAATAAAGGACGTCTCTATCATATTCATAAATGCGTTCGCATATGGGGGTGCAACATTTGAACCCATTGCTGCTCCATTCAGTTGCAAGAAATGAGTATCCCTGAAAAGAAAATAGTTCTCTTCAAGAGTAATTTTCAAAAGGTCAAGCAGAAATGAAATCTGTTCGGTTTTATAGATGCCTGATTGAATTAACAATCGCTGACATGCCTCTATTCCTAAATCATGTGGAATGATAGTAAATAAGCTAGAGACGTCCCATGATATCAGGATGGAATCTGATGACAAGTTTATATCTTGAATTTTTGACAAAAAGTCAGTAGTATCTCTTATAAAGGATTTAGTGTTTAATAGCAATGGTGTCAAACACTTATCCAGGTATTGTGCTAGATGTGTTGTCACAGATTCCATCCCTGATACAATGGGACGTCCGGGGGGATTTTTAGGGTCTTTATGAATTTTTGGTAACATATACAGTACCGGTGTAACTGGATATTCACATATCAAAAACTCCATAGTTTCATCATCAATGATTTTTTGTTTAACTGCCTTAGTTAGAGTTGTTTTTATCCTTTTTTGCACTTTAAAAACAGGACAGCAATCAAGTCTTTTATAAGTAAGGGTATCACTCAGATGTTTCATTATTTCATTTTCATACATGGATGTATCCATGACCACAATAGCTCCCCCCTTGTCAGCCGGCTTGATAGTGATATCATGCCGGGCTGACAAGGAGTTTAACGCTGCAATCTCATCTCTATTTAGATTGTGGGGTATATGGTCTCTCTTATCTCTGTCACACAAAAAACGTTTTATATCATTTTCCACTTTGTCTATATATACCTCTACAGCAGCACATGAAGTGGGTGGTACTTTAGTGCTTTTTGGTTTTAAACCCATATTTTTGATCGATAATATTGATAATTCTTTAATTGTGGCAGTGGGTACACCAGAATAGTATGCTTTAAATCTTAATTGTCTAAAAAATCTATATAAATCCTGTTTAAGTACAAAATCATTAATTTTCTCTTTAGGGCAAAAGCCCAAACCCTTATTCAAAACACTTAGTTCAGTTTTAGACAAAACTACTCCTTTTTTACCAGGGAACCTGACCGAATCCGGACCAGGAGGGGCGGCCGGCGAACAAAGAAAAGACACAGCAGGGGGTGTAACCACCAGACGCCAGAACCGCCAGAGACATTAGATGAAAACCTGGTACATAACATTTCTTCTATTGTTTTGTCTAAAACTGAACTAAGTGTTTTGAATAAGGGTTTGGGCTTTTGCCCTAAAGAGAAAATGAATGATTTTGTACTTAAACAGGATTTATATAGATTTTTTAGACAATTAAGATTTAAAGCATACTATTCTGGTGTACCCACTGCCACAACTAAAGAATTATCAATATTATCGATCAAAAATATGGGTTTAAAACCAAAAAGCACTAAAGTACCACCCACTTCATGTGCTGCTGTAGAGGTATATATAGACAAAGTGGAAAATGATATAAAACGTTTTTTGTGTGACAGAGATAAGAGAGACCATATACCCCACAATCTAAATAGAGATGAGATTGCAGCGTTAAACTCCTTGTCAGCCCGGCATGATATCACTATCAAGCCGGCTGACAAGGGGGGAGCTATTGTGGTCATGGATACATCCATGTATGAAAATGAAATAATGAAACATCTGAGTGATACCCTTACTTATAAAAGACTTGATTGCTGTCCTGTTTTTAAAGTGCAAAAAAGGATAAAAACAACTCTAACTAAGGCAGTTAAACAAAAAATCATTGATGATGAAACTATGGAGTTTTTGATATGTGAATATCCAGTTACACCGGTACTGTATATGTTACCAAAAATTCATAAAGACCCTAAAAATCCCCCCGGACGTCCCATTGTATCAGGGATGGAATCTGTGACAACACATCTAGCACAATACCTGGATAAGTGTTTGACACCATTGCTATTAAACACTAAATCATTTATAAGAGATACTACTGACTTTTTGTCAAAAATTCAAGATATAAACTTGTCATCAGATTCCATCCTGATATCATGGGACGTCTCTAGCTTATTTACTATCATTCCACATGATTTAGGAATAGAGGCATGTCAGCGATTGTTAATTCAATCAGGCATCTATAAAACCGAACAGATTTCATTTCTGCTTGACCTTTTGAAAATTACTCTTGAAGAGAACTATTTTCTTTTCAGGGATACTCATTTCTTGCAACTGAATGGAGCAGCGATGGGTTCAAATGTTGCACCCCCATATGCGAACGCATTTATGAATATGATAGAGACGTCCTTTATTTATGTCAATGATTTATTTTTAAAACATTGCCAATGTTGGTACAGATTTGTGGACGATATTTTCGCTATATGGGATGGCAACATGGAAAGCCTATACTTATTTGATAAATACATTAACTATTTAGTACCTGGATTAAAGTTCAACATTGAAATCGGTAAAAATGAGATCTCCTTTCTTGATACTCTTCTTAAATTGAACAATGGGCAGATCACTACTGACTTATATGTGAAACCCACAGATCGCAATCAATTGCTACATTTTAATAGCTTTCACCCCCCAAACGTTTTTTCATCCATCCCAAAAAGTCAGATGATGAGGGTGCAGCGGATCGTGAGTGACCCGCTGTGCCGTGATCAGAGACTTGATGAAATAAAAAACAAACTTATTAGTAGAAGATATCCGCAAGCTTTAGTTAATATCGATCATCCTAATATGGATAGTAATCGATCACCCCGAAAAGAAAAGAAGAGAATCCCCTTTATTATGCAGTACCATCCCTTCTCCAACAAAATTAATCAAATTATCAAAAGACATTGGAATCTTTTAAGATTCAGTTACCCCATGGTACAGGAATTCTGGAATCCACCCATGTCCTCCTATAGAAAAGGTAGAACGATACGAGATCGATTGATTAAATCTGATCAACCTGTGGCTGCAGCAGCCAAACTAACCTTCCTGGGACCTAAAAATCTGGGATCGTATCCCTGCTTGTCATGCATACAATGTAACTCTATGATTAAAGGTAAATACTTTACACATCCACATAGGGGTTTCAACATCCCCATACGGGGTTACTACACATGCCAATCTTCATATGTAATTTACGCCATAAAGTGCCCATGCGGTTTAGTCTATGTAGGGGAGACTACACAAAAAATCAAAGATAGGATAGCGAGACACAAATACTCAATACGAGATAAATTAACCCAATTACCGCTGGCGAGACACTTTTTGGAATTTGGCCACAATGTATCACAACTAAAGTATATGGTCCTAGAAGGTATTGAGAAAAATAGGAGAGGGGGCAACCGTGAATTGATTCTAAGAAAAAGAGAAGTATACTGGATACATTTTTTGAATACAATTGCTCCATATGGCTTAAATGTTGATTTGGATCTTTATTTATTTGTTTAACTGTTGGAATAAGTATATGAAAGTAGCCAGATAAAATAACTTCATGATGGGGATATCTTTTTTGTTTTTTCTTTTTGTTTTTGTATTTACTCATGAATGCAACATTTCCCTGCGTTTTTATAGGTATTTCAAATATTCTATAATGAGAATGAAGAGAATGAGAGATTCGACACCTGTTCTTATCCTTGTTTTAATGGCATGTTATAGATAAATATATGCATATATAGATGTTAAATGGTATGCGATTTGAACTAATTAGCCATATTGATTCCATATGTGAAGTATTTCACTTAACCTGTATTTAAATGAATGATTGGATTGAAACCCTCAGATGTGCTTCAATGGATCTTAGGAAGGGCGTAAGCTGACTAGCCCGAGACGTAATCCATCCATCCATCCATATCTGAATCTACCTGTGTCTGAAACTGTGTAGGCATTTCGTGCCTGTGTTTTTGGATTATACTTGCTTTGTAAATCCCTACTGAACAATTTGAGAAATAAAGCAAAGAAATTTTTAAGTGCAGCAACCTCTTGGACTCTTTTTCTATATACAAGGTCGGTGGGAAGACCTGATTGCTGGCACTAAATCGTAAGCAGAGTGCGGTTCTCCTCCACAAGTGAATATATATATATATATATATATATATATATATTATATATTTTCTGATCTGATCTATTGTTTTTCTAAGATATTATTTTCTATTCTATTTCAATTCAATTTCATTCTATATGAAATTCGAATTTCGGAAATTTATATATATATATATATATATATATATATATATATATATATATCATAGAAAAACAATAGAACAGATCAGGGAAAAAAAAATGATATACATCTTTTGAAATTCGAAATTCATATAAAATGAATTCAAATTTGAATAGAAAAGATTAGAATAGAAAAACAATAGAACAGAAAATAATCTAATATATATATATTATATTTTATTCTATTCTGTTCTATTGTTTTTCTAGTCTATTTTCTTTTCTATTCGAATTTGAATTCATTCTATATAAATTTCTAATTTCAAAAGATGGTTATATATATAAATATTTTATATATATATATATATATATATATATATATATATATATATATATATATATATATATATATATATATATATATATATATATATAACCATTTTCCGAAATTCGAATTTCATATAGAATGAATTCGAATTCGAATTGAAAAGATTAGACTAGAAATAGAAAATAGACTAGAAAAACAATAGAACACAATTGAGTAAAATATTGTTTTTCTAGTCTATTTTCTTTTCTATTCGAATTCGAATTCATTCTATATGAAATTCGAATTTCGGAAAATGGTTATATATATAACCATTTTCCGAAATTCGAATTTCATATAGAATGAATTCGAATTTGAATAGAAAAGAAAATAGACTAGAAAAACAATAGAACAGAATAGAATAAAATCTAATATATATATTAGATTATTTTCTGTTCTATTGTATTCCTATTCTAATCTTTTCTATTCGAATTTGAATTCATTCTATATGAATTTCGAATTTCAAAAGATGGTTATATATATAAATACTTTTTCTGCAGCAAAAAAATTCATTTTCCGAACCGATTTTGGGGCCCCGTATCTCAGGGCCACTTGGTGCTAGGAACCCCAAATTTGGTGTGCAAACCCAGTGGAACTGGTACCACAACATATCCAAAGCTGAAGTTCCTAGCACTAAGTGGCCCCGAGATACGGGGCCCCAAAATCGGTTCAGAAAATGTCATTCTCTGCTGCAGAAAAGTGCTTGACATTTTCTGAACCGAGTTTGGGGCCCCATAGCTCAGGGCTACTTGGAGCTAAGAACCTCAAATTTGGTGTGCTAACCCAGTGGAACTGGTACCATAACATATCCAAAGCTGGGGTTCCTAGCACTAAGTGGCCCCAAGATACAGGGCCCAAAATCGGTTCAGAAAATGTCATTCTCTGCTGCAGAAGTGCTTGACATTTTCCGAACCGACTTTGGGGCCCCGTATCTCAGGGCCACTTAGTGCTAGGAACCCCAAATTTGGTGTGCTAACCCAGTGGAACTGGTACCATAATATATCCAAGGCTGGGGTTCCTAGCACTAAGTGGCCCCGAGATATGGGGCCCCAAACCGGTTCGGAAAATGTCATTCTCTGCTGCAGAAAAGTGCTTGACATTTTCTGAACTGATTTTTGGGGCCCTGTATCTCGGGGCCACTTGGTGCTAGAAACCTCAGCTTTGGAAATTTTATGGTGCAAGTTCCACTGGGTTTGCACACCAAATTTGGGGTTCTTAGAACTAAGTGGCCCCAAGATATGGGGCCCCAAATTCGGTCAACTGTGTCCATCTGCAGCAATGTCATTTTGGGACCCTTTGGGTTCAGAGACCCCAAACTTTGGCTGCAGCTTCTATTCTAATCTTTTCTATTCAAATTTGAATTCATTCTATATGAATTTCAAACCATCCAATAGATGGTTATATATCAATAAATAACTAATATATATATATATATATATATATATATATATATATATATATATATACATATATATATACCGTATATACTCGAGTATAAGTCGTTCTGAGTATAAGTCGAGGCCCTAATTTACCACAAAAAAATGGGAAAAACTTATTGACCCGAGTATAAGACGAGGGTGAGAAATGCACAGCTACTGTAGGTGGAAAAGAGGGTCAACAATGCCCATTTGCAGCATCACTGTGCCCATTTGCAGCCATAGGTCCCCTGAACTTCAAACTCGTTAGTTAAGGGTTCCTAGATGCCCCCTAGCTGCAGCCAAAATTTGGGGTCTCTGAACCCAAAGGGTCCCAAAATGACATTGCTGCAGATGGACACAGTTGACCGAATTTGGGGCCCCATATCTTGGGGCCACTTAGTGCTAAGAACCCCAAATTTGGTGTGCAAACCCAGTGGAACTAGCACCATAAAATTTCCAAAGCTGAGGTTTCTAGCACCAAGTGGCCCCGAGATACAGGGCCCCAAAAATCAGTTCAGAAAATGTCAAGCACTTTTCTGCGGCAGAGAATGACATTTTCTGAACCGATTTTGGGGCCCCGTATCTCGGGGCCACTTAGTGCTAGGAACTTCAGCTTTGGATATGTTGTGTTACCAGTTCCACTGGGTTTGCACACCAAATTTGGGGTTCCTAGCACCAAGTGGCCCTGAGATACGGGGCCCCAAAATCGGTTCGGAAAATGAAATTTTTTGCTGCAGAAAAAGTATTTATATATATAACCATCTTTTGAAATTCGAAATTCATATAGAATGAATTCAAATTCGAATAGAAAAGATTAGAATAGGAATACAATAGAACAGAAAATAATCTAATATATATATTATATTTTATTCTATTCTGTTCTATTGTTTTTCTAGTCTATTTTCTTTTCTATTCGAATTCGAATTCATTCTATATGAAATTCGAATTTCGGAAAATGGTTATATATATATATATATATATATATATATATATATATATATATATATATATATATATATATATATATAAATATATAACAATTTTCCGAAATTCGAATTTCATATAGAATGAATTCGAATTCGAATAGAAAAGAAAATAGACTAGAAAAACAATATTATACTCAATTGTGTTCTATTGTTTTTCTAGTCTATTTCCTATTTCTAGTCTAATCTTTTCAATTCTAATTCGAATTCATTCTATATGAAATTCGAATTTCGGAAAATGGTTATATATATATATATATATATATATATATATATATATATATATATATATATATATATATATATATATATATATATATATATATAACCATTTTCCGAAATTCGAATTTCATATAGAATGAATTCGAATTCGAATAGAAAAGAAAATAGACTAGAAAAACAATAGAACAGAATAGAATAAAATATAATATATATATTAGATTATTTTCTGTTCTATTGTATTCTATTGTATTCCTATTATATAACCATTTTTCGAAATTCGAATTTCATATAGAATGAATTCGAATTCGAATTGAAAAGATTAGACTAGAAATAGGAAATAGACTAGAAAAACAATAGAACACAATTGAGTAAAATATTGTTTTTCTAGTCTATTTTCTTTTCTATTCGAATTCGAATTCATTCTATATGAAATTCGAATTTCGGAAAATGGTTATTTATATATATATATATATATATATATATATATATATATATATATATATAACCATTTTCCGAAATTCGAATTTCATATAGAATGAATTCAAATTTGAATAGAAAAGAAAATAGACTAGAAAAACAATAGAACAGAATAGAATAAAATCTAATATATATATTAGATTATTTTCTGTTCTATTGTATTCCTATTCTAATCTTTTCTATTCGAATTTGAATTCATTCTATATGAATTTCGAATTTCAAAAGATGGTTATATATATAAATACTTTTTCTGCAGCAAAAAATTTCATTTTCCGAACCGATTTTGGGGCCCCGTATCTCAGGGCCACTTAGTGCTAGGAACCCCAAATTTGGTGTGCAAACCCAGTGGAACTGGTACCACAACATATCCAAAGCTGAAGTTCCTAGCACTAAGTGGCCCCGAGATACGGGGCCCCAAAATCGGTTCAGAAAATGTCATTCTCTGCTGCAGAAAAGTGCTTGACATTTTCTGAACCGAGTTTGGGGCCCCATAGCTCAGGGCTACTTGGAGCTAAGAACCTCAAATTTGGTGTGCTAACCCAGTGGAACTGGTACCATAACATATCCAAAGCTGGGGTTCCTAGCACTAAGTGGCCCCAAGATACAGGGCCCAAAATCGGTTCAGAAAATGTCATTCTCTGCTGCAGAAGTGCTTGACATTTTCCGAACCGACTTTGGGGCCCCGTATCTCAGGGCCACTTAGTGCTAGGAACCCCAAATTTGGTGTGCTAACCCAGTGGAACTGGTACCATAATATATCCAAGGCTGGGGTTCCTAGCACTAAGTGGCCCCGAGATATGGGGCCCCAAACCGGTTCGGAAAATGTCATTCTCTGCTGCAGAAAAGTGCTTGACATTTTCTGAACTGATTTTTGGGGCCCTGTATCTCGGGGCCACTTGGTGCTAGAAACCTCAGCTTTGGAAATGTTATGGTGCTAGTTCCACTGGGTTTGCACACCAAATTTGGGGTTCTTAGCACTAAGTGGCCCTAAGATATGGGGCCCCAAATTCGGTCAACTGTGTCCATCTGTAGCAATGTCATTTTGGGACCCTTTGGGTTCAGAGACCCCAAATTTTGGCTGCAGCTTCTATTCCAATCTTTTCTATTCAAATTTGAATTTATTCTATATGAATTTCAAACCATCCAATAGATGGTTATATATCAATAAATTAATATATATATATATATATATATATATATATATATATATATATATATATACACACACCGTATATACTCGAGTATAAGTCGTTCTGAGTATAAGTCGAGGCCCTAATTTACCACAAAAAAATGGGAAAAACTTATTGACCCGAGTATAAGACGAGGGTGAGAAATGCACAGCTACTGTAGGTGGAAAAGAGGGTCAACAATGCCCATTTGCAGCATCACTGTGCCCATTTGCAGCCATAGGTCCCCTGAACTTCAAACTCGTTAGTTAAGGGTTCCTAGATGCCCCCTAGCTGCAGCCAAAATTTGGGGTCTCTGAACCCAAAGGGTCCCAAAATGACATTGCTGCAGATGGACACAGTTGACCGAATTTGGGGCCCCATATCTTGGGGCCACTTAGTGCTAAGAACCCCAAATTTGGTGTGCAAACCCAGTGGAACTAGCACCATAAAATTTCCAAAGCTGAGGTTTCTAGCACCAAGTGGCCCCGAGATACAGGGCCCCAAAAATCAGTTCAGAAAATGTCAAGCACTTCTGCAGCAGAGAATGACATTTTCTGAACCGATTTTGGGCCCTGTATCTCGGGGCCACTTAGTGCTAGGAACCCCAGCTTTGGATATGTTATGGTACCAGTTCCACTGGGTTAGCACACCAAATTTGAGGTTCTTAGCTCCAAGTAGCCCTGAGCTATGGGGCCCCAAACTCGGTTCAGAAAATGTCAAGCACTTTTCTACAGCAGAGAATGACATTTTCTGAACCGATTTTGGGGCCCCGTATCTCGGGGCCACTTAGTGCTAGGAACTTCAGCTTTGGATATGTTGTGGTACCAGTTCCACTGGGTTTGCACACCAAATTTGGGGTTCCTAGCACCAAGTGGCCCTGAGATACGGGGCCCCAAAATCGGTTCGGAAAATGAAATTTTTTGCTGCAGAAAAAGTATTTATATATATAACCATCTTTTGAAATTCGAAATTCATATAGAATGAATTCAAATTCGAATAGAAAAGATTAGAATAGGAATACAATAGAACAGAAAATAATCTAATATATATATTATATTTTATTCTATTCTGTTCTATTGTTTTTCTAGTCTATTTTCTTTTCTATTCGAATTCATTCTATATGAAATTTGAATTTCGGAAAATGGTTATATATATATAATTCGAATTTCGGAAAATGGTTATATATATATATATATATATATATATATATATAACCATTTTCCGAAATTCGAATTTCATATAAAATGAATTCGAATAGAAAAGAAAATAGACTAGAAAAACAATATTTTACTCAATTGTGTTCTATTGTTTTTCTAGTCTATTTCCTATTTCTAGTCTAATCTTTTCAATTCGAATTCGAATTCATTCTATATGAAATTCGAATTTCGAAAAATGGTTTTATATATATATATATATATAAAATATTTATATATATAACCATCTTTTGAAATTAGAATAATAATCTATTCTAATCTTTTATTTTCAAATTCGATTTCATTCTATATGAAATTCGAATTTCAGAAAATGGTTATTTATATATATATATATATATATATATATATATATATATATATATATATATATATATATATATATATATGTATATATATTTTATTTTATTTTTTTCTGATCTGATCTATTGTTTTTTTATGATATTATTTTATATATATATATATATATATATATATATTAATTAGATATTTATTTATATATAACCATCTATTGAAATTCGAAATTCATTTAGAATGAATTCAAATTCGAATAGAAAAGATTAGAATAAAAAAAAAATAGAACAGAACAGAATAAAATATAATATATATACACATTATATTTTACTCAATTCTGTTCTATTGTTTTTCTAGTCTATTTCCTATTTCTAGTCTAATCTTTTCTATTCGAATTCGAATTCATTCTATATGAAATTCGAATTTCGGAAAATGGTTTTATATATATATATATATATATATATATATATAAATATATATTTATATATAAATATATATTTATATATATATAACCATTTTCCGAAATTCAAATTTCATATAGAATGAATTCGAATATATATATATATATATATATATATATATATATATATATATATATATATATATATATATATATATATATAAATTGTTATTTTCCAATCTATTTTCGAATTCGAATTTATACTATTCGAAATTCGAATTTCAGAAGATGGTCATATTCTGTTGTATTTTATTAAATTCTATTAAATTCTGTTCTATTCTTTACGATTCTTTTATGTTTATTCTATGGTTTTATTATTTTATATTCTATTTTATTGTATTTTTTTTTTTAGAAATCAATTTATATTTTTTCTAATTCGATTCGAATTTGTTTTCGAATTCGAGTCGAATAGATTTCGAATTTGTTTTCGAATCGAATATATTTCGAATTTGGTTTCGAATTCGATTCAAATTCGATTTGAATTTCGGCCGTGGGTTTTCGATTCGAAACATTTCGGATTCGTTTAAATTCGTTAGTATTGTAATTCGGTATTTCGGATGCATCCGAATGTCCGAATAATGAAAATTTCGTCCGAATTTCGATTCGGAACTAAACGAAATGCACATGTCTAGTATGTAACTGTGGTGGTGAAATCACCTCCAACAGCGCTGGAGTCATAGCTTTATGTATCGTGGGAGCAAATGCTGTTGCTGTCAAGATAAATAAATCCGCGCTGCAACTGAATGGCGTACCTGCTAAGCAAATGATGGTTAACAAAAAAACAAAGTAACATTACAGTATAACAGTAATACTTAAAATAAATAAATAAAAAAATTGCATACCTATAAAGCAAACATGATAAAAACATAACAATAAAACATTGCAGTATAGAATACAATAAAAAAGAGCAGAACAATAGAGAGAGAATAGAGAGAGAACAATAAAACAACAACTATTTTTGTTTTTTTTATTTTATATTTTTTTTTTGTTTTTTTTTTTTACTTTTTTTTGTTTGTTTTTTTACACTTTTTTTGTAACTTTAACTTTTTTAACTGGTACCAGGTTTGGGTCTCTCAAAATGCGATGGCATCTTGGGAGACCCTGTGAAAGTGTGTCCTAGTCTGTGCAGTGCTGTACCCTACGCTAATACTGCACTAGTGTATGGTAGCATTCAAAACATTCACCCATGCAAAGACCAGGATTGCCAGGACAGGAGGGACAATAACACCGGGTGTCACGCCTAAATCCGCGCTTGCTGCAGACACAACATCTTTTTTGGGGGGCTTGTTGGGTAGGGGTACTCGGGAGGACATATTGAAAATGCCTCTCATGCAGCCGGCTTACTGCATTTGGTTAGGGAAGGTGAGGTGGAGCACCGTCTGGAAACAGAAGGGCTCTGACGATCTCTTCCTGGAATTTAAGGAAGGATCCATTCTCGTATCGTGCCCTGGCCATGGAGGCAGAGAACACGGGTGCATGGTAAATTGGGTCAGTGGACCAATATGACCGCAACTTACTCTTTTTATTCAAGCCCATGTTGAGGGAAAGGCCCAGAAAGGTCTTAAATTCGGAGACCGTAATTGGTCTCCAATCTCTGGCAAGGGAGGACTGGGGATTAGTGGCGATGTGTTGACCAGCGTATAAATTGCTTTGGTCCACAATAGATCTATAGAGATCTTCAGTGAAAAACAGCGAATAAAAATCCAGTGGCGTAAAATCAACTGTTTCCACCTGAATTCCGGGTTGGACAGTGAATGGGGGAAGTACGGGTGCTGCAGAAGTGGTGGGTTCCCAATTCGGATTGGCGAATGCAGCAGGAAGGGCACTATGGGCACGACGGGCCTGTGTTCAAGACAGATGAGTGACTTCCTCTTCATTATCTGTCATGCTCAGAAACGTGTAGGCCTCTTCACTAGTGTACCTTCGATTTGCCATTTTGGGCTCTAAATTTAGGGGTACACTAGTGAGACTCACCGGCAAAAAAGCTCCTGACTGTTAGCGATTGTATCAAAACGCTACCAAAAAACTGTTAGCGATCGCAGGGATCAGACCTGACTCTGCGAACGCTGCAGTTGTGTGCTTAGTGTTTTGTAAGTGTCAGTGATCGATCGATACTGCACTTGGGTGGGCTGGGCTGGGCTGGGCCGAGGGGCAAAACGCAGGTGCTAGCAGGTATCTGGGCTGATCCCGCTAACACTGCGTTTTTGGGAACCCTAACCTGCAAGGGACACTAGTATGGATCAGATATCGATCCGTTCAGATACGATAGCACTAGGGGAGGTGTATGCTGCGTGCATGGGTGTTAGCGGTACTGGCGCTAACCTGACGCTGCCTGGGGCGACGCAGACCTTATCTGATCCTAAAAACGTAACTTATATCACCGCCGGGCAATTAGGGGGTTAAACCTTTATAAGGTAATAAACGGCGTGTGCCCTAAAACTTTAATAAACTACAAAAAACAAACTAACTAACCAGCGTCACCCGTAACACTTATACGGTGATCGCTGGTGAAAGGGTTAACTAGTGGGCAATCAGGGGGTTAAAACCTTTAGTAGGTAGTACATGGGGGTCCCTGTTGCTATAAAACACTGACAGCGAACCTATATACTTACCTCCCTAACTAGCGTCACCTGTGTCACTAATACAGCGATCAGAAAAACGATCGCTTAGCGACACTGGCGATGGGGGGTGATCAAGGGGTTAACCTTTATTAGGGGGGGTTAGGGGGTACCCTGGACCTAAAGGGGGGTACCCTAGACCTAAAGGGGGCTAACCTAACTGCCCTAACACTTATAACTGTCACAAACTGACACCAATGCAAAAAAAACAAAAACTGCTATTGGTGTCAGTGTGACAGGGGGTACAGGGGGGTGATCGGGGGATGATCGGGGGCTGATAGGGGGTGAAAAGTGTGCCTGGCGTGTTCTACTGGAAGTGTAGTGTTGGTGCACTTACTTGGATGTCTTCTCTCCTCGGCGCCGAATCAAAAAGACCTGCTGGAGGAGGAATGACATCACTTCCTCTCCCTCTGTTTACATTACAGAGGGAGATGAAGCATTCTCATTCACCGGGAGCAATCGGGAGGGGGTGGCCACGAATGGATGGCCTCCCCCTCACCTCTCATCACCCGGGAACATTTGGCGACCGCCTCTGGCACCAGGGGGGGTCCGATCGGACCCCCCGCCCGCGGGAAGGCAATCACGTACCAGGTACGTGATTTTGCCTGCCCGTGCCATTCTGCTGACGTAAATCAGTGTGAGGCGGTCGTCAAGTGGTTAAAGACCAACAGAATAAATTTCAAGATACATGGGCAGGATGGCTGTATTACTCCTCAGAAATAGGGGTGGATTAAATCCTTTTGGGGGCAATTCTGTGTTTTGGATCGGATAGTCTACAGGATGCATCTGGAGGGGGGAGGTTGGGAGGAGTTGGGGGGATTCCTTTTTTTTTGTATTGTTGGTTGTTTGAAACATGTAATAAGGCACATTATTCAAAGTAATTATACTTTGAATAATGTCTTGCACAAATTGAGTTTTGGTTATGGGTACCCTGTTTCCCCGAAAATAAGACCTAGCGTGATTGTCGGTGATGGCTGCAATATAAGCCCTACCCCCCAAATAAACCCTAGTTAAAGTCCTTGTAGGTCTTATTTTCAGGGTAGGGCTTATTTTCGGGGAAACAGGGTAGGGCTTATTTGGGGGGTAAGGCTTATATTTCAGCCATCACCGACAATCACGCTAGGTCTTATTTTCGGGGAAACAGGGTAGGTAAGAGGGTCTTTTGAAGAGGACATGATCAATGACCCGGTGTGTTTTCTTGGGGTGGGGGGGTAGTGTGGTGTATGTTAATGAAAAGATTAATACACAGTATCCCACAAAAGTGAGTACACAACTCACATTTTTGTAAATATTTTATTCTATCTTTTCATATGACAACACTGAAGAAATGACACTTTGCTACAATGTAAAGTAGTGAGTGTACAGCTTGTATAACAGTTTATTAGATTATTAGATTATTAGATTTATTAATAAAATGTATTAATGAAAAAAAAATGATCAGATAAAAATTTGAAATGTCTTTATTGCTTGCTTTTCTTTTTGGCTGTCTTCTAGGTTCTTCTAGTGCACTTGTAGTGCCAAGTGGATTTTCCTTTAGTAAATAAGCCCCATTGTCACTGTAAACACAAAATTACTTACAAAACTGGTAATGAGCATTGAAAGAAGAAGCCACACATTGTTGTTTCTCTAAATTTTTACTCTGCAAATTCACATGTGCATTTAGAACATTTTTTAGAAAAATATTTGTTATTTTTTCTCAATATTTTTTTTTTTACAAACAGGCATGTTTTAAAACATAACATACACAACTCTGGAACTTACAAAGTTCAACGTATAAAAACTGAAGGCAATATCAGACATTATAGTGTCAAAAATGTCTTGATATTACCTTCATCAGATGGGGTGATGTCACCCCTATAAAAGCCAAATTTTGAAGATGCACACAAATTGGGAATCCAAATAGGTAATGTCAACATGTGCTATCTCCCATCATGGGGGATCAATGGATGTGTTTTGGGGGTACAACCCCTTCCTCTCACCTACTAGAGTTACGAGGAAGGGATTGCACCCACAAAACGTGTACATTGAGATCCCCTGATATATATACACACACATCTCAGCTTTGTGCAGCTACATCTCACTGCAGGCCATTAGTATGTCTGGAAGGCCAACAAAGAGAGGCAGACAGTCACAAGCCAATAAAAGAGGGCAAGCAGGCTCTGTGTCTAGAGACAACAGTGCTGGTCGTGGAGACGGTGCATCCTCATCAGCACATGGGCATGGGATACGCTTGTCCTTTTTTTCGGCAGCTGGCCGTGTTGAGCCACAACATGCCAAAGACTTGGTAGAGTGGATGACCAAGCCGTCCTCATCCTCCTCATCCTCTCTCACCCAGGCTCAGGGTACTTTGTCTGTCAAAGCAGCTGCCAACGCGGCCTCTTCCCTCGGTTCAATGGCATCAGTCACTCCTTCCCTAGCCCCACCATGTCCTCCTGAGGAGCCCCCTGAACTGTTTGACCACAGTGTTGGGTAAATGCTCCAGGAGAATGCCCAGCGTTTTGAAGGCTCCGATGATAGTACCCAGCTAGAGGAAGGCAGTAACGTGAGCCCAGAGAAAGGGGGTGCCCAATAAGGACAGCAATCTGGCAGTCATGTTCCCCCAGCTGCAGCATACTGCCAGGTTTGCTCCAGTGATGAGGAGGGAGGGGATGATGAGGTCACTGACTCCACGTGGGTGCCTAATAGGAGAGAGGAGGAGGCAATGAGGCAGGATGCCCTCCAGGGGCCAGCTTAAGGGCAGCACACCGACTGCATCACACCGCAGAGCTCCGCATGTGCAGTCTTTGTGCATTATTCCAAAAGTTCTTTGGTGTGGGCCTTTTTTGAGAGGAGTGCATCAGATCCCACTGCTGCTATTTGCAACATATGTCTCAAGCATATGTCGCGTGGCCAAAACATCACCCACTTGGGCACCACATGCTTAACCAGACATATGTCGACCTGCCATGCATTTCTTTGGCAAGCGTACCTAAAAGTCCCACAGCAAAGAACAAAGTGGACCACTCCTAGCTCCTCATCATCTGGGATCTCCAACCCCACTATACCTTCAGTCCTCTCTGAGACCTGCACTGAGAGGAATGAAGGTATAGAATTAGGTGTGTCACAGCCAAGTACTTGCGGGCAATCTGCTACACCAATGTCAGATTGCACCAGGCAAATTTCCCTGCCCCAGCTGCTGCACCGCAGAAAGAAGTTCGCTCCCAGCCATCCATATGCCCAGTGCTTGAATGCTAGTTTGGTAAAATTGCTAGCACTTCAACTGCTGCCTTTTCAGTTGGTACACTCTGTCCCCTTCCGTGAGTTTGTGGAATGCGCGGTTCCTCAGTGGCAGGTTCCCAAACGTCACTTTTTCTCACGGAAGGCGATTCTGGCTCTCTACCGGCATGTGGAAGGCAATGTCTTGGCCTCGCTGGACAGGGTGGTCAGTGGTAAGGTGCATATTACCGCTGACTCATGGTCCAGCAGGCATGGACAGGGTTGTTACCTATCTTTCACCGCGCACTGGGTGACTCTTCTGGCAGCTGGGAAGGATGCAGGACAGGGTGCAGTAGTGTTGGAGGTTTTTCCACCAGCACGCCTCCAAAATTCTACTAGTGGTGATTCTGCCACACCTCTCTCCTCCACCCCCTCCTCTTCTTCTTCCTCCATGGCCTCTTCCTGTGCTGATTTGTCCTCGGAACGGTGCTACGCAAGCATGCAGGCAAAAAGATGCCATGCGGTGCTTGAGCTGGTGTGCTTGGGGGACAGGAGCCACACTGGAGCAGAGATTCTGTCAGCTCTGCAGGTTCAGAGGTGGTTGATGCCAAGCCAGTTTAAGGCAGGTATGGTGGTTTACGACAATGGCACCAACCTCCTCTCCGCCCTCTGACAGGGACAACTGACCCATGTTCCCTGTTTGTCTCACGTCCTTAACTTGGTGGTGCAGTGGTTCTTGGGAAGGTACCCTGGCTTACAGGATGTCCTGAGGCATGCCAGGAAAGTCTGTGTGCAGTTCCGCAGGTCATATAATGCCAGTGCTTGGCTAGCTGACCTCCAAAAGGAATTTAACCTGCCCAAGAACTGCCTAATCTGTGACATGCCCACCAGGTGGAACTCAATGTTGGCCATGCTGCAACGGCTGCACACACAGCAGAGGGCCATCAATGCCTATGCGACTATGGCACCAGGACAGGGTCAGGGGACCTTGTTTTTTTTCCCTACGCCAGTGGGCTATGATCAGGAATGCATGCACTGTCCTGTCAACATTTGAGGAGGCCACGAGCATGGTGAGCAGTGACAGTGCATGCATCAGTGACACTGTCCCTCTTGTCCACCTGTCATAGCACACGCTGCGTGGAATAATGGACAGGGCACATGAGGCAGAACAGAGGGAGGAAGAGGAGGACTTCCTTACCTCTCAAGGCCCCCTTTGTTCAGACAGTGTTCCTGCGTGCCCACCGATCACACAGGAAGAGGAGGAGGAGAATTGTGTCAGCATGGAGGTGGAGCCTGGCACTCAGCATCAGCAGCAGTCTTCAAGGGATTATTTACAGTCCAAAAAACCCATGGACTTGTACGTGGCTGTGAGGAGGTGGCTTCGGATCATGTCGTCCTTAGTGACTCAGAGGACTCTGGACCGAATGCCTCAGCAAACCTACGCTGCATGGCCTCCCTGATCCTGCAAAGCCATCGGAAGGATCCTCGTAT
This sequence comes from Lithobates septentrionalis, assembly GCA_037952835.1. Classification (NCBI taxonomy): domain Eukaryota; kingdom Metazoa; phylum Chordata; class Amphibia; order Anura; family Ranidae; genus Lithobates; species Lithobates septentrionalis. Next base: position 3,863,416 of record JBBDGP010000074.1, read on the forward strand.
TTGTGGTATCAAGAGGAGGGATGATTACTGGCTGGCAACCCTCTTTGGTCCACGTTACAAGGGTAAGGTTGCAGAACTTATCTTGCCGTCGCAGAAGGAGCAGAGGATAAAACATCTTCAAGAGGCCTTGCAGAAAGGTTTGTGCAACGCGTTTCCAGAGCCTGGTAGGTTACAATTTCCTGGTTCTCCTAGACAACATGTTGCTGAGGCTTCGGTCAGTCACAGAAGGAGCGGTGGAGAAGGTGGCCGTCTGACCGATGCATTCAGACAATTTTTTAGTCCGCAGCCCCAAGGTCTGAACAGGGACATGTAATTACAATTCTTGATCCTGCGCCCACCAAGAGTAACTGAGAGGGATTACAGTTTTGTGGCAACACCACCACCACCATCACCACCACCACCAAAGGCCCAATTTTTCTGCCCCTGTTCAACAGGTGCATGTAATTACAATTCTTGATATAATATTTCACAGCAGGGCCCGTTTACTGCTGTTCAGAGTATATAGTGCCTAGGGGCCCCACGCCTTTCCTTTTTTTTAATTTGGGTGCGAGATTCCCCTTAATATCCATACAAGATCCAAAGCACCTGGTAATGGACTGGGGGGTGGGGGGTACCCATGCTGTTTGTCTCACTGATTTTCATCCATGTTGCCGGGACCCGACATTACATTAAAGCTGCAAGCAGTTTTAAATGACTTTTATTCCTTTAAAAATGTCATTTTGTGCAGGGACTGTTCTAAGCACGGGAAGCATTCGCCACTTTGCAGGCATACTATAGACACCCCCCAGGTAGGATATTTAAAGGAATATTTCACTTTTTTTTTTTCACTTTAAGGATCAATAAAATCACTGCTCCCGAAAAAACGTCCATTTTTGAAACTTTTTTTTGCATTGATACATGTCCCCTGGGGCAGGACCCGGGTCCCCAAACCCTTTTTAGGACAATAATTTGCATATTAGCCTTTAAAATTAGCACTTTTGATTTCTCACCTTCAAGTCCCATAGACTTTAATGGGGTTCGAAAGTTTGCGCAAACTTTCGGTCTGTTCGAATGTTCTGATGTGAACCGAACCGGGGGTGTTTGACTCATCCCTAGTCAGCAGTAGAAGAAAGTGTAAGCATAGGAGCAATGATATATAAATGAGAAATTTTAAACCAACCCAGATGAGTGTAAAAGCCTATGAACCTTAGCAGCACAAATACAGAACTAGTTGTTAACCTACAGAGATAACTTTGGAATGTGAATGTATTAACGTTCGAGTCCTATAGACTTTATTGGGGTTCTAAAGTTCGCGCAAACTTTCGGTCCGTTCGCAGATTTTGGTGCGAACCGAACCGGGGGGGTGTTCGGCTCATCCCTAGTCCAGATGTGTAAACAGCTGCTGAGTGTCCTGTCCTTACATTCCACTGAATCAAGTTTGCAATTCATTCTAGTTTCAAAGACATCTAGACAACAATGTCCTAAACTTCTTTTAAGACAGATTAGCATGACAAAAATGTAGTTAACCCTGTATCAGCTAAAAACATTGTATTTATTTGCAAACTAACAATTTTCCGACGAACGATTACTGTGCCCACGAACATGAAAGTAGTATTTTAAAACTGTACAACAGTAAATAAAAGCACATGGAGCAGCATGCAAGTTAATATTCATAATAGGAACACACGTCAAGTACTTACTTTTTTTAAGCATTTTCTTTATCCTTCTGTACTGATCCGGCTCCCTTAATTTTAGGTCTGACCAGCATTTTCTTAATTGCTCCTTTGATCGTCGTATCCCAAATTTGTGACTCAGACTCTTCACCACTTTCGTCATGATTTTGGCCTTACGCAGATTGGGGTTTGGGTACGGACCATTCTTAGCATCATAGTCGGCCCTCCTCAATATGTGGACCATCACCACCATCCCCTCAAATGACATATTGGAGGCCTTAAACCTCCTCCTGGATCGGGATGTTTCGGCCTCCGGGCTTTCCTCCTCGTTACTACTATTAGTAGTCACCTGGTGTGTCTCCACCATGTTCCTCTCCCACTGCTTTGTAGTACGTCCGATCTGTGTGTGTGTGTGGAGGAAGGAAGAACAGAAGAGGCGAGCGTGCTAAACTAAGGTAAAATTTGAACTTGGCCCATCACAGTGGCCTATACTGCTTGAGGCCTATATTGAGGTAAGAAAATGAGAGTTTAGGCTTACAGCAAACATAAATCCCTTTAAGGACCCAGAATTCATGGGCAGTTTCATAGACAGATACAGGGAGATGAGGAATTTGTGGGAGGTGAAACACAGCTTATATTATAATAAACCAGCTAGGAGTTCATCGCTGGAGAAACTTCTGGAATTTGTGAAGACTCAGGTCACCGATGCAACCATCAAGTTTGTGGAAAATAAAATTGGTATCTTGAGGAACAAGTATAAGAAGGAGCATAATAAAATCAAGAAATCCCTCAGATCAGGAGCATCAGCAGCGCAAGTGTATGTACCCAGACTGTGGTACTTCAACAAACTGCGGTTTCTGGACGACCAGACTGAAGCCAGGGAATCACTTTCTACCCTTTCCTGCAGCCTTCCCTCCATTGTTCCCTCAACCCTAGCAGAGGCTGACGAGGAACAACCTGGGCCTTCCATCCTGGAAGAAGTGGATGCGTCCAGCTGGAGTCAGGTATATTCTTTTTTAGACATATTTATTGTCCTAATATTAATGATGTTAACTAGATGTTAGAATTACTTACAAATCAATGATTTTATACAAAAAATGATGTATACATATCACTAGACAGTAGTGGCCAAAAATGTTGGTGACCAGCTTGAAAAATGCTGGGGTCAGAATGATAGTCTTTTCTATTTATTAACATTCAATTTGCAAGTCATGAGCTGAAAATTGTGTGTGATTGATAAAGCAAAAACTACAACTATGTCCCTTTTTTATACACAGGATGAGCTCAGCCAGAAGGAGGGTCTGGAAAGCATCAGCCAGGAGGAGGCCGTGCCCAGTGGCAGCCAGGAGGAGGCCATGCCCAGTGGCAGCCAGGAGGAGGCCATGCCCAGTGCCAGTCAGGAGGTGGCTGGGCCCAGTAGGAGCCTCACCCAATCCCAGGTGCCTCCCCTCTGCCTTACCACCAAAAGGCCCAGAAAGGAGACAATGACGGAGGAGGCAGTACTGGGCCTCATTAGGGAAGCCAGCGATTTCCTCAGGAGCCCCCAAGACGCTGAAGAGGCCTATGGCTGCTATCTAGCCACCAGGTTGCTGGAATTGGAGAAGGGACAACGCCTCCTCTGTGAGAGAATTTTTTTTCAATGCCCCTCAGAAGGGGTTGAGGGGCCAGCTGACTGAGAACAGCAACATATATGAGCAAGCCCATCCTCCTCCTCCTCCTGCCACAAGTCCACCACCAGAGCCACAGCCTCCAAGGAAGGCTGCAGGGAAGGGTGCAGGGAAGCGTGGAGGGAAGGCTGCAGCGAAGAGAAGAAAGTGATGGCCTGGCTTCAGTCTGGTCTGACAGAAGATGCAGGCTGGTGTAGTACCACAGCCTGGGGACAGATATGTCATCTGCTGCTGGTCCTGATCTCTGGGATTCCTGAACCAGATTGTGCTCCCTATTATATGGACTCCTCAAGCTTCCAATTTTCTTTTCCACAGACTTGATGTGTGCCCTGGGGGGCCAAAAGGCTTCACAAATTCCAAAAGTTTCTCCAGCGTTGACTTCCTCTTTATTTTGTTACCCAGAATAAATGGATATTTTATTTTCAATAAATACTTTCCTATGTGTTTTTCTTCAAAAAGGACAGTTTTTTTGTGAGTAGGCAGGTACATTTCAAAAATACAATGTCAAATTAACAAGGGACCCCAACCTCCTTGAGGTTAATAAAAAATACAAGATAATAATGTTATTGTGGTAACTTGACACACAAAAAAACTAATTATATGGAGATCACTAGAAAATAATTTTTAAGTAATCGTAAAAGAAATCTTGATGAAATAAAAAATTATAAAAGATGAGTATAAAAATAATTGTAAACATTATTATGGAGATCGGGCTTTTAAAAAAATAGAATATTATTCATGAGATGAAGATAAATAATGAAGAAATAAGTTTGTGAGAACTCAGTGTGAATATGAGCAGCAAAACAACTTCATTCTTCTGGCATTATAAAGAAGAAAAAAATGCGCTGCATAAAAGATCACAGAATTAGCAGCGTCAGGAATGTGCTAGCTTCAAAAAGAACGCTAGTTTTACCCCAACTTCTGTCTCATACTTGCTTCAGAGCATGCGTCGTTTTAGGTCCGTCGGAACAGCATACAGACGAGCGGTTTTCACGATAGGAATTGGTTCCATCGGAAATATTTAGAACATGTTCCATTTCTAGGTCCGTCAGAATTTTAGAAAAAAAAAGTCCGATGAGGCATACACACGATCAGAATATATGACGAAAAGCTTCCGTCTGACTTTTTCTGTTGGACATTCCGCTCGTGCGTACGCGGCTTAAGGATCTGTCATTGTTTACATTAGTGAGCACTGTGATTAGACACAGTGATCACATGGTACTAGGCAAATCACAGCAGTTTATCTAAAGTGGCTGGGAGGAGGTGGTTAAACCTCATAATATGACAACGTATGCTACGTCACCATTTTGTTTAGCCTTCTTTCTAATTAATCACAACCAGTTTACCTTGACAGCCCTATCTGCTATAAATGGTATGTAGAGGAATCTCATACTTTTTTTCACGTTTACATAGAAACTAGGTTGACCAGCAGACAATGATATAATTTGTGACAAACTTGAGTAGTTTGTGCAACTTTTTTTCTGTTTTAAAGAAGATGTAAAGAATGTGAACAAAAGATGACTGTTGTTAGTATATCTATCAGTGTTCTAATTTGAAAGCTGATATAATGTCACCAAATTGCTTTCTGTATGGCCTGCACTCAGGTGAGTATTTAATTTTAGGAGTTAAGCATAAGGTTAAAGACTAAGTGCACCTTTGGTGACATGCCACATTTTACAGTCATATTTGCTAATGCAGCAGCATCTCCCCACACCTGCTGTCACAATTTAAAAAACAGTGTGGCTGTGCGGGGTTTTGCCCACACAGCCACTTCATTCATTCAGAGAGTTCTGTGAGTGCATTAACAACAAGTCCTGTCTGCCACATCGGCAGATAGCTTGTAGCTGTCAATGAACTGCAAGGGTACTCATAGTTCATTGATTTCTCCTGCTCTCCAGTGACTGTCTGCCTGAATGGGAGGTACGGGTAGACAGCTGTACTGAGAGTCTCCTGGAGCATGGCATTGCACCTGCTGTTTACGGGTACAATGCTCTGCAGGTTCCTAAGAAAAAAAAATACCTTATGTGCATTTACAGTATTTATTAAACTTACCCTTAAAAGTATTTGGTTTAGGCATGGGATTTGGAATTCAGAGTTTATTTTTTGGGGGTCAGGTTAATTGCAAGGACCTTTCCACATCATCTCATTGTGGTAACACATGTGTAATCCCTGCTTTAGTGCAATGGACAGCAACACATGTTACATGTGTTGTAGTACTGCTGTGTCATTTCACAATGAGATGATTTGAATGTGCCTTGAAAGTGCTGTAATGGTTAGCACTTGGCAGGACTTTAGATTTTAAGGGTAGGTTTAGGTCTTTACATTTTCTTCCAAGCCTAAAGCCCTATGCTGAAAACTACTGGTACAGATACATATTTTGCTGTGGTTTGTGTCCTGAAAAAATGTTTAACTTTTATATTGTCATCACTGATTCTGATAGAACACAATTTACAAAATAGTTGATTACATTCTTGCGCAAATAAGTGCAGAAACTATGTAAAAAGCTTGCCTCTCCAGTCAAGTATTTTCATTTAATTGCCTACATTTTTTCCTCTGTTAGTGCTGACAAAAACAAAGATGCCTTCCATGCACCCTCATTGTGTTTGCAGTCTTTTATTACATCCTTTCATAATGCACTTCTACCACTGTCGCGAATGCAGAACATAGGAAACATTTCTTTAGCTGCATATTTTTTTTTTTTAATTAACAAGCACCAATTTGACCTGGGACTAGGGATGAGCCGAACACCCCCCGGTTCGGTTCGCACCAGAACCCGCGAACGGACCGAAAGTTCGCACGAACGTTAGAACCCCATTGACGTCTATGGGACTCGAACGTTCGAAATCAAAAGTGCTCATTTTAAAGGCTAATTTGCATGGTATTGTCCGAAAAAGGGTTTGGGGACCCGGGTCCTACCCCAGGGGACATGTATCAATGCAAAAAAAACTTTTAAAAACGGCCGTTTTTTCGGGAGCAGTGATTTTAATGATGCTTAAAGTAAAAAAAAAAAAGTGAAATATTCCTTTAAATATCGTACCTGGGGGGTGTCTATAGTATGCCTGTAAAGTGACGCGTGTTTCCCATGTTTAGAACAGTCCCTGCACCAAATGTCATTTTTAAAGGAAAAAATCTCATTTAAAACTGCTTGCGGGTTTAATGTCATGTCGGGTCATGGCAATATGGATGAAAATCAGTGAGACAAACGGCATGGGTACCCCCCCAGTCCATTACCAGGCCCTTTGGGTCCTGTATGGATATTAAGGGGAACCCCGCACCCAAATTAAAATAAGGAAAGGCCCTATATACTCTGAACAGCAGTATACAGGCGGTGCAAACAAGACAGGGACTGTAGGTTTGTTGTTGAGTAGAATCTCTTTGTAATTTTGAACGGGTACATTTTTAACGTGTTTAGCTCCAGCCAAAAAATCTTTTTTAAGCTTTTTGGAAAACATAGGGAAGGGTTATCACCCCTGTGACATTTGTTTTGCTGTCTTTCCTCCTCTTCAGAAGATTTCACCTCACTTTTTTGTCCCAATGAAAAATGTTTTTTGAAAATTTGGGTTTTTTTGTGGAACAAGGATTGGAAAGCATCAGTGGAAAGGAGAAATTGTTTTCCCATATTAACTCTTACAGGAGAGAATTTCCCTTCCTAGGGGTAGATTTCATCTCACTTCCTGTTGTCTCCTTCCGTTTGCAAGTAGGAGTCGTTTGTAAGTTAGATGTTTGAAAGTAGGGTCCTGCCCTATATACTCAGCAGAAATTTGGGCCTTAGGTGTTGCTGTGGCCACAACACTGTAAGCCCTCACAGGGCCCTGCTGTGAAATATTAGATCAAGAATTGTAATTACATGCCCCTGTTGAACAGGAGCTGAAAAATTAGGCCTTAGGCACTGGTGCTGGTGCCACAACACTGCAACCCCTCACAGACACTCTAGTTGGAACGCAGAAACGAGCCCTGCTGCAAAGTATTGCATCAAAAATTGTAATTACACGCTCCTGTTAGACAGGGGCAGAAAAATTGGGCCTTAGGCACTGGTGCTGGTGCCACAACACTGCAACCCCTCACAGACACTCTAGTTGGAATGCAGGAACGAGCCCTGCTGCAAAGTATTGCATCAAAAATTGTAATTACACGCCCCTGTTAGACAGGGGCAGAAAAATTGGGCCTTAGGCACTGGTGCTGGTGCCACAACACTGCAACCCCTCACAGACACTCTAGTTGGAATGCAGGAACGAGCCCTGCTGCAAAGTATTACATCAAAAATTGTAATTACACGCCCCTGTTAAACAGGGGCTGAAAAATTGTGCCTTAGGCACTGGTGGTGGCGCCCAGAACCAAAAATGTTCTTACAAGCTATCAGCGTGATGATTGAGGAGGAAGAGGATAATTACTCAGGGATAGTCACTCAGCATCAGCATAGGCAGTCTTTGAAGGGATCTGAAAAAAATTATTCAGTTACATCAGCATCAGGTGCTTGGTAGCTGGTGGTGATCCAAGACTGATTCATTTTTATGAAGGTCAGCCGATCGACCGAGTCAGTGGACAGACGCACCCTGTGATCGGTTACCACGCCTCCAGCAGCACTGAATGTGCGTTCCGAAAGAACGCTGGATGCAGGACACGCCAGTAGCTCAATTGCATACTGTGCAAGCTCTGGCCAGTGATCCATCCTCAAGACCCAGTAACCCAGAGGATTTTCGGTGGGAAAGGTGTCCAAGTCTGATCTTGCCCCTAGGTATTCCTGCACCATGTAAAACAGACGCTGGCGATGGTTGCTGGAACCGATCATACCTTGGGGCTGCGGACCAAAAAATTGTCTGAACGCATCGGTCAGACGGCCACCTTCTCCACCGCTCCTTCTTTGACTGACCGAAGCCTCAGCAACACGTTGTCCAGAAACAGGAGTTTGTAACCTCCCAGTCTCTGGGAATGCGTTGCACAGACCTTTCTGCAAGGCCTCCCGAAGATGTTTCATCCTCTGCTCCCTCTGCGATGGCAAGATAAGGTCCGCAACCTTTGTAACGTGGATCAAGGAGGGTTGCCAGCCAGTATTGGTCCTTCTCGTTGATACCACGAATACGAGGATCCTTACGCAGGCTTTGCAGGATCAGGGAGGCCATGCAGCGTAGGTTTGCTGAGGCATTCGGTCCGGAGTCCTCTGGGTCACTAAGGACAACAACGTCCGCAGCCACCTCCTCCCAGCCACGTACAAGTCCATGTGTTCCTTGGGACTGATCCCTTAAAGACTGCTGATGCTGAGTGCCAGGCTCCACCTCCATACTGACACAATCTTCCTCCTCCTCCTCCTCCTCCTCGTCCTCTTCCTGTGTGATCGGCGGGCATGCAGGAACACTGTCTGGATAAAGGGGGCCTTGAGAGCTAAGGAAGTCCTCCTCTTCCTGCCTCTGTTCTGCCTCAAGTGCCCTGTCCATTATTCCACGCAGCGTGTGCTCCAACAGGTGGACAAGGGGGACAGTGTCACTGATGCATGCACTGTCAGTGCTCACCATCCTCGTGGCCTCCTCGAATGGTGACAGGACAGTGCATGCATCCCTGATCATGGCCCACTGGCGTGGGGAAAAAAAACCAAGCTCCCCTGACCCTGTCCTGGTGCCATAGTCGCACAGGTACTCATTGATGGCCCTCTGCTGCATGTGCAGCCGCTGCAGCATGGCCAACGTTGAGTTCCACCTGGTGGGCATGTCACAGATTAGGCGGTTCTTGGGCAGGTTAAACTCCTTTTGGAGGTCCGTCAGCCGAGCACTGGCATTATATGACCGGCGGAAATGCACACAGACTTTCCTGGCCTGCCTCAGGACATCCTGTAAGCCCGGGTACCTGCCCAAGAACCGCTGCACCACCAAGTTAAGGACGTGAGCCAAACAGGGCACATGGGTCAGTTGTCCCTGTCGGAGGGCAGAGAGGAGGTTGGTGCCATTGTCGCAAACCACCATTCCTGCCTTAAGTTGGCGTGGCGTCAACCACCTCTGAACCTGCCCCTGCAGAGCTGACAGAACCTCTGCCCCAGTGTGGCTCCTGTCCCCCAAGCACACCAGCTCAAGCACCGCATGGCATCTTTTGGCCTGCGTACTTGCGTAGCCCCTTGAACGCCTACGGAGCACCGCTGGTTCCGAGGAAGAGGCCATGGAGGAAGAAGAAGAGGAGGGGGTGGAGGAGAGAGGTGTGTCACAATCAGCATTTTGGAGGCGTGGTGGCGGAACAACCTCCAACACTACTGCACCTTGTCCTGCATCCTTCCCAGCTGCCAGCAGAGTCACCCAATGCGCCGTGAAACTTAAGTAACGTCCCTGTCCATGCCTGCTGGACCATGAGTCAGCGGTAATATGCACCTTACCGCTGACGGCCCTGTCCAGCGAGGCATGGACATTGCCTTCCACATGCCGGTAGAGAGCCGGAATCGCCTTCCGTGAGAAAAAGTGGCGTTTGGGTACCTGCCACTGAGGAACCGCACATTCCACAAACTCACGGAAGGGGGCAGAGTCTACCAACTGAAAAGGCAGCAGTTGAAGTGCTAGCAATTTTGCCAAGCTAGCATTCAACCGCTGGGCATGTGGATGGCTGGGAGCAAACTTCTTTCGGCGGTGCAGCAGCTGGGGCAGGGAAATTTGCCTGGTACAATCTGACGTCGGTGTACCAAAAGCAGATTGCCCACAAGTACTTGGCTGTGACACACCTAATTCTACACCTTCATTCCTCTCACTGCAGGTCTCAGAGAGGACTGAAGGTCTAGTGGGGTTGGAAATCTCAGCTGATGAGGAGCAAGGAGAGATCCTCTTTGTTCTTTGGTGTGGGTCTTTTAGAAATGCTTGCCAACGAACTGCATGGCAGGTCAACATATGTCTGGTCAAGCATGTGGTACCCAAGCGGGAGATGTTTTGGCCACGCGAGATACGCTTGAGACATATGTTGCAAATAGCAGCGGTGCGATCTGATGCACTCGTCTCAAAAAAGGCCCACACCAAAGAACTTTTTGAATAACGCGCAGAGACTGCAGCGCCCTGCACATGTGGAGCTTTGGGGTGTGATGCAGTCAATGTGCTGCCCTTAGGCTGGCCCCTGGAGGGCATCCTGCCTCGTTGGTGATGTGCCGCCTCCTCCTCCTCCTCCTCCTCCTCTCTCCTATCAGGCACCCACGTTGAGTCAGTGACCTCATCATCCCCTCCCTCCTCATCACTGGAGCAAACCTGGCAGTATGCTGCAGCAGGGGGAGCATGACTGCCAGATTGCTGTCCTTCTTGGGCACCCCCTCTGTCCGTGCTCATGTTACTGCCTTCATCGAGCTCAGTATCATCATCAGAGCCTTCCAAACGCTGGGCATCCTCCTGGAGCATGTACCCAACACTGTGGTCAAACAGTTCGAGGGAATCCTCAGGAGGACATGGTGGAGCTAGGGAAGGAGTCACTGATGACATTGAGCTGAGGGAAGAGGCCGCTGCTTTGCCAGACAAAGCACCCTGGGCATGGGTGAGAGAGGATGAGGAGGATGAGGACGGCTTGGTCATCCACTCGACCAAGTCTTCCGCATGTTGCGGCTCAACACGGCCAGCTGCCGAAAAAAAGGCCAAGCGTGTCCCATGGCCACGTGCTGATGAGGATGCACCGTCTCCACGACCAGCACTAGACACAGAGCCTGCTTGCCCTCTCTTATTGGCTTGTGACTGTCTGCCTCTCCTTCTTGGCCTTCCAGACATACTAATGGCCTGTAGCTGCACTAAGCTGGGATAGAACACCTGTAATTTTCTTCAGGTAGCTTTATATACTGTAACCAGACAAGCCTGCCTGTCAGTAGGAAGATAACAGGAACGGATCTAGCTGAACACTGTGAGCAGGACGCACTGCACTAAATGTAAATAGCAGGAACGGATCTAGCTGAACACTGTGAGCAGGACGCACTGACTGCACTAAATGTAAATAGCAGGAACGGATCTAGCTGAACACTGTGAGCAGGACGCACTGACTGCACTAAATGTAAATAGCAGGAACGGATCTAGCTGAACACTGTGAAGCAGGACGCACTGCACTAAATGTAAATAGCAGGAACGGATCTAGCTGAACACTGTGAGCAGGACGCACTGACTGCACTAAATGTAAATAGCAGGAACAGATCTAGCTGAACACTGTGAGCAGGACGCACTGACTGCACTAAATGTAAATAGCAGGAACGGATCTAGCCGAACACTGTGAGCAGGACGCACTGACTGCACTAAATGTAAATAGCAGGAACAGATCTAGCTGAACACTGTGAGCAGGACGCACTGCACTAAATGTAAATAGCAGGAACGGATCTAGCTGAACACTGTGAGCAGGACGCACTGCACTAAATGTAAATAGCAGGAACAGATCTAGCTGAACACTGTGAGCAGGACGCACTGCACTAAATGTAAATAGCAGGAACAGATCTAGCTGAACACTGTGAGCAGGACGCACTGCACTAAATGTAAATAGCAGGAACGGATCTAGCTGAACACTGTGAGCAGGACGCACTGCACTAAATGTAAATAGCAGGAACAGATCTAGCTGAACACTGTGAGCAGAACGCACTGCACTAAATGTAAATAGCAGGAACAGATCTAGCTGAACACTGTGAGCAGGACGCACTGACTGCACTAAATGTAAATAGCAGGAACGGATCTAGCTGAACACTGTGAGCAGGACGCACTGACTGCACTAAATGTAAATAGCAGGAACGGATCTAGCTGAACACTGTGAGCAGGACGCACTGCACTAAATGTAAATAGCAGGAACAGATCTAGCTGAACACTGTGAGCAGGACGCACTGCACTAAATGTAAATAGCAGGAACAGATCTAGCTGAACACTGTGAGCAGGACGCACTGCACTAAATGTAAATAGCAGGAACGGATCTAGCTGAACACTGTGAGCAGGACGCACTGCACTAAATGTAAATAGCAGGAACAGATCTAGCTGAACACTGTGAGCAGAACGCACTGCACTAAATGTAAATAGCAGGAACAGATCTAGCTGAACACTGTGAGCAGGACGCACTGACTGCACTAAATGTAAATAGCAGGAACGGATCTAGCTGAACACTGTGAGCAGGACGCACTGACTGCACTAAATGTAAATAGCAGGAACGGATCTAGCTGAACACTGTGAGCAGGACGCACTGCACTAAATGTAAATAGCAGGAACAGATCTAGCTGAACACTGTGAGCAGGACGCACTGCACTAAATGTAAATAGCAGGAACGGATCTAGCTGAACACTGTGAGCAGGACACACTGCACTAAATGTAAATAGCAGGAACAGATCTAGCTGAACACTGTGAGCAGGACGCACTGCACTAAATGTAAATAGCAGGAACAGATCTAGCTGAACACTGTGAGCAGGACGCACTACACTAAATGTAAATAGCAGGAACGGATCTAGCTGAACACTGTGAGCAGGACGCACTGCACTAAATGTAAATAGCAGGAACAGATCTAGCTGAACACTGTGAGCAGGACGCACTGCACTAAATGTAAATAGCAGGAACAGATCTAGCTGAACACTGTGAGCAGGACGCACTGCACTAAATGTAAATAGCAGGAACGGATCTAGCTGAACACTGTGAGCAGGACGCACTGCACTAAATGTAAATAGCAGGAACAGATCTAGCTGAACACTGTGAGCAGGACGCACTGCACTAAATGTAAATAGCAGGAACAGATCTAGCTGAACACTGTGAGCAGGACGCACTGCACTAAATGTAAATAGCAGGAACGGATCTAGCTGAACACTGTGAGCAGGACGCACTGCACTAAATGTAAATAGCAGGAACAGATCTAGCTGAACACTGTGAGCAGGACGCACTGCACTAAATGTAAATAGCAGGAATGGATCTAGCTGAACACTGTGAGCAGGACGCACTGACTGCACTAAATGTAAATAGCAGGAACGGATCTAGCTGAACACTGTGAGCAGGACGCACTGCACTAAATGTAAATAGCAGGAACAGATCTAGCCTAATCTATCTAACTCAAATCAAATGACACTGTCTGTCTCTCTCTCTATCAGCACACCGGAACACACTACACAGGGCCGCCGTGCAGGCGGCCTTATATAGTGTGGGGCTGTACTAAATCCCCTGAGCCATAATTGGCCAAAGCCACCCTGGCTTTGGCCAATTACAGCTCTCTCTACTGACGGCACTGTGATTGGCCAAGCATGCGGGTCATAGTGCATGCTTGGCCAATCATCAGCCAGCAATGCACTGCGATGCCGCAGTGAATTATGGGCCGTGACGCGCCACACGAATTTGGCGCGAACGGCCCATAACGTTCGCAATTCGACGGACGGTCGAACAGCCGATGTTCGAGTCGAACATGGGTTCGACTCGAACACGAAGCTCATCCCTACCTGGGACATCTTGTTACAAAGCAATCTTTGTGGAGCTATTTGGCAAGCAGCAAACACTGAAGTCATCTTGTTTAAACTCTTGTCTTTTTACTTGATTGTCAGGCTAATATTTCTCATCCAATTTTAGGAACCAGGCAAAGATAATGCTAAAGCTAAACAAGATCATAATTTTTTTCCCTTTAGGATATGATGTTAGGGAGGGCAATTATGTCATACATTGTACTGTTCTACAAATATTTATTGCCGTCATCTTTTTTGTTAATACATATTGTAAATAAGATGCTGTCATAAAATACATAAAATATGTTCTCATAATCATTATTTTTAAGGTTTAGTGAACAAAATTTGCACAAATGCAGGAAAAATAATTGTCCCAACACTGGACTTGTGAGCTTTTTATCTGACTGGATCTCATTCTACCTCCTGCTACTTATTACCTTTTTAGGGCTATATAGAGATCATGTTTTTCTGGGCACACCAGGATTCAGCAGACTTTTATACAGGCTCCAACCCTTTATCCTATTTTTTGTAGGGATTTAGAAGATACCAATAGATACAGCATATTGTCTAGTATTCAAAGGGATTTGGGCACCTATTTTGCTGCTGCCCTTTCTGATGATCCATGTGTGTCCTTATGGTCAATTAACATAAATGTATGGGCCATTGTTTACAATGTTGATAACTCATATGCCCTGTACACACGGTCGGACATTCCGACAACAAAATCCATGGATTTTTTCCGACGGATGTTGGCTCAAACTTGTTTTGCATACACACAGTCGCACAAAGTTGTCAGAATTTCTGAACGCCAAGAACGCGGTGACGTACACCTCGTACGACGAGTCTATAAAAGGGCAGTTCAGTACCAAGCGCAGCACCCTTTGGGCTCCTTTTGCTAATCTCGTGTTAGTAAAAGTTTGGTGAGAGACGATTCTTGCTTTTTCAGACTCGTGGTTTTCAGTTCGTTTTTCTGGTGTTCAATTTGTGCTTGTGGGTTTGTATCTGTTCTTCAGTGCGTGCAGCGAGTTACCATTGACTTCGTCATTGTGTTTTTGTTTGTTCGTTACTGATTTTCAGGTCGCTCTTCACAGGCCTTGTTGTTCTTCAGTGCGTTCTGTTACTTCGTTCTGACCAGCCGACCGTTTTCTAGCCATGTTGCGTGTACGTACTCATCGTAGAGTTCGTGCTGTGCGGGGGCTTGGTGTTGGGGTTCTTACTTTGACACAAGCCCAGTCCATGAACAGGGCGAGGAGGAGTTCATGGACCAAGAATTGGTTGCTCCAGCGTGACCAGTTCTGTCACATGCCTTTGCTCCCTGAGATCCGTGAGAATAATCCTGACGATTTCAGGAACTTTCTCTGGATGACGGACCCCGTATTTCACCGTTTGTTGGCTTTGCTGACCCCTTATATCAGCGGGCAGGATACCTGCATGAGGCAAGCCATCAATCCGGAGCAGAGGCTAGTCGCCACCCTGCGGTACTTGGTGACGGGGAGAAGCCTGCAGGACCTCAAGTTCTCGACAGGCATCTCCCCCCAGGCCCTGGGGATCTTTATCCCGGAGACCTGTTCTGCCATCATCCAGGTCCTGCAGAAGGACTATATTAAGGTAAGATTTTTATCCTTTAATATCACATTTTATTGTATAGAATGTTTGCTAATGTATTGTATTTCTTTCCTAATTACCATGATTGTAATATGCTGTGAATGTCCCCTTTGTCCTCATGCATGCTGGATTTTTATGTTATTTTTTTTGTCCTTCATACATATTTGCCTTCACTTACCTCCCCAGCATGCTCTCCTGGGCCTATATTCACCTTGTGTAGTCACTAACAATGCATTTTGTCAGCTCAATAGTAGAGCTTTACCCTAAACACCCCCTAGAATGTGTAAAATTGTGATTTGTGCTTTAAATTCAGGCAGAGTGCCAGAGGTTTTTTTTTTTTTGGGTCCCATAATCATTTGGAACCCTCCCTCCCCCCAACTGCTAACTCAGCTGATACCAATCTTCTATCTATCCTCAATCCTCTATCTGCTGACTTTGCCAAACCCATACACACTATACCCACCTCTTTTGTGGTCAGATTTATGGATGAATTCCCCAAAGCATGTAGTGCAAGGGCCTGCCTGAATACTTTCAAATGGTAATGTTAAAAGTTTTTGTATCCTATTATTATTTTGATAGGTAATAGCAGAATGTAAAAACGTGCTAAAATGTGTACAGTGTGTAGTTATCTCTTTGTATTATGACAAAACCAAAAAATATGTAGAAAATGGGATTTTAAAGGTACCCCTGATATAGGAAAAGACATTATCTACTAAAAATATATCAAATATTTATTAAAGCAGTTTTACAAAAAAATATACGATAAAATGTGAGAACAGTTTTACATTCACAGTCAAAGGTATACATCCTCAACCTAATATTGACAATGAAAAAAACTGTGGTCACCAAGAGCTCAAAGCATAACCACTTCCACATAATTTCAACATGTTTCGCCCAGAAGGCTTCATCAGGAAAATGGATGAGACTTTTCAATTATTCAACAACAATATTCACGATAAAAACAACCTTGAATGTTCAAAAGAGAAATAGAAAAAAAGGTAAATACACAGAAAAAATACATAAAACATTCAAATTTATGTAGCTTGAAAGCTCTTTAGCTTGTGCAGCCATAACTCCACCAAAACCACCCTCCAGAAACAAAAACAAAAACAGGAACAAAAACCATAACACCCCCCCATCCCACTCCCCCCCTACAAAAAAAAAACACCCAACAACCCCCATCACACAGGCTCACACCCAACCCTCCCCTAGTACTCCCACTCAACACAACCACCGCGTCAACTCCATACCTCTGTTATAGAGTTCTGAGGAAGTCGCAGGATACGAGGCGTCAACTGAGAGAAGAGGGGAGGAGGGGTGCCCCTAGAAATGAATCCCCCCTGTGTAGTCCAGATGGATGCCTGATCACCCATAGGGAGGGATGTATATTCTCATGGATGAAGATCATCACAAGCAAAAAGGATGATTACGGTATCTGTAACAGATATCATAGATAATAAAATTTCACACATATTGCGGGTGAAGAGAGAGGTAGACCACAAGACAAACTAGACAGTGGACACCACTCACCAACCCCCCGAAGAGTAGAAGAGTATTTGTATTGGGAGCTCATGAGGACTGAATGGCACAATATCAATTGTAAAAAAGCACCTGTGCAGGTGAAGACAAAGCTGCTCCACAGTTTCTGAAAAAGTATATAAAATGCATGTAGCTATATTAAACTTCAATGCAACGAGGAACATATGTATTGTTGTGAATTCATGAAGAAATATTTATATTTACTGGTAGAAATATGAGAGATGCTTAGGCCTCACCAAGTAGATGAACTGTGATGTTAAATAGTTGAACTGTTGCCCTCTTGGGGACCTTTAGGATAAAATGGACATTCTCATGTTTGACCAAGCCTTCCTCTACTACCTCAAATATTGAAGACTTTTACAAGCATGTATTGTAAAGGAAGCTGTTGGAACAAAGACTATTCCTGTCACAAAACAAGGAGATATTTACATGGTATTATGAATAAACACAAGCTGCCACAGGACACAAGGTGACATAGACTTTTCTAGCATAGAGATAGCCTCACTCATTGTGTTCGAGTGGAGAACTGTTTAAATAGCTAACACCTTGGATAACAGAACCCATTGTATGAACTTTTAAGATGGTTCAGACAAACAAGTCAGTTCTAAACACCCAGTGAGAATGTTCAAGGTCCCTCTCAACACATTAGTGAATGTTGAATATTATGCTAGTCAAAAATAATATAAGGTATCAATAAGGTGATCATAAGTCATTTTAAACTATCTCTGACATTTTAGGTCACAGAGACATTATACTGTTGGCGTCTGCGGACCCAACAACTTTGCTATGAAGAAAATGTATATGAAAGTGTGATTTTATAAGTAGAAGTGTTTTAAGTAACGAATTAGTATTAGGAAAAACATATAATCATGATTATAATCATATAAGATTGTAGCCTACACTTAAGATAAACAAATGTTCAGTGGAGATACCAGAAGTTATACAGGTATCCATATAGAAATCATTTATGTGGTATTGATGAAATATATAATAATGTATGTGTTTCCTAGATAGACCAGTTTACAGATATACATTTATAGAGATACAGGTATATAACCAAGTTAGGTAAGGATGATTAATCAAACTTATACTGAGTGTATTGTACATTAGACCGAGTACCAGAATATCTAAGGTATATACTTATCCTTACCATTATACCTATTATGAAAATAGAACGTATTAACTTAAAGGGATAAACTCAACACACATGTGAGACACCTGGTGGTTGAAGACAGTATTACGCGAAATCCTTAAAATTTCCAGAGAAGTTAATCATTAGGTATCCTAATCCAATAGAAATTGAGCCAGCCCTTCTGGGCTGAACTGATGATAATTTCATTAGCTTATGATCCCAATAGGGGATAAAAGGAGGAAAAAAAAGAGGGTGAGAAAAAAAAGCCACACTGGATATACTCCTGACATCAAGAAGTCTATCGATTTTTAACCTTTCGAGATCTCATTGGACTTTATGACGAAAGCAAATTGACGCGCTGAAAACTTTATCGAAATTCGGTTTTCCGCTGATTGGTAAGATAGACACCAAAGTTATTTAGCTTCGGTCCTTGAGATGACGGTTTATATGGTTGAGGTTATGTATTGATGTTTTGGACTGTCTGATATTGCCCATATCTTAGAGGTTAAGTATTGATGTTTATTGTTTGTTTAGGAGTGCAGTACTACCATCGTGTTTTAGGTAATTTAAACCAATATTTATATCAATTTAAATGTCTGTAGCCCAGGAAAGCTTTATAACACCAATTAAAATTTTAGCTCTGTTGGTTTAATAAGTAATTCAACGGCAGTATGGTTCCGTTGCCTCGGTGAGATAATACTTTGAATTTCACCGGTGTGCAGCCAATCTGTGCTTGGGAAGGGATTGTATAGGCGGGAGATTTCAAAGCAGCAAGTGCTTCTGATGCTTGCCTAAACCTCTGAAGACAATGCAGCCTGAATGGGCCATACAGAACTTCAATCATGAGAGAGTGACATACTAAAAGAAAACAGACTGTATTACGCGATGGATTGTTTTTTCTCTTTGAATCCTGAGATACCATCTGTCGCCCATCGGTACCACTAAGCTGAGGTTGTGGGGATCCCTATAATTTCCCTGTGCCGTTTTTGACTGCTATAATAGCGGTCAATGGGATCTGGTAAGCACATCTGATATACCACCTTGGGTGTGAGGAACCACAGAAGATTTTCCCCACTGCACCTTCATCTTTGTTGTGGCCCTTTCTGGCACTTTTCCTTGATTTATCACAGACTTTTTCTTTGGTTTTTGGACTCTATGCATTTATCTATTTCATTATGTGTCTTCAATTAATTTTGGGATATTAGAGTACAATATTGTTTATATTCACTTTGCACTATTAGCCTTGATTATTTCATTAACTTATTTCACAGGTTCTTAATATGTTTTAGCGCCGCATCTCTTTTGTAATATCATCTTTGGAGGGATTTGGAGACTAGATCTCGATGCAGGCTGCTTGAATTTCACTACACTGTATATATATATTTTTTTGTTTCACCTTGAGCGCAGCTTTCACCTTCGTTTTTGCCAATGACCTCTTTATACCTGTCCGGATCAAGGGTTGTACCAAGTCAAAATATGCCAAGATTGATCTGAAACAAGAGCATAGTTTTGTGAGCCAGGGCCTTGTTAGCCATCTTAATAACAAAGAAATGATACATTTTTCCACTCCTCAGAGACATTGGATGACAGATACCATTAATGACTCTGAGGACCATGACTCGATCGCTAGATGCTTCCTAGAGATCACCATAGGAAATAAAACGACTACTCACGTGTTCATAGTACTGGGTAACCCACAATCCCAAATTTACATCGGCAACGACTTATTGCATCGTCTTGCCACACAAATTGACCTGATAAACGACTGCGTATGGAGTCGACTAAACGGGGAACCCGAGGGATACCCAGATATGACCTCAGCCCTGAAGTCCCAGCAACAGATGCCCTATGCTGTTGAGATCCAAGTAGCTCGAGAAATTACCATCCCTAGGGACACTAAAAATTTCATACTTCCCATCATCGTAAAAAAGGGACAAAAACTGAAGGAACCGGATGCATTAGTATGTCTGTCCAAAAAAATACAGGAAGAGGGAATAAAAATTCCCCACACACCTATGATCAATACGCATCAGTCAATGATGTCCATATACATACACAACCTCTCAAACCAAGACCTTAACTTACCCAAAGGCACCCTTATAGGCCTGGCGGTAGCAACAGGGTATCACACATTTGGAGTCACCAACCAAGTGATTGGACTCATACCAGATGAATACCTACCTGAGGAGAGGTTAACTGAACAATCATTCAGTTCCGTACCCGAAGGAATATTCACTATAGAGTCCATTTACCCCTTCGATTCTGAGGATGGTACCTGTAGAATTGAAGAAACATCTCTTGTCTTCGAACAACCAATCAAGGAACAAGAGTACCCCAAGGGGCCTGACTGGGGGGAAAACATACCTAACACACCAAATGACCTGACCACCAGACTCGAAGAGGCCTATGAGATAGGGAAACCGGAAAGTTTTCCAGGGTTTAAAGGAATAGTCGAAGAGATTATAACCCTAGCCGATGCCTGCACCAATGATCTTGAGCGACAATTGCTCCGCGAACTTCTTCTGGAATTCCAGGAAATTTTTGCTCGGGATTCCTACGATTGTGGAAATACTGATCTCCACATCGCCAAAATCCAGACCGATCCTCAGGCCCCACCAGTATTTGTAAAACAGTATAGACTTCCGCTAGCCTCCTACGAGTCTCTCTCTGAGATCATTAGGAAATTACTCGAACGGGGTATAATTAGACCCATCCACAGTTCATACAATCACCCCATCCTGGGAATTTTAAAACCCAACGGACAGTGGCGCTTATGCGCTGATCTCCGACAACTAAATAAGCGTGTCTACATGTCAGGATGGCCCGTACCCTACATTGACCAGTGTCTGGCCCAACTCCAGGGGTCACAGGTGTTCTCGGCCATCGACTGTGCCCAGGGATACTGGACTATAAGAGTCAGCGAAGAAGATCAATACAAACTGGCATTCAGCTTTGGGAACCAACAATATTGCTGGGTGCGTATGCCTTTTGGCTATATTAATTCAGGCCACGAATTTGCAGTTTTTATGCACAAAGCCATGCCAGATGCTTTGGAGCGAGGAACTTTGGCATACGTCGATGACATCCTCATTAAAAGTACCGACGTGACCAAACACCTCATAGAACTCCGACACGTTTTGGGCCAGCTAAAGGCGGCCGGAGTGAAACTATCACTTCAGAAAGCACAATGGTGCCGCACCCGAGTAAACTTTCTAGGCCACGAAGTTACCTCAGAAGGGTTAAACCCCCAAAAGAAGAAGGTTGAGGCAGTATTGAATTGTAAAGTCCCTACTAATCTGAAAGAATTGAGATCGTTTTTAGGATTGGTGAACTATTCATGGAAGTTCATTGACAATTACGCCGAGATTAGTAAACCATTACTCCGTCTGCTGAAGAAAGACACCGAGTGGTCATGGGGCCAGGAACAAACAGACGCTATGAAGGAACTGAAGATCCGACTTACCCAAGCCCCCTGCCTAGCGTATCCAGAAGGAGGTAAACCCTTTTTCCTTGAGACGGGATACACGCAGGTAAGTATGAGTTCCGTCCTTTATCAAAAACAAGAAAATGTCAATAAAATTATCGCCTATGCCAGTAAAACCCTGTCCGCAGTCGAGGTTAAGTTTTCCGACTGCGGAAAAGCATTATTATCCACTGTCTGGGCATTACAGAATTTCCGCAGTTACATTCAAGGGGAGAGAATCATTGTTGAGACCGCACACCAACCTTTACAGTACTTACAGAGTGAACGTATTAGGGACGGAAATGTGTCAAATAGCCGCATCACCGCCTGGACTCTGGCCCTACAAGGTTGGCCCCTGGAAATTTGATATAAACAGAACAAGAAATGTCCAGTGGCCTAGGGCCTCGCTGAGTTGCACGATTGCGCTGCTCCTGGTCCCTGCGCGGCGGCCCCAGACACTGACTTTATAGAGGAGCAAATGTTGTCTCCATACAAGGTTTATGATGATAAATACTGTAGACAGTTGCCACATGTGTTTGTAGATGGCTGTGCCTATCACCACAAGGACAAG
This sequence comes from Lithobates septentrionalis, assembly GCA_037952835.1. Classification (NCBI taxonomy): domain Eukaryota; kingdom Metazoa; phylum Chordata; class Amphibia; order Anura; family Ranidae; genus Lithobates; species Lithobates septentrionalis. The sequence continues at coordinate 3,885,423 of JBBDGP010000074.1, forward strand.
GACCAACTCCAACTAGTGGCTGGCATCGGGATCGTATGGACCCGAGGTGTAGCCCCAATCTCTGTGGGATACAAAATTGGACCTAGAAGCAGCCAAATTGCAGAGCTCACTGCCATTCTGAAAGTCGTTGAGATGGCTATAAAATACCACATTAAGGAATTTGCCATCATCACCGACTCAAATTATGTCAGAAATAGTTTTATTGAATACCTCACCCGATGGAAACGGAACAACATGGTAAAAAGTAACCATAAACCTGTAAAACACGGTAAGTTGTTTTGTCAAATTGACCAATTAGTAAGGGAACATGAAATCACCCTATATTTCAAGAAAACCAAAGGCCACTCCAAAATTCTAGGTGAGGAGAAAGAAGGAAATGACCAGGCCGACACCCTAGCCAAAGAAGGGGCCCTAACAGGTGAGTTGCTAGATATAGATCATCTCCTGTGGTCAATACAGGCAGAAGCCGTTACTAGGCAACAAGCCCGGTTGACTAATAATTCCAATGCATTGCAGTGGAGTCATGAAAACCCCAGTGAAGATTTAATCACCGCCCAAAAAGAGGACCCAATAATCGGCTTATTTTATGAACATTTGAAATGTCCAAGCCAGAATCCCCTTAGTCAAGATAATGATCCTGGCAAGGAAGACCTACGGATATTAATGAAATCCAAAACCCAATTTGCGTTGCATCAGGGATTGCTGATCCGCACCTCCAAGAGGGGTATCCAACAATGGGTAGTTCCCCTCAAATTCAGAGGTTTAATGCTCCAGCATGCCCATGATGCCCCCACGTCTGGGCACCGCGGAGAACAAATCACCTATGAGATCCTCCGGGATTACGCCTACTGGCCTCATATGCTGCGTGATGTGAAAGAATACTGCCGGGGATGCCTGATATGTCCTCAATTTCAACCGGCTTCGCCCACCCATAGGGCACCCCTTCAGAGAAGGGGGATATGTATGCCATGGACAGACCTTCAAATGGATTTTATTGGGCCTGTAACAAAATCTTCACGGGGAAATCGATATATGTTAACCGTAACATGTTTATTTACCAAATATGTTGAATGCATTCCCGCACCAAATAACAGTTCTGACACATGTGCTGCCCTTTTGATAAATCACATATTTTCCCGCTTTGGCCTTCCACAGAGAATGGAATCCGATAGAGGCACTCATTTTACTAGCGAGGTAATGACCAAATTGTGGAAGATCCTAGGGGTAAAAAGAAAGTTACACCTCGCCTATCGGCCTGCTTCTAATGGTGGAGTGGAGCGGTACAATCAGACCATTGTCAACATACTAAAAAAATTTGTGAAAGAAACAGGCAGGGATTGGGATGTGAAACTTCCATTAGTACTGATGGCATTACGGGCCACCCCAAATACTGTCACGAAAGTGTCACCCTTTGAACTTATGACCGGAAGGCAGATGGTCCTACCCCAACATCTCCTATACCGCACCACCGGTCATAACTTAATCAATGCCACCACAACGCACCAATACATTGAAAATTTACGGAAGCATTTACAATATGCGTTCTCATTTGCAAAAAGAAACCTTGAAAGAGCCGCGACTAGCGCCAAAACATATTATGACCTCAAAACCACAAAAAGGGAATATGAGATCGGGGACCGGGTATATCTCTACAATTTCATGAGAAGCCAGGTAAAAGAACGGAAATTCCTACCGTCCTGGAAAGGTCCATTCAATATAGTGGACAAAATCTCCCCCGTGGCATATAAACTGCATATTCCACGGAAGGGTGAGATTAATGAGAAATGGGTACACATAAATCAGTTACGGGCTTGCCATCCCAAGTCCCAATTACAATTACTGGAGGAATGACCCTCAGCAACGTATACCCTTAAGGTCAATCAAAAGGGTTAAATCACCTGAGAATAAAGTTTAGTTTATCACATCTCCACATGATACTCAAACCTCTATTTGTTTGTTTTTCAGCTGATCGTGTATACATCAGAGGAATGGTATCCCCGCAACCATCCAAACCTACAATCAAAGATGATAGCACCCAGAAAGACCAAAGACGGAACCCGGCCATGAGACTACCCCAGGAAACTACCACATGGAAAGTCCTTGGTATTCTACTATGGATGTCCATACCAGGCCAGACCAGCCCCATCGCCCGACCAGGACCTTCCTCTGGGATATTAGTCCAAGAAGCCCCCGGTTTTATCTTAACAGACAAGAGAATCACTACCCAAAAAGTATGTATAAGTGTGGACCCAAAGACCTCTATAGAAAGACTTTTTAACCCAAAGAGGATCCAATCCCCTGAGATCAAGGAATGGTACCCCATACACCTGAAAGCAGCAAGAACTCAGGTGGGCGAGATACTAACCCAAGCTCGTAAGCCATTTATCCCGGCAACTGTAAACCATGAGAAGAGGCCCAAGAGATTTGTGGGAATCCTGGTAGCTGGACTCATCTTCACCGTCCTCGGGGCTGTAGTATCCACAACCATATCTGCCGCTAATGTCCGTAAAGACTCTTACAACGGAAATTGAGAATTTACAAATGAATATTCAGGCCATACACCAGGAACTTGAAACACAAAAAATGGAGTTCACCGATTTCCGCACCATCATCAATGACACAATGGTCACTGTTAACTTACATTCAGAACTGATCACCCGGTCGATCGACCTCCATCAGAGTCACGAACTATTCAAAAGGGAACTATTATTCATTCAGGAACCAATTCTTTTCCACACATTAGGATATCTCAATGAAATACAGAGTGGAATGAATGAGCTCTCCCATGGACATATCCCCCTGTACTTTGTATCCACTGAGATGATAAGAACCCTACTCACAAGAGTCAATGGGGGTGAGGTAGAAGATTTCCAAATCAACCTGGCCTTCGAAACAGGGAGCGCTATGCCACTATATATCAATCCCGAAGATCTTGAAGTATGTTTCTTGTTAGCCGTACCCTTCGTCTCCTCGAAGAATCTTTTCCAAATGAAAACAGTACATAATGTCGGAATATGGAGGGATGATATACACGTCCAGATCAAAACCCCAGACCTAATTGCCTATCAACCATGGATGCCGGATTTATACGCTATACCCCTTTTAAAGGAATGCACACGATTCAAGGACATAAATTTCCAATGTAACGGAAACCCATTCGTGTATGACACAACCCACGCCCTGTGTGGCATGGAATATGAAAAACATGGGTCTGAAAAATGCGAAGTACAAATGCGGAAGACTACAGATGCCTCCGAAGTACAAGAGGTACTCGTGAAGGACGAATGGCTGGTGAGCACTTCGTTAAAAAACATGAGCATCTTTTATGAAAAGCAGATCATGAGCCGCGTCATAGCTATTCCCGCTACCATATCTAGTATCAAAGTTCCAGCCAATGCCAGAATCACGATCGGGAAAACCACATTATATCCAATAGGAACCGAAGTCTGGGAGGGAGAAGTTGAAAGTGTCGATGCCTTCCAACATCAAGACATACCAATGAACCCGGACCTCAAATTCCTGTTAGAACACAAGCCTAATCACACCCTCCAGATGTCTATAAAAAAGAACAATCTGTCAATTGAAGCTTTTGAATATTCCGAGAAGGACCATATGTTATTAGAAAGCAGATCATATTTGCCCCTGACTGATATAATAATTTTGATCTGCGTCGGACTGTTGATATTATGGCTAGTGGGTCTTACCATCAAATTGACAAAAGTATCCCGAGAAACACATGGACACCTGCCCACGGTGTTGAGGCTCCTTAGCGGGAGCTACCCACAACCTTAGCTGTCAATATCGTACATAAAAAAAAAAAAAAAAAAAAAAATTTTTTTGCACTCATGTGCAGGTGTCTACACCCTTTAAACATAAATCTACGATCCGGATCCATCTCCACGACTAAAATTACAAAACCAGAAGGGAGCCATATTTCTTCAACATGTGGCGGTGGTGAAGTCCTTCAAACAACTCCCGGCATTTGAACACTTCACAAGGGGGGATTTGTTGTGAATTCATGAAGAAATATTTATATTTACTGGTAGAAATATGAGAGATGCTTAGGCCTCACCAAGTAGATGAACTGTGATGTTAAATAGTTGAACTGTTGCCCTCTTGGGGACCTTTAGGATAAAATGGACATTCTCATGTTTGACCAAGCCTTCCTCTACTACCTCAAATATTGAAGACTTTTACAAGCATGTATTGTAAAGGAAGCTGTTGGAACAAAGACTATTCCTGTCACAAAACAAGGAGATATTTACATGGTATTATGAATAAACACAAGCTGCCACAGGACACAAGGTGACATAGACTTTTCTAGCATAGAGATAGCCTCACTCATTGTGTTCGAGTGGAGAACTGTTTAAATAGCTAACACCTTGGATAACAGAACCCATTGTATGAACTTTTAAGATGGTTCAGACAAACAAGTCAGTTCTAAACACCCAGTGAGAATGTTCAAGGTCCCTCTCAACACATTAGTGAATGTTGAATATTATGCTAGTCAAAAATAATATAAGGTATCAATAAGGTGATCATAAGTCATTTTAAACTATCTCTGACATTTTAGGTCACAGAGACATTATACTGTTGGCGTCTGCGGACCCAACAACTTTGCTATGAAGAAAATGTATATGAAAGTGTGATTTTATAAGTAGAAGTGTTTTAAGTAACGAATTAGTATTAGGAAAAACATATAATCATGATTATAATCATATAAAATTGTAGCCTACACTTAAGATAAACAAATGTTCAGTGGAGATACCAGAAGTTATACAGGTATCCATATAGAAATCATTTATGTGGTATTGATGAAATATATAATAATGTATGTGTTTCCTAGATAGACCAGTTTACAGATATACATTTATAGAGATACAGGTATATAACCAAGTTAGGTAAGGATGATTAATCAAACTTATACTGAGTGTATTGTACATTAGACCGAGTACCAGAATATCTAAGGTATATACTTATCCTTACCATTATGCCTATTATGAAAATAGAACGTATTAACTTAGCCACTTGACGACCGCCTCACGCCGATGTACGTCGGCAAAGTGGCACGGACAGGCAAAATCACGTACAGGGTACGTGATTTGCCTTCCGCGGGTGGGGGGTCCGATCGGACCCCCCCCGGTGCCCGAGGCGGTCGTCTTTTGTCCAGCGGCGATCGGTGATGAGGGGGAGACCATCCGTTCGTGGCCCCCCCCTCGCGATCGCCGCCGGCCAATGAGAACACTCCTTTGCTGCTGTATGCTAAACAGCAGCAAAGGAAGTGATGTCATCTCCCCTCGGGTCGGTATTTTCCGTTCCGGCCCGAGGAGAGACGACATGTGAGTGAGTGCACAACACTACACACACACAGTAGAACATGCCAGGCACACAAAACACCCCGATCCCCCCCCCGATCGCCCCCCGATCCCCCCCCAATCACCCCCCCCCCCCTGTCACAAACTGACACCAGCAGTTTTTTTTTTTTTTTCTGATTACTGCATAGTGTCAGTTTGTGACAGTTACTGTGTTGGGACAGTGAGTATTACCCCCCTTTAGGTCTAGGGTACCCCCCTAACCCCCCCTAATAAAGTTTTAACCCCTTGATCACCCCCTGTCACCAGTGTCGCTAAGCGATCATTTTTCTGATCGCTGTATTAGTGTCGCTGGTGACGCTAGTTAGTGAGGTAAATATTTAGGTTCGCCGTCAGCGTTTTATAGCGTCAGGGACCCCCATATACTACCTAATAAATGTTTTAACCCCTTGATTGCCCCCTAGTTAACCCTTTCACCACTGATCACCGTATAACCGTTACGGTTGACGCTGGTTAGTTCGTTTATTTTTTATAGTGTCAGGGCACCCGCCGTTTATTACCGAATAAAGGTTTAGCCCCCCGATCGCCCGGCGGTGATATGCGTCGCCCCAGGCAGCGTCAGATTAGCGCCAGTACCGCTAACACCCACGCACGCAGCATATGCCTCCCTTAGTGGTATAGTATCTGATCGGATCAATATCTGATCCAATCAGATCTATACTAGCGTCCCCAGCAGTTTAGGGTTCCCAAAAACGCAGTGTTAGCGGGATCAGCCCAGATACCTGCTAGCACCTGCGTTTTGTGCCTCCGCCCAGCCCACCCAAGTGCAGTATCGATCGATCACTGTCACTTACAAGGCACTAAACGCATAACTGCAGCGTTCGCAGAGTCAGGCCTGATCCCTGCGATCGCTAACAGTTTTTTTGGTAGCATTTTGGTGAACTGGCAAGCGCCAGCCCCAGGCAGCGTCAGGTTAGCGCCAGTACCGCTAACACCCACGCACGCACCATACACCTCCCTTAGTGGTATAGTATCTGAACGGATCAATATCTGATCCGATCAGATCTATACTAGCGTCCCCAGCAGTTTAGGGTTCCCAAAAACGCAGTGTTAGCGGAATCAGCCCAGATACCTGCTAGCACCTGCGTTTTGCCCCTCCGCCCGGCCCAGCCCAGTCCACCCAAGTGCAGTATCGATCGATCACTGTCACTTACAAAACACTAAACGCATAACTGCAGCGTTCGCAGAGTCAGGCCTGATCCCTGCGATCGCTAACAGTTTTTTTTTGTAGCGTTTTGGTGAACTGGCAAGCACCAGCCCCAGGCAGCGTCAGATTAGCGCCAGTACCGCTAACACCCACGCACGCACTGTACACCTCCCTTAGTGGTATAGTATCTGATCGCATCAATATCTGATCCGATCAGATCTATACTAGCGTCACCAGCAGTTTAGGGTTCCCAAAAACGCAGTGTTAGCGGGATCAGCCCAGATACCTGCTAGCACCTGCGTTTTGCCCCTCCGCCCGGCCCGGCCCAGCCCACCCAAGTGCAGTATCGATCGATCACTGTCACTTACAAAACACTAAACGCATAATTGCAGCGTTCGCAGAGTCAGGCCTGATCCCTGCGATCGCTAACAGTTTTTTGGTAGCGTTTTGGTGAACTGGCAAGCGCCAGCGGCCTAGTACACCCCGGTCGTAGTCAAACCAGCACTGCAGTAACATGTGGTGACGTGGCGAGTCCCATAAGTGCAGTTCAAGCTGGTGAGGTGGCAAGCACAAGTAGTGTCCCACTGCCACCAAGAAGACAAACACAGGCCCGTCGTGCCCATAGTGCCCTTCCTGCTGCATTCGCCAATCCTAATTGGGAACCCACCGCTTCTGCAGCGCCCGTACTTCCCCCATTCACATCCCCAACCAAATGCAGTCGGCTGCATGAGAGGCATTTTCTTTATGTCCTCCCAAGTACCCCTACCCAACGAACCCCCCCAAAAAAGATGTCGTGTCTGCAGCAAGCGCGGATATAGGCGTGACACCCACTATTATTGTCCCTCCTGTCCTGACAATCCTGGTCTTTGCATTGGTGAATGTTTTGAACGCTACCATTCACTAGTTGAGTATTAGCGTAGGGTACAGCATTGCACAGACTAGGCACACTTTCACAGGGTCTCCCAAGATGCCATCGCATTTTGAGAGACCCGAACCTGGAACCGGTTACCGTTATAAAAGTTAGTTACAAAAAAAGTGTAAAAAAAAAAAAAAATAAGAAATAAAAAAAAATAGTTGTTGTTTTATTGTTCTCTCTCTCTCTATTCTCTCTCTCTATTGTTCTGCTCTTTTTTACTGTATTCTATTCTGCAATGTTTTATTGTTATTGTTATTATGTTTTATCATGTTTGTTTTTCAGGTGTGTAATTATTTACACTTTACTGTGCTTTATTGTTAACCATTGTTAACCATTTTTTTGTCTTCAGGTACGCCATTCACGACTTTGAGTGGTTATACCAGAATGATGCCTGCAGGTTTAGGTATCATCTTGGTATCATTCTTTTCAGCCAGCGGTCGGCTTTCATGTAAAAGCAATCCTAGCGGCTAATTAGCCTCTAGACTGCTTTTACAAGCCGTGGGAGGGAATGCCCCCCCCCCACCGTCTTCCGTGTTTTTCTCTGGCTCTCCTGTCTCAACAGGGAACCTGAGAACGCAGCCGGTGATTCAGCCAGCTGACCATAGAGCTGATCAGAGACCAGAGTGGCTCCAAACATCTCTATGGCCTAAGAAACCGGAAGCTACGAGTATTTCATGACTTAGATTTCGCCGGATGTAAATAGCGCCATTGGGAAATTGGGGAAGCATTTTATCACACCGATCTTGGTGTGGTCAGATGCTTTGAGGGCAGAGGAGAGATCTAGGGTCTAATAGACCACAATTTTTTCAAAAAAGAGTACCTGTCACTACCTATTGCTATCATAGGGGATATTTACATTCCCCGAGATAACAATAAAAATGATTAAAAAAAAAAAATATGAAAGGAACAGTTTAAAAGTAAGATTAGAAAAGCAAAAAAATAATAAAGAAAAAAAAAAAACAAAAAAAAAAACACCCCTGTCGCCCCCTGCTCTCGCGCTAAGGCGAACGCAAGCGGCGGTCTGTCGTCAAACGTAAACAGCAATTGCACCATGCATGTGAGGTATCACCGCGAAGGCCAGATCGAGTGCAGTAATTTTTCCAGTAGACCTCCTCTGTAAATCTAAAGTGGTAACCTGTAAAGGCTTTTGAAGGCTTTTAAACATGTATTTATTTTGTTGCCACTGCACGTTAAAGCATGTCATGTTTGGTATCCATGTACTCGGCCTAAGATCATCTTTTTTATTTCATCAAACATTTGGGCAATATAGCGTGTTTTAGTGCATTAAAATTAAAAAAAGTGTGTTTTTTCCCCAAAAAATGCGTTTGAAAAATCGCTGCGCAATTACTGTGTGAAAAAAAAAATGAAACACCCACCATTTTAATCTGTAGGGCATTTGCTTTAAAAAAATATATAATGTTTGGGGGTTCAAAGTAATTTTTTTGCAAAAAAAAAAAACTTTTTCATGTAAACAATAAGTGTCAGAAAGGGCTTTGTCTTCAAGTGGTTAGAAGAGTGGGTGATGTGTGACATAAGCTTCTAAATGTTGTGCATAAAATGCCAGGACAGTTCAAAACCCCCCCAAATGACCCCATTTTGGAAAGTAGACACCCCAAGCTATTTGCTGAGAGGCATGTCGAGTCCATGGAATATTTTATATTGCGACACAAGTTGCGGGAAAGAGACAAATTTTTTTTTTTTTTTTGTTTGCACAAAGTTGTCACTAAATGATATATTGCTCAAACATGCCATGGAAATATGTGAAATTACACCCCAAAATACATTCTGCTGCTTCTCCTGAGTATGGGGATACCACATGTGTGAGACTTTTTGGGAGCCTAGCCGCGTACGGGACCCCGAAAACCAAGCACCGCCTTCAGGCTTTCTAAGGGCGTGAATTTTTGATTTCACTCTTCACTGCCTATCACAGTTTCGGAGGCCATGGAATGCCCAGGTGGCACAAAACCCCCCCAAATGACCCCATTTTGGAAAGTAGACACCCCAAGCTATTTGCTGAGAGGTATAGTGAGTATTTTGCAGACCTCACTTTTTGTCACAAAGTTTTGAAAATTGAAAAAAGAAAAAAAAAATGTTTTTTCTTGTCTTTCTTCATTTTCAAAAACAAATGAGAGCTGCAAAATACTCACCATGCCTTTCAGCAAATAGCTTGGGGTGTCTACTTTCCAAAATGGGGTCATTTGGGGGGGTTTTGTGCCACCTGGGCATTCCATGGCCTCCGAAACTGTGATAGGCAGTAAAGAGTGAAATCAAAAATTTTCACCCTTAGAAATCCTGAAGGCAGTGATTGGTTTTCGGGGTCCAGTACGCGGCTAGGCTCCCAAAAAGTCCCACACATGTGGTATCCCCATACTCAGGAGAAGCAGCTAAATGTATTTTGGGGTGCAATTCCACATATGCCCATGGCCTGTGTGAGCAATATATCATTTAGTGACAACTTTATGAAAAAAAAAAAAAAAAAAGTGTCACTTTCCCGCAACTTGTGTCAAAATATAAAATATTCCATGGACTCAATATGCCTCTCAGCAAATAGCTTGGGGTGTCTACTTTCCAAAATGGGGTCATTTTGGGGGGTTTTGTGCCACCTGGGCATTCCATGGCCTCCGAAACTGTGATAGGCAGTGAAGAGTGAAAGCAAAAATTTACACCCTTAGAAATCCTGAAGGCGGTGATTGGTTTTCGGGGCCCCGTACGCGGCTAGGCTCCCAAAAAGTCCCACACATGTGGTATCCTCATACTCAGGAGAAGCAGCTAAATGTATTTTGGGGTGCAATTCCACATAGGCCCATGGCCTGTGTGAGCAATATATCATTTAGTGACGACTTTTTGTAAATATTTTTTTTTTTTTTGTCATTTTTCAATCACTTGGGACAAAAAAAATAAATATTCAATGGGTTCAACATGCCTCTCAGCAATTTCCTTGGGGTGTCTACTTTCCAAAATGGGGTCATTTGGGGGGGTTTTGTACTGCCCTGCCATTTTAGCACCTCAAGAAATGACATAGGCAGTCATAAACTAAAAGCTGTGTAAATTCCAGAAAATGTACCCTAGTTTGTAGACGCTATAACTTTTGCGCAAACCAATAAATATACGCTTATTGACATTTTTTTTACCAAAGACATGTGGCCGAATACATTTTGGCCTAAATGTATGACTAAAATTTAGTTTATTGGATTTTTTTTATAACAAAAAGTAGAAAATATCATTTTTTTTCAAAATTTTCGGTCTTTTTCCGTTTATAGCGCAAAAAATAAAAACCGCAGAGGTGATCAAATACCATCAAAAGAAAGCTCTATTTGTGGGAAGAAAAGGACGCAAATTTCGTTTGGGTACAGCATTGCATGACCGCGCAATTAGCAGTTAAAGCGACGCAGTGCCAAATTGGAAAAAGACCTCTGGTCCTTAGGCAGCATAATGGTCCGGGGCTCAAGTGGTTAAAGGGATAAACTCAACACACATGTGAGACACCTGGTGGTTGAAGACAGTATTACGCGAAATCCTTAAAATTTCCAGAGAAGTTAATCATTAGGTATCCTAATCCAATAGAAATTGAGCCAGCCCTTCTGGGCTGAACTGATGATAATTTCATTAGCTTATGATCCCAATAGGGGATAAAAGGAGGAAAAAAAAGAGGGTGAGGAAAAAACCCCACACTGGATATACTCCTGACATCAAGAAGTCTATCGATTTTTAACCTTTCGAGATCCCATTGGACTTTATGACGAAAGCAAATTGACGCGCTGAAAACTTTATCGAAATTCGGTTTTACGCTGATTGGTAAGATAGACACCAAAGTTATTTAGCTTCTGTCCTTGAGATGACGGTTTATATGGTTGAGGTTATGTATTGATGTTTTGGACTGTTTTGGACTGTGTGATATTGCCCATATCTTAGAGGTTAAGTATTGATGTTTATTGTTTGTTTAGGAGTGCAGTACTACCATCGTGTTTTAGGTAATTTAAATTTCACCGGTGTGCAGCCAATCTGTGCTTGGGAAGGGATTGTATAGGCGGGAGATTTCAAAGCAGCAAGTGCTTCTGATGCTTGCCTAAACCTCTGAAGACAATGCAGCCTGAATGGGCCATACAGAACTTCAATCATGAGAGAGTCTGTAGCCCAGGAAAGCTTTATAACACCAATTAAAATTTTAGCTCTGTTGGTTTAATAAGTAATTCAACGGCAGTATGGTTCCGTTGCCTCGGTGAGATAATACTTTGAATTTCTTCCGGCCGGAGAGATTTGAAGAGGTTCTCCTCTAGGCAGCGAGGGATACTGTGTTCTCGAAGACAAAGGGTAAAATTGCACCCATATTTTTCCAACAGACCATTGTGACTCCTCTGGGTAACAATAATAATTTTCCCCACTACCCCTATTGATGTTTGATAATGCATGTGTGAGGTCTCAATCACCAGAAAATTATGTTCTGTATAAAATTGTATGAATATATCCGCTAATGAATAAAAGGGAGAGTTAGTTACCTCTCAAGTTTGTTGGAACATATTTGATACTTTGGTATGAAAACCCCATAAATAAATTAACTCAGGAAAGAATTGTGGTGTGTACCTAAAGTAAGAACTAATTTAAAGAAATTACCGTAAGGTTGGAGGCACTGAAATAAATACTGAATCTTCATAAAGATTCCATATCACACTCACAACAGTATGCTGCAGTTTTAAATCTTCAAGAGCACCTGCTCACCTTGAAAAGATATCACATCGTTATGTAAGAAGCTACGTCACATTTCTATTGGCGCTGCTGAAAGGGCACCCTAAAGTAGTGGGCCACAAAAGATAATCACTTCCTATAAAAAAAAAAAAGGTTTGTTTAAAAGGAAATAGAGCACCAAAAGTGGTGCTTTAGTTTACAATTAGACATATCACAGAGTGCTGGACCGATTAACGGTCAATGTTTCGTTTTACCTGGTGCCGGCGTCCATGTTTAGCATGAGCTCCCTGACTGCTAGCAAGCATCTGAATGTGTGGGGTTTAAATATCCCTCCCCATGGCACCAAAATGCTGTGCGTGTCATCACACTGCACCGGAGCAAAGCGGACGCAAAGGGGAAGTTCCTGGTCCAAGGACTGATAACCCGGAACCGGAAACATAGTTACATAGTTAGTAAGGTTGAATAAAGACACCAGTCCATCCAGTTCAACCTGAGTGAGTACACACTCACATCAGTCCCTACCCTCAAGGAGCCCACAATCCAAGGTCCTCAAATCACATTCATATACTAGGGCCAATTTTTGGACAGAAGCCAACCTACCAATTAACCTAGCCAATTAACCTACCAGCATGTCTTTGGAGTGTGGGAGGAAACCGGAGTACCCGGAGGAAACCCACGCAGGCACAGGGAGAACATGCAAACTCCAGGCAGGTAGTGTCATGGTTGGGATTCAAACCAGTGACCCTTTTTACTGCTAGGTGAGAGTGCTACCCACTACACCACTGTGCCGCCCGAACGGAAGACTGGAAGTAAACGAAACGACAGACCGGAAATAAAATTACTTCCGGTGTGCCCAAAACAGCACTAAGACTCCCTTTGGAGACAGTGCTGAGCCAAGAAGGAAAACTTGGACAGTTGGAAAGATGGCTGTGGGATAAGGTTATACCGGTATGCCAAGGACTATAAGGAGACCTCAAGGCAGGCGTATACCGGGTTGGCAACCCCCAGGAAAGAAAAGCCCAAGGGGGATGTGTGTCCAACCTAGTATACACCCTTGGGCGTCCATACGGGGATCAAATGGCACTTAACTGGGGGGGGGGGTAAAAATGAGGGAAAATAGAGCCTGGGGAGGGGTAAAAAAAAAAAAAAGGGAAGAGGGGTTCCCCAAAGTTTGGGTGTGGTCATGATTGCACATTACAATGATTCGTCTACAACATTGTACCACTAATTTACATCCACATATGAAAAGCTGTATCAATATGCACATCATTGCAGCTGACTCAATATATGTTAGTTTCCCTTTTCTAAAAGATGTATTGTTTCTAATAGTGGCAATTCTGGCCTAGACAACCAATCCAGAATAGGTCGCGAGAGGAATCGTAAACGTCTGGTGATCCCATGATATTCAAACGCAGTAAATGTTAACAAAACAAGGGAAGGGAAGACACTCAATGGGGCACATGCTCCCAAGGAGACAAGAGTGACCAGATCACAAAAGGGGGGTGATGTTTATAGAAAAGGCTTATAGCTAATCCCCTCATTGAGGCGGGGGGGACCGAGTAGCCTGTAAACAATAGATCCATCTCGTCTCCAATTGGAGAAGTTTATTGTCTATATCACCTCCTCGTTCATGTTATGGTATGTGTTCAAGGCTGAAAAAGCCAATAACTTTTAAATCGAAATTGTGGTATAGCCCCACATGACGGCTAATAGGTGTTTCCATCCTATGTTTGGAGATAAGGGACACATGGTCCCTGATTCTACAAAAAGTGGGCGCTTAGTTTTTCCCACGTAAAATGCCCCGCAATGACATTACATTAGGTATACGGAACCAACCGATTGACAGTTTGTTCTATGTTTGGGGGTCCAGACGTTATTGTTGGGGAAGGATAACATTGTTCCCTTCTAAAATGAAGGGACAATAGTTGCATCTGCCACAAGGGTAGGTGCCTGGTGATTTAGACTTGAGTACAGTCTGATTGCGATAGTGGCTACTCACTAGAGTATCCCTCAAGGAGCGAGAGCGTTTGAATGTAATCTCTGGATAGGGTCTAACGAATTTGGAAATTTTTTGATCAGCTGCCAATAGGTACCAGAACTTTTTATAAATATGTTGCACCTTTGCATGTTGTCTCTTTTGTCTCTTTTGTCTTAGACAACATGCAAAGGTGCGACATATCTATAAAAAGTTCTGGTACCTATTGGCAGCTGATCAAAAAATTTCCAAATTTGGTAGACCCTATCCAGAGATTACCTTCAAACGCTCTCGCTCCTTGAGGGATACTCTAGTGAGTAGCCACTATCGCAATCAGACTGTACTCAAGTCTAAATCACCAGGCACCTACCCTTGTAGCAGATGCAACTATTGTCCCTTCATTTTAGAAGGGAACAATGTTATCCTTCCCCAACAATAACGTCTGGACCCCCAAACATAGAACAAACTGTCAATCGGTTGCTTCCGTATACCTAATGAAATGTCATTGCAGGGCATTTTACGTGGGAAAAACTAAGCGCCCACTTTTTTGTAGAATCAGGGACCATGTGTCCCTTATCTTCAAACATAGGATGGAAACACCTATTAGCCGTCATGTGGGGCTATACCACAATTTCGATTTAAAAGTTATTGGCTTTTTCAGCCTTGAACACATACCATAACATGAACGAGGAGGTGATATAGACAATAAACTTCTCCAATTGGAGACGAGATGGATCTATTGTTTACAGGCTACTCGGTCCCCCCCGCCTCAATGAGGGGATTAGCTATAAGCCTTTTCTATAAACATCACCCCCCTTTTGTGATCTGGTCACTCTTGTCTCCTTGGGAGCATGTGCCCCCTTGAGTATCTTCCCTTCCCTTGTTTTGTTAACATTTACTGCGTTTGAATATCATGGGATCACCAGACGTTTACGATTCCTCTCGCGACCTATTCTGGATTGGTTGTCTAGGCCAGAATTGCCACTATTAGAAACAATACATCTTTTAGAAAAGGGAAACTAACATATATTGAGTCAGCGGCAATGATGTGCATATTGATACAGCTTTTCATATGTGGATGTAAATTAGTGGTGCAATGTTGTAGACAAATCATTGTAATGTGCAATCATGACCACACCCAAACTTTGGGGAACCCCTCTTCCCTTTTTTTTTTACCCCTCCCCATGCTCTATTTTCCCTCATTTTTACCCCCCCCCCCAGTTCAGTGCCATTTGATCCCCGTATGGACGCCCAAGGGTGTATACTAGGTTGGACACACATCCCCCTTGGGCTTTTCTTTCCTGGGTGTTGCCAACCCGGTATACGCCCGCCTTGAGGTCTCCTTATAGTCCTTGGCATACCGGTATAACCGTATCCCACAGCCATCTTTCCAACTGTCCAAGTTTTCCTTCTTGGCTCAGCACTGTCTCCAAAGGGAGTCTTAGTGCTGTTTTGGGCACACCGGAAGTAGTTTTACTTCCGGTCTGTCGTTTCCGGTTCCGGGTTATCAGTCCTTGGACCAGGAACTTCCCCTTTGCGTCCGCTTGGCTTCGGTGCAGTGTGATGACACGCACAGCATTTTGGTGCCATGGGGAGGGATATTTAAACCCCACACATTCAGATGGTTGCTAGCAGTCAGGGAGCTCATGCTAAACATGGACGCCGGCACCAGGTAAAACTAAACATTGACCGTTAATCGGTCCAGCACTCTGTGATATGTCTAATTGTAAACTAAAGCACCACTTTTGGTGCTCTATTTCCTTTTAAACAAACCTTTTTTTTTATAGGAAGTGATTATCTTTTGTGGCCCACTACTTTAGGGTGCCCTTTCAGCAGCGCCAATAGAAATGTGACGTAGCTTCTTACATAACGATGTGATATCTTTTCAAGGTGGTTTTAGTTCCTGTTTTTGTTTTTGTTTCTGGAGGGTGGTTTTGGTGGAGTTATGTTTGCACAAGCTAAAGAGCTTTCAAGCTACATAAAGGTGAATGTTTTATGTATTTTTTCTGTGTATTTACCTTTTTTTCTCTTTCTCTTTTGAACATCCAAGGTTGTTTTGATCGTGAATATTGTTGTTAAATAATTGAAAAGCCTCGTCCATTTTCCTGATGAAGCCTTCTGGGCGAAACATGTTGAAATTATGTGGACGTGGTTATGCTTTGTACTCTTGGTGACCACCGTTTTTTTCATTGTCAATATTAGGTTGAGGATGTATACCTTTGACTGTGAATGTAAAACTGTTCTCACATTTTATCGTATATTTTTTTGTAAAACTGCTTTAATAAATATTTGATATATTTTTAGTAGATAATGTCTTTTCCTATATCAGGGGTACCTTTAAAATCCCATTTTCTACATATTTTTTGGTTTTACTACTTCAGGGATGATGGTACACACATAAAAAATGTTTGTAAACACTGATCTCTACCCATATAGCCTATTTGTATTATGACACTTCTTACCTGTCCAGTGGGCTGCCAATAGTGTAAGTAAGGAGGGGCTGGACAAAGTAATACACATTATTTATGCATTCAGCTCTCAATGAAGTGGAGAGGGTTACCTGTCCAAAACATCTTCCCCCCCATAAAATGTCTAAAATGGCCCATTAGAGGGGGGGGAGGAATCTGATAGGTGGACCTTATACCTTTGTTATTAAATACTCCCTAAAACAAATGTTATACTGATGTTGGCCAAGAATGTTTGTGTCTAATCTGCTTTCTATGTTTATGTGCAAAATGATTAACTTGTTTTTCTTGTTTGACTCCACAGTTTCCTTCCAACCCACAGGAATGGCAGACTGTGGCCTCCCACTTTGCCCAGTGGTGGGACTTTCCTAACCGTGGAGGGGCAATTGATGGGAAACATGTCCACATCGTCCCACCACCCAACTCGGGGTCATACTATTACAACTACAAGGGGTTTAATAATATTGTGATGTTGGCGGTGGTGTCGGCTACTTACGAGTTCCTGTATGTGGACGTGGGGAAGAATGGCCGGATGTCAGATGGTGGAGTCGTCGCCCACACGGAGTTCTACAGGTGTCTCCAGAATGGCAGCTTGGACTTGCCACCTCCAGAAGACAATGCGGAAGGACTCCCATTTGTCTTTGTTGCGGATGAAGCGTTTGCGCTGGGGGACCATCTTATGCGGCCATTCCCTATGAGAACCCTTATCCCGGACCAGAGGGTTTTTAATTACCGGCTGGCCAGAGCCAGAAGAGTGGTGTAGAACACATTTGGAATAATGGCCAGCCAGTTCCGCCTATTTCTTACACCGATACACATGGCAGAATATAAACTCAATCACATCATCCTGGCTTGCTGTGTTCTCCACAACTTTTTAAAGAGAAATTCTGTGAACTATGCTGGCTTAGTTGGGCCTGAAGCCGGAATTAATCTCAATGGACCAAACCTGACAGCGCTTGAAGCTGGCCGTCCTGGCTTGACCCCCCCCAGAGTGCCCGCGAGGTCCGTCTAAGATACATGAAATACTTTGCGGGTAGGGGGGCCATCAATAAGCCAAACAATGTCTGAGACATTTTTTAAATATTTTTTTTTTTAAACTGAACAAATATTTGGTTGGATTTACTGCTTGTCTTTCTTTTAGCTGACCCTGACTGAAATTTGGGGAGTCCTGAAAATGGCGTGATTGTGTAAAATTAAAAAGCACTGTTGGGTGTTATTTACTAAAGGCAAAGACAATTTGCACTACAAGTGCACTTGAGACTGCACAGAAACTGCACTTGTAGTGCAAAGTGGATTTGCCTTTAGTAAATAACACCCATTGTCACTGAAAACACCAACTTTACAATCCAAAAATGCTTTTGAGCATTGAAAGAAGAAGCCACACATTGTTGATTCTCAATCTTTTTAATCAAAGCACAATTACATGTGCATTTATAAAAGGTTTTTAAAACAAACCAACATGTTTGTTGTATAACAATTTTTTAGGTGACATTCAAAGTAGAAATGTCCTTTTAAGGTAAAACAGGCATGTTTAAAACCAACAAGAAATATACAAATCCGGAACTTACAAAGTTCAACTTTTGTAGAAATTGAAGGCAATATCAGACATGAGTATTTATAAACTGTGTTTGATATTGCATTCAAATGGGGTGAAGTCACCCCTGGAAAAGCCAAATTTTGAAGATGCACACAAATTGCCGAATGTCAACATGTGCTAGCTGCCATCATGGGGATCAATGGACATGTTTTGTGGGTGCAACCCCTTCCTCTCAGCTACTTTATTATTGAGGAAGGGGTTGCACCCCCAAAACGCATACATTGATCTCCCATGATGGCAGATAGCACATGTTGACACACTGTGTGCATCTTCAAAATTTGGCTTTTCTAGAATATGTCAAAAAATGTGCAAAAAAATTCAGAAAAATAAAGCAGAAAGAAGTAAGGGATTTTGAGTGGTTTTAAACTTTCCCTACAACATCAATGATGTTCTTCATTTTGTTTTGAACATCATTGATGTTTTGCTTGATGTTTTCCAAGTCCCTATTATACCCCATGATCTCCCCGATCAGGATCTGGGCACTTTCTCTCATGAAATTACCTTCTTCCACAACATCACGATCACCTAAAAATATAGAAAAAAAAAACACACCATGTATTATAAATATGCAGGCATCCATCTCTTACCTGAGCCTGTGGTCGCAGACACTCACCTGTTGTGGTGACAATTTCCACCACGTCTCCCTCCTCCTCCTCTGCTTGGCTTTGGGGGATTTCCCCTTCTTCCTGAGGTGGGGAGTCTGTGGTCTCCTCTGATGAGTGGTGTCCTCCGAGTCTTATCTCCCCTATGTAAAAAAAAAATAGGTATACTTAGCACACAGATATTTGATGGCAGAACTATAAATATGAAACATTGCTTGGAAGTGGGGTACAATTGTCTATTTTGGCAGAGTTCCAAGATGAAGAAATATTATTTTCCTTTGTCAAGCTTGAATACTTACCTGTTTTGTACAAGCTTCACAGATGGAGATACCCCTATAGTATACACTGGAGCACCTGTGTGGGACCCCCTAATAAAAAGGGTGTTCTTGTGTCCCACACTAGTGCTCCAGTATCACGGGTACTCACCGAGGCCGAGATGCTGAGAGTGACTTCCCTTGCGACTGAGCGCACTACACCCCTGGTAGTGGTACAGAGGGTGTAGGGCACAGAGGGGCACGGGTCGCCTGCAGGCAGGAAGCTTCTAGAGAGGAGGACTTCAGTCATGCAGAGATGAGAGCGATGGTGGCTCTGACCCAGAGCTGGAGAGGAGGACCCGGCCGGGGCTCTAACCCGCAGACACAATGGGAGCTGGGATAAGCGCAGGAGATCAGGCACTGAGAACTCAGCAGTGGAGAGACTAAGATGCAGACCAATAACTTGATACTGGAGACTGGTAGATGAGGAAGTCCTAGAAGCAGGCCGAGGGTCAAACACAGCAGATGGTAAGTAGAGGAATTCTGAAGGCAAGCCAGAGGTAAGGGGTTGGAGAGGTCAGCAGAGAAGTCCGTTTTAAACAAGCCGGGGTCATACACGAGAAGGCAGGAGAATCCGGAGACAGGCAGAGGGTCAAACACTGGAAGCAGATCGTGGGAAAGTCCTTTAAACAAGCCGAGGTCAAATGCTGGAGAGAGACAAGGTAGGTCAGGCAAATCCGGGTCAAACAGGTAAACAAGAAGCAGGAATCAGGAACGGAACACTGGAAGCTGAAAGACAAACCAGCAATTAAACAGGGCACAAGTCAGTCCTTATATAGGCCAGAAAGGGGGCGTGACGCTGACGAGCGAACGCCCGTACGCCGTTACGCCGTTACGCCGTGTGTGCCGCTACTTTGCTAACGCGCATGCGCCGAAGCGCGGCTCCGCCGCGCAAACGCACAGGGACCTTCCGATGTTGACAGGCTCTTTTCTGACAGTGCCCCCCCCCAAAGGGCAACCTCCGGGTGCCCAATCTGGCCAGTACTGGACAGAATTATCTTCTGGGGGGTACCCCTTCCACTTGACCAGGTACTGGATATGACCCCCCCTCCTTCTACAGTCCATTATAGCCTCAACCTCGAATTCCTCTTCGCCTTCAATGTTAATTGGAGGAGGTGGCAACTCCTCCCTTCCTGGAAAAGAACTGGGAGTTACTGGTTTCAAAAGGGAAGTATGGAAGACAGGATGAATTCTGTAAGAGCTGGGTAAAGAGAGTTCAAAGGCCACTGGGTTCACTACTCTCTTAATCTTGAAGGGACCAATAAATTTTGGGCCTAATTTGCGTGAAGGACAAGAAAGTTTAAGGTTTGTTGCAGATAGCCAGACTTCATCCCCAATCTTAAAAATTGGGTTGCTCCTCCTACCCCTGTCATAGTATTTCTTGTAGCTGTCCTGAGCCTTCTTCATAGTTTCCTGAATTATTTGAAAATTGGCTTGAATGGAATTTATTCGGTCTTGTACCGCGGGAACTGATACTTCTGAAAAAGAATTAGGTAAAAAAGAGGGGTGAAATCCATAATTAGCCCAGAAAGGAGTTTGATTGGTTGCTGTATGTATGGAATTGTTATAGGCAAATTCTGCACAGGGGAGGAGTGAAACCCAGTTGTCTTGAGAGCATGAGCAAAAACAGCGCAGGTATTGTTCCAGCGTTTGGTTCGTCCTCTCTGTTTGGCCATTACTTTGAGGATGATATGCTGAGGATAGGCATACCTTGATTCCCAGGGATTTACAAAGGTCTCTCCAAAATTTTGAGGTGAACTGAACTCCTCTGTCAGACACAATGCTAGCGGGTACTCCATGTAGCCTCACCACTTCCTTGATGAATATATCCGCGGTATCTGAGGCAGAGGGTGTGCCCTTCATGGGTAAGAAGTGGGCCATCTTTGAGAGGCGGTCGACTACTACCAGGATGGTGGAGAATCCTTCAGCAGATGGTAGGTCAACGATGAAGTCCATAGCCACTTCCTTCCAGGGTTGCTCTGGAATGGGGAGTGGTCTTAATAGACCCCAGGCTTTTGCATTGGGTCCCTTGCTGCGCTGGCAAATAATACAAGAGTTTACGTAGTTCTTACAGTCCTGACTCCACCCTGGCCACCAGAAGGAACGATGTATTAGTTCCGAGGTCTTTTGTACCCCAAAATGTCCTGCAAATTTGTTATCATGAAATGTCTTTAGTACCAAGGGTCTTACTTGCGCTGGAACAAATATTTTATTTTGGGCCCATAGTAGACCATCCTGTTTCCTCAGTGTGGGTACTTCAGGGTTTAAGCATTGGCTGGAGGCCTGTTCAATGGCAGTTCTTAGATCTGGCTGGATTGCACAAAGAAAATTCTGTGAGGATAGAATAGTACCAGGTTCTGCTGGTGGAGAGGTTTCTGGGAACATTCGGGATAAGGCGTCCGCTTTCCCATTCTTGGAACCAGGCCGATAGGAAATGTGGAAGTTGAACCTGGAGAAGAACAAAGCCCAGCGGGCTTGCCGGGGTCTGAGGCGTTTTGCGGTTCTAAGGTACTCCAGGTTCTTGTGATCGGTGAAGATCATAATGGGGTGAGAAGCACCCTCCAAAAGATATCTCCACTCCTCCAGGGCAAATTTGATGGCCAGTAGTTCACGCTCCCCTACGTCATAGTTCCTTTCCGGAGGGGACAGCTTCCGGGAGGCAAAAGCCACAGGATGGAGAAGGACCTTCTGGCCTCGTCTTTGGGATAGAATTGCTCCTAAAGCGGATTCTGAGGCGTCTACTTCCAACACATAGGGAAAGGTGGGGTCTGGATGTAGTAGTACCGGGGCAGAAGTAAATAGATTCTTCAGTTTATCAAATGCTTCCTGAGTTTCTGAGGACCACTGGAATCGACTTTGCTGGCGAGTCAGTTGGGTTATGGGAGAGATGATCGATGAAAAACCTTTTATGAACCTGCGATAGAAGTTGGCGAAGCCCACAAATCGTTGGACCCCCTTTTTGTCTGTAGGGGCTGGCCATTCTTGGATAGACTTCACCTTCTGAGGATCCATTGAGACCCCTTCAGTGGAGATAATGAACCCTAGGAATTGGACTACTGTTTTCTCGAATTCGCATTTCTCTCCCTTTAGGTACAGTCCGTGCTTCCTGAGGATCGTGAGTACCTTCTTCACATGGGCCTGGTGTTGCTCAATGTTTGTAGAAAAAATCAGGATGTCGTCAAGGTAAACGATCACAAAGTCATCTAAGTATTCACGAAAAATATCATTTACCAGGTGTTGGAATGTAGCTGGGGCATTGCACAAACCAAATGGCATCACTAGGTATTCAAAATGTCCGAATCTAGACCTAAAAGCCGTTTTCCACTCATCCCCTGGGCGTATCCGCACCAAGTTGTAGGCGCCCCTTAGGTCAAGTTTAGAAAAAACTCGTGCGGTTCGAAACCGTTGGAACAGTTCTGGGATGAGGGGAAGTGGATAACGGTTCTTGATGGTGATTTTGTTGATCTCCCTGTAGTCCACACAAGGCCTTAAAGTACCATCTTTTTTCTCAACAAAGAAAATCCCTGCTCCAGCCGGGGAAGAGGAAGGACGAATGAATCCCTTTTCCCCAATAGTTTTTATTGAGAGTTTAACAAAACAAAAAATAATGCTCAAAATTACAGGTACAATCACTGGTATAACACATACCTATAAAGTAGCAGACAGAACATGAACCGTATGTAGGACTAAGCAATATATGCTGTCAGCGTTGGGTTGAATTCCAAAAGACCGGCTCCGAAGAGATGGGCACTCCCCTACACCTGCACCCCACATGGGAACTAGCTGTGCCAGGAGGGGAGGTCCACCACCCAGGAGAATCAAAACTTTTATTACAATGGTATAAAATGAAAAAATAATGAAGTAAAGTGTTTAAAGGCGTGAGAGAATTCAAGAATAAGGTATCTAACAAAAGTGTTATGCTCAGCAGGACAAAATAACTAGTAGAGCTTATGGTAAGATTTGCATGAGGCTGTCCAACAAGAGAGGAAAATAAAACTATAGGTTCAGTCTGCATGAAATAAGCTCAGTTAAGCAATAGAAGAAGCCTAACATCCATAAGAAAGGCATAGGTTATAGTAGATGCTGTATATGTTAACAAGGTAGTCTAACCTGTCTGCTAGAAATCTATAGTGCAAAAAGGAGAAGAAGATAGGTAAGGAGAGAGAAAAGAAAAGAAAGGATAGAGAATATGTAATAATACATCCTATGACGGTGCGGTAGTCGCTCAACCACAGTGGTCCAGGTCAAGCTACAGACAGGGGAGGCGGGGAAATGTATTTCACCCAAGGATCCCAGATGGCGTCGTGTTTAGAGGAAGTGTCCAGGAGAATACTAACCGTCTTCTCCTGGGACATGATCCATGAAATCTTTCGCTTAACTAATAGATAGGAAACAGTGGATCTCTTCCAGGCCCTTGCAATCGTGAGTTTGGTCCCTAGGAAAATGAACATAATAAGTCGTTGAACTACTTTAGGAATGTTAGGACAGGGAAAATTCAGCAGAGCTAGTTGAGGAGATTTTTGGATTGGGAAACCCGTTATTTTCCTAATGGTATGAAAGATCCTATTCCATAAGCCCCGTATCCTAGGGCAGTCCCACCAGATGTGTAACATGGACCCGATATGCCCACAATGTCGAAAGCATATAGGGGAAGCATTAGGGTAGATTTTAGAGATTTTGAGAGGGACCATATACCACCGCATAAGGACTTTCAGATTTGCTTCCACTAATGCTATATTCAAAATGCCCTTGGATGCAGCCATAGAAGCTCTATGCCATTCCTCAATACTCCAGGTGTGATGGAGATCATTCTCCCATTCGCGCATGAAGAGTGTCTTAGTCTCAGCCCTAGATAGTGATCGGTAAATCACTGAGATCCCGCCCCTCTGCTCCACCGCCTGACCACACCACCGTTCATACTCCGTGATCGAAAGAGGAATATGACTGGGGGACCTAAGAGACTGCAGGAAGTGAAATATCTGTCTGAAACGAAATCTTTCTGTGTTGGGCATATCCAGTTTGTTGATGCAGTGGGTCAAAGTGAGGGGTCCTGTAGGGTTAGCAAAGTGTCCTATCCTGTACATCCCCTTATCTAGCCACCAGTGGAATGCTTGAATGTCCATACCTGGAGGAAAAAGGGGATTTCGAAAGATGTGGGACAATGGTTGCCAATTAGAAACTAATCGGGGGTTGTGTTTGAGAGAGTCCCACATTGTCAGGGAATGGGAAAGTGTAGGAACCATGATGGCAGGTCTAGATCTTGGATGAGACCAGAGAATGTAATCTAAAGTGAATTGAGGGATCGCCTGTCGTTCAATATGTACCCAATCTGGGTGGGCAATCTTAGAGTATACAGTGGACAGTTGGGAAAGTTGTGCTGCCTGATGATACCAGAGAAGATTAGGTAAACCCACTCCTCCTTGATCCCTGCTCCTGAACAGAGTCTCCTTGGAGATCCTATGTCCCTTCCCGCCCCATGTAAATTTAACAATTTTGGATTGAAACTTCCTGAGGTGATCTTTGGGGATTGGTATAGGTAAGGACCTAAAGAGATAAAGGACACGTGGTAGCAAAGTCAGTTTCACCGAATTAATTCTACCCAACCAAGATAACCCCATTTTATCCCATCTTGAGAGATCCTCTCCGAGTTTACGAAAAAGTGGGGGGAAATTAGCTTTGTAAAGGTCGTCAATAGATGCAGTAAGGTTGATACCTAGATAGGGGATCATTTTTTCCCCCCAACTGAAGCGGAAGTCTTTTTTAAGCAAGGTCATCATGGAGGGTGGAAGATTAATGTTTAGAGCCCTAGATTTAGAGTAGTTAACCCTAAGGCCCGATACCTTGCCGAAGTCATCGAGCACCTTGTATAAGTTAGGTAAAGAAGTAAGTGGAGAGGAGATGAAAAGTAAAACGTCATCTGCAAAAAGAGCGCATTTGTGGGTTTGTGGACCACAACGTACTCCATGTATGTCTGGGTTATCCCGGATGGCGATAGCTAGTGTCTCGATGACCACGGCAAAGATCAATGGGGACAAAGGACAGCCCTGTCTAGTACCCTTTAGAATCGGAAAAGGGTCTGAATAATAACCCTGCAGTTTAACTTGTGCAACCGGAGTATCGTATAAGGCTCCTATAATGTTCAGAAAGGATGAACCAAAACCCCACTTCTGTAGAATCGGGAACATGAAAGCCCAGGAGACAGAGTCAAAAGCTTTCATTAGATCTAGAGACAGAAATAATCCCTGTTGAGGGGGTCCTTTGTCCCAGCCAGAGTTCAGTAACGAAACTATGTCTATCGCTCTCCTGATCTGGTCTGGACCCTGTCTCCCAGGAATGAATCCCACCTGATCCCTATGAATATACAAGCTTATAAAGGCAGATATTCTATTAGCTAAGATTTTAGTTAAGATTTTAAGATCATTGTTGATCAATGAGATGGGCCTGTAATTAGCTGTGCAGCTAGTGTCCTTATCTGGCTTTGGTATCACTGTGATGAAAGCTGAATTAAGCGTCTTATCTAGTTGTCCCCCTGCTCGTAGCTGATTATAAAAGCGAGCTAGAAATGGGGAAAGCTGCTGGGAGAAGTGTTTGTAATACGGGACTGAAAAGCCATCTGGACCAGGGGCAGAGTCATTTTTAAGGTCATGAATGACCTGAGATACTTCCTCTGCAGAGATAGGATTTTCGAGGCTGTCTTTATGATGCTCTCGGAGCTTAGGGATCTTCAGAGAGTCCAGAAAAGAATCAATTGAGGTAGACAAGGATTCAGAACCATGAGAGCTGTATAAAGATCGGTAAAAATCATGAAAGGATTCCATGATTTTCAGAGGATTCTGGGACAGAGAACCATTACTTAAACGTATCTTAGGTAAAGTGTGTACCCTCAACCTTGGAGTAAGCCTGCGTGCTAACATGGCACCCAATTTGTCCTTTTGATAATAGAACCTCCCTCCATCCCATCGCAAACTTTTCTCCGCAACCGCCGTGAGTGATAAATTAAGAGCCATGCGCGCCGATTCTAGGCTAGCTGCCGATGTAGAAGTGGGATTACGTTTATGTTGTTTACTGAGGTGAGAAAATTCACTCTCAAGTCTAGCTATTTCCAGTTTGCGGGCTTTGTTTAGTTTAGCGGACATTTGGATTAGCTTGCCCCTAACAAAGGCTTTGTGAGCTGCCCACAATGTGATGGGAGAGATGTTTTCAATATCATTAAGCAAAAAGTATTCCTGGATATCTTTGCTAATTTCATTGACATGTGAGGGGTTACTAAGCAAAGAGGCATTCAATTTCCAATGGAACCCTTGGCAATGAGTTACAGGTTTGTGTAAGACTAAGAGAAGGGAGGAGTGGTCCGACCAGACAGAGTCCTTAATGATTGCCTTACGTACCAATGGAAGATGTTTTTGCATAATGAAGAAATGATCAATTCTGGCAAAAGTATTATGGGGGCTAGAATAATGCGTGTAATCCCGAGTTCCAGGATTTAGTTCCCTCCAGGCATCCACTAGGCCCTGGTGAAAGATCTGTCTCGCTACATTGAGACTCTGTCTGGTGGGGCGCACAACATCCCTTCCCGGGGGTCTAGACTTATCTCTTCCTGCGTCAAATGCTACGTTTGAGTCTCCGCCGTATAGGACCATGCCTTCCAGCATTGGAGCTAGGGTGTGAAAGAGGGATTGGAAAAATTTTGCTTGTCCTTGGTTAGGTGCATAATAAGAGATTAGGGAGTAAAGCTGGTCATCAATGAGTCCCTTCACCATAATGAACCTGCCATCAGGGTCCCGAAATTCAGAGGTTGGTAAAAATTGTGTTTTGCGGGAAAAAAAAATTCCCACCCCTTTAGTTTTTTTATCAGAATTGGCAAGAAAGAATGTGGGGAATTTGGCATGTATGAAAGACGGAATGTAAGATCTCGGAAAGTGTGTTTCCTGAAGGAATAGTATGTCTATTTTTTGGTCATGGTAGTATTGAAAGACTTTCCGACGCTTAAGCGGGGAGTTTAGCCCCTGTACGTTGTGCGAAGCAAAACGTAGGGTCTGTGTGGAGGTGGTGTGGTCAGCCATGGAGCAGGATAGGTCGAGATGCCAGCAAACCCCCACCACTTACCTTCCGATGGACAGGTGGTATGTGGTCACGTGCAAACCGTAATATCCCCAGCTCACGATCCCGGGTCCTGTGGGTAAGCGACACCGCACACGCCACTGAAAAGAATACAAATTTAGTAAAGATATTAAGAGAAAGAGAAAGCAGAAGAAAAGAAGGAAAAGAGAAGAGGATCCAGGGATATGTGAAAAATGCTTTCACCATATCCCGAGATAAAAAAAAATGTGTAGCCTCCAAATTAGTGGAGGGAGTCCCAACTCGAAGTAGGAATGAAAACAATCCGACTCCGCGGGAAGGACGAGGCGCATAGATACCGCCCCGTGCACGGCACCCCAAAAAAAAAATTTTTTTCAAAAAGTAATGTGTAACCTATTAGGACACACTCCCTTTCCCAGTGATAACTGAGAATTAAGCCTGTAAGAAGTGGAAACAGAGAGGATCTCAACGTAAAATTGTCCCATATGACAAAAAAAAAAAAAAAAAAAAAAAAAAAAAAAAAAAAAAACCCCAAACTTATGTTTGAAATAAAAATACTATGCAAAGGGTATAGCCCCATTAATCAAGGAGCACAAACGATCCACGCCCCCCAAGACCAGACAGGTGCCTCTTCAAAAAAAGGAGGGAGACCTGTAAGGTGAAGAGGTGAGGTATGTCTACTTCCCAAAAAGGAAGGAAAAGGAAAAAAAAAACACAAAAAAAAAGTCTGGTGGTTCAGGTAGCAGGGCCCTCCTTGGCTTTCTTGTACTTGGGTTTTTGCCACGTCGATGTCAGCGGACTGGGTGGAGGTGGCCTTTTGGGAAGGAGTGAAGGAGAAGACTGCATCGGTGATGTTTGATCAGTGGTCAAGAGTCCCAGTTTTTTCAGCAAAAGTTCTCCCTCTGCCAGTGTAGAGAATCTGAAAGGTTT
Organism: Lithobates septentrionalis; assembly: GCA_037952835.1. Classification (NCBI taxonomy): domain Eukaryota; kingdom Metazoa; phylum Chordata; class Amphibia; order Anura; family Ranidae; genus Lithobates; species Lithobates septentrionalis. The sequence goes on from JBBDGP010000074.1 coordinate 3,913,503, forward strand.
ACCGTTGAATTCAAATTTTAGGCTCAGCGGGAAAAGCCACCAGTATTTTACATTTTTCTGTGTCAGGACATTTAGGAGTGGTTTAAGTGCTCGTCGTCGTTGGATAGTATAAGGAGAGATATCAGCGTACACCTGAACTGTGTGACCCAGAAGTTGAATTTGGGGCATGGTGCGAGCCCTCCTCATGACCTCCTCCTTAACGTTGTAGTAGAGAGGTTTCACCACAATGTCCCTGGGAAGACCATCTGAACGCGGGGGGCCTAGGGCTCTGTGGGCCCTATCGAGCTCCAGTCTGTGGGCTCTGATGTCAGGTATCAGGTGTTTGATGAGAGAATGAACTGCTTCCGGAATGTCCGTGAATGTTTCGGGAAGACCCCTTATCCTGAAGTTCAGTCGTCTGGACCTATTCTCAAGGTCATCGATTTTGGCGATTGCTCCCTCCAGCTGATCATGGAGTTCCTGAAAGCGATCCGTGTTTTGATTGACCCGATCGATCGTAGCATCCATTTTAGTTTCAATATGCTCAATGCGGGATCCCAAGAGGTGAAGGTCTGATTTGATATCAGAGGTGATATCTGAAGTTATTTTGGCAGCAGTGTGTGCGAGACCTTTATCAAGCATTTCTGCAAATTTGGTGAAGAGCATAGAAATATCAGTGGGGCAGGAGGAGAGCTGATTCACATCCTGTGGCTGAGAGCTAGGCCTCTGTGAGGATGAGGCAGTGTGTGGTGTGTGCAGTCCATCCAGGGCCTGATCTAGCAGAGACACTGTGGAGGCAGGAGATGCTGGATCCATGATATGAAGGGGCATATGAGTCTCTCCACACACCTCTTTAAGGAGAGCTGTGCGCCATGGAGAGGGATCCGTTGTGCCTGAATGTGCAGCATCGCCTGTGTGCCGCTCCGCCGCCATCTTAGGTGTCTGTGTGGTGGCCGGCTGAGAAAGGAAACTGTCCTCTGGGGTCCGTTTGGGTGTATGAGACTGCCCAAACCCGTTCCTGTGGGGTGCCGCCGTGTTCCGCTCCCGATTTGGAGTGTGTGGGGAGAGTGTATCCGCTGCGGGGGGTGCCGATCGCTCGGAGCGGGACGGAGCTCTGTGATCAAGCGTCCATTTCACAGAGCGCCGCGCATGCGCCTCATGAATCCCTTTTCAAGGTTTTCGTTGATGTAGGACTTTAGAGCCTCCAACTCCTTTTCAGATAGAGGGAATATCCGACCAAAAGGGATCTCGGAGCCAGGTAAGAGATCAATGGGACAGTCGTATGGTCGGTGAGGGGGCAAACTGTCAGCTCTCTTTTTGTCAAAAATGTCCATGAATTCATGGTAGGCTGCAGGGACGTGCTGAAGGTGTTCAGGGACTGGCTGGATGGTTAGACAGGAAGCTGTGCGGGCAGGACCAGAGGTGAAGCAGTGCTGGGAACAGTAAGTCGAAGAGAAGGAGATCTTCTTCTCCCTCCAATTGATATGGGGGTCGTGAGCTTGCAGCCATGGAAGTCCCAGGATGATAGGGAACATGGGGGAGCAGATGATATCAAAGCACAGAAATTCTTGATGTCCTGAATCTGTGATGGTGAGAATGGGTTTCGTTTCCTGGGTAACAGGCCCGGAACAAGGGGATGACCCATCGGCCAGGTGGATTTGGAGCCTTTGTCTTTTATTTTGCAGAGGGATGCGTAAACTTCGAGATAGGGATGTATCCAGGAAGCAGCTGCAGGCGCCAGAATCAATAATGGCTGGTAGCCGGATCTCCTCGTCTGCCACCTGTAGGGAGACAGGAAGGACAAGATGGGTTGTACTTGAACCATTGACTTGAAAGTTCATAGCTGTTTGTAATTGGGACTTACTGGGTCTTATAGGACAGTTGCGCAAAAAGTGGCCTGACCCTCCACAGTATAGGCAGAGATTGGCCTCCCGTCGGCGTTGTTTCTCATCAGGTGTAAGTGGAGCCCGGATCAGTCCTAGTTGCATTGGCTCGCTCTCCAAGGTAGAGGAGGAAGGGACTGCAGGAAGAGGATGACCTGCGGAGACCCTGGGTAGCATCCATGTAGGCCGAGGAAATTGAAGACGTTCAGAACGTCGTTCCCGTAGGCGTCGGTCGAGTTTTATGGCTAGCTGGATCAATTCTTCCAGGGTGGAAGGAGAATCAACACGTGCCAATTCGTCTTTGAGAGTCTCTGAGAGTCCCTGGCGGTACTGGTATTTGAGAGCCGCCTCATTCCATCCAGTGTCCCCTGACCATCTCCGAAATTCGACCGTATAGTCCTCCACCGGTCTTTTTCCCTGGACTAAGGTGTGTAAGAAGGACTCGGCCGTGGCTAAGCGTTGGGGATCATCATATAATCTTCCCATAGATTCAAAGAAGGTTTCCACGGAGTTTAGTAAGGGACTCTTCTGTTCCAGGAGGTTATGAGCCCAAGCTTGGGGTTCTTCGGACAACAAGGAAATGATGAACCCAACTTTTACTGTCTCAGAACTGAAAGTCTTAGGTTGGAGAGCCAGGTATAACAAGCAGGCGTTTTTAAAAGCTCTAAACCTCTTCCGATTTCCGGAAAATCGTTCGGGTGTGGGCACCCTAGGTTCTGGGAGAGTCATAGCAACTGCAGGAGTTGTGCTGGAGTGATCTTGTGAAGAGCTGGCCCCACTGGGGGATGTGGAAGTTGCATCCCCGGGAGATAAGATTAGGTGCTGGAGACGACCTTCTAGTTGGAAATAGCCATCTTGTAGCCTCTGGACTGCTTGCGTAAGGGTCGTTACCTGCTGGCATAGAGCTTCGAGAGGGGAACCCACTCTGTCGGCCTCAGACATCTGGCTGGTTTGTACTATCACGGGTACTCACCGAGGCCGAGATGCTGAGAGTGACTTCCCTTGCGACTGAGCGCACTACACCCCTGGTAGTGGTACAGAGGGTGTAGGGCACAGAGGGGCACGGGTCGCCTGCAGGCAGGAAGCTTCTAGAGAGGAGGACTTCAGTCATGCAGAGATGAGAGCGATGGTGGCTCTGACCCAGAGCTGGAGAGGAGGACCCGGCCGGGGCTCTAACCCGCAGACACAATGGGAGCTGGGATAAGCGCAGGAGATCAGGCACTGAGAACTCAGCAGTGGAGAGACTAAGATGCAGACCAATAACTTGATACTGGAGACTGGTAGATGAGGAAGTCCTAGAAGCAGGCCGAGGGTCAAACACAGCAGATGGTAAGTAGAGGAATTCTGAAGGCAAGCCAGAGGTAAGGGGTTGGAGAGGTCAGCAGAGAAGTCCGTTTTAAACAAGCCGGGGTCATACACGAGAAGGCAGGAGAATCCGGAGACAGGCAGAGGGTCAAACACTGGAAGCAGATCGTGGGAAAGTCCTTTAAACAAGCCGAGGTCAAATGCTGGAGAGAGACAAGGTAGGTCAGGCAAATCCGGGTCAAACAGGTAAACAAGAAGCAGGAATCAGGAACGGAACACTGGAAGCTGAAAGACAAACCAGCAATTAAACAGGGCACAAGTCAGTCCTTATATAGGCCAGAAAGGGGGCGTGACGCTGACGAGCGAACGCCCGTACGCCGTTACGCCGTTACGCCGTGTGTGCCGCTACTTTGCTAACGCGCATGCGCCGAAGCGCGGCTCCGCCGCGCAAACGCACAGGGACCTTCCGATGTTGACAGGCTCTTTTCTGACATCCAGCGTCCAGATGTGTAAACAGCTGCTGAGTGTCCTCTCCTTACACAGAATCTAGTTTGCAGTTCATTCTAGTTACAAACCCATCTAGACACCAAAATTATTTTAAGAGAAGTAGGCCAGAAAAAATGTATTGAAATGCATCTGGACAAAACATGGTGTTTTATTGGCCGAACGAACAATGTTTCCTATGAACGAATAATGTGTCCATGAACATGAAAGTTGCCATTTTAAACTGTACAACAGTAAAAAAAGCACATGGAGCAGCACGAACGTCATTAAAATAACGAATAGGAACACAGGACAACTACTTACTTTTTTGAAGCACTCTCCTGATCTTTCTATACTGATCATGCTCCCTTAATTTGAGGTCTGACCAACGCTTCCTGAGTTGATCCTTGGATCGACGTACCCCAAAATTTTGGTGCAGGCTCTTTTGCCATGATCTTGGCCTTTCTGACATTGGGGTTGGGGTAAGGTCCAAACTTCCCGTCATAGTCGGCCCTCTTCAGTATGTCGACCATCTCCACCATCTCAACAAAGGACATATTTGATGCCTTAAATCGTCTCCTCCGGGATCGTGATGTTTCTGGCTCCGGGCTTTCCTCCTCCTCATTGCTGTAATTAGCACGCACCTGCTCTGTCTCCGCCATGTGCTCTTCCCCACTGCACTGAATGAGAAGGGGCGGGGAATAGACTAGAAAGAACGTCAGGGGCGGGCAGAGTTTCACGAAATGCGCAGTGTATATAAAGCGTAACACGCATGCGTAGTACGTACGATCTGTGAGCGGAGGAAGGAGTATCAGAAGCGCCGATCGTGATAATGAAGGTAACATTTAAACTTGGGCCTATACTGCTTATAGATTGAGGCCTATATTGGGACAAGATTAGGAGACTTTAGCCTGACATTAGGGTTTGTCTTGAGTATTGTAGATAAAATGGATGGCTTCAATGACCACAACTTCCTCGTTCATAGACAAGTACAGGGAGCTGCCCTGTCTGTGGCAGGTCAAACACACGCAATATAATCATAAACAAAAGAGGCAGGCAGCGCTGGAGAAACTGCTGGAGTTGGTGAAGCCGGTGGTCCCCACAGCAACCATCCCCTATTTAAAAGCAAATATTGGTGGGTTGAGGAGCAATTATCTTAGGGAGCGCAAGAAGGTCCAGGATTTCCAGAGATCAGGAGCTGCAGCAGATGACGTTTATATCTCCAGGCTGTGGTACTATGAGAGACTGCGATTTCTGTCAGACCAGACTGAAGTCAGGGAATCCCTCTCAACCCTTCCTTCCACTCTTCCTTCCACCCTATCTTCCACCCCAGCTGAGGCTTCCGATGTCCAACCTGGGACTTCCAGCCAGGAAGAAGTGGAGGAGCCCAGCTTGAGCCAGGTATAGCATTCTTCTACAGATTTCTGGTCAATAAATAAATTATGTTTACTAGATGTTATTATTGATCACTAATTGCTGATTTAATAAAGTGTTTTACATATCAATAGACAGTAGTGGGCAAAAATAATTGGGACAAGAATGAAAAATGCTGGGCTCAGAATGATAGTCTGTTATATTTGTTAACATTCAATTTGCAACAGTCATGTGATGTAAATTGTGTGTGATTGATGACTAAAAAACTAAAACTATGTCCCTTTTTCATACACAGGAAGACCTCAGCCAGGAGGAGGCTGTGGAATGTGGCACACAGGAGGAGGCGGGGGTTAGTGGCAGCCAGGAGGAGGCGAGGGTAAGTGGCAGCCAGGAGGTGGCAGGGCCCAGTAGGAGCCTCACAGAATCCCAGGTCCCTCCCCTCCGCCTTCCAAAAAAAAAAGACCCAGGAAGGGGAGTAAAGTGGAGGATTCAGCACTCAGGCTGATTCAGGAGGCTTCTGCGCCCCTCAGAACCACCCCCACTCGTGAAGAGGCCTTTGCCTCCATGGCTGCCACAAAACTGCAGGACATGCAGGAGGGCCAACGCCTCATGTGTGAGGAAATCATTTATAAAACATTAAATAAGCGGTTGAGGGGCAAAATCACACCCAATACCCACCTGAGTGAGTTGCATCATCCTCCTCCTCCTCCTGCCACAACTCCACCACCACAGACACAGCGTGGAAGGAAGCGTGGAAGGAAGACAAGAGAGTGAAGGCCTGGGTTCAGTCTGGTCTGACAAAAGATGCAGGCTCTTGTATGACCACAGCCTGGGGACATACATGTCATCTGATGCTGGTTATGATCTCTTCAACTTCGGGACCAGATTGTACTCCCTTATATATGGACTCCTCAGGCCACCAATTTTGCAGTAAAATAGTTGATGTGTGCTCTGGGGGCAAAAGGCTTCGCCAATTTCTGCTGTTTCTCCAGCGTTGCCTCCCTCTTTCTTTGGTAATGACCCCTTAATAAATTTTTGGTTTGTTTTATAATACTCGCCTATGTGTGTTTTCCTTCAAAAAGGACAGTTTGTTTGTGGGGAGGCAGGTACATTTCAAAAATACAATGTGAAATTAACACCAACACCAAGCAACCTTCTTGAGATTAAATAATACAAGATAATAATGGTGTTGTGGTAACTTGACACACAAAACACAAACAAAACTATTCTGGAGTAAAAAAAAAGAAAAATAAAGTGTGTGAAAGTGCACATAGCAACTGATCTATTTTACATGTGTACTAAATAGCTATTGAAAATACAACACATTTCCTTTAAATTTATAAATATTAATTCTGGGTCATTATGTATCTGGCATACAAAAAATATGCCACTGCCCTCACCTATAACTGGCCTTTGCAGAGAGCATTGGAAGGCAACGCATATCAAACAAAAACCAAGAAAAAATCCTTGGAAAGATTCCAAGCTCTACTTACCAACCAGGTTCAGACTTTGTTTTTTCCCTCTGGTTGTCATGGACCTTCTGGTTGTGTGCTTTAACATCTTTAGGTTAGTTCCATCTACCTTCTATAGCGTTTCTACGCTGTCACCTTGGAGGTACCACTAGGGGGAGCTCCCAGCTCTGTTATCTCCAGGACTGCCCTCCTTCCACACGTCCGCGTCTATGGCGGCTGGCCCTTTGGCTACTGCGCATGCGCAGAGCGTGGTGGATGCGCGCGCAGCCTTACTCGCCGAGTCAGGTGTTGCATCTGATGCACACCTGATTGGGGCGTGTACTTAAGGCTATCAGTTTAGCCTTCTACCACACCACCTCCGCTCAGGGCGCTCTGGTGCCTGGGTGTCACCTACATTATGATAAGCTGTCTGGTAAGATTTCTTTGTTTTTTCTTTCCTGGCTCTATTTTTAGCTATGGTATATTTTTTATAACCCGGTGACTGGCCACACTGAGTCCTGTGTTTGCCCCTATAGATGGCCTGCGTCCTACCGCTGCAATGCTGCTTGGATGAATACTTATATAACCTCAGTTTAACCTTGTCTGCTATGTTTGTATCTGTGGTTGGTCTATAAGGGAACAGCTTGTGACCGCTGTTCACAGGTCCTGCTCAGCCAACATTATCTCTTACAAGGTGAGATCTTGGTTGTATATATATATACGGCTGCATTAAAGCCTGTCTGAACAGCTGTTTAATGTCATCTTTTCTATGCTGCAGTTTTCTGAAGTTATTTTGTTTTTGAGATGCATTTATATAGCTACGGTAAACTGTATCGTAATTCATATTGTTTGTATCCCTTAGAATTGAGACCATTGACTACCCAATGCAACTTGGCTTTTTAAAGCCGAGTGTGATTGCATATGCTTCCCATTTATCTGCGATTTCTAGTTCGTTTTGAGGTATGCTCAACTAGACAGGCTTGTTCAGCACTACTAGTCTCTACACTCCTTCCAGTGTTTATTTACCTTTTTATTTTGTCTTTCCCTTTTCCTTCCCCTCCTTTCCCTTTCTCTGTTTTTCTTCCCCCCCCCTCCCTCCCCCTCCCTTTTTCTCCCTCTTGTTTTTCCTTCCCTCTCTCTCCTTTTTCCCTCCCTTTTCCTCCTCCCTCCCCTCCCTGGGCTTCTGTCTTTCCTCCCCCCCCCTCTCTTTCCTTTTCTCCCCCCCCTTTTTTTCTTTTCCTTTTTCCCTTTCCCCTTCCTGTTTTTTCTTTCCCCCCCCCCCTTCTCTCTTTCCCTTTCTTCCTATCCCCTACTACTACCCTCTCTGTTTTCGTTCTGGTCTTTTTTTCTCTTCTTTTTTTCTCTCCTTTTCTCTTTTCCAGTTCTTTGCTTTACACATGGAATTTGGCCCCAATTTTTACCACCCGTTTAGCCTCACTTGGTATTACTTAATTTCTTCTTGGCAGCCGGGATTCTTTATTCTATCACCTTCCTGGGAGTTACTGTTGTTATGACCCTGTTACCAGACACATCCCCGCATGTGATTGCTTGTCACCTTATGCTGGCTGGCTGCTAGGTCCATTGGCTGGCCCCCTATTGGTGCTCACGGATACTGACTGAGACGCGTTACTAATATGGTTTCAAATGTACAGTAACTTTATGTACTTTGGTGTTTGTCCTCTCTCTTTTCCTTTCACAGATGACTCAAACAGGCTCCTGAAGAAGCATTCAATTGCGAAACATGTAGAGTTATATTAGTTTGATGTCTCTTATGCCTAATAGAGGGTGGTGTTTTTTTCCCCCCTGTTTCCTTATCCCTCTGTATGCTTTGATGTATATGTGAGAGAGTATTAGTCATTGCTTTGCAATACACTGCAATGTTTTAAAATATGTATGTTTTTGATTTTTTGTATTCCTTGTATAATTAAATATTTGTATTTAATTTTATGATTGGTGCCTACAAAGTCCATTTTTCCACACCCTTTGGTGTATCGTTGAGAATTTGTAGACTTAGAACGTTGGCACTGCTCTACTTATGAAGTCTCCACAGTCCATCCTGTGGTGAGATTTGGCACTCTGATTTAAGTTCCTACTTACCAACCAGCCTGCGACCAACCAGAAAAACCTAACAGTATGCATTTAAAAACAGTGGTTTAATTGCACAAATTTTCAAATACATGCGTAAGCTACAGGCCCCAGTAAGGCACCCTGTGATCTGTACACCCTAACTCTAACTTATAAGAGGCTTCACAGTGGAAGCACATGCTTCCACTATGTTCAATGTTCCCCTGTAAGGAGGGGTGGGCTCCCTCCAGTCCATCTGCCTTCATCTATCTCATCAGAATGCATGTGCTTCCACTGTGGAACCTCTTATAAGTTAGAGGTGGGGTCTACAGATCACAGGGTGTCTTGCCAGGGCCTGTAGCTTATGCATGTATTTGTGCAACTAAAACCCTGTTTTAAATGCATACTGTTAATCTGGTTGTTCGCAGGCTGGTTGGTAAGTAGAGCTTGGAATCTTTCCAAGGAATTGTTCTTGGCTTTTGTTTGATATCTTTATGTATCTGCTTTTTGTTCTTGTTCTATCAATTGACACATCACTTGGTCACACAGTAAATGAGTTTCTGAATAATAGAAAAAAAAATATATAGCTTTATATGTGGTTTTGAATGTTTTATATGATAACCACATATTTAACAGTAGGCTAGTGCTGTTTATATACAGTACCTGTGCAGTAAACTCTGCTGTTCAAAATAGGCTAACAGGTTCAGGATGAGATAACATTGGTCGAGATGGCAGTAAGATTTGACAAAACTCAGTGGAATCTGTAAATAGTATTAGTGAGGCTTGCTAACTTGTTTTGATCCTCATAAAGATCTTGGCTTAAAATGCAACAAAGTTTCCAAGCTTCTTATATTCATTTGAGAAAGATAAAAATCCTTATGTAATCATTATCAAGGATTACTCCACTTGTTTGGTGCAATTACAGTGTGCTTCCATCAGTACTTGATTGGTCAGTGTAATCTGCATAAGATTTGTTTAAAACGAAAGCAGCATAAAGCAGAATTGCTGAAGTGTATACTATTTTTTTTTCATTTCTTGTGTTTTGGGAAATATATTAAAATGGTGTTTATGCATTATTAAAGCATAATATTGAATTTGGAAATTTAAAAAAATATATACAATTGTGCTGCTTGATACACCAGCCAAACACCATATCATCTCTTGCATATCACCTGCAAGTTTTGTAACCCTGAAACTTCACAGTTACACTTTCTTGTACTACTGCATCAGAACGCTGTGTAAAACTTTATAAACAAAGACAATTAAAGAAGAAAAAACATATTATGAATGCAATCCTGATCCTTCTTTTATGTCATTTGGAGATCCTAATGAAGTTAGCTACAAAGGTTTTCGAGTAAGAGAAAATATTACCTTAAAGAATTTCCATAGCTGTTGTTTATTTAGAATGTCCACACTATGGAATCAGTAATCGGTGTGTTCTTTTGCCAGGGACGGCACCCTCCGTCCCCTGCCAGGAGAGCACAATGGCTCAGATGGGAGGGATTCCCCCATCAACACTGACTTTTTTTAACAATGTTAAAAGGGGGAATAAATCAATTTTCTTAAGTGTGAATAATGGAGCATATGGCTATCCCTAGGCTCAAAGTTAATAAAAATGTGTTTGGATATTTAGGTGTTTACAAATGCCCATTCCTAACTGGTTCTCTTAAGGGCTCTTGCATGTGATTCATGGGTGCACAGTTGACCTACTGTCTGTGTTTATATTTCCTTTGTTGGTTCCTTGCTTCTACAACCTAACAAGCTGCATGGACTTCTTAAAGTGACATAAGAGCGAGCAAGGGGTCTACAGTATTATCAAGACCAAGAAACATGGCATCCTTCCTTCAGTATAATACAACACAAATTGAATTCTTTGCAAAGCATATTGAATAAGTTTGATAGACCCTTTGTGCCCCTGTATGTGATAAACACTAAGGTCACAAGTTAAAATATATTTAGTAATCTTTAGAAATGTATTTAGCACTGCACTTGAATTCTGAAGCAAGGGAAGTCCCATTCAAATGAATGAGGAAAATATGTGAAGAAAGCCCAATCACATGACCTGTTAAAGTCATGTGTCCAGCCTCTCTCTCAAACACTGAGCAGCATTTTTTATTTAAGCTTGCCCTTAGCACTCCTATTCTAGTGTCTAGGGATAAGCCAGTGGTTCGACTCAAATGTAAGTTCGACTCAAACATCGGGTGTTCGTTTGTTCTAAAATGAACCAAACATATGGGGCGTTTGTGGGAAATATGAACGCTGCGGATGCCCCATATTGTACTGCGAAATCGTAGTGCATTGCTGTATGATGATTTGCTAAAGCATGCACCTGACCTGCATGCTTTGGCCAATCACAGTGTGCTCTGCTGAGAAAGCCATTATTGGCAAAAGGCAGGGTGCCTTTGGCCAATCATGGATCAGGTGGATTAAGTCCACACCCCACACTAGATAAGGCTGCTTAAAAAGCGGCTGTATGTAGTGTTGTTGGCATGGACAGAGAGATAGCTTGAGTTAGATTAAGCAGGTAGGTTATTCAGTTAGTGGCAGTGTATTTGAGCTATATACATACAGTCAGTCTAGTGTGTGTGTGTGTGTATGTATGTATGTATGTATGTATATTTTGTGGCATTGGGACCCTTTGCTACCTGGAATATTGCTGGTTTACACCAGATTTTGGAGAGAAAGGCACACTGATTGCACAGCTGTGTGCTGGTGTTTTGAAATCAGAACAAAATTGGATATTATTATATCTACCCCTTTATCAAATTGAAAAGCATGCATGCCATGAAGTAATCGCGCTCTGACACTCAGTTCAGAATGAAAAACTTCTGATCTCTTTATTTCCTCTTTCACAGTTTTATACATTTTCGCCAGACAAAAACAAGGCACTTGCAAAACAATTTATTGTGAGATTGTCTGAGTTTTTTAGCAGCTTCAGCAGTTTTAGCAATAATTTCAGCAAACTTAACAATTAATCATAGCTATTATTAAATGTCTTGGTAATTTCCTCTTTAAAACATTGGATGTTGACGTCATGTCTGCCACTGGTGCAACTTCTTGGAAAAGACAGTCTGTTTATAAACTGTTGCAGTTTGGCTTCAGACTGAAAATAACGAACTAGCAGATATCTACTGTTTTCTGAAAAGTCTTAAAGTTAAGAATTTACCAGCCAAACTTCTGATGTAATATTACATTTGAAATAGCCATTTTAATATTTTTACTTGGTAAAACCTTAATCACATCCATTACAGTTCCCCCCTTGAAAATGTCTATTTAAAATCTGTCCCTTATGCCGCGTACACACGGTCGGACTTTCTATCCTACTTGGTACGGCACACTTTCCGACGGACTTTGTCCGCCAGGTGCGCCGGACTTTAAAACGGACGGACTTGCCCACACACGCCCGGACTTTCCGGCGGGCTAAGTCCGCCCGTCTTTCCAACTGACTTTCGCCGGAGTTCCGGCGGACTTTCAGAATGAACGGACTTGTCCACACATGGACAAGTCTGTTCATTTTGAACGTGACTCAGGTGCGACGGGACTAGCAAAGGATGTCAATCTAGCCGCTTTTATCAGCGAGATTGGCACCTTTGCGAGCCCCGTCGCGGGTCATACCAGGCCCTTAGGTCTGGTATGGATTATAAAGGGAACCCCGCTACGCCGAAAAAACGGCGTGGGGTCCCCCCTAAAATCCATACCAGACCCCGAACCGAGCACGCAGCCTGGCCGGTCAGGAAAGGGGGTGGGGACGAGCGAGCGCCCCCCCTCCTGAACCGTACCAGGCCGCATGCCCTCAACATGGGGGGGTGGGTGCTTTGGGGGAGGGGGGCGGCCTGCGGGGCCCCCCCCACCCCAAAGCACCTTGTCCCCATGTTGATGAGGACAAGGGCCTCTTCCCGACAACCCTGGCCGTTGGTTGTCGGGGTCTGCGGGCGGGGGGCTTATCGGAATCTGGGAGCCCCTTTTAATAAGGGGGCCCCCAGATCCCGGCCCCCCACCCTATGTGAATGAGTATGGGGTACATGGTACCCCTACCCATTCACCTAGGGAAAAAGTGTAAGTAATAAAACACACTACACAGGTTTTTAAAATATTTTATTAAACTGCTCCGGGGGGGGGATCTTCCTCCGGCTTCGGGGGTCTTCTTCCGGCTTCGGGGGTCCCTCCGCTTCATCTTCTCCCGGCGTCCGGTTGGTTCTTCTCCGCTCTCTTCTCCCGGTGTTCCAGTTCTTCGGCCGGCTCCTCTGCTGTCTTCAGGTAGCTCTCTTGCCAGCAGAGGTCCGGACTTCTGGTCTTCTGGGCTTCTGGTCTTCTGGTCTTCTCTTCCCCAGATGTTGACACGACGCTCTCTCCGGCTGGACTGCTCTCCGAGGGCTGCGTTGTGACTTATATAGGCGGAGACCCCACCCCCTTTTGATGTCACAGTCCCTGGGCATGCTGGGACTGTGACGTTTTAGGGGGCATGGTCAACATCACCCAGTGACCACGCCCCCCTAAAATGTCACAGTCCCAGCATGCCCAGGGACTGTGACATCAAAAGGGGGCGGGGTCTCCGCCTATATAAGTCGCAACGCAGCCCTCGGAGAGCAGTCCAGCCGGAGAGAGCGTCGTGTCAACATCTGGGGAAGAGAAGACCAGAAGACCAGAAGCCCAGAAGACCAGAAGACCAGAAGTCCGGACCTCTGCTGGCAAGAGAGCTACCTGAAGACAGCAGAGGAGCCGGCCGAAGAACTGGAACACCGGGAGAAGAGAGCGGAGAAGAACCAACCGGACGCCGGGAGAAGATGAAGCGGAGGGACCCCCGAAGCCGGAAGAAGACCCCCGAAGCCGGAGGAAGATCCCCCCCCCGGAGCAGTTTAATAAAATATTTTAAAAACCTGTGTAGTGTGTTTTATTACTTACACTTTTTCCCTAGGTGAATGGGTAGGGTTACCATGTACCCCATACTCATTCACATAGGGTGGGGGGCCGGGATCTGGGGGCCCCCTTATTAAAAGGGGCTCCCAGATTCCGATAAGCCCCCCGCCCGCAGACCCCGACAACCAACGGCCAGGGTTGTCGGGAAGAGGCCCTTGTCCTCATCAACATGGGGACAAGGTGCTTTGGGGTGGGGGGGGCCCCGCAGGCCGCCCCCTCCCCCAAAGCACCCACCCCCCCATGTTGAGGGCATGCGGCCTGGTACGGTTCAGGAGGGGGGGCGCTCGCTCGTCCCCACCCCCTTTCCTGACCGGCCAGGCTGCGTGCTCGGATCGGGGTCTGGTATGGATTTTAGGGGGGACCCCACGCCGTTTTTTCGGCGTAGCGGGGTTCCCTTTATAATCCACACCAGACCTAAGGGCCTGGTATGACCCGCGCTCGCCGCAATAGGAAAATTTGTTTTTCCTATTGCAGCGAGCGCGAGATGCAATACCCTGCACTCGTGTCGTATCTGGTCCGTCGGACCAGCATACACACGAGCGGGCTTTCCGTCGGACCAGCACACACACGAGCGGACTTTCCGCCCGAGTCCGACGGAAAGATTTAAAACTTTTTTCAAATCTAGGTCCGGCGGGCTTTTGGGAAGAAGTCCGCCGGAAAAGTCCGCCGGCGCCCACACACGGGCGGATTGTCCGGCACACTCTGGTCCGCCGTACCAAGTATGCCGGAAAGTCCGACCGTGTGTACGCGGCATTACACTTAAAATCCTATCCTGGCCCGTTTCCCTGCAACTCTTTTCAACTGTATATAGAGGAAAGCAATGACTAACTCATTACCCTACTCGATACAGCTGGGAGGGGCAATCAGATGCTGTCTGTCCCTGTAACCTTATGGCGTTGAATCACGAGGGGAGGTGACTGTAACGGAGTGTATTTCATAATTTTCATCTGGTATTTCCATAAATGTAGGAGAACATTGGTCAATGGCTTTCCCTACACACTTTTTAAGACAGGGGAGAATACAGCAAACCATAACAGCCAAGGTTACCAAAATTATCAGGATGGTTATTTCTATCTGTGTTAGTAATCCCTGCCACCCTCCCCTAATCCAGGTGAAATATTGATCCCAAGGGTTGGTGAGCCCTGAATTCTTTCTTAGTCCCTCGGACAAATCCTCAAGTTTCCTGATGGCCAAAGTCACCTTACCGTTTGGGCCAGTGTTATCTGGGATGTAGGTACAACATGTACCTATTTTAGGCACCATTTTAAACACACCCCCCTTTTCAGTTAGGACCATATCTAAGGCCATACAGTTTTGGAAAGGCATGTTTGAACTTCTAGTTGTTAGGCTAAACCTTGGAGTGCATCTCTGGTGTAATTGACAAACCTTTGTTGGTTATAGTAGATATAATTTATCCAGTCTACATTCTTGTTTACAGTAATGATGGGGATCAAAGATTCAAATCCTGCTGCTACTTGGTCTCTTGCTTTGAACTCATCTGGGCCCCCTCTAGGGACCCCTATGGTTTCTACGTATACATGGGGGTCAAAGCTTCCTGCTGGGGCACTCCTACACCTCCTGTTAGGCCTGGGTGTGTTGTTTAAGTCTGGTTCTATTTGTGGAGTGGCCTCTGGAAAAATATGCAGAGGCATTATAGCCTTGGCCAATGCGCATTCTCCTGTCCAATGTCCTGTCAATCTGCTTCTAATTTTCATGCCTCCGCAGATTCAGTACACGTCTCCCAAAGACTGGACTTGATTTTGCACTAGATCTGCAGAGGCCTTACTATAAGATCCACAGTAACCCCTAGTGAAATTCCCAAAGGGTTTCCCCCACTTCCTGATACCGTCCATAGCATGTGTAATTGCCAGGATATATGGGGATACCTTCTTCTGGCTTGGGAGTCTTGGTGACTATGGGATATTCCTTCCAATGTTCACACAGGGAGTGGTTAGTGGTTGTGTTGGTAAACAGGCTAAGGAAACATGTCTCATGTTCGGGGGGATATGTTTAGGGGTACTGTGCCCAAACGAGGCCTAGCCCCCCACATACATAACAATTGGTCTTGTTATGTTTCTCTGCATTGTACCTCATCCATTCTAGCCACAAGTTGACAGCTGAGAACCCGGTTTCTGCAGCCATGGTTTCCTCAAAGGTAGGGTCTGCTATGGCCACCATGTCCCCTAACTTCTGTGTATGGGGCCTCAAAGGGTTTGAGCTAGATGTGGATTGGGGAACGCCCCACTCAGGGTTATTGAACATATCTTTCAGTTGGAAAGGCTTTCTAAAACCGGGATACCCACTTCCCCACCATAGGCCCAGAACATAGGTCCCCCTGTCTTCTAGGCTAGGATTCTCAATGGTCAGCCTGAACTCTTGGTGTAAGGCTGATCTTTGTGTTTGTTGATTGTCATTCTATCTAAGAGTAACTTCCCATTTTTGTCTTTTCTATTTTGGGCGTTTTCAGGTTTGTACCCCCAGTGTTCCAACCCACTGCTCTCCAGGAGTCACAGTTGTCACCCCAATAGGTGTCAGTGACGCATACATACACAGTCATGGGTCTTACTGCTTCATTCCAGGACCAGATCCCATACATAGTACCTGGAACTATCTGTTCATAAGAGGATATAAAAGTGGCAACATGTGTATTGGATGAGGTATACTATACCAGAACTGGGTTACACCATCTTTTTGTTTGATGGCTCTCTTGCGCCTGGGCAATGATTACTATGAAAAGGATATACAGAATCATTTGGTTTCCTCGGCCTCTTCCTCAGGTACAGGGACTTTCTTGCAGTGGGAGGCATGTGTTCACGTGTTATTCCCGGCCACCTTGACTGATGTGGTGGTTGTTAGGAGAACCTGGAAAGGACCATCATATCTGGGTTCAAGGGTGTGTTTTCTCACAAACTTCTTTACTAGGACCCAGTCTCTGGGGAGCAACTTGTGTGATCCTGTATCTCGCTCAGGATCTGGAATGGAGGAGAATACTTCCAAATGGATATAGATTAATTTTCAAGATAAAGCAGTCACATAATTAGTTAATACATCGGATTGCAGCTGCAACTATTGTAGTAAATAACAACCTAGTCTGGGGCTGAACCAAACATTATTAACCATGGGGTGACAGACCATGGTTTCCTCTTGGGGTGTACCTAACACTGAATAAGGAAATGGGTAGGCTGTCTAAGGCCAACTCATTCCCGTTTCCTGAGACATTTTTTTAGCATTCTAAATTTTATTGTGCTGTTTAATCTTTCCACCTTCCCACTGCTCTGAGGATGGTATGGGGTGTGGAAAGATAATGTGACCCCTAAAGCTGCTGTGACATTCGGGATTGTTCAGCTCAAGTGGATAGATGCGTTTTGGTGCAGTGAGTCCACATCAGAGAGGCATTTATAGTTAAGGGCCTGGTAGCCCACGTTTATTAAAGGAAAAAACAAAACAAAAGTCCATCCAGGAATCCCACACAGGGGTCCAAGCTTCAATTAAAAACACACAAAATCCAAATGAAAATGCTAGCCCACCTGGCTACTCTTCAGCAGTATTGCTGCTATAGGGAACAGGCCCCTCAAACAAGCTGCTTGGATGCACACAGTCTTAGGTCCCTTGGTCACACACAGTTTCAAGTGCTTCAATGCACACAGCTTCTGGCTCCCTGGACGCACACAGCTTTGAAGCCCTTCAACGCACACAGGATCTGGCTCCTTGGACGCACACAGCTTCTATTCTCACACAGAGACACTTTCTAGGCAGCCACTGCTCCAACTCCACCTTCCTCCACTCTTTCTGCTCTCACTAGCCCCTCGTTATATGGGCTGTGTGCACCTGGACACACACCCTGCTGGCTGTCCACAAGACCCGGGTTGGAGATCCCGTCCCACCCAAGACTCTGAAGGATCTCTAAATTACAGAGCCCCATAAGGAACTAGCAAAACCTGGAGAAAACTGCCAGAGCAGTTTTCACCATTTCAAATTTACACTCTGTAGCTCTGCACTCAGCCGATTTTGCTGGCCATCAGCCACGTAGGCCCAACCCTTTTTTTGGGTGTGCTTCCAGGTACATCCCACCTTGGATCTTAACAGGGTCCTATAATTCCATATACTCTGCCTTCCCTCTCTTCTCTTGGGGTTCTTGAGCATACTCTCCTCTCTTGGGGGAACTCTGCCTTCCCTGATCCTACCTTTCAGCTTACAGAAATCAGTTTTATCTTTCACCACAGGTCTTTCAGGTTCAAAAACCTCTCTCTGATTACCCACGGCAACCATGTCATTTTTTTTTTTTTTAAATAGTTTTTATTCAAGTTTTGTCAGTTTACAAAGATATACACCATGCTGACATATAACAGTAGATATCGTACATCAAAATATAAACCATAGAGGCTAACAGTTACTTATATCTTTATAGTCATAATACAATTCCCTAATATGTGAGGAATTAAACGAGGCAGGAGGGGCTGTATGCCCCCGCCAGCCACCCCATGTGGGAGCTAACTGTGGCTCGACTGAGGCCCAGCCTCCTCATGCCTCTGTGCTAACAGCAGTATTAACCAGTTTATATCCATTAGCGGTTTTGTAACAAAAGCGTATAGTTAGAAACTAATAAAAGGAGCTAAAGTGTATATAATACAGGATCTTTTCAAAAGCCATATGGAAAGGGATGTTCATGGGTTTTTTTTTTTGTTTTTTTGTTTTTATTTAAAACAAAATAAAGAGCATTAGATGTGGTGTCAATCATTTGTGATAATTATCATACCACTTTATCCAACCTTGCCAGCGTAGGAAAAATGCGTTGTATTTCCCATTGATGGATGCTAGCATCTTTTCGTAAGTGTAATGCAAAGACAGTGTAGTTATCGCCTCATCTATGTGTGGAGGGTGCAGCGATCTCCATTTCCTTAGTATTACTAGCTTGGCTGCTAGGAATAAGTGAACAGTAAATTGTCTATGTATTGGTGGGATGTCTTCTATACCTATGTTTAGAATAGCTAAGGATGAAGGGTTCCGTATAGTTAAATTCGTTATTTGATGTAGGATTGTGAGGATGTGGGACCAATATGACGTCAGGTGTGTACATCCCCAAAGGATGTGATAGATAGTGCCGGTTTGCCCACAGTTTCTCCAACATGTGGAGGGTGCAGAGCAATTGAATTTGGCTAGACGATATGGTGTTAAATGCCAACGCTGTATGATTTTATGTGAGAGTTCCCATAGATTGGTACTATTGGTAGCCGAGTGGGTATATTGTATTGCTTTGTGCCATTGTTGCGAGGAAAAGGTATCCTTAAGATCTCTTTCCCATGCTAGCATGGAATTAGTTTTGATGAATATATTTTTGTCATGGAGATAAGTGTAAAATAACGATATACCTCCCTTGCGAGGAATTTTGGCTGTGAGATATACGTGAATTTTCCAGAATAACTTATAATTGACGTTATGTTTTTTGAGGTACGTAGCAATTCTAAAATGTTGAAAACGGTCTGAAGAAGGCAGATTATAAGCCGTTTGTAGAGTGTCAAACGAGCTGGCTTTAGTGTCGGAATGTAAGTCCGAAACCCATTGTATTCCCTTCGCTGACCACCTATTCAAGGGTATGTCTGGGATCAATAGAGCCAATGTTGACAAAGGGACCGACAAAGATATAGTAGGATATGATCTGGATTTAGTTGTTATCAGTGTTTTCCATGAGTTTAGTGTTGCTAGAGTCGGGAGAGAGATGTCAGAGGGTTTAGACTTTAGGTGCATAGAAGCTAACAAGTAATCATAGATGCTTCCTCCTGGTATGTTAGTTTGTTCAATATAACACCAAAGAGGCTGTTGGGAATGGGGGAACCACCCTCTTAGTTGTGCTAGGATTGCAGCTAGATGGTAGTCTGCAAAGATTGGGAGACCAACCCCTCCTGCTGTTTTTGTTTTACGGAGTTTGGTTAGAGCACTTCTAGCTTTTTTTCCATCCCATAAATATCTAGAAAGTATGGATTGTAAGGTATGAAAGTGTTTTCGTGGGACAGGGATGGGAACTGTGCGAAATATATATAGTATTTGTGGCAGAATTTGCATTTTGAAGGCAGCCAGTCTGCCTGACCATGACAATGTGTGTTTGCTTAGGGATTGGAGACTTATTTGCAATGTACGTATTAACGGAAGGTAATTGGCGTGAAATAGTTGTGAGGGGTGGGAGGTTAGTTTAATCCCTAAGTATGTTATTGCTTGTGAGTCCCATACGTATGGGTATTTGTTTTGCAAAATTGTTTTATCTGATGTTGCTACTCCAAGATCCAATATGTAGGATTTGGTTTCGTTCACCTTGTAGTATGATACCTTACCATAGTCACATAAAAGTTGAGATACAAATTGTAGGGAAGACACCGGATTAGTTAACATAAGGATCACGTCGTCAGCAAAGAGACTTATGACGTGTTTACGGTTATTGAAAGAAAAGCCTTGTATATTAGTGTTTTGTCGTATGCTGGCTGCAAGGGGCTCCATTAAGAGGTTGAAAATGAGAGGGGATAATGGACAGCCCTGGCGGGTGCCATTTGTGATCTTGAAAGGTTTAGATAGCATACCAGATGTGTATACCCTAGCTGAAGGGGAGGTATATAAAGATAGTATTGCAGACAATATGTGGCCTGTGAAACCAAATTTTTCCAAAGTGGTTGAGAGATATGTCCAGTGCACTCTGTCGAACGCCTTCTCTGCATCCAAAGCAAGAAGCAGAGAAGGCGTCCCATGTTTCCTGGCTGTATGAATCACATCTATTAGTCTTCTGGTAGCATCAGATGTTTGCCTACCTTTGGTAAATCCAGATTGATCTGGGTTGATGATAGTGGGGAGGATGTCAATAAGCCTCAGTGCTATCATTTTGGCGTAAAGCTTGAGATCGGTATTCAATAAGGATATCGGTCTAAAGTTTTGAGGTACATCCGGTGTCTTCCCTGGTTTAGGCAACGTGATTATTAATGCTTCTAACATCTCAGGTGGAAAGGAAGACGAAGCAGCAGCAGCCTCAAACACCTTTAGAAGGTGCGGTCCTAAATAGTGTTTAAAAGTCTTATAATATTCCCCTGTCAAACCATCTGGTCCTGGAGATTTATTGAGAGGAAGAGTGTCAATTACTGTCAGTAGTTCAGATAGCGAGAAAGGGGAATTCAAGGCTTGAATTTGAGAAGTGGAGAGTTTGGGTAGATTAATATTTTCTAAAAACTCGTTTATAGCTTTTTGTGATGGCTGGACAATATGATTGTCATGATTAAGGTTGTATAGGGACCCGTAGTATTCGCTAAATGCATTAGCAATGCCTTGGGGGTCAAATACTTTTTGTTTGGAAGTAGGGCTAATGAGGAAAGGTATTTTAGTTTTAAAGCGTTGGCCCCGTAGTTTACGGGCCAGTGCTTTGCCAGCTTTGTTACTGGTCGAATAGAAAAACATTTTTAGTCGTCGTTCCTTTAGTTCAAAGGAATGAAGTAATTCTAACCTGAGAGCATGTCGCAGATCTGTCAGTTTTTTGCTAACCTGGCTTGTAGGGTTTTTTTTGTCTATATCTTCTAGAGCTTTGATATCTGCGTAAAGAGTATCAAGCCGCTGCTGCTTCTGTTTTTTAAGCTTTGTTGACAATTGAATAAATATGCCTCTAATGTATGCCTTGTGGGCATTCCAAAGTACATACGGATCATTTGTGGAAGAGGAATTAATCTGGAAGTAATCAGCCAAGTGGTTTTCTAGCAATTTCTTAGTGGTTGTGGATTGTATTACTTGAGGGCTTGCGCGCCATATATATGCCCCGTTAGTAGGATAATTGTCTCCTATCGTTAAGAGGATAGAAGCGTGATCGGACCAAGTAATATTATTTATTTTAATATTAATCACTTTTTGAAGTAACCACTTGTCCATTAGGACCAGATCAATCCTCGAATAAGTGCAATGCCTGTGAGAATAAAAGGTGAAGTCCCGTTCGTTAGCATGTTTACAGCGCCAGCTATCGAACAGATCATGCGATCTGAGGAAAAAATTCAGAGAAGGAGGTTTTTTTGAGTAAGTCGAGGTAGAGTCCATGCTGGGGTCAGGAGTAATGTTAAAGTCTCCACAGATTATAAGGGGACCTTGTTGGATTCTTTTCAGCTTCTTCATCAAACTGTTCAGGAAATTAATTTGTTTGGTATTGGGAACATATACATTCACAAGAGTATAGCGGGTGGAGTTGATATCACAGATAATAATAAGGTATCTGCCTGCTATATCGGATATTTCAGAATGAAGGTGAAATGATATAGAGTCTTTGATAGATACCATGACTCCTCTTTTTTTCGCATTCATATTGGAGAAAAAGTAGTGTTGAAAATTCCTGTGAGAGCATTTTGGTGGTGTTGCGTGATGGAAGTGTGTTTCCTGAACACACAGAATATCGCATTGGGAAGAGTCAGCGTCTTTCCAAAGAGATGCTCTCTTGGCTGGGTGATTTAAACCATGAGCATTGATGGACAGTATTTTAACTGGCATTGTGTATATAGGAGGGTATGCTGTATGGCGAGGTGGAGCAGTACTCACGCTTGATGGGTGGTTTCTTTTCCAGGATGGCTTTGCATCTGGAGTGTCCTTCAGGATGGATAGGCGGGTCGCAGGATTGGTATGATCCTTTCCATAAGAGCATATACGGGTACGGCTCTGTAGATGGTGGTTGATCCATAAAAACTATGCAAAACAAGCAACAGAACAAACGAAAAGGAGAAAAAAGAAAAGTTACAGGGTGATAGGAGAATCCGCAGGGGGATTCGTGATCCATAAGCACTGTTCAGTAGGTTTGAAGGGTATTGGAAATATTTCCAAGTATGCCTTCGCCGGGGGGTTGCGGGTGTAAGAGTTGAATGGTTCGCTTAGGAGCAATCCGGTAGTGGAGCTGGTTTTTTATCACTCTTCTTTCGTTTCACCACCTGCCAGTCTGCCTGCATATGTGAAGGAGGGTCGACTGGTATGGGAGACGGATTTGACTCTGACAGTATTCCCCATTGTCTGAGGATGTGCAGACCTTCCTCCATAGTGGAGACCGTGGCGGTCACACCGTTATGAGTGATTGAGAGCGTTGCTGGGTACTTCCATCTGTGAAGTATGTGGTGGTTGCGTAGCGCTTTAGTAATGGTAGCTAGATTGCGGCGTTTTTGAAGGGTATGTCTAGACAGATCAGGGAGTAGCTGAAGAGAGGCATATTTAGGTGGACGCTGATCAGGGTTGCGGAAGGAGGCCAATATGGCTTCTTTGGCTTTATAAAAGTGGAGCCTTAATAGAACATCTCTGGGTACATCATCTGGTAAGAAGGATGGTTTAGGCATTCTGTGCACCCTATCTACTGTGAGCTCCAACGCTGACATTGCAGGGAGCAGTGTCGTGAATAACTCTTGGACATACTGTGGTAGTTGTAGCGCAGGGATGGATTCAGGAATGCCTCTAACTTTTAGGTTATTCCTTCTGGATCTGTCCTCGAGGTCAGATAACTTGTCTTTGATCCAAGAAACGTCATCTGACTGATTGGCATGAGCATCCACCATTGCATTGAAAGAGGATGCATGTGAATCTAGAGTAATCTCAATCTGATTCACCCTTTCACCTAGTGAGTGCACTTCTGCCTGACATTTTTGCACTGTTTGCAGCATGTCCTGATGCAGAGATGATCTTAGGGACATTATCATCTCCTTAAGGACAGTGTCTGAGACTGGCTGCCCAGATGTAGGAAAACCCTCTATGGGATCAGGGGTTGCTGAGGCCTGAGACTGTGAGGCAGTGTGAGCGCTTACCTCCATGTCATGCAGCGGCCTAGTATCCTGAGGAGAGGATGTCCTCTGCCTGGATTTGGCAGGGCTTCTGGTAGTTGGTGTGGAGGCCGCTGAGGACGATCCGCTGTGTGGATGCCCTGGATCGGTACCGCTCAGACCCGGAGAACAGGCCGTGGATGCGGCCTGGTTCGATCCGCGTTTCGTCCGGGCGCCATTTTGGCTAGGCCGCGCTGAGGTGAAGTATCCCGGCAGCTTGCGGAGCTGTGGCGGCGGTTCTTTCCTTCTCCGCGGCATCTCCGGAGGTTGTTTGTGCTCTGATGTGGCGGATGGAGGAGGATGATTAGTCCAGATGCTCCGATGGAGACGGATTACCCCGGCGAGGTGGCGGAGCTCAGAAGCTAAGCGGCCATCTTTGGGCTCGGACGCCACGCCCCCTCCAACCATGTCATTTTTAACAGCACCAAACATTAGCAGATCATACATTTCAATGACATCCTGTCGAACACAATCAGTGCCATCTATCTCAGTACTTGTTAGGACCAGAACTGAGGAGGGACAAAACACAAGCGATTACACCCCACGGGTCCATAGCACAGCTTCACCTCACCTGTTGTCCAACACTCCATGGGTAACTGATCTAACAAATGACACTGATGACACTGACACTGATCAAATGACACTGATCAAAGCACAAACTACTTCTTTCTGATGTACACATTACATTGTTGCAGCAACCAACATTAGCACTTTCCTTTACAGTGTCTCCGGGTACTTTAAGTTGTACCTCTTTCTGAGTGATAGAAAGCATCCCTGCTAGTGCTGCGTCTATTTTGGGCCCTACTGACACACACAGCACTGCACTTTCAGCTTTTGCAGGCTGAATTAACCCCTTGACAACTGGGTTACACTTAGGGTTGTGGGGCTGCGCCCGCTCACTCTCACTGTGTTACTCAGTCTTCCTTTGTTTCACCAGAGTAGCACCACAGCCATCCTGGAAAACCTCTGGCTCCAACACATGGAGACCCCACGAGACTTCCATGGACAAGCCTGCGCTTCTGGCTGTCATGGGAGATATCCTACTCCCATCATTGGCAGTGAACACATTTCCAACATTTTCAGACATGACATTAAAGGGAACACATTTTTCAATGTCATTATCACCAATACCATCACATTTGCCAACAGTAACACATTTTTCAGCATAACCATCAGAATTTTCATAACGTATAGACATAACTGCTACTTTTGTGGATTGTCTATTACCAACCACAGCCTGTGAGCCTCTCCTCACATCACCCTCTATCTTTAAAAGGGGAACTCTTTCCTCCTTGGGCAGCTCCATAGATGACCTGGGAAACTCTCTGCTCCGTCACTGCAAGCTCCTCTGAAGTTTCCCTGGGCAACTCTGCAGCACCTGTCACTAGGGAACATGGCACAAGAACAGTTTTGGTCACCCCTAGTTTAACCTCTCCAGCACTCTGCTGGATTATAGCAGGCACATGCATAGTCCCCATGTCCATTTGAGTCTTTAACCTTGCTGTCAGCTGGGCTTCACCATGTGCCTCCCCACTGCTCCGGGTAGCACACTGCAGCATGTCTATGTCCATTTGCACTGCGGATCTTCCCGCTGGACACACTCCCATGTCACTAGGTTCAGTCCCACAAACTGAAACAGTCTTACCATTTTCAGTGGCTGGCATCATACCCTTCACATGAGTGCACTGTCTCTCAGCTGCATCCATACCAGCTACTTCCTCTGTGTGGCCACAGGACGACACTGCAGCCTTTCCAGACTCTTCAGCGTTGTTCCAGAACCTTGGGCAAGTAAAAATTCCATGCCCCACTTGACCACATTCCAAGCACGGTACTGGAAGCTGAACTTTACTTTCTTGGAATCTCCTTGATGACTGGCTCTCTGTTGCCACAGGATACCACTGGTCATGACTAGGGATGAGCTTCGTGTTCGAGTCGAACCCATGTTCGACTCGAACATCGGCTGTTCGACCGTCCGTCGAATTGCGAACGATATGGGCCGTTCGCGCCAAATTCGTGTGGCGCGTCACGGCCCATAATTCACTGCGGCATCGCAGTGCATTGCTGGCTGATGATTGGCCAAGCATGCACTATGACCCGCATGCTTGGCCAATCACAGCGCCGTCAGTAGAGAGAGCTGTAATTGGCCAAAGCCAGGGTGGCTTTGGTCAATTATGGCTCAGGGGATTTAGTACACGCCCCACACTATATAAGGCCGCCTGCACGGCGGCCCTGTGTAGTGTGTGTTCCGGTGTGCTGAGAGATAGAGAGAGAGAGAGACAGTGTCATTTGATTTGAGTTAGATAGATTAGGCAGAACAGTCAGTCAGTTAGCTGCACTTACAGTGTATTGTGTATATATATGCATCCCAGGTGTTGCATATATATATATATACACTGTATTCAGTTTAGCTAGATCCGTTCCTGTTATCTTCTATCTAGACTATTTACATTTAGTGCAGTGCGTCCTGCTCACAGTGTTCAGCTAGATCCGTTCCTGCTATTTACATTTAGTGCAGTGCGTCCTGCTCACAGTGTTCAGCTAGATCCGTTCCTGCAATTTACATTTAGTGCAGTGCGTCCTGCTCACAGTGTTCAGCTAGATCCGTTCCTGCTATTTACATTTAGTGCAGTGCGTCCTGCTCACAGTGTTCAGCTAGATCCGTTCCTGTTATTTACATTTAGTGCAGTGCGTCCTGCTCACAGTGTTCAGCTAGATCCGTTCCTGCTATTTACATTTAGTGCAGTGCGTCCTGCTCACAGTGTTCAGCTAGATCCGTTCCTGCTATTTACATTTAGTGCAGTGCGTCCTGCTCACAGTGTTCAGCTAGATCCGTTCCTGCTATTTACATTTAGTGCAGTGCGTCCTGCTCACAGTGTTCAGCTAGATCCGTTCCTGCTATTTACATTTAGTGCAGTGCGTCCTGCTCACAGTGTTCAGCTAGATCCGTTCCTGCTATTTACATTTAGTGCAGTGCGTCCTGCTCACAGTGTTCAGCTAGATCCGTTCCTGCTATTTACATTTAGTGCAGTGCATCCTGCTCACAGTGTTCAGCTAGATCCGTTCCTGCTATTTACATTTAGTGCAGTGCGTCCTGCTCACAGTGTTCAGCTAGATCCGTTCCTGCTATTTACATTTAGTGCAGTGCGTCCTGCTCACAGTGTTCAGCTAGATCCGTTCCTGCTATTTACATTTAGTGCAGTGCGTCCTGCTCACAGTGTTCAGCTAGATCTGTTCCTGCTATTTACATTTAGTGCAGTGCGTCTTGCTCACAGTGTTCAGCTAGATCCGTTCCTGCTATTTACATTTAGTGCAGTGCATCCTGCTCACAGTGTTCAGCTAGATCCGTTCCTGTTATCTTCCTACTGACAGGCAGGCTTGTCTGGTTACAGTATATAAAGCTACCTGAAGAAAATTACAGGTGTTCTATCCCAGCTTAGTGCAGCTACAGGAAATTAGTATGTCTGGAAGGCCAAGAAGGAGAGGCAGACAGTCACAAGCCAATAAGAGAGGGCAAGCAGGCTCTGTGTCTAGTGCTGGTCGTGGAGACGGTGCATCCTCATCAGCACGTGGCCATGGGACACGCTTGGCCTTTTTTTCGGCAGCTGGCCGTGTTGAGCCGCAACATGCGGAAGACTTGGTCGAGTGGATGACCAAGCCGTCCTCATCCTCCTCATCCTCTCTCACCCATGCCCAGGGTGCTTTGTCTGGCAAAGCAGCAGCCTCTTCCCTCAGCTCAATGTCATCAGTGACTCCTTCCCTAGCTCCACCATGTCCTCCTGAGGATTCCCTAGAACTGTTTGACCACAGTGTTGGGTACATGCTCCAGGAGGATGCCCAGCGTTTGGAAGGCTCTGATGATGATACTGAGCTCGATGAAGGCAGTAACATGAGCACGGACAGAGGGGGTGCCCAAGAAGGACAGCAATCTGGCAGTCATGCTCCCCCTGTTGCAGCATACTGCCAGGTTTGCTCCAGTGATGGGGAGGGAGGGGATGATGAGGTCACTGACTCAACGTGGGTGCCTGATAGGAGAGAGGAGGAGGAGGAGGAGGAGGAGGCGGCACATCACCAACGAGGCAGGATGCCCTCCAGGGGCCAGCCTAAGGGCAGCACATTGACTGCATCACACCCCAAAGCTCCACATGTGCAGGGCGCTGCAGTCTCTGCGCGTTATTCAAAAAGTTCTTTGGTGTGGGCCTTTTTTGAGACGAGTGCATCAGATCGCACCGCTGCTATTTGCAACATATGTCTCAAGCGTATCTCGCGTGGCCAAAACATCTCCCGCTTGGGTACCACATGCTTGACCAGACATATGTTGACCTGCCATGCAGTTCGTTGGCAAGCGTATCTAAAAGACCCACACCAAAGAACAAAGAGGATCTCTCCTTGCTCCTCATCAGCTGAGATTTCCAACCCCACTAGACCTTCAGTCCTCTCTGAGACCTGCAGTGAGAGGAATGAAGGTGTAGAATTAGGTGTGTCACAGCCAAGTACTTGTGGGCAATCTGCTTTTGGTACACCGACGTCAGATTGTACCAGGCAAATTTCCCTGCCCCAGCTGCTGCACCGCCGAAAGAAGTTTGCTCCCAGCCATCCACATGCCCAGCGGTTGAATGCTAGCTTGGCAAAATTGCTAGCACTTCAACTGCTGCCTTTTCAGTTGGTAGACTCTGCCCCCTTCCGTGAGTTTGTGGAATGTGCGGTTCCTCAGTGGCAGGTACCCAAACGCCACTTTTTCTCACGGAAGGCGATTCCGGCTCTCTACCGGCATGTGGAAGGCAATGTCCATGCCTCGCTGGACAGGGCGGTCAGCGGTAAGGTGCATATTACCGCTGACTCATGGTCCAGCAGGCATGGACAGGGACGTTACCTAAGTTTCACGGCGCATTGGGTGACTCTGCTGGCAGCTGGGAAGGATGCAGGACAAGGTGCAGTAGTGTTGGAGGTTGTTCCGCCACCACGCCTCCAAAATGCTGATTGTGACACACCTCTCTCCTCCATCCCCTCCTCTTCTTCTTCCTCCATGGCCTCTTCCTCGGAACCAGCGGTGCTCCGTAGGCGTTCAAGGGGCTACGCAAGTACGCAGGCCAAAAGATGCCATGCGGTGCTTGAGCTGGTGTGCTTGGGGGACAGGAGCCACACTGGGGCAGAGGTTCTGTCAGCTCTGCAGGGGCAGGTTCAGAGGTGGTTGACGCCACGCCAACTTAAGGCAGGAATGGTGGTTTGCGACAATGGCACCAACCTCCTCTCTGCCCTCCGACAGGGACAAATGACCCATGTGCCCTGTTTGGCTCACGTCCTTAACTTGGTGGTGCAGCGGTTCTTGGGCAGGTACTCGGGCTTACAGGATGTCCTGAGGCAGGCCAGGAAAGTCTGTGTGCATTTCCGCCGGTCATATAATGCCAGTGCTCAGCTGACGGACCTCCAAAAGGAGTTTAACCTGCCCAAGAACCGCCTAATCTGTGACATGCCCACCAGGTGGAACTCAACGTTGGCCATGCTGCAGCGGCTGCACACGCAGCAGAGGGCCATCAATGAGTACCTGTGCGACTATGGCAGCAGGACAGGGTCAGGGGAGCTTGGTTTTTTTTCCCCATGCCAGTGGGCCATGATCAGGGATGCATGCACTGTCCTGTCACCATTTGAGGAGGCCACGAGGATGGTGAGCAGTGACAGTGCATGCATCAGTGACGCTGTCCCCCTTGTCCACCTGTTGGAGCACACGCTGCGTGGAATAATGGACAGGGCACTTGAGGCAGAACAGAGGCAGGAAGAGGAGGACTTCCTTAGCTCTCAAGGCCCCCTTTATCCAGACAGTGTTCCTGCGTGCCCGCCGATCACACAGGAAGAGGACGAGGAGGAGGAGGAGGAGGAGGAGGAGGAGGAAGATTGTGTCAGTATGGAGGTGGAGCCTGGCACTCAGCATCAGCAGCAGTCTTTAAGGGATCAGTCCCAAGGAACACATGGACTTGTACGTGGCTGGGAGGAGGTGGCTGCGGACGTTGTTGTCCTTAGTGACCCAGAGGACTCCGGACCGAATGCCTCAGCAAACCTACGCTGCATGGCCTCCCTGATCCTGCAAAGCCTGCGTAAGGATCCTCGTATTCGTGGTATCAAGGAGAAGGACCAATACTGGCTGGCAACCCTCCTTGATCCACGTTACAAGGGTAAGGTTGCGGACCTTATCTTGCCATCGCAGAGGGAGCAGAGGATGAAACATCTTCGGGAGGCCTTGCAGAAAGGTCTGTGCAACGCGTTCCCAGAGACTGGGAGGTTACAAACTCCTGTTTCTGGACAACGTGTTGCTGAGGCTTCGGTCAGTCAAAGAAGGAGCGGTGGAGAAGGTGGCCGTCTGACCGATGCGTTCAGACAATTTTTTGGTCCGCAGCCCCAAGGTATGATCGGTTCCAGCAACCATCGCCAGCGTCTGTTTTACATGGTGCAGGAATACCTAGGAGCAAGATCAGACTTGGACACCTTTCCCACCGAAAATCCTCTGGGTTACTGGGTCTTGAGGATGGATCACTGGCCAGAGCTTGCACAGTATGCAATTGAGCTACTGGCCTGTCCTGCATCCAGCGTTCTTTCGGAACGCACATTCAGTGCTGCTGGAGGCGTGGTAACCGATCACAGGGTGCGTCTGTCCACCGACTCGGTCGATCGGCTGACCTTCATAAAAATGAATCAGTCTTGGATCACCACCAGCTACCAAGCACCTGATGCTGATGTAACCGAATAATTTTTTTTGAAATCTCAGATCCCTTCAAAGACTGCCTATGCTGATGCTGAGTGACTATCCCTGAGTAATTATCCTCTTCCTCCTCAATCATCACGCTGATAGCTTGTAAGAACATTTTTGGTTCTGGGCGCCACCACCAGTGCCTAAGGCACAATTTTTCAGCCCCTGTTTAACAGGGGCGTGTAATTACAATTTTTGATGTAATACTTTGCAGCAGGGCTCGTTCCTGCATTCCAACTAGAGTGTCTGTGAGGGGTTGCAGTGTTGTGGCACCAGCACCAGTGCCTAAGGCCCAATTTTTCTGCCCCTGTCTAATAGGGGCGTGTAATTACAATTTTTGATGCAATACTTTGCAGCAGGGCTCATTCCTGCGTTCCAACTAGAGTGTCTGTGAGGGGTTGCAGTGTTGTGGCACAAGCACCAGTGCCTAAGGCCCAATTTTTCTGTCCCTGTCTAACAGGGGCGTGTAATTACAATTTTTGATGCAATACTTTGCAGCAGGGCTCGTTCCTGCGTTCCAACTAGAGTGTCTGTGAGGGATTGCAGTGTTGTGGCACCAGCACCAGTGCCTAAGGCCTAATTTTTCAGCTCCTGTTCAACAGGGGCATGTAATTACAATTCTTGATCTAATATTTCACAGCAGGGCCCTGTGAGGGCTTACAGTGTTGTGGCCACAGCAACACCTAAGGCCCAAATTTCTGCTGAGTATATAGGGCAGGACCCTACTTTCAAACATCTAACTTACAAACGACTCCTACTTGCAAACGGAAGGAGACAACAGGAAGTGAGATGAAATCTACCCCTAGGAAGGGAAATTCTCTCCTGTAAGAGTTAATATGGGAAAACAATTTCTCCTTTCCACTGATGCTTTCCAATCCTTGTTCCACAAAAAACCCCAAATTTTCAAAAAACATTTTTCATTGGGACAAAAAAGTGAGGTGAAATCTTCTGAAGAGGAGGAAAGACAGCAAAACAAATGTCACAGGGGTGATAACCCTTCCCTATGTTTTCCAAAAAGCTTAGAAAAGATTTTTTGGCTGGAGCTAAACACGTTAAAAATGTTCAAAATTACAAACAGATTCTACTTAACAACAAACCTACAGTCCCTGTCTTGTTTGCACCGCCTGTATACTGCTGTTCAGAGTATATAGGGCCTGGTGGCCCCACACCTTTCCTTATTTTAATTTGGGTGCGGGGTTCCCCTTAATATCCATACAAGACCCAAAGGGCCTGGTAATGGACTGGGGGGTACCCATGCCGTTTGTCTCACTGATTTTCATCCATATTGCCATGACCCGACATGACATTAAACCCGCAAGCAGTTTTAAATGAGATTTTTTCCTTTAAAAATGACATTTGGTGCAGGGACTGTTCTAAACATGGGAAACACGCGTCACTTTACAGGCATACTATAGACACCCCCCAGGTACGATATTTAAAGGAATATTTCACTTTTTTTTTTTTACTTTAAGCATCATTAAAATCACTGCTCCCGAAAAAAAGGCCGTTTTTAAAAGTTTTTTTTGCATTGATACATGTCCCCTGGGGTAGGACCCGGGTCCCCAAACCCTTTTTAGGACAATACCATGCAAATTAGCCTTTAAAATGAGCACTTTTGATTTCGAACGTTCGAGTCCCATAGACGTCAATGGGGTTCTAACGTTCGTGCGAACTTTCGGTCCGTTCGCGGGTTCTGGTGCGAACCGAACCGGGGGGTGTTCGGCTCATCCCTAGTCATGACCATCAGCAGACAGAATCCTTGGATCCCCGACATCACTGTTGGCCTGGACATTGCTTCCACAGACGACCATATTCCTTTTTTCCACACGCTGTTGTCCACCTGGCTTCCTGTTGCCAGGGGCAACCTCTTTCACTTCCCTTTTAACTGGGGATGACACAATTAATTTACCCCAGGTCACAGAGATTTCACACTTGGACAAATTATCTGGCGTGGCTGGGGCATGTGGTGAAATACCCTCTAGCCATAGAACCCTTTCCCTTGCTTCAGCAAGGATTGCTTCCTTTTTCTGTTTTGACCGCCCCATCCTTGCTGTCTTACACACAGCAACTTGCAACACACTTCACAGCAGAGAGAAAAAAAAAATTGTGTTGCTCCTTTCACAGGTACACAACCTGCATGCAACACAGTCCATCAAACTTCTGTGCAATGCTGTTCGCCTGGCTGCCGCACACAGCTAGCAGTAGTTCCTGATGCGACTCACCATGGAGCAAGGACCCAGATTCAACTGTCTACATGCCCGCATTCGAGCACCACTTGTGACATTGGGGATTGTTCAGCTCAAGTGGAGAGATGCGTTTTGGTGCAGTGAGTCCACATCAGAAAGGCATTTATAGTTAAGGGCCTGGTAGCCCACGTTTATTAAAGGAAAAAACAAAATTAAAATTGGGGGTTTAAGGGACTCTGAGTGAACCTGTGGCCTGGTAAGGCCAACTGTTCCATCCCTTGGGACTTTAAATGAAAATGTGGCCAGGTAGGGTCACATATTTCCATCCCTGTCATCTATCAAGAAAAAGGGGGGCAAGAGCAAGGGGGTGGGACTTTGTATGAAGCATGTGGTGGCAAGAGAATGAAAGAGTGGACAATATGGAATCTTGTTGTTGAATAGTTTATAATGAGGTCGATTGCCACTAAGTGCAATCAAATAAGACAAGTACAACAGGTACAGCATACAAGCAGTATCACATATAAGATTCTTCCATGGTGCCACCATTGGGCAACACAAAATGGTCAAAATCACATAAATAATATCGCATAAATAGCAAACAAAATTAATCCATAGTGCGCCCAAATGTAGTTGAATAAGACAGTAAACCATGGTAGTAATTGCAGGGTCTATGACCTCTGTGGTCCAAGAGGAGGGAAACACAGTTAATCTTGGTATGCAGGTAATGTGTGTTGTAATCATGGCGTATGGCAGCTCTACGCGTTTCGTGGCTAGAGGGCCACTCGTCAGGAGCAAGCACAAGATGTATCTGTGGGTGAGAAGGATTGACCAGTTGGTAGGATGTATGTACAATAAAGGAATAATGGGGTAACAACCACCTAACCCAGTGTTAAGAACTTACTGAGGTTCGCATGTTGGCTGCGTGATGCCAGGCACCATGGGCCGTCCGAAGGAGTGCTCCCAACCGGGAGCTGCGGCAGACATCTCGCCCGAACTTCCCCAACAGGCGCTAACCAGAGCAGGCCGTGGAACACAAGGCCACCTAAGTGTGAGTGGAAAGGAAATAAATGAACTGTGGTGGGACTATGTGCAAGGGGCGTGTGTGTGATAGATAAATGGACTAACAAAGGTGGGGGAAACCAGGAGAACAGTGACAGCGGGGAGGTTAACATTGAGTGAATGGAGCAGAAGTGGAAAGTGAGGTGACCTATCCATGGGGCTGTGACGGTTCAGTGAAATACGAGGGAGGGATGGACAGTGACTATTACCTGTGATGTAGATCGGGTGGATAAGAGGAGGAAGGTGAGAATCCTGGTGTGCCGTGGTTGTGAAAAGGAGCCCTGAGTGCCAAGGCCGGCCCGGGAGCCGCCTATGAAGGGGTCGCAGCGATGACGTCACCGCCATCGCGCCAGCGCAGCAGAGGTAAGAGGGGGAGGAAGGGGGCGGGAGGATCCGGCAACCAGTATCGAACCCTACGCCACCGTCCATCCCTCAATCCGCTCGCGAGCGTAGTAACCGCAGCCAAGGACGCAGCGGCGCCAGGGAGTGCCGAACGTCCGATGTGGGGTGCGTGACGTAGACGCGCAGTGGCGGTGCCCACACCCCTCCAGGCTTAGAGGGAGGAGGCCCGTCAGGCGCGTCACAGCTCCTGGACTCGGAGATCAACACGGGCGGCAGGCAGCCCGGTCCAACCCACACAGCCCCCAAGGACGGACCAGAGCAAGACCAATTAGCCTGGAGATTTGTAAAATATGATACAATTGGTAGCAGGTCAATCAATCACTGATTATTGAAATAGGTAAAAGGAATAAAAATGTTGTAAGAATAAAAGAGTATTCTGGTAGTCAATTATAAGAAGGTGGCTATAATTGAAAGGTAAAATTGGATCAAGGGAATTGTCATAGATTAAGCAGTTGCAATGAGGGTGATACATATTAATAAATTAGAGCCAAACCACATGCTTCCATCCCTGTGTCTACTAATAAAATTAAAATTGGGGGTTTAAGGGACTCTGAGTGAACCTGTGGCCTGGTAAGGCCAACTGTTCCATCCCTTGGGACTTTAAATGAAAATGTGGCCAGGTAGGGTCACATATTTCCATCCCTGTCATCTATCAAGAAAAAGGGGGGCAAGTTCAAGGGGGTGGGACTTTGTATGAAGCATGTGGTGGCAAGAGAATGAAAGAGTGGACAATATGGAATCTTGTTGTTGAATAGTTTATAATGAGGTTGATTGCCACTAAGTGCAATCAAATAAGACAAGTACAACAGGTAACAATAGTACACTGGTAATCCAAAATGCATAACAGCATACAAGCAGTATAGTATCACATATAAGATTCTTCCATGGTGCCACCATTGGGCAACACAAAATGGTCAAAATCACATAAATAATATCGCATAAATAGCAAACAAAATTCATCCATAGTGCACCCAAATTTAGTCGAATAAGACAGTAAACCATGGTAGTAATTGCAGGGTCTATAGACCAGTGTACTATTGTTACCTGTTGTACTTGTCTTATTTGATTGCACTGTGGCAATTGACCTCATTATAAACTATTCAACAACAAGATTCCATATTGTCCACTCTTTCATTCTCTTGCCACCACATGCTTCATACAAAGTCCCACCCCCTTGCTCTTGCCCCCCTTTTTCTTGATAGATGACAGGGATGGAAATATGTGACCCTACCTGGCCACATTTTCATTTAAAGTCCCAAGGGATGGAACAGTTGGCCTTACCAGGCCACAGGTTCACTCAGAGTCCCTTAAACCCCCAATTTTAATTTTATTAGTAGACACAGGGATGGAAGCATGTGGTTTGGCTCTAATTTATTAATTTGGATTACCAGTGTACTATTGTTACCTGTTGTACTTGTCTTATTTGATTGCACTTAGTGGCAATCGACCTCATTATAAACTATTCAACAACAAGATTCCATATTGTCCACTCTTTCATTCTCTTGCCACCACATGCTTCATACAAAGTCCCACCCCCTTGCTCTTGCCCCCCTTTTTCTTGATAGATGACAGGGATGGAAATATGTGACCCTACCTGGCCACATTTTCATTTAAAGTCCCAAGGGATGGAACAGTTGGCCTTACCAGGCCACAGGTTCACTCAGAGTCCCTTAAACCCCCAATTTTAATTTTATTAGTAGACACAGGGATGGAAGCATGTGGTTTGGCTCTAATTTATTAATATGTATCACCCTCATTGCAACTGCTTAATCTATGACAATTCCCTTGATCCAATTTTACCTTTCAATTATAGCCACCTTCTTATAATTGACTACCAGAATACTCTTTTATTCTTACAACATTTTTATTCCTTTTACCTATTTCAATAATCAGTGATTGATTGACCTGCTACCAATTGTATCATATTTTACAAATCTCCAGGCTAATTGGTCTTGCTCTGGTCCGTCCTTGGGGGCTGTGTGGGTTGGACCGGGCTGCCTGCCGCCCGTGTTGATCTCCGAGTCCGGGAGCTGTGACGCGCCTGACGGGCCTCCTCCCTCTAAGCCTGGAGGGGTGTGGGCACCGCCACTGCGCGTCTACGTCACGCACCCCACATCGGACGTTCGGCGCTCCCTGTCGCCGCTGCGTCCTTGGCTGCGGTTACTACGCTCACGAGCGGATTGAGGGATGGACGGTGGCGTAGGGTTTGATACTGGTTGCCGGATCCTCCCGCCCCCTTCCTCCCCCTCTTACCTCTGCTGCGCTGGCGCAATGGCAGTGACGTCATCGCTGCGACCCCTTCATAGGCGGCTCCCGGGCCGGCCTTGGCACTCAGGGCTCCTTATCACAACCACGGCACACCAGGATTCTCACCTTCCTCCTCTTATCCACCCGATCTACATCACAGGTAATAGTCACTGTCCATCCCTCCCTCGTATTTCACTGAACCATCACAGCCCCATGGATAGGTCACCTCACTTTCCACTTCTGCTCCATTCACTCAATGTTAACCTCCCCGCTGTCACTGTTCTCCTGGTTTCCCCCACCTTTGTTAGTCCATTTATCTATCACACACACGCCCCTTGCACATAGTCCCACCACAGTTCATTTTTTCCTTTCCACTCACACTTAGGTGGCCTTGTGTTCCACGGCCTGCTCTGGTTAGCGCCTGTTGGGGAAGTTCGGGCGAGATTTCTGCCGCAGCTCCCGGTTGGGAGCACTCCTTCGGACGGCCCATGGTGCCTGGCATCACGCAGCCAACATGCGAACCTCAGTAAGTTCTTAACCCTGGGTTAGGGGGTTGTTACCCCATTATTCCTTTATTGTACATACATCCTACCAACTGGTCAATCCTTGTCACCCACAGATACATCTTGTGCTTGCTCCTGACGAGTGGCCCTCTAGCCACGAAACGTGTAGAGCTGCCATATGCCATGATTACAACACACATTATCTGCATACCAAGATTAACTGTATTTCCCTCCTCTTGGACCACAGAGGTCATAGACCCTGCAATTACTACCATGGTTTACTGTCTTATTCAACTACATTTGGGTGCACTATGGATGAATTTTGTTTGCTATTTATGCAATATTATTTATGTGATTTTGACCATTTTGTGTTGCCCAATGGTGGCACCATGGAAGAATCTTATATGTGATACTGCTTGTATGCTGTTATGCATTTTGGATTACCAGTGTACTATTGTTACCTGTTGTACTTGTCTTATTTGATTGCACTTAGTGGCAATCGACCTCATTATAAACTATTCAACAACAAGATTCCATATTGTCCACTCTTTCATTCTCTTGCCACCACATGCTTCATACAAAGTCCCACCCCCTTGCTCTTGCCCCCCTTTTTCTTGATAAAGGAAAAAACAAAACAAAAGTCCATCCAGGAATCCCACACAGGGGTCCAAGCTTCAATTAAAAACACACAAAATCCAAATGAAAATGCTAGCCCACCTGGCTACTCTTCAGCAGTATTGCTGCTATAGGGAACAGGCCCCTCAAACAAGCTGCTTGGATGCACACAGTCTAAGGTCCCTTGGTCACACACAGTTTCAAGGGCTTCAATGCACACAGCTTCTGGCTCCCTGGATGCACACAGCTTTGAAGCCCTTCAACGCACACAGCATCTGGCTCCTTGAACGCACACAGCTTCTATTCTCACACAGAGACACTTTCTAGGCAGCCACTGCTCCAACTCCACCTTCCTCCACTCTTTCTGCTCTCACTAGCCCCTCGTTATATGGGCTGTGTGCACCTGGGCACACACCCTGCTGGCTGTCCACAAGACCCGGACACAGGGTTGGAGATCCCATCCCACCCAAGACTCTGAAGGATCTCCAAATTACAGAGCCCCATAAGGAACTAGCAAAACCTGGAGAAAACTGCCAGAGCAGTTTTCTCCATTTCAAATTTACACTCTGTAGCTCTAGTAAAACGTAAAAAGTGTAGCGCTAAATATATATGAAGTGTATAGGATCTTTTAGGATCCTACAATGTGAATTAACATAAATTTACAGTGAACAAAATGTCA
Source organism: Lithobates septentrionalis (assembly GCA_037952835.1). Classification (NCBI taxonomy): domain Eukaryota; kingdom Metazoa; phylum Chordata; class Amphibia; order Anura; family Ranidae; genus Lithobates; species Lithobates septentrionalis. The sequence goes on from JBBDGP010000074.1 coordinate 3,951,192, forward strand.
AATAATAAAAAAACAGCATATATTGCAAATGCATGTGAAAAAAGAGAAGAATCTGAGAAAACAAAAGTCCATGCAGGAATGTTCAATCCATAGGTAGATACAACAAAGCACCCATCCGTGAGAAATGTAAAGAATAAACGCCAATAGATGATCCACCATGAAGTGAGTATGTAGATTCTGCTTACCGGACGGCGATGACTGCTATTACGGCAGTATCGCCCAGCATAGGGATTAGGGTCTCCCAAAACCGAGGATACAACACAGGAACAACAGTTTGGCAGGTTGTTGTTTTCAATATCTAGGACTTGTTGCACTGGAGCCTCCTTCCCAGCAGTTTCAGGTGCTCCCAGATCTCAGCTCCCTGCTGGCTGTCCACAAGACCCGGACACAGGGTTGGAGATCCCGTCCCACCCAAGACTCTGAAGGATCTCCAAATTACAGAGCCCCATAAGGAACTAGCAAAACCTGGAGAAAACTGCCAGAGCAGTTTTCTCCATTTCAAATTTACACTCTGTAGCTCTGCACTCAGCCGATATGCAGACTCAGTGTCCACTTTAACCCCATTTTCATAGGGACAGAGACTTGCTCTGCCACACTGCCCATATCTCTTTGGTTACTGAGGCCGTGAAAGTAGGCCCCTGGTCACTCTCTATAACCTCTGGGACACCATACCTGCACACTATTTCCGTTAAGTCTTTTAGTCGTGGTTTTTACTGTCAATCAATGCATATTCATATCGGCCACTCTTTGGCATCTGGATGTGGTCGATCTGTATCATTTGAAAGGGGTACTGGGCCTTTGCTAGATGCTTCAAAGGTACCTTTTCCGTTCTTCCTGGGTTACATTTAGCATAAATAGTGCATGACTTGCAAAAGTTGCTGGTAAGTGGTGTAATCCCCAGGGCTAAGTAGTATTTATTGATTAGGGCATTCATCAAAGTTTTTGACAGATGAGAGGCATCGTGGGCCAACTGTACCACTGAAGGAAGCATTGATTGTGGCAGACACGGCCTCTTGTTTAACTCCATGATCCCTTCAGTTTCTATGGCTCCTTTCTTGATCCACACTTCTTTTTCTTCTTTGTCAGCTGCTTCTTGCTGCTCCTTGAGATGGGTCATGCTCACAGGGTTTTGTAGAATCATGGTGGTCTGTACAGTTTCTTCAGGGGTATCCACTGTACCATCCAGGATGGGTGCATAGTATGGCAGTTATGTCATGAGGGGCATTGGGCTTCAAAGACGGCTCTGAAGCCACTAAGTCCAGTTGACAGGAGTAATACCCAATGGGTCTGAGTCTGTTGCCATGGGCCTGAGCCAAAACTCCTGTGGCCTGTTCTTGTCTCTCTGAGACAAACAGTTTGAACGTCTTTTAGTCCCAAAGCAGGGGCTGTTAAAAGGATCTCCTTCAGAGTTTTAAAATAGTCCACAGCTTCTGGAGGAAGCGAGAAAGGGCATCATAAAGGGGTTGCATCAAGAGGGAGGCTTCTGGGATCCAAGAGTGGCCATAGGAGATTAATCCTAGGAAAGCATGTAAGAGTTTATGACCTTGAGGCAAAGGGATGGCTTTGATTGCAGCAACTCTTTCTTCAGTGAGATGTCAGGTACCTTGGGAGATGCAGAGGCCTAGGAAAATCACTTTCTCTCTGGACTTTTTGCTTTAAGGCCAGACCCTTCGTGGTCGCCTGCATCCTTGCTCAGCCAGGTAGTGGAGGAGGCTTTCAGAGAAGATTAAGGCATCACCAAGGGTATCTGCACAAGTAGAAAGTCATCTACATACTGTACAATGTCTGGGAGTACAATGTCTGGGTGTAACTTCATCCAGGTGTCCAGAATGAGAGCCATTGCCCTTTTGCCTTGGCAAATTGAGAAGGGGAGTTCTGGGCACCTTGTGGCATAACAGTCCAACTTCTCATGTCAAGTATTTTGCTGTGGGCGGTATTCCTGCCAGCAAGGTGTGTGGGTTGGCCACAATAGGTGTCTCCAATACAGTAGCTTCATTCATAACCCTAAGGTCTTGTACCATTCTGTATTTTTCTGGCTCTCTTTTTGCAGTTCGTTTCTTCACTGGGAACAGTGGTGTGTTGCACGAAGATGCGCAGGGTATCAGAGCTCCATTTGACAGAAGGGTCTTGATTTGCTTTGAAATAGATGCAGCTTGAGCTGGCTTCAAGGGGTATTGTCTTTTGGGCAAGGGGGCCCCAGGCTTTAGCTGCACTATGATTGGTGGCACTTTTAGACTCCCTACATCTTTAGGCCCTGTGGACCACAGGCATGTAGGGACTCGATCCAAAACCTCTTTTGGTATTCGGGATTCCAACCTCACATTGTGCATCCAATGATATTAAAAGGGGAACGGAGCACAGTGCTGAGGCATCATCAATGGTTAACGGTGACGAGACTAGAACACCACCATCGGTTTGGAAGGAAATAGAAGCCTGGAGTCTGGATAAGACATCAGCCCGTAAAAGATTTAAGGGGCATGTGGAAGAGACCACAAATTTTGCTAGTGGATTAGGAAAGTTGCCCACTTGTAAAGGGCGTGTAAGGGGGTTTTTCCTGGGTGTTCCATCCACCCCTACACATGTTATGTCAATGTCTGATAAGAACGAGGTATCAGATAGTTCTTCTGCCCTGATTACACTTCTGGCAGCGCCTGTGTCTCATAAGAACGTAGTAGGATGGCCCTCAATGGGGAGAGTTATTTTTGCGAGAGGACCTCCTGAGTCTCCAGAGGATACCATTGAAGGGGTAAGTGACACAGGTTTTCCGAAATCCTAGCGGAGAAGGTCTGTATGGTCTGGAGGGGGTGGAGGAGAAATGTCATGTCTCCTATTGGGTGTCTTCACGTGGGTCATGGTTGGGGCCTAGTTGCCTGTGGGCAAACTTCTGCGGTCTTCTGTATTCTCTTTTGGAACGGCTGGGTCTTCCGCAGTTGTAGCAGACATGTGGAGTTGGTACTGATGGGCGCAGATAGGGTGTGTCAGAGGCCATCATGAGAGGAGCTACTCTCTACTGCTCTGTGAGGATTCTGGACCTGATAACTACTACTTCCATTACTCTATACTCAGACTCTTTCGGATTGACTCTTTAAGACCTGAAATAAATTTACATGTGTCTATGTGCTTTGTTCAGCACGCTAAAACCCAAATCAGTAAACTTCTTGTGCTATTTCTCGACAGATTCGCCTTTCCTTGTGTGACCTCCTATACACATATAGGCTTCAGGTGTTTCAGAGTTCAGAGAACTGCTCTGGTGCACACACGTGCGCATGCGTGCGCCCACGGGCAACAGCGGACTTCCAGAGAGCTGATGCGCATGCGTGTGCACAATGGACTGCATGCACGCGCAGGAGCGTGTCCCTAACACCAATTGGCACCTAACGGCCTGTTTAAAGAGTGCTCTGACTCACAAACAGCGCTGACTGGTCTTCAGCTGTGTCCTGATCTTCTGATTCCTGTTATACTCTGCCTGATACCTGTTGCTGAACCCGGCTTACCTTGACTCTGCCTCTGGACTCTGATACATTCCTGATTACCGGTTCCTGATCTCGGCTTCCATTTGACCTTGCTTCTGCTCATGCCTTTGTACTTCGCTGCCCGCCTGTTACCGAACCCAGCTATCCTTAAGACCCTGCTCCTGCTCTTCGCCTGACTCAAACACTGCCTGTTGTCCTGCCTGTGCCACCAAGCCTACTACTCCATCTGCAAGTTCTACAAGCAACACTTACAGGCACTCGTGTTCCTCCTGGCCCTAGCCACCATCTGTTCCACCTTCAGTGGGGCTTGGGCTGGAGATACAAGGGAGGCTGACCTCGTCATGTCAGACTCCTACCAGGTACATGACAATAACCTACAAAATGCTCAGATGTGAATGGGCCCTAAATCTAGAGACAGATTTACGCAAGGAAAGCACTTCCTCTTTCGTTCCTTCTCTTGGCATAACGCCCAGAATACATAAACTTCCTCTTTATCTGTACTACTCTTAAATATATTCTCGATTGAATTTGAACATTTTAAACCAGTTATTGCTAACACAGCTTAAACACAATTAAAACCATTTGCATAAATATAGCACATTTGCTACATTCACTGTTATTAGAGAAACGCCTTAAAGTCAGACTCTCAGACTCTCGGTGATGAAGGGAAAGGGCCGTTGTCTTTGGTGGTGTGAGGGTCCAGAAACCCATTCAAAGGGGGTTTAGGGAAAGTACTGGGTAATGGCTGCTGGATTGCAAGAGGGACTGTAAACGTGTGTCACCATATAAGTGGTCAAATGGGTCGTTGGACAATGGCGCGAAGGAACCCATTGCCCCAGCTAATGAGTCATACATGGGGATGGATCCAATGCGGGATGTCCCTTGAAATGTAACAGTCTGTCGTTTTGGGGTTGTACCTGTTCCAGCATGCCTGTCAGCTTGGTGCGTCCTGGCAGGTAGGGATGAGCTTCGTGTTCGAGTCGAACCCATGTTCGACTCGAACGTCGTCTGTTCGCCCGTTTGCCGAATTGCGAATGATATGGGCCGTTCGCGCCAAATTTGTGTGGCGTGTCACGGCCCATAATTCACTGCGGCATCGCAGTGCATTGCTGGCTGATGATTGGCCAGGCATGCACTATGACCCGCATGCTTGGCCAATCACAGCGCCGTCTGAACAGAGAGCCGTAATTGGCCAAAGCCAAGGAGGCTTTGGCCAATTATGGCTCAGGGGATTTAGTACATGCCCCACACTATATAAGGCCGCCTGCACGGCGGCCCTGTGTAGTGTGTGTTCCGGCGTTGAAAGAGATAGACAGAGAGACAGTGTCATTTGATTTGAGTTAGATAGATTGGGCAGAACAGTCAGTCAGTTAGCTGCACTTACAGTGTATTGTGTATATATATGCATCCCAGGTGTTGCATATATATATATATATATACACTGTATTCAGTTTAGCTAGATCCGTTCCTGTTATCTTCCTACTGACAGGCAGGCTTGTCTTTTTACAGTATTTACAGCTACCTGAAGAAAATTGCTGGTGTTCTTTTGATCCTATTAGTACCACAGTCAGGCAGCTAGACTACTTACAGTTAGTGCAGTGCGTCCTGCTCACAGTGTTCAGCTAGATCCGTTCCTGTTATCTTCTTACTGACAGGCAGGCTTGTCTTGTTACAATATATACAGCTACCTGAAGAAAATTGCTGGTGTTCTTTTGATCCTATTAGTACCACAGTCAGGCAGCTAGACTATTTACAGTTAGTGCAGTGCATCCTGCTCACAGTGTTCAGCTAAAACTACAAGTTAGTGGGGTGCGTCCTGCTCACAGTGTTCAGCTAAACCTACAAGTTAGTGGGGTGCGTTCTGCTCACAGTGTTCAGCTAAACCTACAAGTTAATGTGGTGCGTCCACCTCACAGTGTTCAGCTAAACCTACAAGTTAGTGGGGTGCGTCCTGCTCACAGTGTTCAGCTAAACCTACAAGTTAGTGTGGTGCGTCCACCTCACAGTGTTCAGCTAAACCTACAAGTTAGTGGGGTGCGTCCTGCTCACAGTGTTCAGCTAAACCTACAAGTTAGTGTAGAGAGACTTCTGCACAGTGTTCATCTAAAGCTACAAGTTAGTGCAGTGCGTCCTGCTCACAGTGTTCAGCTAGACCCTTTCCTGTTATCTTCTTACTGACAGGCAGGCTTGTCTTGTTACAGTATTTACAGCTACCTGAAGAAAATTGCTGGTGTTCTTTTGATCCTATTAGTACCACAGTCAGGCAGCTAGACTATTTACAGTTAGTGCAGTGCGTCCTGCTCCCAGTGTTCAGCTAAACCTACAAGTTAGTGGGGTGCGTCCTGCTCACAGTGTTCAGCTAAAACTACAAGTTAGTGTGGTGCATCCACCTCACAGTGTTCAGCTAAACCTACAAGTTAGTGCGGTGCGTCCTGCTCACAGTGTTCAGCTAAAACTACAAGTTAGTGCTGTGCGTCCTGCTCACAGTGTTCAGCTAAACCTACAAGTTGGTGTAGTGAGACCTCTGCACAGTGTTCATCTAAAGTTACAAGTTAGTGCAGTGCGTCCTGCTCACAGTGTTCAGATAAAACTACGAGTTAGTGCTGTGCGTCCTGCTCACAGTGTTCAGCTAAAACTACAAGTTAGTGTGGTGCGTCCACCTCACAGTGTTCGGCTAAACCTACAAGTTATTCTTTTGCGAGCTCTGCACAGTGTTCACCTAAATCTACATGTAGAAGGTTGGTGGTGTTTTCCTGATCCTATCACTACCGCAGGCAGCTAAAAAAGCTACAAGTTAGTTTTTTGCGAGCTCTGCACAGTGTTCAGCTAAAGCTACCTGTAGAAGGTTGGTGGTGTTCTCATACTACAGGCAGACAGTTGATTTTGCTAGCTGCAGTATCAGTACACATTATATATATATATATGTATATATATATATATATATATATATATATATATATATATATATATATATATATATATATATATCCCAGCTTAATGCAGCTACAGGCCATTAGTATGTCTGGAAGGCCAAGAAGGAGAGGCAGACAGTCACAAGCCAATAAGAGAGGGCAAGCAGGCTCTGTGTCTAGTGCTGGTCGTGGAGGCGGTGCATCCTCATCAGCACGTGGCCGTGGGACACGCTTGGCCTTTTTTTCGGCAGCTGGCCGTGTTGAGCCGCAACATGCAGAAGACTTCGTCGAGTGGATGACCAACCAAGCCGTCCTCATCCTCCTCATCCTCTCTCACCCATGTCCAGGGTACTTTGTCTGGCAAAGCAGCGGCCTCTTCCCTCAGCTCAATGTCATCAGTGACTCCTTCCCTAGCCCCACCATGTCCTCCTGAGGAGTCCCTCGAACTGTTTGACCACAGTGTTGGGTACATGCTCCAGGAGGATGCCCAGCGTTTGGAAGGCTCTGATGATGATACTGAGCTTGATGAAGGCAGTAACATGAGCACGGACAGAGGGGGTGCCCAAGAAGGACAGCAATCTGGCAGTCATGCTCCCCTCCTGCAGCATACTGCTCCAGTGATGAGGAGGGAGGGGATGATGAGGTCACTAAATCAACGTGGGTGCCTGATAGGAGAGAGGAAGAGGAGGAGGAGGCGGCACATCACCAACGAGGCAGGATGCCCTCCAGGGGCCAGCCTGAGGGCAGCACATTGACTGCATCACACCCCAAAGCTCCACATGTGCAGGGCGCTGCAGTGTCTGCGCGTTATTCAAAAAGTTCTTTGGTGTGGGCCTTTTGTGAGATGAGTGCATCAGATCGCACCGCTGCTATTTGCAACATATGTCTCAAGCATATCTCGCGTGGCCAAAACATCTCCCGCTTGGGTAGCACATGCTTGACCAGACATATGTTGACCTGCCATGCAGTTCGTTGGCAAGCGTATCTAAAAGACCCACACCAAAGAACAAAGAGGACCTCTCCTTGCTCCTCATCAGCTGAGATCTCCAACCCCACTATACCTTCAGTCCTCTCTGAGACCTGCACTGAGAGGAATGAAGGTGTAGAATTAGGTGTGTCACAGCCAAGTACTTGTGGGCAATCTGCTTTTGGTACACCAATGTCAGATTGTACCAGGCAAATTTCCCTGCCCCAGCTGCTGCACCGCCGAAAGAAGTTTGCTCCCAGCCATCCACATGCCCAGCGGTTGAATGCTAGCTTGGAAAAATTGCTAGCACTTCAACTGCTGCCTTTTCAGTTGGTAGACTCTGCCCCCTTCCGTGAGTTTGTGGAATGTGCGGTTCCTCAGTGGCAGGTACCCAAACGCCACTTTTTCTCACGGAAGGCGATTCCGGCTCTCTACCGGCATGTGGAAGGCAATGTCCATGCCTCGCTGGACAGGGCGGTCAGCGGTAAGGTGCATATTACCGCTGACTCATGGTCCAGCAGGCATGGACAGGGACATTACCTAAGTTTCACGGCACATTGGGTGACTCTGCTGGCAGCTGGGAAGGATGAGGGACAAGGTGCAGTAGTGTTGGAGGTTGTTCCGTCACCACGCCTCCAAAATGCTAATGATTGTGACACACCTCTCTCCTCCACCCCTCCTCTTCTTCTTCCTCCATGGCCTCTTCCTGTGCTTTGTCCTCGGAACCAGCGGTGCTCCGTAGCCGTTCAAGGGGCTACGCAAGTACGCAGGCCAAAAGATGCCATGCGGTGCTTGAGCTGGTGTGCTTGGGGGACAGGAGTCACACTGGGGCAGAGGTTCTGTCAGCTCTGCAGGGGCAGGTTCAGAGGTGGTTGACACCACGCCAACTTAAGGCAGGAATGGTGGTTTGCGACAATGGCACCAACCTCCTCTCTGCCCTCCGACAGGGACAAATGACCCATGTGCCCTGTTTGGCTCACGTCCTTAGCTTGGTGGTGCAGCGGTTCTTGGGCAGATACCCGGGCTTACAGGATGTCCTGAGGCAGGCCAGGAAAGTCTGTGTGCATTTCCGCCGGTCATATAATGCCAGTGCTCGGCTGATGGACCTCCAAAAGGAGTTTAACCTGCCCAAGAACCACCTTATCTGTGACATGCCCACCAGGTGGAACTAAACGTTGGCCATGCTGCAGCGGCTGCACACGCAGCAGAGGGCCATCAATGAGTACCTGTGCGACTATGGCACCAGGACAGGGTCAGGGGAGCTTGTTTTTTTTCCCCCACGCCAGTGGGCCATGATCAGGGATGCATGCACTGTCCTGTCACCATTTGAGGAGGCCACGAGGATGGTGAGCAGTGACAGTGCATGCAGCAGTGACACTGTCCCCCTTCTCCACCTGTTGGAGCACACGCTGCGTGGAATAATGGACAGGGCACTTGAGGCAGAACAGAGGCAGGAAGAGGAGGACTTCCTTAGCTCTAAAGGCCCCCTTTATCCAGACAGTGTTCCTGCGTGCCCGCTGATCACACAGGAAGAGGAGGAGGAGGAGGAGGAGGAAGATTGTGTCAGTATGGAGGTGGAGCCTGGCACTCAGCATCAGCAGCAGTCTTTAAGGGATCAGTCCCAAGAAACACATGGACTTTTACGTGGCTGGGAGGAGGTGGCTGCGGACCATGTCGTCCTTAGTGACCTAGAGGACTCCGGACCAAATGCCTCAGCAAACCTACGCTGCATGGCCTCCCTGATCCTGCAAAGCCTGCGTAAGGATCCTCGTATTCGTGGTATCAAGGAGAAGGACCAATACTGGCTGGCAACCCTCCTTGATCCACGTTACAAGGGTAAGGTTGCGGACCTTATCTTGCCATCGCAGAGGGAGCAGAGGATGAAACATCTTCGGGAGGCCTTGCAGAAAGGTCTGTGCGACGCGTTCCCAGAGACTGGGAGGTTACAAACTCCTGTTTCTGGACAACGTGTTGCTGAGGCTTCGGTCAGTCAACGAAGGAGCGGTGGAGAAGGTGGCTGTCTGACCGATGCGTTCAGACAATTTTTTGGTCCGCAGCCCCAAGGTATGATCGGTTCCAGCAACCATCGCCAGCGTCTGTTTTACATGGTGCAGGAATACCTAGGGGCAAGATCTGACTTGGACACCTTTCCCACCGAAAATCGTCTGGGTTACTGGGTCTTGAGTAGGGATGAGCCGAACACCCCCCGGTTCGGTTCGCACCAGAACCCGCGAACGGACCGCAAGTTCGCACGAACGTTAGAACCCCATTGACGTCTATGGGACTCGAACGTTCGAAATCAAAAGTGCTCATTTTAAAGGCTAATTTGCATGGTATTGTCCTAAAAAGGGTGTGGGGACCCGGGTCCTACCCCAGGGGACATGTATCAATGCAAAAAAAACTTTTAAAAACGGCCGTTTTTTCGGGAGCAGTGATTTTAATGATGCTTAAAGTAAAAAAAAAAAGTGAAATATTCCTTTAAATATCGTACCTGGGGGGTGTCTATAGTATGCCTGTAAAGTGACGCGTGTTTCCCATGTTTAGAACAGTCCCTGCACCAAATGTCATTTTTAAAGGAAAAAATCTCATTTAAAACTGCTTGCGGGTTTAATGTCATGTCGGGTCCTGGCAATATGGATGAAAATCAGTGAGACAAACGGCATGGGTACCCCCCAGTCCATTACCAGGCCCTTTGGGTCTTGTATGGATATTAAGGGGAACCCCGCACCCAAATTAAAATAAGGAAAGGTCCCTATATACTCTGAACAGCAGTATACAGGCGGTGCAAACAAGACAGGGACTGTAGGTTTGTTGTTAAGTAGAATCTGTTTGTAATTTTGAACATTTTTAACGTGTTTAGCTCCAGCCAAAAAATCTTTTCTAAGCTTTTTGGAAAACATAGGGAAGGGTTATCACCCCTGTGACATTTGTTTTGCGTCTTTCCTCCTCTTCAGAAGATTTCACCTCACTTTTTTGTCCCAATGAAAAATGTTTTTTGAAAATTTGGGTTTTTTTGTGGAACAAGGATTGGAAAGCATCAGTGGAAAGGAGAAATTGTTTTCCCATATTAACTCTTACATGAGAGAATTTCCCTTCCTAGGGGTAGATTTCATCTCACTTCCTGTTGTCTCCTTCCGTTTGCAAGTAGGAGTCGTTTGTAAGTTAGATGTTTGAAAGTAGGGTCCTGCCCTATATACTCAGCAGAAATTTGGGCCTTAGGTGTTGCTGTGGCCAAAACACTGTAAGCCCTCACAGGGCCCTGCTGTGAAATATTAGATCAAGAATTGTAATTACATGCCCCTGTTGAACAGGAGCTGAAAAATTAGGCCTTAGGCACTGGTGCTGGTGCCACAACACTGCAACCCCTCACAGACACTCTAGTTGGAACGCAGGAACGAGCCCTGCTGCAAAGTATTGCATCAAAAATTGTAATTACACGCCCCTGTTAGACAGGGGCAGAAAAATTGGGCCTTAGGCACTGGTGCTGGTGCCACAACACTGCAACCCCTCACAGACACTCTAGTTGGAATGCAGGAACGAGCCCTGCTGCAAAGTATTGCATCAAAAATTGTAATTACACGCCCCTGTTAGACAGGGGCAGAAAAATTGGGCCTTAGGCACTGGTGCTGGTGCCACAACACTGCAACCCCTCACAGACACTCTAGTTGGAACGCAGGAACGAGCCCTGCTGCAAAGTATTGCATCAAAAATTGTAATTACACGCCCCTGTTAGACAGGGGCAGAAAAATTGGGCCTTAGGCACTGGTGCTGGTGCCACAACACTGCAACCCCTCACAGACACTCTAGTTGGAATGCAGGAACGAGCCCTGCTGCAAAGTATTACATCAAAAATTGTAATTACACGCCCCTGTTATACAGGGGCTGAAAAATTGTGCCTTAGGCACTGGTGGTGGCGCCCAGAACCAAAAATGTTCTTACAAGCTATCAGCGTGATGATTGAGGAGGAAGAGGATAATTACTCAGGGATAGTCACTCAGCATCAGCATAGGCAGTCTTTGAAGGGATCTGAAAAAAATTATTCAGTTACATCAGCATCAGGTGCTTGGTAGCTGGTGGTGATCCAAGACTGATTCATTTTTATGAAGGTCAGCCGATCGACCGAGTCAGTGGTCAGACGCACCCTGTGATCGGTTACCACGCCTCCAGCAGCACTGAATGTGCGTTCCGAAAGAACGCTGGATGCAGGACAGGCCAGTAGCTCAATTGCATACTGTGCAAGCTCTGGCCAGTGATCCATCCTCAAGACCCAGTAACCCAGAGGATTTTCGGTGGGAAAGGTGTCCAAGTCTGATCTTGCCCCTAGGTATTCCTGCACCATGTAAAACAGACGCTGGCGATGGTTGCTGGAACCGATCATACCTTGGGGCTGCGGACCAAAAAATTGTCTGAACGCATCGGTCAGACGGCCACCTTCTCCACCGCTCCTTCTTTGACTGACCGAAGCCTCAGCAACACGTTGTCCAAAAACAGGAGTTTGTAACCTCCCAGTCTCTGGGAACGCGTTGCACAGACCTTTCTGCAAGGCCTCCCGAAGATGTTTCATCCTCTGCTCCCTCTGCGATGGCAAGATAAGGTCCGCAACCTTACCCTTGTAACGTGGATCAAGGAGGGTTGCCAGCCAGTATTGGTCCTTCTCCTTGATACCACGAATACGAGGATCCTTACGCAGGCTTTGCAGGATCAGGGAGGCCATGCAGCGTAGGTTTGCTGAGGCATTCGGTCCGGAGTCCTCTGGGTCACTAAGGACAACAACGTCCGCAGCCACCTCCTCCCAGCCACGTACAAGTCCATGTGTTCCTTGGGACTGATCCCTTAAAGACTGCTGATGCTGAGTGCCAGGCTCCACCTCCATACTGACACAATCTTCCTCCTCCTCCTCCTCCTCCTCCTCGTCCTCTTCCTGTGTGATCGGCGGGCACGCAGGAACACTGTCTGGATAAAGGGGGCCTTGAGAGCTAAGGAAGTCCTCCTCTTCCTGCCTCTGTTCTGCCTCAAGTGCCCTGTCCATTATTCCACGCAGCGTGTGCTCCTGTCAGGTCCCACACTTACCAGACAGGTGAGTCCGCTTGGGCAGAGGGTAGGCTCCCTTACGTATCCGATTCGGGACCCCTGATAGAGAAGACAGGAGGTCACGAATGCGGAGTGGTATGAGTGCCTGTAGTAGGGTCCTGGAGCACAATGGTCTGGCAAGCACCGGTAGGTCTTCAGACTAGGTGGAGCAGATGCTGGGCAGGAACGGATCAGGCTGGTCATACACTTGCAGAGGTCGGCAACGGGCTGGCAGCAGAGGTACAAGAGGATGAGGCAGAGACAAGGTCAGACAAGCCGGGGTCGGGTTCAGGCAGCAATCAAGGATAGTCCAAGGGGTAGCCGGGTCACAACAGATAAGCACAACAGGGAACAGGAACTCAGGATGATCACGGACACGGTACGGAGCTGTTTGATCAGGCAGCACTGGGTCAGCATAGAGGCAAACCTTAAATAGGCCGATTGGCGCCAAAACGCCGCGCTCGTGCACGCGCCGATTCGCCAAAGCGCGCCGCGCCCCCGCACGCGCCCGAGCGCGCCCCCGACACCGGCGTGCACGCCCACCGAACCGGGTCGCAACACAAGCAGCGCTCACAGGCGGACGCGCGCTAACGCGAACGCGCGCTAGCGCGAACGCGCGTACGCACGAACGCCCGGACGCCACCCCGCACGCCACGGTCGGCCAGCCCAGACACACCAGCGCCCCCAGGGACACGCGCCCCAGCACGGACAGGAAGGCGAGCGCCAACACGCCCCGGCGCGCCCCGGCGCCCAACCAGGTAACCTCTCTGACAGTGCCCCCTCCTCAAGGGCAGACTCCGGATGCCCAGCTGGGCCATCTTTGCGGGATGAGAGGTTTTGAAGGATTGAAGGAGATCGTTAGCGTGCAAATTGTTTTCTGGCTCCCATGAATTGTCTTCGGGACCGTAGCCCTTCCACTTCACCAGATATTGTACCTGATTGCGCCTTCTTCTGCAATCAAGAATTGCTTCCACTTCAAACTCCTCTTCGCCATCAACCTTGATCGGTTTGGGTGGACCAATGCAACGACCAGGAAAGAAATTAGGCGTGACCGGTTTTAGGAGAGAAACGTGGAATACTGGATGAATTTTCAGGGAATTGGGGAGGTCCAATTCAAATGCCACTTTGTTGATCTTCCTTTTGATCAAGAAAGGACCCAGGTATTTGGGACCCAGTTTCCTGGATGGACAAGCTAGCTTGAGGTTTGCGGTGGACAGCCAGACAGAATTGCCAGGTTCTAGCATAAGTTCTCCTCGTCTCTTCCTGTCGAAGATCCTCTTATAGTCTTCCTGAGCCTTGGTCATGGTTTCCTGTAGCAATTTATTGTTATTGGAGAAAAAGTTCAAAGTCTCGGAAACTGCAGGAACAGGGCATTCAGGAAATGTTCCAGGTAAGAAGGATGGGTGGAAACCATAGTTGGCATAGAACGGAGACTGATTAGTCGCTGAATGTAAAGAGTTGTTATAAGAGAACTCTGCGATGGGAAGCAGGGAGGCCCAGTCATCTTGGGAGAAAGCTGAAAAACAGCGGATGTATTGCTCCAAGGTTTGGTTCGTCCTCTCGGTTTGTCCATTGGACTGAGGGTGGTAGGCCGAGGAAAAGGACAACTCGATCTCAAGGGCACCACAAAGGGATCTCCAGAATCTGGAGGTGAACTGGACGCCCCTGTCCGAGACTATATTGGTCGGGACTCCATGCAGTCTGACGATTTCCTTGATGAAGATAGCGGCGGTCTCCATGGCTGAGGGGGTGCCCTTCATAGGGAGAAAATGGGCCATTTTAGACAACCTGTCCACTACAACAAAAATGGATGAAAAACCCTCTGATGGTGGGAGCTCTACGATGAAATCCATAGAGATCATGGCCCAAGGTCTCTCTGGGACTGGTAATGGCTTCAGTAGGCCCCATGCTCTTGACCGGCTAGTCTTATTTCTGGCACACGTATCACAAGACTCCACATATGCCTTACAATCCCTGGTAAGATGAGGCCACCAGAAGGAGCGTTGGACCAGGTCAATTGTTTTCCGTGTGCCGAAGTGACCCGCAAGTTTGTGGTCATGGCACAAGCTTAGTACCCGTGCTTTCAGCTCCTCAGGAACCACAATCCTATTCTTGAACCAGAGCAGTCCATCCTTGGCACAGGCTTCAGCAAGTGGGGGCATTCTCGAGGAAGCTCACCTGATTTGAGAGATTATGTCTTCCTGTAGAACGAGGAAATTTCCAGAAGGGAGAATGGTGTCTGGGGACAGGGTTCTTTCAGAGTCAAGGAACATTCGGGAAAGGGCGTCGGATTTAACATTCTTGGATCCAGGTCTGTACGTGATGTGGAAAATAAATCGCGAAAAAAAAAGTGCCCATCTGGCCTGCCGGGGTTTTAGTCTCTTGGCCGTTCTCAGATACTCTAAATTCTTATGGTCTGTGTAGACCAAGATGGGATGTGCTGCTCCTTCCAGGAGATAACGCCACTCTTCCAGAGCTGCCTTAATGGCCAGAAGTTCCCGATCACCCACATCATAGTTTTTCTCGGACGGAGAGAGCTTACGTGAAAAGAATCCCACTGGGTACAGGAGTGCCTTGGCACCCTGTCTCTGAGACAATACAGCTCCGACTGCAACTTCGGAGGCATCCACCTCCAGGACGAAAGGCAAGGCAGGATTGGGATGTTTAAGAATAGTGGCTGAGGTAAACAACGCTTTGAGTTTTCCAAAGGCCTCTTGTGCTTTAGGGGTCCAGTGGAACCGGCACCCTTGTTTAATAAGTTCCGTAATGGGAGCTATGATTGAAGAAAATCCCCTGATGAACTTTCTGTAGAAATTGGCGAAGCCAATAAAGCGTTGTACCCCTTTTTTGTCAGTCGGTGCAGGCCACTCCAGAATAGCGGATACTTTCTGAGGATCCATTTTAATGCCATCAGGAGAGATGATTAAACCCAGGAATTGGATGGATTGGAGCTCAAATTCGCACTTCTCAAGTTTGGCGTAGAGCCCATGCTGTCTTAGCCGGGAGAGTACAGTTCGTACATGTCTGCGGTGCTCCATCAGAGAGGCGGAGAAGACCAAGATATCATCTAGATAAACGATGACGTATAAATCCAGTAAATCATGAAAGACGTCATTAACAAAGTGCTGAAATGTTGCCGGTGCGTTGCACAGACCAAAAGGCATGACTAGGTACTCGTAATGACCAAATCGGGTACGAAAAGCTGTCTTCCACTCGTCTCCTTCTCTTATACGGATCAGGTTATAGGCTCCACGGAGGTCTAGTTTAGTAAACACGGTAGCAGATCCTAACCTCTGAAACAGCTCAGGAACCAAAGGTAGCGGGTATCTGTTCTTTATGGTAATTTTGTTAAGCTCCCGGTAATCAATGCAGGGACGTAGGGAATGATCTTTTTTTTCTACGAAGAAGATGCCTGCCCCAGCTGGAGACGTAGAAGGACGAATGAACCCTTTCTTCAGGTTTTCGTCAATGTAAGTCTTCAAGGTGCCCAGCTCCTGCTCCGTTAAGGGAAAGATCCTGCCAAAGGGGACTTCGGTACCCGGTAGAAGTTCTATTGGGCAGTCATAGGGTCTATGTGCTGGAAGGGTTTCTGCCCCCTTCTTACTGAACACGTCTAGGAAATCCCGGTAGGGTTCAGGAAGATCTTGATAAAGTTTAGTTTCAGAGTCCATGCACAGACATTGGGAAGAGGTTGGTGGGATTCCCCGTAAGCAGTTTTGTCTGCAATATTCGGAGGAGAATTGAACCTTGCCCGTAGCCCAGTTGATGCTAGGGTTGTGGGCCTGTAGCCAAGGTATCCCTAGGATAATTGGGAAGAGAGGAGAGGAGATGACATCTAGGCGTAATAGTTCCTGATGTTCTGGGCCAATGGTGGCCAAAAGAGGAACCGTTTCTTGGGTGACGGGTCCGGAGCGGAGGGTGGAACCGTCTGCTAGAAAGACTGCCAGTCCTTGGGCCTTAGTTTGAGTGGGGATATGGTGAGTCTCAACGAAGGTCCGGTCAATGAATCCACTGCATGCCCCCGAATCAACGATGACCGGTACTGGGATGCTCCTTCCAGGTAACTGCAAGATAATGGAAAGTGTTAAATGACTACCGGTACTAGGTAGGACAGGTGCACACAATGAGGAAGACGGTAGACACTTACGCCTCTTATTAGGGCATGCTCTTGCGAAATGACCAGGCTCTCCACAGTACAGGCACAGGTTGAGTGTGCGTCTTCGGGTCTTCTCTTCTGGGGTCAGAGAGGGACGGAGCAGTCCCAACTGCATAGGCTCCGAGCCTTCCTGGGCGGAAGCGGATGAGACCAATGGAGCTTGGTGCGGGGCACTAGGGACCCTGGGCAACATCCAGGCAAGACGTGGATGACCAACTGATCTTTCAGAGCGTCTTTCCCTGAGGCGGCGGTCAATTTGGATAGATAAATTGATGAGTTCCTCTAGTGTCTGGGGAACCCCCACTCGTGCCAGCTCGTCCTTTAGGGGGTCAGATAATCCCAGCCGGTATTGGTGACGCAAGGCAGCGTCGTTCCACTCCGTGTCGGCACTCCAACGCCTAAACTCCACGGCGTAATCTTCAGCCGCTCTGCGACCTTGTTGGAGGGAATGTAAAGTGGCTTCAGCCGTTGCCGTTAGCTGAGGGTCCTCATACAGTTGGGACATGGCGAGGAAGAAGTCACTCACGGAATCAAGGGATTGAGCCTTTTGTTTCAGCAGATTGTGGGCCCAGGTTTGAGGTTCGCCAGTCAGCAAGGAGATGATGAACCCCACTTTAGTTGCTTCCAGGGAGAATGTACGGGGTTGCAGGGCAAAATACAGTTCGCAAGCGTTGCGGAACGCTTGGAACTTGCTGCGATCTCCTGAGAACTTCTCGGGTGGAGGTACTCTGGGCTCAGGTGGAAGCATCACTACAGAGGGTGCCGAAGCCGAATTGGACGCTGCTCCTGAAGGAGAGGCTGAGAGGGCCTGGACCTGCCCTTCCAATCTGGTGTAGCCTTCTTGCAGACTTTTAACGGCTTGAGTGAGGCCCGCTAGATGCCTGCACAGTTCATCCATGGGGGAGGCCCCCTGCCCGGACTCAGTCATGGCTGCCTGATACTGTCAGGTCCCACACTTACCAGACAGGTGAGTCCGCTTGGGCAGAGGGTAGGCTCCCTTACGTATCCGATTCGGGACCCCTGATAGAGAAGACAGGAGGTCACGAATGCGGAGTGGTATGAGTGCCTGTAGTAGGGTCCTGGAGCACAATGGTCTGGCAAGCACCGGTAGGTCTTCAGACTAGGTGGAGCAGATGCTGGGCAGGAACGGATCAGGCTGGTCATACACTTGCAGAGGTCGGCAACGGGCTGGCAGCAGAGGTACAAGAGGATGAGGCAGAGACAAGGTCAGACAAGCCGGGGTCGGGTTCAGGCAGCAATCAAGGATAGTCCAAGGGGTAGCCGGGTCACAACAGATAAGCACAACAGGGAACAGGAACTCAGGATGATCACGGACACGGTACGGAGCTGTTTGATCAGGCAGCACTGGGTCAGCATAGAGGCAAACCTTAAATAGGCCGATTGGCGCCAAAACGCCGCGCTCGTGCACGCGCCGATTCGCCAAAGCGCGCCGCGCCCCCGCACGCGCCCGAGCGCGCCCCCGACACCGGCGTGCACGCCCACCGAACCGGGTCGCAACACAAGCAGCGCTCACAGGCGGACGCGCGCTAACGCGAACGCGCGCTAGCGCGAACGCGCGTACGCACGAACGCCCGGACGCCACCCCGCACGCCACGGTCGGCCAGCCCAGACACACCAGCGCCCCCAGGGACACGCGCCCCAGCACGGACAGGAACGCGAGCGCCAACACGCCCCGGCGCGCCCCGGCGCCCAACCAGGTAACCTCTCTGACAGCTCCAACAGGTGGACAAGGGGGACAGTGTCACTGATGCATGCACTGTCAGTGCTCACCATCCTCGTGGCCTCCTCGAATGGTGACAGGACAGTGCATGCATCCCTGATCATGGCCCACTGGCGTGGGGAAAAAAACCAAGGTCCCCTGACCCTGTCCTGGTGCCATAGTCGCACAGGTACTCATTTATGGCCCTCTGCTGCGTGTGCAGCCGCTGCAGCATGGCCAATGTCGAGTTCCACCTGGTGGGCATGTCACAGATTAGGCGGTTCTTGGGCAGGTTAAACTCCTTTTGGAGGTCCGTCAGCCGAGCACTGGCATTATATGACCGGCGGAAATGCACACAGACTTTCCTGGCCTGCCTCAGGACATCCTGTAAGCCCGGGTACCTGCCCAAGAACCGCTGCACCACCAAGTTAAGGACGTAAGCCAAACAGGGCACATGGGTCAGTTGTCCCTGTCGGAGGGCAGAGAGGAGGTTGGTGCCATTGTCGCAAACCACCATTCCTGCCTTAAGTTGGCGTGGCGTCAACCACCTCTGAACCTGCCCCTGCAGAGCTGACAGAACCTCTGCCCCAGTGTGGCTCCTGTCCCCCAAGCACACCAGCTCAAGCACTGCATGGCATCTTTTGGCCTGCGTACTTGCGTAGCCCCTTGAACGCCTACGGAGCACCGCTGGTTCCGAGGAAGAGGCCATGGAGGAAGAAGAAGAGGAGGGGGTGGAGGAGAGAGGTGTGTCACAATCAGCATTTTGGAGGCGTGGTGGCGGAACAACCTCCAACACTACTGCACCTTGTCCTGCATCCTTCCCAGCTGCCAGCAGAGTCACCCAATGCGCCGTGAAACTTAAGTAACGTCCCTGTCCATGCCTGCTGGACCATGAGTCAGCGGTAATATGCACCTTACCGCTGACCGCCCTGTCCAGCGAGGCATGGACATTGCCTTCCACATGCCGGTAGAGAGCTGGAATCGCCTTCCGTGAGAAAAAGTGGCGTTTGGGTACCTGCCACTGAGGAACCGCACATTCCACAAACTCACGGAAGGGGGCAGAGTCTACCAACTGAAAAGGCAGCAGTTGAAGTGCTAGCAATTTTGCCAAGCTAGCATTCAACCGCTGGGCATGTGGATGGCTGGGAGCAAACTTCTTTCGGCGGTGCAGCAGCTGGGGCAGGGAAATTTGCCTGGTACAATCTGGCGTCGGTGTACCAAAAGCAGATTGCCCACAAGTACTTGGCTGTGACACACCTAATTCTACACCTTCATTCCTCTCACTGCAGGTCTCAGAGAGGACTGAAGGTCTAGTGGGGTTGGAAATCTCAGCTGATGAGGAGCAAGGAGAGATCCTCTTTGTTCTTTGGTGTGGGTCTTTTAGATATGCTTGCCAACGAACTGCATGGCAGGTCAACATATGTCTGGTCAAGCATGTGGTACCCAAGCGGGAGATGTTTTGGCCACGCGAGATACGCTTGAGACATATGTTGCAAATAGCAGCGGTGCGATCTGATGCACTCGTCTCAAAAAAGGCCCACACCAAAGAACTTTTTGAATAACGCGCAGAGACTGCAGCGCCCTGCACATGTGGAGCTTTGGGGTGTGATGCAGTCAATGTGCTGCCCTTAGGCTGGCCCCTGGAGGGCATCCTGCCTCGTTGGTGATGTGCCACCTCCTCCTCCTCCTCCTCCTCCTCTCTCCTATCAGGCACCCACGTTGAGTCAGTGACCTCATCATCCCCTCCCTCCTCATCACTGGAGCAAACCTGGCAGTATGCTGCAGCAGGGGGAGCATGACTGCCAGATTGCTGTCCTTCTTGGGCACCCCCTCTGTCCGTGCTCATGTTACTGCCTTCATCGAGCTCAGTATCATCATCAGAGCCTTCCAAACGCTGGGCATCCTCCTGGAGCATGTACCCAACACTGTGGTCAAACAGTTCGAGGGAATCCTCATGAGGACATGGTGGAGCTAGGGAAGGAGTCACTGATGACATTGAGCTGAGGGAAGAGGCCGCTGCTTTGCCAGACAAAGCACCCTGGGCATGGGTGAGAGAGGATGAGGAGAATGAGGACGGCTTGGTCATCCACTCGACCAAGTTTTCTGCATGTTGCGGCTCAACACGGCCAGCTGCCGAAAAAAAGGCCAAGCGTGTCCCATGGCCACGGGCTGATGAGGATGCACCGTCTCCACGACCAGCACTAGACACAGAGCCTGCTTGCCCTCTCTTATTGGCTTGTGACTGTCTGCCTCTCCTTCTTGGCCTTCCAGACATACTAATGGCCTGTAGCTGCACTAAGCTGGGATAGAACACCTGTAATTTTCTTCAGGTAGCTTTATATACTGTAACCAGACAAGCCTGCCTGTCAGTAGGAAGATAACAGGAACGGATCTAGCTGAACACTGTGAGCAGGACGCACTGCACTAAATGTAAATAGCAGGAACGGATCTAGCTGAACACTGTGAGCAGGACGCACTGACTGCACTAAATGTAAATAGCAGGAACGGATCTAGCTGAACACTGTGAGCAGGACGCACTGACTGCACTAAATGTAAATAGCAGGAACGGATCTAGCTGAACACTGTGAGCAGGACGCACTGCACTAAATGTAAATAGCAGGAACAGATCTAGCTGAACACTGTGAGCAGGACGCACTGCACTAAATGTAAATAGCAGGAACGGATCTAGCTGAACACTGTGAGCAGGACGCACTGACTGCACTAAATGTAAATAGCAGGAACAGATCTAGCTGAACACTGTGAGCAGGACGCACTGCACTAAATGTAAATAGCAGGAACAGATCTAGCTGAACACTGTGAGCAGGACGCACTGCACTAAATGTAAATAGCAGGAACGGATCTAGCTGAACACTGTGAGCAGGACGCACTGCACTAAATGTAAATAGCAGGAACGGATCTAGCTGAACACTGTGAGCAGGACGCACTGCACTAAATGTAAATAGCAGGAACGGATCTAGCTGAACACTGTGAGCAGGACGCACTGCACTAAATGTAAATAGCAGGAACAGATCTAGCTGAACACTGTGAGCAGGACGCACTGACTGCACTAAATGTAAATAGCAGGAACAGATCTAGCTGAACACTGTGAGCAGGACGCACTGACTGCACTAAATGTAAATAGCAGGAACGGATCTAGCTGAACACTGTGAGCAGGACGCACTGACTGCACTAAATGTAAATAGCAGGAACGGATCTAGCTGAACACTGTGAGCAGGACGCACTGCACTAAATGTAAATAGCAGGAACAGATCTAGCTGAACACTGTGAGCAGGACGCACTGCACTAAATGTAAATAGCAGGAACGGATCTAGCTGAACACTGTGAGCAGGACGCACTGACTGCACTAAATGTAAATAGCAGGAACAGATCTAGCTGAACACTGTGAGCAGGACGCACTGACTGCACTAAATGTAAATAGCAGGAACGGATCTAGCTGAACACTGTGAGCAGGACGCACTGACTGCACTAAATGTAAATAGCAGGAACGGATCTAGCTGAACACTGTGAGCAGGACGCACTGCACTAAATGTAAATAGCAGGAACAGATCTAGCTGAACACTGTGAGCAGGACGCACTGCACTAAATGTAAATAGCAGGAACGGATCTAGCTGAACACTGTGAGCAGGACGCACTGACTGCACTAAATGTAAATAGCAGGAACGGATCTAGCTGAACACTGTGAGCAGGACGCACTGCACTAAATGTAAATAGCAGGAACGGATCTAGCTGAACACTGTGAGCAGGACGCACTGACTGCACTAAATGTAAATAGCAGGAACGGATCTAGCTGAACACTGTGAGCAGGACGCACTGACTGCACTAAATGTAAATAGCAGGAACGGATCTAGCTGAACACTGTGAGCAGGACGCACTGCACTAAATGTAAATAGCAGGAACAGATCTAGCTGAACACTGTGAGCAGGACGCACTGCACTAAATGTAAATAGCAGGAACGGATCTAGCTGAACACTGTGAGCAGGACGCACTGACTGCACTAAATGTAAATAGCAGGAACAGATCTAGCTGAACACTGTGAGCAGGACGCACTGCACTAAATGTAAATAGCAGGAACAGATCTAGCTGAACACTGTGAGCAGGACGCACTGCACTAAATGTAAATAGCAGGAACGGATCTAGCTGAACACTGTGAGCAGGACGCACTGCACTAAATGTAAATAGCAGGAACGGATCTAGCTGAACACTGTGAGCAGGACGCACTGCACTAAATGTAAATAGCAGGAACGGATCTAGCTGAACACTGTGAGCAGGACGCACTGCACTAAATGTAAATAGCAGGAACAGATCTAGCTGAACACTGTGAGCAGGACGCACTGACTGCACTAAATGTAAATAGCAGGAACAGATCTAGCTGAACACTGTGAGCAGGACGCACTGACTGCACTAAATGTAAATAGCAGGAACGGATCTAGCTGAACACTGTGAGCAGGACGCACTGCACTAAATGTAAATAGCAGGAACGGATCTAGCTGAACACTGTGAGCAGGACGCACTGCACTAAATGTAAATAGCAGGAACAGATCTAGCCTAATCTAGCTCTCAAATCAAATGACACTGTCTGTCTCTCTCTCTATCAGCACACCGGAACACACTACACAGGGCCGCCGTGCAGGCGGCCTTATATAGTGTGGGGCGTGTACCAAATCCCCTGAGCCATAATTGGCCAAAGCCACCCTGGCTTTGGCCAATTACAGCTCTCTCTACTGACGGCGCTGTGATTGGCCAAGCATGCGGGTCATAGTGCATGCTTGGCCAATCATCAGCCAGCAATGCACTGCGATGCCGCAGTGAATTATGGGCCGTGACGCGCCACACGAATTTGGCGCGAACGGCCCATAACGTTCGCAATTCGACGGACGGTCGAACAGCCGATGTTCGAGTCGAACATGGGTTCGACTCAAACACGAAGCTCATCCCTAGTCTTGAGGATGGATCACTGGCCAGAGCTTGCACAGTATGCAATTGAGCTACTGGCCTGTCCTGCATCCAGCATTCTTTCAGAACGCACATTCAGTGCTGCTGGAGGCTTTGTAACCGATCATTTGGTGCGTCTGTCCACCGACTCGGTCGATCGACTGACCTTCATAAAAATGAATCAGTCTTGGATCACCACCAGCTACCAAGCACCTGATGTAACCGAATATTTTTTTTTGAGATCTCAGATCCCTTCAAAGACTGCCTATACTGATGCTGAGTGACTATCCCTGAGAAATTATCCTCTTCCTCCTCAATCAGCACGCTGATAGCTTGTAAGAACATTTTTGGTTCTGGGCGCCACCATCAGTGCCTAAGGCCCAATTTTTCAGCCCCTGTTTAACAGGGGCATGTAATTACAATTTTTGATGCAATACTTTGCAGCAGGGCTCGTTTCTGCGTTACAACTAGAGTATCTGTGAGGGGTTGCAGTGTTGTGGCACCAGCACCAGTGCCTAAGGCCCAATTTTTCAGCCCTTGTTTAACAGGGGTGTGTAATTACAATTTTTTATGCAATATTTTGCAGCAGGGCTCATTTCAGCATTCCAACTAGAGTATCTGTGAGGGGTTGCAGTGTTGTGGCACCAGCACCAGTGCCTAAGGCCCAATTTTTCAGCCCCTGTTTAACAGGGGCGTGTAATTACAATTTTTAATGCAATACTTTGCAGCAGGGCTCGTTCCTGCGTTCCAACTAGAGTGTCTGTGAGGGGTTGCAATGTTGTGGCACCAGCACCAGTGCCTAAGGCCTAATTTTTCAGCCCCTGTTCAACAGGGGCATGTAATTACAATTCTTGATCTAATATTTCACAGCAGGGCCCATTTCTGCACCCACCAAGAGCGACTGAGGACTTACAGTGTTGTGGCACCAGCACCACCACCACCACCACCACCAAAGGCCCAATTTTTCTGCCCTTGTTCAACAGGGGCATGTAATTACAATTCTTGATCTAATATTTCACAGCAGGGCCCATTTTTGCACCCACCAAGAGCGAGTGAGGACTTACAGTGTTGTGGCACCAGCACCACCACCACCACCACCAAAGGCCCAATTTTTCTGCCCCTGTTAAACAGGGGCATGTAATTACAATTCTTGATCTAATATTTCACAGCAGGGCCCTGTGAGGGCTTACAGTGTTGTGGCCACAACAACACCTAAGGCCCAAATCTCTGCTGAGTATATAGGGCAGGCCCCTACTTTCAAACATCTAACTTACAAATGACTCCTACTTGCAAACAGAAGGAGACAACAGGAAGTGAGATGAAATCTACCCCTAGGAAGGGAAATTCACTCCTGTAATTCCCCGTACACACGGTCGGATTTTCCGAATCGGAATGTCCGATCAGAGCGTGTTGTCGAAAATTCCGACTGTGTGTGGGCTCCATCGGACATTTTCCAAAGGATTTTCCGACACACAAAGTTGGAGAGCAGGAGATAAAATTTTCCGACAACAAAATCCGTTGTCGGAAAATCCGATCGTGTGTACACAAATCCGACGGACAAAGTGCCATGCATGCTCAGAATAAATAAAGAGATGAAAGCTATTGGCCACTGCCCCGTTTATAGTCCCGAC
Organism: Lithobates septentrionalis; assembly: GCA_037952835.1. Taxonomy (NCBI): domain Eukaryota; kingdom Metazoa; phylum Chordata; class Amphibia; order Anura; family Ranidae; genus Lithobates; species Lithobates septentrionalis. The sequence continues at coordinate 3,976,074 of JBBDGP010000074.1, forward strand.
GTACGTGTTTTACATCACCGCGTTTAGAACGATTCGTTTTTCCGACAACTTTGTGCGACCGTGTGTAGACAAAACAAGTTTGAGCCAACATCCGTCGGAAAAAATCCTAGGATTTTGTTGTCGGAATGTCCGAACAAAGTCCGACCGTGTGTACGCCCTATAAGAGTTAATATGGGAAAAACATTTCTCCTTTCCACTGATGCTTTCCAATCCTTGTTCCACAAAAAAAACAAAATTTTCAAAAAACATTTGTCATTGGGACAAAAAGTGAGGTAAAATCTTCTGAAGAGGAGGACAGACAGTAAAACAAATGTCACAGGGGTGATAACCCTTCCCTATGTTTTCCAAAAAGCTTAAAAAAGATTTTTTGGCTGGAGCTAAACACGTTAAAAATGTAACCGTTCAAAATTACAAACAGATTCTACTTAACAACAAACCTACAGTCCCCTGTCTTGTTTGCACCGCCTGTATACTGCTGTTCAGAGTATATAGGGCCTGGTGGCCCCACACCTTCCCTTATTTTAATTTGGGTGCGGGGTTCCCCTTAATATCCATACAAGACCCAAAGGGCCTGGTAATGGACTGGGGGGTACCCATGCCGTTTGTCTCACTGATTTTCATCCATATTGCCAGGACCCGACATTACATTAAACCCGCAAGCAGTTTTAACCACTTCAGCCCCGGACCATTATGCTGCCTAAGGACCAGAGATCTTTTTCCAATTTGGCACTGCGTCACTTTAACTGCTAATTGCGCGGTCATGCAATGCTGTACCCAAACGAAATTTGTGTCCTTATCTTCCCACAAATAGAGCTTTCTTTTGATGGTATTTGATCACCTCTGCCGTTTTTATTTTGTGCGCTATAAACGGAAAAAGACCGATAATTTCGAAAAAAAAATGATATTTTCTACTTTTTGTTATAAAAAAAATCCAATAAACTCAATTTTAGTCATACATTTAGGCCAAAATGTATTCAGCCCCATGTCTTTGGGAAAAAAAATGTCAATAAGCGTATATTTATTGGTTTGCGCAAAAGTTATAGCGTCTACAAACTAGGGTACATTTTCTGGAATTTACACAGCTTTTAGTTTATGATTGCCTATGTCATTTCTTGAGGTGCTAAAATGGCAGGGCAGTACAACCCCCCCCCCCCAAAAGACCCCATTTTGGAAAGTAGACACCCCAAGGAAATTGCTGAGAGGCATGTTGAACCCATTGAATATTTTTTTTTTGTCCCAAGTGAATAATGACAAAAAAAATATTTACAAAAAGTTGTCACTAAATGATATATTGCTCACACAGGCCATGGGCCTATGTGGAATTGCACCCCAAAATACATTCAGCTGCTTCTCCTGAGTACGGGGATACCACATGTGTGGGACTTTTTGGGAGCCTAGCCGCGTACGGGGCCCCGAAAACCAATCACTGCCTTCAGGATTTCTAAGGGCATAAATTTTTGATTTCACTACTCACTACCTATCACAGTTTTGAAGGCCATAAAATGCCCAGATGGCACAACCCCCCCCCCCAAATGACCCCATTTTGGAAAGTAGACACCCCAAGTTATTTTCTGAGAGGCATGTTGAGTCCATGGAATATTTTATATTTTGACACAAGTTGCGGGAAAGTGACACTTTTTTTTTTTTTTTGCACAAAGTTGTCACTAAATGATATATTGCTCACACAGGCCATGGGCATATGTGGAATTGCACCCCAAAATACATTTAGCTGCTTCTCCTGAGTATGGGGATACCACATGTGTGGGACTTTTTGGGAGCCTAGCCGCTTACAGGGCCCCGAAAACCAATCACCGCCTTCAGGATTTCTAAGGGTGTAAATTTTTTATTTCACTCTTCACTGCCTATCACAGTTTCGGAGGCCATGGAATGCCCAGGTGGCACAAAACCCCCCCAAATGACCACATTTTGGAAAGTAGACACCCCAAGCTATTTGCTGAGAGGCATGGTGAGTATTTTGCAGCTCTCATTTGTTTTTGAAAATGAAGAAAGACAAGAAAAACATTTTTTTTTTCTTTTTTCAATTTTCAAAACTTTGTGACAAAAAGTGAGGTCTGCAAAATGCTCACTATACCTCTCAGCAAATAGCTTTGGGTGTCTACTTTCCAAAATGGTGTCATTTGGGGGGGGTTTGTGCCACCTGGGCATTCCATGGCCTCCGAAACTGTGATAGGCAGTGAAGAGTGAAATAAAAAATTTACACCCTTAGAAATCCTGAAGGCGGTGATTGGTTTTCGGGGCCCTGTAAGCGGCTAGGCTCCCAAAAAGTCCCACACATGTGGTATCCCCATACTCAGGAGAAGCAGCTAAATGTATTTTGGGGTGCAATTCCACATATGCCCATGGCCTGTGTGAGCAATATATCATTTAGTGACAACTTTGTCTCTTTCCCGCAACTTGTGTCACAATATAATATATGCCATGGACTCGACATGACTCTCAGCAAATAGCTTGGGGTGTCTACTTTCCAAAATGGGGTCATTTGGGGGGGGGTTTGAACTGTCCTGGCATTTTATGCACAACATTTAGAATCTTATGTCACACATCACCCACTCTTCTAACCACTTGAAGACAAAGCCCTTACCGACACTTTTTGTTTACATGAAAAAATTATTTGTTTTTGCAAGAAAATTACTTTGAACCCCCAAACATTATATATTTTTTTAAAGCAAATGCCCTACAGATTAAAATGGTGGGTGTTTCATTTTTTTTTCACACAGTATTTGGGCAGCGATTTTTCAAACGCATTTTTTGGGGAAAAAACACACTTTTTAAAATTTTAATGCACTAAAACACACTATATTGCCCAAATGTTTGATGAAATAAAAAAGATGATCTTAAGCCGAGTACATGGATACCAAACATGACATGCTTTAAAATTGTGCACAAACGTGCAGTGGCGACAAACTAAATACATTTTTAAAAGCCTTTAAAACCCCTTACAGGTTACCACTTTAGATTTACAGAGGAGATCTACTGCTAAAATTACTGCCCTCGATCTGACGTTCGTGGTTTACATTTGACGCCAGAACAACGCTTGTGTTCACCTTTGCTCCAAAGGGGGGGACAGGGGTGCTTTTTTTTTTTTTTTTTTCTTTATAATTTTTTTGCTTTTTTATCCTATTTTTAAACTGTTCCTTTCATTTTTTTTTTTTAATCATTTTTATTGTTATCTCAGGGAATGTAAATATCCCCTATGATAGCAATCGGTAGTAACAGGTACTCTTTTTTGAAAAAATTGGGGTCTATTAGACCCTAGATCTCTCCTCTGCCCTCAAAGCATCTGACCACACCAAGATCGGTGTGATAAAAATGCTTTCCCAATTTCCCAATGGTGCTGTTTTCATCCGGCAAAATCTAAGTCATGAAATGCTCGTAGCTTCCAGTTTCTTAGGCCATAGAGATGTTTGGAGCCACTCTGGTCTCTGATCAGCTCTATGGTCAGCTGGCTGAATCACCGGCTGCATTCTCAGGTTCCCTGTTGAGACAGGAGAGCCAGAGAAAAACACGGAAGACGGTGTCAAAACCTGTTGAATTGTACCTGAAGCCTACCACAGCTTCTTGGACGTTTTCAGTCAAAAGGGGGCTGAGATCCTTCCTCCCCACCGGCCATACGATTGCCCAATTGAACTTCTCCCAGGAGCAGAGATTCCTTTTGGGAGGATTTTCCCTTTGTCAGAAATAGAACTAGGGGCATTAAAGACTTATATTGATGACAATCTGGAGAAAGGGTTCATCCGACCTTCCACATCCCCGGCAGGAGCAGGAATCTTCTTTGTGGAGAAGAAAGACCATTCTCTACACCCTTGTGTGGATTATCGGGCAATTAATAAAATCACAATTAAAAACCGATATCCTTTGCCCTTGGTGCCAGAACTTTTTCAGAGACTAGGGTCTGCAGTAGTGTTTTCCAAGCTGGATCTTCGTGGTGCTTACAACCTTGTCCGCATTCGTAGAGGAGACGAATGGAAGATGGCTTTCCGTACCCGATTTGGGCACTTTGAGTATTTAGTCATGCCCTGTGGACTGTGCAATGCTCCGGCTACATTCCAACACTTTGTGAACTGCTACATGGCCTCTACACCAAACCTGAGAAGTGTGTCTTTGAACAAGAGAGTATCCAGTTCCTTGGTCTAATCATCTCTGTAGAGGGTATTAAGATGGACCCTCAGAAGGTCTCTGCTATTCTGGACTGGCCCGCTCCCACCGACAAGAAGGGAATCCAACGTTTTGTAGGATTTGCAAATGTTTACAGGAAATTCATCAAAGGATTCTCAACCATCATTTCTCCTATCACAAAGTTAACTAAGCAGGGCCTTAAGTTCCATTGGTCTACTGAAGCTCAGGCGGCCTTCACAACGCTAAAAGATCTGTTTGTTTCAGCTTCAGTCTTAAAGCACCTGGATTCCACATTACCATACATTTTGGAGGTGGATGCCTCGGAAATAGCGGTTGGTGCAGTGCTTTCCCAGAGACAGGGGCCTAGGGCTCTTTTGCATCCAGTCGCTTTCTTTTCTCGCAAATTATCCGAAGCAGAGAGAAACTATGATGTGGGCGATCGAGAATTGTTGGCAATCAAAGCCGCACTTGAAGAGTGGCGATATCTCCTGGAGGGAGCTGCTCATCCAATTCTTGTTTATACAGATCACAAGAATCTGGAATATTTAAAGACTGCCAAGAGATTAAGACCACGACAGGCCAGGTGGGCACTTTTCTTTACCAGATTTTCATTCCACATAACCTATCGTCCCGGATAAAAGAACACCAAGCCTGACGCACTGTCACGAATGTACAACGGACCTGAAGCATCTCCGTCCCCAGACACCATCTTATCCTCAGGAAACTTTCTGCTGCTCCAAGGGGACCTACTCTCGCAGATCAAGCAAGCTTCTAGGAACGCCTCTGTTCCACCTGATTCAGCTCTACAGTCCAGAGACGAGCTTCTTTGGTTCAAAGATAGGATCTTCGTACCCCAGGAGTTGCGAGCGACAGTTCTTAGTTCCTGTCATGACCACATGTTGGCCGGCCATTTTGGTGTGCACAAAACATCTGAACTCCTTCAGCGCACATTCTGGTGGCCGCAGTTAAGGAAAGATTGCAGGGACTATGTGGAAGCATGTGCTACTTGCATTCAAAACAAGGGCAGCAAGTGTAAGGCTTGGGGTCTGTTGAAGCCATTACCCGTTCCGGAGAAGCCATGGAGGATGATCTCCATGGATTTTATTGTCGAGCTGCCACCTTCTGAAGGCTACACTACAATCTTTGTAGTGGTGGATAGACTATCAAAAATGGCTCATTTTTTACCAATGAAGGGCACACCTACTGCTGCTGAGACTGCAAGGACATTTATCAGGGAAGTGGTGAGGCTTCATGGCATTGCTGCAAATATTACTTCAGATCGGGGGGTGAAATTTACTTCCAAGTTTTGGAGAGCACTTTGTGGATCTTTGAAAATTGACCTTTCTTTCTCCTCTATTAATGTGTGTGTGTCACCGGTGCAAAACCACTACTTCCTCCAAGGCTCTTACAAAAGTATGTGTCAGGGTTGCTGCATTAAAAAAAAAAACCTTCATTGAGATGGGCTAAAAATGCTGATTAGTGTGTGTGAATGTGCTACTCCCATATTACCACCACTTACAATGTTCTTTTTCTATTATTCAAAACAATCACTTATAAGTAATATCATGTGCATTAACTTAAAACTTTAAATCAAACAAAAATATAAACATATATTATCCAATACATGAAAAAAATCCTTCAAAAGTGCTGCAAAATCCTTTAACAATTGTTGTGACTGACGTGCTCCTATGTTCCTTCAGTAATCATATGTGACTTAGTGAGAGACCTCCACCATTCAGATTGGCCACTCACCAGATGCTTAATTAAAGATGCGCCTTTGGTTCATTCAAGGGATAACCACTCCACCTAAGTAACACTCCTTACCGGCTAAACTTGGACTTTAGTATTCCTCATATAAAAGCATAGGGACAAAAACGATCATAGCGCAATATGTTTAAACTATTTATTTTAAAATCCAAAGAAAGAGTATCCACTCACATTTAAAAGTGCCCTCGAGCCGGCACGAAGCTTATCCAGCAGTTATGGACAGGTGTTGGGCTGTTTGCATAGTCCGCCTGGTAGTACTGTGCGGCCTCCACGCTTGGCTTGCGCTTCAAGCCTCGTTCCCGTTTACGTCCGGTCACCTGATGCAAAAAACTCCTAGCAGCCTCTACGCATTTCGCATCATAGAATGCGTCATCAGGAAGCTGCCGTATGATTGGTGCATGTTCTATTTATATTGCGTATGGCCGGAAGTGGATGTTCCGCCATCTTAACTAAGGTTATATTCCCCTTTTTTCATTTCTTCTATGACTTCCTTCCTAGTGTCGTCATTTTAACTAAGGGCTTTGCCCACTTTGTATATCCTAGATATACATAACCATTTCCCCTTGTTGTCATTACTTGGATTAAATATTTGGATGTATTTATATTCTAAATTGTGACCCATCTATATCTGCTGGAGAGGCTTTTACAATTCCTTAAACATATCAAACATGTAAAACATTGTATACATTTTACCCATTCCGCCATAAATGCTGATCCATGGGCAATATGGAACAGCAAAAAACATGACCTCCAATATACCTTTTTATTTCTTAAAAATTTTTCTTAAAATATATATATAACCCCTATTTTCCTTTATTAAATCCCGTTCATATTGATTGTATCCGTACGGGAAAAATAAAAAAATATATAAAAAAATATAAATAAAATAAAATTAAATTAAAAAATATATAAGAAAAAATGAAAAAAATGTAAAAATATATAAGAAAATGTGAAAACAATATAAAGAAATAGGAAAAAATATTAAATATATAGAAAAATATATGAAAAAATATATGGAAAAAATATATGATAAAATAAAATAGAAAAGAAAAAAGAAAAAAGGAAAAAAGAGAAAAATAAATAAAGAACAAAATAAAAATATCAAATAAGAAATAAAAATTAAAATAAAAAAAAATAAAAAAAAACAAAAAATAACAGGTACCCCTATCGCCAATTTAACAAGAAAAGACACTAGAGTAACAGTACATACCCCAAGTAACAACCAGAAGAAGGTGAATACTCAGAGACCCGACCAAGGGAATAATAACACAAATGCAACCCCTTACCAACACCCAATGGGACAGTACCCCAGACCCTGGAGAGGAGGTTATAGAGGGAGGGGTAGGGGATACTACAATTATGGCCCAAACTACGGCCCACCTATGTGGCAGGGGGAATGGCGGGATTGGAGGGAACCCTACAAACCACCCATGCCAGTATTCCAAACCAGTAGAGGAGGTTGGAACAGGAACCCCCAAGAAACTGGAGGAAGTGTAAATCAAAGAGAAACAGAGGCTGTAGAGGGGGAGGCAAAAAGGAAAAGAGAAAATTAGGGGAGGGTATTTTTAACTTAACAGACATAACATTTACCCATGAGGAATTGCTAGTACTAGATAGCGGCATTAAATATGCACCTAGTGCAACTTTTAACCAGTTTGAAGCATTCATTGACTTGCAGAAGTTTATTAGAAAATTAAATTAAAAAAAATATTTCTTAGAGAAAGGAGAACCCCAACATCAACCAAATGAAACGGGATACACACATAGTCAGTTGAGGAACAGATCCACGTTCAACCCCAGGTCCAATACCAATCAACACATAGAAGTGTTTAAAAGGATAGTAGAGAAGGAAATGAGAAATATCAAACCGGAAAAGTGCAATAAAGACAGAATATGGCAAGGTCTAAAAAAATTGGAAAAAAGAAAAAACATAGTAATTCGACCAGCGGACAAGGGGGGGGGGGGGGGTAGTGGTCCTAACCAAACAGGACTACTATACAGAGTTGGAAAGACTAGTTAAAGACATTAGCACATACCAACCCCTGAAAAAGAATCCCAATAGAGAACTTGAAAGAATAAAGAAATTGAAAGAATACCTGAACAAGGGCATAGCAGATAAAATTATCAATAAAAAAGAAGGCAGATACTTGTTGACAGAGGCACCAAGAATACCAGTAATATACCAGGTTCCTAAAATTCACAAAAACAAAACTAGACCACCAGGGAGGCCCATAATTAGCGGCATTGAATCAGTATACTCCAGATTGGGGGAATATTTGGACATATTCCTCCAACCAATAGCAGGAGAGGGAAAGGCATTCCTCAAGGATAGCAAAGACGTAATCAACAACTTAAAGGATATACAGGTGGACGACTCCACATTACTGGTAACACTGGATGTGGAGTCGTTGTACACCAATATAAAACAAACAGATGCCTTGGCAGCCGTAGCATGGGGAATGAAGAACCTATCAGATCTAAAATTAAAACAAAGAAGGTTCATACTGGAGGGACTAAGGATGGCTATGGGGAACAATTTTTTCTGGCACAATCATAACTATTACAGACAAATTAAAGGGGTAGGAATGGGCAATAAGTATGCACCGAGTGTGGCCAACATCTTCCTGAGTAAATGGGAGGAGGAAGAGATCTTCGGGGGATGCTGGCCACACTTGCTGTTATACAAACGCTTTATTAATGATATCCTGATAGTGTGGAAGGGAAGTCAAGAACAACTGGAAGCATTCATTCAACATATTGGCTGCAATAAATATGATATTAAATTTACAGCCACAGTACACCAACAAAAGATACATTTTTTGGACCTAGAAATCTATAAAAATAAGAATAAACTTGGGACTAGGACACATTTCAAAGAAACGGATCGGAATGGATACATACCGATGGGGAGTTGTCACCACCCCCATTGGAAAAAAGCAATCCCAAAAAGCCAGTTTATCAGGATAAGACGAAATTGTGACCAAATAGAGGACTATTTTCAGCAGACCGACATCTTAATAGAGAGATTTATAGACAAGGGTTACAAAAGAAACATACTGGAGGCAGCACGCCTAAAAATAGCCAATATGGATAGAGAATTAACATTAATTAACAAAACCAGAAATCATAATCAGAACGATAAAATACCATTTATAACAGGATTTAACAAACAATACAGAATATTAGAGAACATTATAAAGAAACATTGGCCCATAATCAGTAATGATCCACAATTAAGTAAGGTCCTACCAAAAAAACCAACATTCGTATATAGGAGAGCAAGCAGGATCCGCGACAAAATAGTAAAGAATGTGCCAGACCCCCCTAAAACTATGTCAACTTTTTTCAACCAGAAGGGTTTCTTTAGATGTGGGAAATGTAAGGCGTGTAAATCTACTAACAAAAGAAATAGAAAGATAACGAACTTCATGTCGAATAGTTACGAGCAAACCTATAAAATTTATAAACTTATAACATGCTGTAGCACACATGTCACCTACGTACTGGAGTGCAGTTGTGGACTGCAGTACGTGGGCAGAACAACTAGAGCCCTGTCAGTAAGAATAGGAGAACATGTTAGAAATATTAAAAAAGGATTTAAACATCACAGTGTATTCAAACATTTTAGGGATATGCATGGTAGGAACCCCCAACACCTAAAGTTCTATGGAATAGATAGAATAGAAAAAGACTGGAGAAACACCAACATGAAAAGAGAGGTGTCAAGGAATGAAACCCATTGGATATACAAAATGGACACAATGAGGCCAAAGGGGTTAAACGTGGAACTCGACATCAACTGCTATCTGGAAAATTACTAATAGTAAAATATTTATTCTTTTTTTTTTTCAAATAAAGCTTTATTAAGTTAAATCCATACAGAAAAGTAGGACATAAAAGCAAGGTTTGAGATAAAATGATAACAGTGTTATACAGAGGGAACAGTCCAGAGTGTACAACGTTGTATTTTAACAAGCATTCAAATCTACAACTGTGGAGTTGTTGAAAAACACATTACATCTGGGGTGTGGATATATGGGATTACAGAGTAGTGTGGGCAGAAAATATAAAGAACATATAGTAAAGCAGGTAAAACATTTTTTAAACATGTTGATTTTTGAGGGCGAAAAAGATTAAAAAGGGAGAGAGGAGTAAAAACCGTATTATAATAGATTGCCTATGATAGCCTTATTATATGAGTCTGAGATTTTTGTTGGATTGTGTTTGGAATAATCGTTAATTACTATGTCTGTGTGAGAGTGTGAAATTGATCCTGGTGCATGGTGTCCAGAAGTCGGGTAATGTCTGTAGATAGAGATATAATCATAGCATACAACAATGGATACCTAACATAGCAAAGTTTCGATTAAATGGTGGTCAAAATATAGTGAGAAGTACAAAAGGAAGGTAGGGGAAAGTTATTTCCCGTCCCTGGCTCAGCCATGGGTCTAACGGGAAATATCTTTACAGAAGGACCAAGTCCCAGGAAAAAAAGCATAATAGAGCTTTTGAAGTGAATTCTGTATGCGTACTGATATATTTGCCTCCTGAATTTTGTTTCATGTACGGCTATAGGGAGGACTATAGACAGTTGGGATGTATGATATGTCTTATGGTGTGCTGGAGGAGGATTCCTGACTGATTACTTGGGTATACTCAGATGTTGTGCGGAAATGTAGCCAACAGGCCCAAGTGTTCCTGTATTTAGTATAGGAATCCTGTGTTTGATGTACAAGTTCCTCCATTTCAGCTATTTTGTTAACTCTTTTGAACCAGTCTGCGATTGTGGGTGGGTTGGGGGATCTCCAGAGAACTGGGATACAGAGTTTGGCAGCATTGATTAGATGTAATGCTAGGGATTTGTGATAAGATTTCATCGGTAGGGAGGAGTGGTGTAGGAGGGCTTGTGCTGGAGAGAAATCTAGCTGAAGTGCAGTGATTTGGGAGGAGAGGTGAAAAACTTTAGTCCAGAAGGCGGAAATCGCAGGGCAGTCCCACCATATGTGAAGGAGTGATCCGTTTTTGTCATTACATCTCCAACAATTAGATGGGATCTCTGGATTAATGGTGTGTAACTTGAGAGGCGTTTTGTACCATCTGGAGAAAAGCTTGTATCCGTTTTCTTGAGCTGTTACATTAATGGAGCCTTTGTGTATGTTAGAGTATATCTTTTCCCATTCCTTATCAGAGAGGTGGATGGAAAGATCTTTTTCCCACTTTGCACTAGCTATATTTGTTTTAGGAGTATGTTCGAGAAAGAGGTTTAAGTACATGGTGGATATCAGGTGTCTTTGTGGTTCAGTGGCAGAGCAAAGGGATTCAAAGTGTGATTGGTTTCTTGAGTAAGCAGCACTAGTTTGGGGATCAAGGAGAAAATGTCTGAGTTGCATATATGACCAGAAAGGGATCTGGTGATTTGTTTCTTGGGAGTTCAATGAGGAAAGCGGTTTAATATTCCCCTTAGCGAAGAATTCTCCCGCTGTCATCCTTGTCTGGGATCCTATTCCATGAAGGAAAGAATCATCCATGCCTGGTGGAAAGTCTGGGTTATGTTTGATTGGTGTGAGAGGGCCTGGAGAGGAGGAAATGTGCAAATGTTTACATGCCTTATTAAAGGAATTCAGTGTAATACCGATAAGGGGATGTTGTTTGCAATGTGGAGAGATGTGACGAGGGTGAATCCAGGGTAGATTATGGAGCGGAATTTGTGAGAAGGCTTGTTCAATTGCGATCCACGCTTTAGTTTTAGGGTGAACATTCCAGTCCACTATTCGAGAAAGTTGACAGGCCCAATAGTATTTTCGAAGATCCGGCAGGCCTAACCCACCTTTCATTTTGGGTATGGTCATTCTGTTGAAACTCATTCTAGGTCACTTACCGTTCCAGATGAATTTCATACAGGATTTGCGGTATGAATTGAAAAAAGTTTGTGGAAGTTACACTGGGATTGTTTGAAGCAAGTATAGAAATTTTGGCAGTATGGTCATTTTTATAATAGAAACTCTGCCAAACCATGAGAACATACCCGTTGACCAAGTGTTGAGGTCTTTTTGAATATTTTGAATAATGGGAGTATAGTTTTTGCTGTATAATTCTGATAGCGAGGTTGGAATATAGATCCCAAGGTATTTAATGGCGCTTGGTTTCCATTTGAAGGGGAAATTATTTTGACATTGTATCACTATGTCTGGAGGCAGAGTGATATTTAAGGCCTCTGATTTAGCGAAGTTAATTTTAAGGTAGGTGAGATTTTCAAATAAAGTAAGATCTTTGAGGAGATTGGGCAGGGTAATGTGTGGCTCTTTTAGGAAAAGTAGGATGTCATCCGCAAATGCCGCTAGTTTATAGGTAGATTTTGCGATGGTTATTCCTTTAACGTCTGAGTTGTTTTTTAGATGCGTTAGACATGGTTCCAGTGCCAAGACAAAAATAAGCGGAGAGAGTGGGCATCCTTGTCTTGTACCGTTGGATATGGAGAAGGCATTCGACAGGTGTCCATTTATCCGGACTTTGGCTGTTGGGGTGGAGTATAGAGCAAGTATGAATTGAAGCATGCGATCTCGTATGCCAATGTGTGTTAGGACCTCTTTTAGGTAGTCCCAGGCTACCCTGTCGAATGCCTTCTCCGCATCAAGGGAAAGAAGGAATCCCGGTTGTTTCTTTGAAGTCAACCATTTGTGAATACTGATTGCCTTTAGGGTGTTGTCCCTTGCCTCTCTACCCGGGACAAAACCAACTTGGTCCAAGGAGATAAGGCCAGGGAGAAGGGGTAAAAGTCTATTAGCCAAAATTTTTGCATATATTTTCAGGTCGACATTTAGTAGAGATATTGGTCTGTAGTTGGGAATTAAATTTGGATCTTTATCAGGTTTTGGAATAACCACTATGTGGGCCGTGAGAAGATCTCTGGGAGGGGGGTTCTCGGATGAAAGGGAGTTGAAAGCATTTAAGAAGTGAGGATAAAGCGTAGCACTGAATTCCTTATAGTATCCTACTGTTAGGCCATCTGGACCTGGACTTTTGCCCGTTTTGAGTTGTTTGAGCACAATATCTAGTTCATCCTTAGAAATAGGACGTTCTAGATGCGATGCTTCTGCGTCAGAAATTTGTTTGGGACCGTGTTGGGCTAGGAAATCTTTAATCAAGCGTGTTCTATGAACATTGTTTGTCATGGGTGTATGTGGATTGATATTATATAGCTGCGAAAAATAATTCACAAATTGGTCTGCTATCAGTGTATTAGACGTTACTTTAGAACCCAAAGGGTCATTAATGGAATGAAGTGTCGTAGATGATCTTTTTGCACGGAGGGCTCTGGCTAGGATTTTACCGGATTTGTTGCCATGTTCGTAGAATATTTTTTGTGATAATATGTAATTGCGTTTTATTTGTTTGTGTAACACTTCTTTCAACTCTGTCCTCACCTGAGTAAGTTCCTCAAGTGTGGAGATGGCTCTAGTTTTCTTATGTATTTTTTCTAAATCCTGTATGCGTTTGGAAAGGGTAGAAATATGTGCTTGTCTTTCTCGTCTTCTCTTAGAAGCGATTGCTATTAGTTTACCCCGTATGGTGCATTTGTGGGCTTCCCATTTTATCATTGGGGATATTTCTGAGGAATCGTTATCCTGGAAATAAAGTTTTAGATTGTCCTGTATAGTAGACGTTATAGAAATGTCTGTAAGCAGTGAGGGATCAAGGCGCCATATTTGTGAACGGGTGTGTTTGGATGGAAATTCCAAGGACATGGTTATCGGGTGGTGATCTGATATGTACATTGGTTCGATGGAGGTGTTCTTGAGCATGGTGAGATCTCTTTGTGAAATAAAGAAATAGTCAAGTCTGGAGTAACGCCCGTGCGGGTTGGAGAAAAAAGTGTAATCTTTAGTTGAGGGATTTAAGGTACGCCATGCGTCATGTAATGTCAATTCTTGAAAACATTTTTTAATTGCTCGTAACGCAGAGAAGGGTAATTTGGAGGAACCTGAAGATGTATCTTGTATTGGGTTTAAGGGAACATTAAAATCTCCTCCAGTTAATAGAATTCCCTCTTGAAACGATGCGAGCAACTGCAGTGTGTGTCGGAAGAACGGGACTTGTTTAATGTTGGGGGCGTATATGTTTGCTAAGGTTAAAGGTTTACCGAAGAGTGAACCTTTGACAAATATAAATCTTCCATCTTCATCTGCTAGAGTGTCTTTGATTATGAGTGGACACTGTATTGAGATAAGGATAGAGACTCCTTTTGTTTTTGATTGTTTGTTGGTAGCGTGAAAAGCTGTTGGATAGTGTAAGTTGGAGAATTTGGGGATAGAGTCCGTTTTGAAATGCGTTTCTTGGATGTATATAATGTCTGCCCTGAGTTTATGCATAGAAAGGAGGACTTGTGTGCGTTTCTCAGGGACATTAAGTCCCCTAGCGTTGAGCGAGACTAATTTAATAGTGGCGTTGTGGTGAGAAATCGATGTAGAATTGTGGGAGACCGGTGTCATTCTGTAAGTTGGGAGGTGTTGTGTGGTATACTGGAGTGGTGTTTACTGAATATAGTCCACGTTGCAGGTGTATGTGTGGCAGCAAAAGCACAGTAGTGGGGTTTGCGCCTTATGCTATTGCGTGTGGAAGGTGCACTCTAGGAGAGTGATGAAATTCTATGCAGGATGAGCTTAGTTTGTTCAGGAGTAGGGAGTGATGTGAGGGGGACCGGGACTGCGGGAGTGAGGAAACTGTGAAGACCACTGTGTAGTGTTGTTAGGGGTTATAGGTAATGGAAAGTAATCCGGGGACTAGCGATGCCTGCTCGCTAGGCTATGTACGAGTATGCACTCGAGAAATAAGGTACCGGAGTGGGTCAGTGGTGGTTTAAAGGAGGGTTGAGTGAAGAAATCAGGTAATCAATTGAAACCACTGTTTGGGAAGGTGACCAAACGGTAACGTAGAGAAAAGTAAAACCTGTCAGTAAGGGACCAGATCCGCTGACATGTGGGATAGATGTGAGAAGAAGGCATGGACTGAAGACGGTCCATGTGTGAAATGGGTGCATTTAGAGTGCTGTGAATGCCGACTATTAACTTACTCAGTGGATTTGGAGAAACAGCATGGGTCAGATTTGCGTAAAGCAGATAGTAAAAAAAAAAGAGGTGTATGGTCAGATGAAACATTAAGTTAATGACATATTTTGTGAGATCGTTCCCCTGGTGATCTGTAAGTGAGAGGAAAGAAGGAAAAAACATAAAAATAAAAAAGTAAAAAACCTCATGAATAGCACATAAAATAAACATCTGGTGAGGAGCATATTCACAGATCACAAAAGTCTATGTAATAATTCAGAGAAACATTCAGCAAGAAAACTTGAACAGTTTGCAGGGCAGAGTTTTCAACATAGGTAGAAAGCATTATCTCTTAAGATAGATAAACAGTGCCTGAAACAATTAATAATTAACTACCCCTTAAGGCTATGAAGAAGCTTGTCAAAATAATTAATAAACCGAAGTATCTATGTAGATTGTTAGGCTATTTAGGAGGGATAGGAGGGGATGATTATATGAGAAAAATCAGTGTCTGTGGAATTCCCTTAGAGTGCCTTTGTCTGAGAAGCCTGTCAGTTCCGTTTTGGCATGTAGACAGCTTCCTAGTCAGAGAAAGGCAATTGTAAGGATTAGGTCTATATAATCATACAGGATAGTGAGTGCCCTAATCTTTGCATAGTTCCTGACAGATAAGGTGATGTTAGGACTACTAAGGATATGAATCATGTGTCACAACTTTCTCGGGCTGGGATGACACTGGCATCCTCCTATGGGTGGTGCGTGTGTGGAGGCAGGGGAGAAAGGGCTGCAGTGTGTCACCACGGTAACAAGTCAGGTCTCTAACCTTGTGAGAACCAATGAGCGACTGCATAAGTCATGTGGAGGGAGAACTTGTTACCTCAGACCTTGGCTCCTCTCATGATTTCGCGCCGAAAGAAAGCAGCCAATAGAGAAACGGACAGCTGGTTGTCATGGCATTAAGATTGTGTGGTAGTTCGAGTAATTACCTAATAATGTAGTTGCTATCTAAGAGAGACAGAGAGTTAATACAGGATCAAAATAGGGATGTCATTGAATATTACTAGCAGCCTGTTGTATGTAAGGAAAGGGCACATTTGCAGTTAGAATTATCAATCCGTGTACTAGGAGCGGGATGTAACCCTGTCACACTGACAGAGTACCGATCAGCTAGAGGAGGGAGAGATAAAGTAGATTGGAGATCTCTGATGACCCTATACCTCATTAGATAATAAAATACAGTCACATAAGAATTTAACCACAATAGAGCTCCAATGAAGAGTGGTACTGCTAGTGTAGGGCTGTATTGGAGAGTAAGGTGTGACAGAACAAACCATGAAGGCAACGCGCTGCTTTGGTAGTCAGCGTTAAGGGGAATAGGGATATGCCTGTGTGTAAGAACTATGATCTACATAAACTAAACTTTACAGAATGAAAGACTTTAGGAACATATTACCAGCTGGGGTATGAACTTTCAAAACTCTAAAAACGGCACATGAACAGTCAGAGGAAATCTTTCAGTCTATTTTGCAGATGCCATCTGTATTCACCGATCTCTTCTAGCTCTTCTGGAGCGTGGAGGTTTCGTCGGGCTGTAGATTGAAGGAGACTGCGGGTCGGGTTGCAGAATTCTCGGTTCCGATGGCGAACGGTGTCTTCTGTAGCTTTTGTGTTGGGTCTCCATTGCTTCACTCCTGGAAGGTGCTTTAGATGCTGTAGGGATACGGAATTCCGCGTACCAATCAGGGACCTCTATGAGAGGGATTCCGAGAGTGTCACAGAAGGAGTGTAAATCCTCAGGGACTCTGAGGAGAGCTGAGCGTCCTTGTACTGTTGCCGCCAAACCAAAAGGGAACTTCCAGCGGTAAATTATACCTTTAGCCCGGAGTACTGTTAGAAGGGGCTGTAATTCCCTTCTGCGTTGCAAGGTTATATTTGATAAATCCTGGAATAGACGAAGTTCTGTGCCATTATGTAGTAAAGGGGTCAGGGTACGTGCGCTCCTCAGGATGTCTTCCTTCAAACGGTAGTCAATAATACAGCATACCACATCCCTAGGCGGGTCAGAGTCCTTTCCCTTCGGTCTCAGAGCACGGTGGATTCTTTCCATCGCAATAGGAACATCTCTGGGTCTGCCGAGTATATTATTAAATATATGAACAACTTCACTTTGAAGGTGATCCGCATCCACGGTTTCAGGCAGACCTCTCAGCCTGAGGTTATGGCGTCTGCCGCGATTGTCTAAATCTTCCAAGTGGCGATTGACATCCCTTAATTGCCTTGTATGTGTGTCAATCGCCAGATGCTGGTGACGGATCTTGGATGAATGGAGGGCAGTCGTTTGTTCCACCGCCTGAACTCTGCCTGTAATAGCTTGGATTTCGATTTTTAAATCTGAGATTGCTGCTGTCAGGGTGTCCTTAATGTCCTCAGCCACGGATCTGAGATCGCTCAGGCTTGGATGCTGATGAGGAGTGAGGAGAATTCCCCCGTCAGTGAGTCCAGCGTGAGATGGAGAGGCAGCAGCATTAGTGTTAGGAGGATGCTGATGCTGGCTCCGTGAGGTGGGAGCCGGCGCCAAAGTTCCCATCTGTGCCCGGAACATCTCTGGGATGTTCTGACTGGATCTTGCCGGTATTTCACGGGGAGAACGGGACCGGGAGGTCGACGAAGTTCTGGAGGATGTACCCATCGCTTTTCGGGTGTTTGGGAGGCCGTTGACCTTCTGTGGAGTTCAGATTTCTATCCCTGTCAGCGGAGCTCTGAAATTAAGCGGCCATTCTCTACGAGGTCAAGCCACGCCCCCCAAAAATATTTATTCTATTATATATTTTTTTTTTTCTATATTTTTTCTATATTTTTTATATTTTTTATATTTCTTTCCATTTTTTCTATATTTTTTTCTTTATTTATTTATTTTTTATTTTTATATTTTATTTTTTATTCTTATTTTTTATTTTTATTTTTATTTTTTATTTTTTATTTTATTTTATTTTATTTTATTTTATTTTATTTTAATTTTTATTTCTTATTTGATATTTTTATTTTGTTCTTTATTTATTTTTCTCTTTTTTCCTTTTTTCTTTTTTCTTTTCTATTTTATTTTATCATATATTTTTTCCATATATTTTTTCATATATTTTTCTATATATTTAATAGTTTTTCCTATTTCTTTATATTGTTTTCACATTTTCTTATATATTTTTACATTTTTTTCATTTTTTCTTATATATTTTTTAATTTAATTTTATTTTATTTATATTTTTTTATATATATTTTTATTTTTCCCGTACGGATACAATCAATATGAACGGGATGTAATAAAGGAAAATAGGGGTTATATATATATTTTAAGAAAATTTTTTAAGAAATAAAAAGGTATATTGGAGGTCATGTTTTTTGCTGTTCCATATTGCCCATGGATCAGCATTTATGGCGGAATGGGTAAAATGTATACAATGTTTTACATGTTTGATATGTTTAAGGAATTGTAAAAGCCTCTCCAGCAGATATAGATGGGTCACAATTTAGAATATAAATACATCCAAATATTTAATCCAAGTAATGACAACAAGGGGAAATGGTTATGTATATCTAGGATATACAAAGTGGGCAAAGCCCTTAGTTAAAATGGCGACACTAGGAAGGAAGTCATAGAAGAAATGAAAAAAGGGGAATATAACCTTAGTTAAGATGGCGGAACATCCACTTCCGGCCATACGCAATATAAATAGAACATGCACCAATCATACGGCAGCTTCCTGATGACGCATTCTATGATGCGAAACGCGTAGAGGCTGCTGGGAGTTTTTTACATCAGGTGACCGGACGTAAACGGGAACGAGGCTTGAAGTGCAAGCCAAGCGTGGAGGCCGCACAGTACTACCAGGCGGACCATGCAAACAGCCCAACACCCGTCCATAACTGCTGGATAAGCTTCGTGCCGGCTCGAGGGCACTTTTAAATGTGAGTGGATACTCTTTCTTTGGATTTTAAAATAAATAGTTTAAACATATTGCGCTATGATAGTTTTTTGTCCCTATGCTTTTATATGAGGAATACTAAAGTCCAAGTTTAGCCGGTAAGGAGTGTTACTTAGGTGGAGTGGTTATCCCTTGAATGAACCAAAGGCGCATCTTTAATTAAGCATCTGGTGAGTGGCCAATCTGAATGGTGGAGGTCTCTCACTAAGTCACATATGATTACTGAAGGAACATAGGAGCACGTCAGTCACAACAATTGTTAAAGGATTTTGCAGCACTTTTGAAGGATTTTTTTCATGTATTGGATAATATATGTTTATATTTTTGTTTGATTTAAAGTTTTAAGTTAATGCACATGATATTACTTATAAGTGATTGTTTGGAATAATAGAAAAAGAACATTGTAAGTGGTGGTAATATGGGAGTAGCGCATTCACACACACTAATCAGCATTTCTTTCTCCTCTGCCTATCATCCCCAAACAAATGGCCAGACGGAAAGAACAAATCAGACGCTGGAGCAGTATCTGCGCTGTTTTTCTTCTTTCTCCCAGGATGATTGGGCTCCGCTCCTACCTCTTGCCGAATTTGCTTATAATAATTCTGTCCATTCCACCACGAAGCAGTCACCGTTTTTTGCAAATTATGGTTTCCATCCTCTGTTCCTGTCCAGTAACATCCCGGAGTGCCCAGTACCAGCTGTCCAGGAGAATCTAGACTTCTTTGAGTCAAATAATAAACTTCTGCAGGAGACTATGGCAAGGACTCAGAATTACAACAAAGAGGTGTTTGACAAAAAGAGAAGGGGGAACTTGACCTCAAGCCCGGGGATCAGGTCTGGCTGTCTACCTTGAATTTAAAACTGGCATGTCCTTCCAAGAAATTGGGCCCTAAATTTGTGGGTCCCTTCCCAGTTCTAAGGAAGATTAATAATGTGGCCTATGAACTGAAGTTACCGGAGTCATTCCGGATCCACCCGGTCTTTCACGTGGCCCTACTCAAACCCACGGTTCCTGATCCTTTTATCAACCGGAGGGTTGATCCCCCTGAACCTGTAATCATTGACGGAGAAACCGAATATGAGATTGAGTCCATTCTGGATTGCAGGAAGAGACGTAACCAAGTCCAGTTTTTGGTAAAATGGAAGGGGTACGGGCCTGAGGAGAACTCCTGGGAGCCGGAGTCCAACATTCATGCGAGGAGACAGATTCTTGCCTTTAAAAGGTCCCATCCAAGTAAGATGGCACAGTTGGGCATCCGGAGGCTGCCCCTTGGGGGGGGCAATGTCATGAAAGGCGTCCTGTTAGCACAACCGTCGAAGGAAGATCAGTTAACAGAACCACTGTTGTTAGAGCCAGAGGACGCGTTCGGAGGCGCGTTGGCGCGAGTGGACGCGGGCGGGTGCGCGCTCGTACGAACGGGTGTACGCGGGTGCATGATGGTACGAACGGGCACGTACGGTCGGTACACGGGCGTGCACGAGTGCACGCGGATGCGCCCAGACGTGCAGTGTGACAGCGTTTGGCGCCATTAGGCCTATTTAAAGGAGCCTGTCAGCACGCTTTCTTGCTGTCCGGTCTACAGCGTTCCCTGTGACCCTACCTGCCTACCTGCCTCCTGTTACCCGGCCTGTTCCTGACTATTCCTGTTTGCTGCCAGTCCTTGACTCCGGCTCGTCTGACTACTCTCCTGCCTCCTCCTTCGGTTATCTGTTACCTGCCTGTTGCCAACCCGGACTGTATCTTGACTTTTCTCCTGCCTCCGTTTGGTACCTGCTTGACCGCCAGTATTGACCCGGCCTGTCTGATTCTGCTTGTGCTCCAGCTGAACTATAGAACACCTTCCTGTTGCCTGCTGTTCCAGAGTTCCTGCCTGCTACAGTGCACCTCCTACAGCCAGTGGTTCCAGTGTTCTTGCCAGAGTTCCGGTGCACCCTCTTACAGCTTGCTGCTCCAGTTCTCCAGCCGAACTACAGAACACCTCACCTCGCCTGCTGTTCCAGAGTTCCAGCCTGCTACAGTGCCTCTCCTCTCGGCCAGTGGTTCCAGTGTTCCAGACAGTTATCCAGTGCTTCTTCTTACAGTCTGCTGTCCCGGTGTTCCAGTTGAACTTCAGAGACATCTGCCACTTGCCAGGCACTTGTGGCCCCCTGCGCTCTTGAGTCCCTGTTTCCTCTATCAGGGGTTCCTGAGCCAGAGGCACACGAGAGGCCACTCCCTGCATTCTGGGCTCCGCCACCAGGTACGTGACACTGTAACCGGTTCCAGGTTCGGGTCTCTCAAAATGCGATGGCATCTTGGGAGACCCTGTGAAAGTGTGCCTAGTCTGTGCAATGCTGTACCCTACGCTAATACTCAACTAGTGAATGGTAGCGTTCAAAACATTCACCAATGCAAAGACCAGGATTGTCAGGACAGGAGGGACAATAATAGCGGGTGTCACGCCTATATCCGCGCTTGCTGCAGGCACGACATCTTTTTTGGGGGGGTTTATTGGGTAGGGGTACTCGGGAGGACATAAAGAAAATGCCTCTCATGCAGCCGACTGCATTTGGTTGGGGATCCCAATTAGGATTGGCGAATGCAGCAGGAAGGGCACTATGGGCACGACAGGCCTGTTTGTCTTCTTCTTGGTGGCAGCGGGACACTACTTGTGCTTGCCACCTCACCAGCTTGAACTGCATTTATGGGACTCGCCACGTCACCAAGTGTTACTGCAGTGCTGGTTTAACTACGACCGGGGTGTACTAGGCCGCTGGCGCTTGCCAGTTCACCAAAACGCTACCAAATAAACTGTTAGTGATCGCAGGGATCAGGCCTGACTCTGCGAACGCTGCAGTTATGCGTTTAGTGTTTTGTAAGTGACAGTGATCGATCGATACTGCATTTGGGTGGGCTGGGCTGGGCCAGGCGGAGGGGCAAAACGCAGGTGCTAGCAGGTATCTGGGCTGATTCCGCTAACACTGCGTTTTTGGGAACCCTAAACTGCTGGGGACACTAGTATAGATCTGATTGGATCAGATATTGATCCGTTCAGATACTAAACCACTAAGGGAGGTGTACGGTGCGTGCGTGGGTGTTAGCGGTACTGGCGCTAACCTGACGCTGCCTGGGGCTGGTGCAGGTGCTTGCCAGTTCACCAAAATGCTACCAAAAAAACTGTTAGCGATCGTACGGATCAGGCCTGACTATGCGAACGCTGCAGTTATGTGGTTAGTGTTTTGTAAGTGACAGTGATCGATCGATACTGCACTTGGGTGGGCTGGGCGGAGGGGCAAAACGCAGGTGCTAGCAGGTATCTGGGCTGATCCCGCTAACACTGCATTTTTGGGAACCCTAAACTGCTGGGGACGCTAGTATAGATCTGATCGGATCAGATATTGATCCGTTCAGATACTATACCACTAAGGGAGGCGTATTCTGCGTGCGTGGGTGTTAGTGGTACTGGCGCTAACCTGACGCTGCCTGGGGCGACGCATATCACCGCCGGGCAATCAGGTGGCTAAACTTTTATTCGGTAATAAACGGCGGGTGCCCTGACACTATAAAAAATAAACTAACTAACCAGCGTCACCCGTAACAGTTATACGGTGATCAGTGGTGAAAGGGTTAACTAGGGGGCAATCAAGGGGTTAAAACATTTATTAGGTAGTATATGGGGGTCCCTGTCACTATAAAACGCTGACGGCGAACCTAAATATTTACGTCCCTAACTAGCGTCACCAGCGACACTAATACAGCGATCAGAAAAATGATCGCTTAGTGACACTGGCGACAGGGGGTGATCAAGGGGTTAAAACTTTATTAGGGGGGGTTAGGGGGGTATCCTAGACCTAAAGGGGGCTAACCCTAACTGTCCTAACACAGTAACTGTCACAAACTGACACCATGCAGTAATCAGAAAAAAAAAAAAAACACTGCTTGGTGTCAGTGTGACAGGGAGGGGGGAGGGGTGATTGGGGGGTGATTGGGGGTCGATCGGGGGGGGGGATCGGGGGTGTTTAGTGTGCCTGGCATGTTCTACTGTGTGTGTGTGTGTGTTTTTACTCACATTCCTGTCTTCTCTACTCGGCGCCGGAACGGAAAATACAGAGCCGAGGAGAGATGACATCATTTCCTTTGCTGCTGTTTAGCATACAGCAGCAAAGGAAATGATCTAATTGGCCGGCGGCGATCGCGAGGGGGGGGCACAAATGGATGGCCTCCCCCTCACCTCCGATCGCCGGGGGACAAAAGAGGACCGCCTCGGGCACCGGGGGGGGGGTCCGATCGGACCTCCCACCCGCGGGAGGCAGATCACGTACATATACGTGATTTTGCCTGCCCGTGCCGCCTTGCCGACGTACAGCGGCGTGAGGCGGGACTTAATTTGTTAAACGAGATTTTTTCCTTTAAAAATGACATTTGGTGCAGGGACTGTTCTAAACACGGGAAACACGCGCCACTTTACAGGCATACTATAGACACCCCCCAGGTACGATATTTAAAGGAATATTTCACCTTTTTTTTTTTTACTTTACGCATCATTAAAATCACTGCTCCCGAAAAAACGTCCGTTTTTAAAAGTTTTTTTTGCATTGATACATGTCCCCTGGGGTAGGACCCGGGTCCCCAAACCCTTTTTAGGACAATACCATGCAAATTAGCCTTTAAAATTAGCACTTTTGATTTTGAACGTTCGAGTCCCATAGACATCAATGGGGTTCTAACGTTCGTGCGAATTTTCGGTCCGTTCGCAGGTTCTGGTGCGAACCGAACCGGGGGGTGTTCGGCTCATCCCTACTGGCAGGGCCGGCGTGACTCTGGTCGGGACTTTAAGAGGATGGACCGGGTTGGGGCTAAGGTTGGGTCCCCTGGTCTATTAGCATTAGGTCGGGCTGAGACTGAGTCCCTAGTCCTAGGTCTATTAGGGCAGGAGGGCCAAGGGGGTATCTCCTAAAGCTTGAGTGTCTGCGTTTCCCCCCTTGGGAGCTGTCCGAGTCTTCCCCAGAATGTACACTTGTCATTAATGGGGTAGATTGGGCTCTGTAATACGATACCGAGGACTGGTCTATCACCGGATATATGTGAGTAGGTTCTGGTGGGGGCGGTGGTGCAGGTAGTACGTTTTGGGTCGGGCGTGTGTGGCAGCAACCACCTGAGCCATACAAAGACAAGTGTACATTGTCTACTATTAAGCACGGCGGGGGAGGTGTCACAGGCTCCTCTGTCACTTGCAGCAGAGGGGCAGTAGACAAAAGGGAGTGTCTACTTCTTGGGATCCAGACGCCATTGTAGGGTGGTGGCTGTCTGTCTGTCTTAGCTTTTGACCCCTTTTCTGGCTTCTTGTACACATACATAATACAACCATTTCCAACACATATTTGCTTTTCTATCCATCCTTCTTCATGAATGGCTTTGGCAACTTTGAACCAAGCGTCTGCTGTCCACAGCACCCAGTGGCCCCACAACAAACCCCTTTCTCTTCTTAAAAGACCACGCCATTCATTCGGCTCTAGCCGGCCACCCAAATGCATAGTGACCCCACACACTTTTTGCCAATCTCTTCGCTTCCTTGACAGCATCTTCTCCTTCTCGCTCTAATACCAAATCACAAGCCAAACTACCCTCTTTAGGTCTCTCTAACTTCTGCCCCATCGTTAGCTATTGAGAAGTTTATGTGTCCAGGCTCAGGATTTGTATGGTGGTTTTATGAAGCTGTCTTGGACTCGAGGGTCCGACAATCCTCTGACCACCACCTGTCCTCTTTCGGACCACCTTCCAATATATAACACTACCTTGCTACATTCTGTGATATTTATGTGTGTCTGACTGTGATATTTATGTGTGTCTGCTCAGGATTTTTTTAACAGGTCATGAGGCTGTCCTGGACTCAAGGGTCTGACAATCCTCTATTCGTCACCTGGTACCAGTTCAGACCATATCACAGTTTCAAGTTAACTAGGACAAAATGGATAGAGAGAGAGAGAAAGGAATGTCTACAGTGTTCGACTGCCGTGCAAGTCTCCTTACACGCGTCTTCCCAAAACGTAGACCAGTCACACAGCCCTGCCCACTCAGGTGGCCACAGGTAAGGGAGCGAGCGAGTAATACGTGACTAATTATTACCCTCAACGAGACAATTAGCAAACAGATAACTAATATTCAATGCACCACTTTAATTGTCATTTACATGTTCCAACTCAAAACCCAAACTTCTCACTCTGTCTCTTTCCCTTTCTTCTAACCCTTCCGGTTGTTCAGGTTGCAAGGGGCATCTTTCGCCTGCTTTTTCTGTTATTCTAGTTTGAGCTTCTATTACTTCCAGTGATTTGCCAACAACAATTTTTACTGGATAATGCACATTCAATCTGAACACCAACAAATGCGCAGTATGTGGCAGTAGGGGTTTATAACCAAGAGACTCAGCCCTATATCCTAGCTCTACCACTTTAACCAACCCCCAGCCTCCTTCATGTATACCAAACAACAGTCCCCACGAACACATTTAGGACATGATATAATCAACCAACAACAACAAGATATGTGACGGCTGCAGTGAAGTACAGGATTACTCAAACTGTCACGGGATACTCCAGGCCCCTATGCGTGTTCCTGACGCCCCCCTGGGGTTTCATTTCCCGGTTGCCCGTACTTCCATACTTATTGTACTACCCGTGCTTTGCTGCACAATTATTTATTTTTATTCTCCCCCCAGGAGAAGTTTAACCACGTCCTGATGCCTTCTCCTAGCCCCAGGAGAAGTTTAACCACGTCAACTAATTTCATCCGTCATCCGTGACTATATAAGCAATCCCCAACTCCCAACAGTCATCACAAAACACAAGATCGATCAATAAAACAGAACAGAACAAAACAGGTGGTAGATATAATTGCAGGTTCCTTAACTTATCAACAGACTCGAGACAAGATTAATACCTGTCTTTGAGGGCCGCAGGAAGCCAATATGGGCACAGAGATTGACCAGCCATGGGTACAGGATAAACAGTAGACTAGATATACAAGATGTCAAAAGTGTCTTACTGTTTCTAGAGGTGATCAGTCTCTTCCTGTTTCTGTGTTGGCTTATCCTCCTGGTTCCTTCTGGATCGGCTACTTGGGACCTTAGCCTCGAGCCCCACGTTTGATCGCCAAAATGTTTTGGATTCAGAACAAAATCTGATATTATTATATCTACCCCTTTATCAAATTGAAAAGCATGCATGCCATGAAGTAATCTGACACTCAGTTCAGAATGAAAAACTTCTGATCTCTTTATTTCCTCTTTCACAGTTTTATACATTTTCGCCAGACAAAAACAAGGCACTTGCAAAACAATTTATTGTGAGATTGTGTGAGTTTTTTAGCAGCTTCAACAGTTTTAGCAATAATTTTAGCAAACTTAACAATTAATCATAGCTATTATTAAATGTCTTGGTAATTTCCTCTTGAAAACATTGGAAGTTGACGTCATGTCTGCCATTGGTGCAACTTCTTGGAAAAGACAATCTGTTTATAACCTGTTGCGGTTTGGCTTCAGACTGAAAATAAGGAACTAGCAGATATCTACTGTTTTCTGAAAAGTCTTAAAGTTAAGAATTTAACCAGCCAAACTTTTGATGTAATATTACATTTGAAATAGCCATTTTAATATTTTTACC
Organism: Lithobates septentrionalis; assembly: GCA_037952835.1. Lineage (NCBI taxonomy): Eukaryota > Metazoa > Chordata > Amphibia > Anura > Ranidae > Lithobates > Lithobates septentrionalis. Next base: position 4,002,640 of record JBBDGP010000074.1, read on the forward strand.
TGGTAACACCTTAATCACATCCATTACACTGGGCTATTTAGTTGTGACCTGGCTATGGCTCAGGGCCCCACCCGACAGACAGAAAGTCTGTGCATGGGAGTCAGGTGGACTCCCATTCCTCTGCAGGAGACAGAGACTGCATGGGTGCAGCCAGAGCATGCATGTCTGCAGGAGGCAGATGGGCCTAGAGAGAGGGGGTGCCACAGAAGGACAAGAAACTGGCAGTCATGTTCCCCCCAGCTGCAGCATACTGACAAGTTTGCTCCAGTGATGAGGAGGGAGGGGATGATGAGGTCACTGACTGTACTTGGGTGCCTGAGAGAAGAGAGGGGGAGGAGGAGGAGGCACAAATCCAATGAGGCAGGATGTCCTCTAGGGGGCAGCTTAAGGGCACCCACCCTATTGCATCACTGCAGAGCTCAGCAGGTGCAGGGTGCTGCTGAATACCCGCTGACTTTTAAAAGTTCATTTTTTGTGTGGGCTTTTTTTTGACACGTGAACAACAGATCACACCATTGCTGTTTGAAACCTATGTCTGAAGTGGATCAAGCATGGCCAGAACAGCAGCCGCTTGGGCACCACATGCTTGACTAGACATATGACGACCTGTCATGCAGTCCGTTGACAACAGCACTTGAAAGACCCACATCAAAGAAAAAGGCAAACTTTTCCTTGCTCCTCATCTGGGTTCTCCAACCCTACTATACCTCCAGTCCTCTCAAAAACCTGCACTGAGAGGAATGAAGGTATAGCAATAGGTTGTAGCCAATCTGCTAGCAGTACACCACCAATTGATTTTAGCAGGCAAATTTCCCTACCCCAGTTGCTGAACTGTAAAAAGAAATTTCGGTCCCAGCCATCTACATGCTCAGCATGTAAATGCTAGCTTGGCCAAATTGCTAGCACTGCAACTGCTGCCTTTTCAGCTGGTAGACTCTGGCCTCTTTCGTGAATTTGTGGAATGTGCTGTACCTCAGTGGCAGTTACAAAACGCCATTTCTTTTCACGGAAGGCCATTCCGGCTATCTACCGCCACGTGGAAGGCAATGTTTTGGCCTCATTGGACAGGGCGGTCAGCAGTAAGGTTCATATTACTGCTGACTCATGGTCCAGCAGGCATGGGCAGGGATGTTACCTTTCCTTCACAACGCACTGGGTAACTCTGCTGGCAGCTGAGAAGGATGCAGGACAGGGTTAAGTGTTGTTGGAGTTTGTTCCGCCACCACACCTCCAAAATGCTAGTGGTGATTCTGCCACAGCTCTCTCTTCCACCTCCTCTTCTTCTTCTATGGTCTCTTCTGCAGATTTCTCCTCTGAACCAGCAGTGCTCCGTAAACATTCAAGGGGCTACACAAGCAGTCAGGCTAAAATATGCCATACGGTGCTTGAGTTGGTCTGCCTAGGGGACAGGAGCCACACTCAGGCCCGGATTTACTCCCTTTGCCGCCCCAAGGCCGGGTCCTTCAATGCCGCCCCCCCCACACACACCACCATTCTCGTCCTTTATCGATGACTGCTACAATAGATCAATTAAAAACATATCTCCACACACGAGAACACTGAAAACAACTGGCTTTAATTGTACAGACTAAAAATACTTCAGGGTAAGCGCGCGAGGGGTAAGGATTTTTTGCGGGCAATTTTTCAGGGCAATGGCTGGTGTTAGTGCCTCAATCATTCCCGGCACCATGGTTGTTATGGTGTCAGGATGATTGAAACACATTATTTCTATCATTACATTGTAATGTAAAATGAAATAGTTCAACTCACCATAATGCAGAATCATTGAGAGCCCTGAGCGTGTCACTTGCCACCATCGCTTGTCACTTGACACTATGCTTGCCACCAGATGGAGATGTCACTTGCCATGATGCCACCACATGGGGATGTCACTTGCCACACTGCCTGGCTGCCACCAGATGGGGATGTCACTTGCCATGCTGCCACCAGATGGAGATGTCACTTGCCACTCTGCCTGCCACCAGATGGGGATGTCACTTGCCATGCTGCCACCAGATGGAGATGTCACTTGCCACACTGCCTGGCTGCCACCAGATGGAGATGTCACTTGCCACGCTGCCACCAGATGGAAATGTCACTTGCCACACTGCCTGGCTGCCACCAGATGGGGATGTCACTTGCCATGCTGCCACCAGATGGAGATGTCACTTGCCACACTGCCTGGCTGCCACCAGATGGGGATGTCACTTGCCATGCTGCCACCAGATGGAGATGTCACTTGCCATGCTGCCACCAGATGGAGATGTCACTTGCCACACTGCCTGGCTGCCACCAGATGGGGATGTCACTTGCCACGCTGCCACCAGATGGAGATGTCACTTGCCACACTGCCTGGCTGCCACCAGATGGGGATATCACTTGCCATGCTGCCACCAGATGGGGATGTCACTTGCCACGCTGCCACCAGATGGGGATGTCACTTGCCATGCTGCCACCAGATGGAGACATCACTTGCCACACTGCCACCAGATGGGGATGTCACTTGCCATGCTGCCACCAGATGGAGACATCACTTGCCACACTGCCACCAGATGGGGATGTCACTTGCCATGCTGCCACCAGATGGGGATGTCACTTGCCACGCTGCCACCAGATGGGGATGTCACTGGCCATGCTGCCACCAGATGGAGACGTCACTTGCCACACTGCCACCAGATGGGGATGTCACTTGCCACACTGCCACCAGATGGGGATGTCACTTGCCACACTGCAACCAGATGGGGATGTCACTTGCCACACTGCCACCAGATGGAGATGTCACTTGCCACACTGCCACCAGATGGGGATGTCACTTGCCGCACTGCCACCAGATGGGGATGTCACTTGCCAAGCTGCCACCAGATGGGGATGTCACTTGCCACGCTGCCACCAGATGGGGATGTCACTTGCCACGCTGCCACCAGATGGGGATGTCACTTGCCACGCTGCCACCAAATGGAGATGTCACTTGCCACGCTGCCACCAGATGGGGATGTCACTTGCCACGCTGCCACCAGATGGGGATGTCACTTGCCACGCTGCCACCAGATGGGGATGTCACTTGCCATGCTGCCACCAGATGGAGACGTCACTTGCTACGCTGCCACCAGATGTTGATGTCACTTGCCACGCTGCCTGTCTGCCACCAGATGAAGGAGGGCGAAACAGCTGGCAATGAGAGATGTCATCTCTCTCCCCCCGCCGCCGCACCGCTGACATTACTTCTTAATCTTTTCAAAAATGGCGCCGGGCGGCGCAATCACGCTACTGCGCCTGCACCGCCCGGTCGAGCGCGTACGAGCGTTCCCGAGCCCGGCCGCTTCAAAACTGCGCATGCGCAGTAGTGGACGGCTCGCGGCCATCTTTTCTAAGGGCACCGGTGCCCTTAATCAAATTTAACGGGCAGCCTGAAAGGGGGGGTGGCCGCGAAGTCGCCGCAGGAGCGGCGCCGCCCCTGCACCGCTGCCGCCCGAGGCCTGGCTTCGGTGGCCTTATGGCAAATCCGGCCCTGGCCACACTGGGGCAGAGATTCTGTCAGCTCTGCAGTGGCAGGCTCAGGGGTGGTTGACACCACACCAGCTTCAACCAGGAATGGTTGTATGAGACAATGGCACCAACCTTCTCTCTGCCCTCCGACAGGGACACTTGACCCATGTTCCATGTTTGCCACACATCCTGAATTTGGTGGTGCAGCCATTCTTGAGCAGGTACCAAGGCTTACAAGATCTCCTGAGGCAGGCCAGAAAAGTCTGTGGTCATTTCCTCCAGTCATAAAATACCATTGCTCGGCTGGCTGACATTCAAAGGGAATGCAACCTGCCCACCAACCGCCTCATTTGTGACATGCCCACTAGGTGGAACTCAACGTTGGCAATGCTTTAGCAGCTGCACACACAGCAGAGGGCCATCAATGAGTACCTGTGCAAGTATGGCACCAGGACAGGGTCAGGGGAGCTTGGCTTCTTTTTGCCACGCCCGTGGCTGCTGATCCATGATGCATGAACTGTCCTTTCACCATTTCAGGAGGCCACAAGGATGGTGAGTGGCGACAATGCATGCATTAGTGACACTGTCCCTCTAGTCTTCCTGCTGGAACACACGTTTTGTGGAATTATGGACAGGGCACTTGAGGCAGAACAGCGGGAGGAAGAGGAGGACTTCCTTTCCTTTCAAGGGCCCCTTTATACAGATAGCATTCCTGCAGGCCCACCAAACACACAGGAAGAGGAAGAGAAGGATTGTGTCAGCGTGGATGTAGAGGATAACACTGAGCAGCAGTCTTCAAGGGATGGTTTTCAGTCCCTAGAAACCCAAGGAGTTGTACATGGCTGGGAGGAGGTACTTACGGATCATGTGATCCTTAGTGACCCTGAGGACTCAGAATCAAATGCTTCTGCAAACTTATGCTGCATGGCCTTCCTGATTCTGCAAAGCCTGTGAATTGACCCTAGGATTCATGGTATCAAGGAGAGGGATCATTACTGGCTGGCAACCCTTCTTGATCCACGTTACAAGGGTAAGGTTGCAGAACTCATCCTGCCTTTGCAGAGGGAGCAGAGGATGAAACATCTTCAGGAGGCCTTGAAGAAAGGTTTGTGCAACGCATTTCTAGACCCTGGGAGATTAACATTTCCTGGTGCTGGACAATGTGTTGCTGAGGCTTTGTTCAGTCAGGGGAAGAGCGGTGGAGAAGGTGGCCGGCTAACCGATACCTTTAAATAGTTTTTCAGTCCTCAGCACCAAGGTCTGATCGGTTCAAGCAACCATCGCCAGCGTCTGCATTATATGGTGCAGGAATATCTAAGGGCAGTAGCAGACTTGGAGACCTTTCCAACAGAGCATCCACTGGGTTACTGGGTCTTGAGGATGGACCACTGGCAAGAACTTGCTCAATATGCAATTGAGCTACTGGCCTGTCCTGCATCCAGCATGCTTTCTGAACACACATTCAGTGTTGCTGGAGGGTTTGCAATGGATCAAAGAGTGCGCCTGTCCCCAGACTCTGTTGATAGGCTCACATTCATAAAAATGAATCAGTCTTGGATCAGCAGCTATCAAGCACCTGGTGCTGATGTAACTGTTTGAATTTGCTATGGATCTGGGATCCCTTGAAGACTGCCTATGCTGACTATCCTATTCCTCCTCAATCTTGATGATGCTAGCTTCCTTTTATTTTTTATTTTTTTTTAATTTAAATACTGTTTATTGGAAAATAAATAACAGTACAAAGGTATCAAATTGGCAGAGACCAAACGAGATAACACAACAATGTAAACAACATTAGAATCGAGATATACATGTACCTGCCACAGAGTCAGCTTCAAAATAAAGGTGTAAACACTTATAAACTCAAGGGCATCATTAAATACTCTATCTCCTAGAGAATGGCCGCCGGAGGTCAGGATAGGGAAGCTGAGGCTCGCAGGTACCAGGGCTCCTTAAGGGTAGGCCACGCACCCCAAATGGGAACCTGCTGTGCGCAGACCAACTGAGAGGAGCACTGGGGGATCAAAAAGACCTTCCCTGGACCCGTCCTGAACTCACGGACCACCCATCGTTGAATAAAACAAGAACTCTGTCGTAACAAATAATAATAATATGAGCCCAACAATAATGTAAGAGATAGTATCACTTATACAGGGGGCTATCCCCAAAAATTAGAGATGGTACATGCTAAATCACTATGTTGTGGATTTTTCCATTCTTAAACTGTACAGCCTTAATATGTAGTTAAAGGAAGAATAAACAGTGGAGAGTTCTGCAAGGTATGTTACTCTCAACCTTTGCACATCACACTTAGTGGGATTTTAGAAAGAAGATAGTGGGAGGAAAGGGACAGAAAGAGGAAGAACAGAGGGGTAAAGTAGGGGGAGAGAGGAAGAGGTAGGAGAAGGTTAGGAGCAAGAATCCTCGCGGAGGAAGAGGAGGGCCCGGAGCCGACCAGAACCTGGGGGTTACCTAGACCTTATACAGATTCAGGTAAGAGGTGGTAGACCCAAGAAACAAGCCCAGGGCTCCCAAATAAGTCTGAATTTATCAGAGGTGTCTAAAATTCTGCTCGAGACCTTCTCCTGTGTCATAATACAGGAAATTTTCTGTTTGGCCTGGCGAAGGGAAACCAAAGGTTTTTTCCAAGCGTGAGCTAGCGAAATCTTGGCCCCAAACAGAATGAAGTGAATCAGAGACCGAGACAATTTAGGTACTTTCGGGATGTTGTCATTTAGTAGAGCTATGGTGGGGCTTTGTTGGACTGCAAAGCCTGTGGTTTTGCGGATGAGATAAAAAATTCCATTCCAAAACCCTCTAATTTTGGGACATTCCCAAAATGTGTGAAGTAGGGAACCTATATGGCCACAACCTCTGAAACAGATGGGTGATGAATGTGGATAAAATTTAGTAATTCGGGTGGGTACCAGGTACCACCTGGTCATGAATTTAAGATCTGCCTCCGTCAGAGAGGAACTAAGCATGCCCTTAAAGGATCGGGAGACACAAGTATGCCAGGTATCCATGTCCCAGTCGAGTTGCAGATCCCGCTCCCATTGCAACATGTAATTAGCTTTCTCCCGGGGCTCCGCTAGTGCAGAGTATATTAGGGTAATTCCTCCCCTTACACCCATGGCTGAGGAGCACCAGAATTTGTAGGGAGTAACCGATAGTGGGGCTGATGAGCTTTTCCAGACCCCACGCAAAAAGTGTGATAATTGGTAATAGTGGAAAGTCTCTGATGCTGGCATCTCCAATTTAGAGATGCAGTACTTAAGTGAAATGGGACCGGAGTTAATGAAGAATTGCCCTATTCTGTAGAGGCCCTTGTTGAGCCACCACCTAAAGGCCTCAATGTTCATACCCGGTTGGAATTGTGGGTTGTGGAAAATGTGTGCCAGGGGCAACAATGGGGAGGTGAGGTAATGTTTTTTATATAGTGTGTCACACAGGGCCATTGAGAGAGACAAGGAAGGGGAAAGAATCGGGGGTCTGTCCTTTTGTGGTCTCCAAACCAGGAAGTCTAGAGTATGATTGGGAGTGGCCTGGCGTTCAATATCAACCCAATCAGGCCTAGGGCCTTTAGAGTAAATAGCTGAAAATTGGCAGAGTTGTGCGGCTTGATAATACCACCATAAATTAGGGAGACCTAGGCCCCCTTTTTTCTTTGGTCGGTGTAACACCTGTTTGGAAAAGCGATGTCCCTCCCCCCCCCAGATAAATATGGTAATTGAAGCCTGTAGTTTGTCTAGTGTGTGTTTTCGGATGGGAATAGGTAGGGAGCGAAAGAGATATAGGATCCTAGGAAGTAATGTCATTTTGACCGAATTTATTCTACCTAACCAGGACATTTTTTACCGGGCCCAATGCGCAAGATCATCGGAGAGTTTCTTGATCATTGGGGGGTAATTGTGGTGGTAGAGCCGTTCTATTTTCGCTGATAAGAAAACACCTAAGTAGGGTAGGGAGGACTCGCACCAGGTGAAGGGAAAATGGGTCTTGAGCCTCTCCACCAGCTCATGGAGGGTGGAAATATTCAGAGCCATTGATTTGGCCATGTTAACCTGAAGTCTCGATATGCAGCCAAACAAGTTAAGTAGTTGTAGAATGTTGGGGGTGGAAATGAGGGGGGGTGACAAACAGGAGGACGTCATCGGCAAAGAGGGCGCATTTATGAGTCTTTTGGCCACATTGCACTCCATGGATGTCAGGGTTTTGTCTTATGGCCAGAGCCAAGGTTTCTATCGCTATTGCGAATAGGATCGGCGAAAGAGGGCAGCCTTGTCTAGTCCCCTGCAATATAGAGAATTCTTCGGAAAGGTGGCCTTGTATTTTAATACGTGCTTTAGGGGAGGAATAAAGGGAGGATATGGTGGTAATGAAGTCCGGGCCAAAGCCCCATTTCCGTAAAACAGTAAAGAGGTATGGCCAGGTGACCATGTCGAAGGCCTTTTGGAGGTCTATTGAAAGGACATATCCTGGTTGAGAAGGCCCCCCATCCCATGACGATTGCATGAGGGAAATTAAGTTTACCGCTCTCCTGATCTGGTCCGGCCCCTGTCTTCCGGGGATGAACCCCACCTGGTCCTTGTGGATATAGTTAGCAATGAAGGAAGCCAGTCTGTTTGCCAGAATTTTTGTCATAATCTTTAAATCATTATTAATCAACGAGATTGGCCTGTAGTTGCATACGTCACTGGGGTCCTTACCCTGTTTGGGGATTACTGATATGTATGCCAAGTTGGCTGACGGTTCCAGGGGGGACCCCGCGCAAAGTGAGTTAAAGAGGCAGGCCAGATAAGGAGAGAGGGCATCTGAGAAAGCTTTATAATAATGTGCGGAGAAGCCGTCAGGGCCTGGGTCTGATTCTGTTTTGAGGTTCTTTATGACTTCATGAATTTCCTCCACCCTGAAGGGGGATTCCATAACGGACCTATGGGAGTCAGAAAGTGTAGGAATATTGAGGCTATTCAGGAAGGAATCAATAGAGTCTGAGTTGTTAGGGTCGGGGGCTGAGTATAGCTTAGAATAAAAAGCCTGGAAGGTTTCCAAGATCTTTTGGGGATTTTGGGTAAGAGTTCCCGACTGGGATCTGATCTTGGGCAGTGAGAAGGTTTTTATTTTGGGGGATAGTTTAGCAGCCAACTGGGGACCAATTTTATTTGCTCGGATATAGAATCTGCCACTGAGCCAGGTCAGATGTTTGTCTGCATTAGATGTAAGGGCCAGATTAAGCGCTACTCGGGAGGCTTCTAGCTTGGTCGGGGTTGTAGAAGATGGGTCAGCTTTATGGGATTTACTGAGGGAATGGAATTCCCTTTCCATTTGCAAAATATCCGCTTTCCTTTCCTTTTTGAGTTGAGACGCCAGTTGGATCATTTTCCCTCTAAGGACAGCTTTGTGTGCTCCCTAGAGCACACAAGGAGAGATGTCTCCTGTATCATTGAGACGGAAAAATTCCCTGATTTCTTTTTCTAAAATTATGCAGTGGACAGGGTTGGATAGTAGAGATTTACTTAAGCGCCACTGTGGAGGCCCAGAGGGTGAAAGGGAGCAGGGGATTTTAAGTGTCACTAAGGAGTGGTCTGACCAGGGGACTTCCTGTATGGAGGCATGGGATGCTGTGTGGATATCTGAATTTGGGAGGAATATATGATCAATTCTGGTGTAGGTATTATAAGGTGCAGAGAAATGGGTATAGTCTTTTGCCGTGGGGTTTAATTCCCTCCACACGTCTATCAGGCCCATATCATGTAAAAGGCGGGCAATTCTGAGGCTTTGAGTGGGCGGATTCTTAAGCCTAGACCTCCCATGAGAGGACTTGTCCAGCAGTTGATCAAAAGCGATGTTAGAGTCACCACCCACGATCACCCTGCCTTCCAAGTGAGGGGCTAGAGTCGACAGCATAGAGGTGAAGAAACGTGCCTGTCTTTGATTAGGAGCGTAATAGGAGATGATAGAGTACAAAATCCCCCCTATAGTTCCTTTTATTAGACTATACCTGCCCTCTGGGTCTTTGATCGTGTGTGTGAGTGCGAAGGGAGTACTTTTAGATAGGAGAATGGCGACACCCCTTTTTTTGGTGTCAGCATTCGCCAGGAAAAAAGTCAGGAACGTACGGTGTAGAAAGGTGGGGTTATAACTGGCTGGGAAATGGGTTTCCTGGAGTAGAACAATATCGAGGCCCCTAGAGTGGTAGCTCTGAAATGCCTTGCGGCGTTTAGAGGGGGAATTGAGTCCCTGGACATTGTGCGAAGCTATTTTTAACAAATGTGTCTGGGTAGCTGGGTCAGCCATGGGTGCAAGGAGTTTGGGGCGATATGAAGCAAAGGGAGCTTACCTGCACCACCCGGGAGTGGACGTCGGCCCGAAGAGGAATAGATTCATAATTCATCCTGAGGGCTGGGTAGGTAGATATGTTCTGCGAGGGTTCCTGGAGAGAATGGGACAGAGAGGGAGGGGAATGGGGAGGAGACAAAGGAGAGCAGGAGAAAGGAAAGGGAGAGAGAAGAGGGGAATGAGAAGAATGTAGGACAAGTAGATTAATCAGGCATAATATTACCGCAAACATTAAGTGGAAAACCAACAGTTAATGAGATCAAAACTAGGAAATATTATATAAAAGAAGTAATCAAAACTCGGACTAGTATTACTAGTCCTAGTCCGGATTCCCCTAAGTGGGGGAGCCCGGAGAAAAAAGGGGAGAGGGCAACCTCAAATTTGGTTGTCTACCCGATGTTACCAGAGGGGCACTGTGTCCCCTCGAGTCACAACAGAGAGGGTGGTATGCAGGGCCGCTCCGGCCGTCTGTATCCCCCAATGCAAGGCGAGAAAATGTGGGATCGGTCACCAGGAGGGAGTGCAAACTAAATTGCAAGTTGTTTCTAGGACATTAGGTATAAATTAGGTAACCGAGATTATTAATGCAATAAAAAAGGGGGAGAGTCACTGCGGGGGGGGGGGGGTAAAAAAAAAAAAGGAAAAATCAAAAAGAAAAAAAGGTATATTCTTTCCTTTTTTGTCTTTACAAGGGTAGCCGTTGTATTGTCTACTGTGACATGCCGTAAAGTAGATATCCTCGTCGGAAGGATACAGTGTAGCCTGGAAAGAGATCCCCAATAGCCATTAATAGGGCTAGGGGGGCCTAGCTGTGGGCATAGGCCGGCTTGAAAAGATTGCAGAGGTCCTCAGTCCAACAGGTAGGTTGTAGGTTGGAAGAAGAAATTACATTCCAGACGTGAGGAGGAACGTTCATCTTGTGGAGCGAGAGTCCCGTAGCCGTTTTGGTAGCTGCTTGTTCCACAGTGGAGTAAGGGGGCTACCCGGGGGGGCCTCTTGGAAGAACCCGGGGTAGGTGTTTCATGCAGAGGAGCCAGGTACTGTGAGATCAGGCCTAGTTGCAGGAGCAAGTGCTCCCCGTCCTGGAAGTTGGAGAAGTGGTAGGGAACATCTTTGAAGTGATATTAAAGGCGAAAAGGGAACGACCAGCGATATTTGATGGAATTTTGGGCGAGTATTACCAACAGTGGCTTGAGCGCTCTTCATTTTTGAACCATGGCTGGCGAGATGTCCGCAAAGATTTGAATCTTATGCCCTTGAAATGACAGGTTATCCATGTTGTGGGATCTTCTCATAACCTCCTCCTTCACGCCATAAAAATGGGGCTTGACCACGATGTCCCTCGGGAGGCCATCTTGGCGGGGAAGCTGGAGGGCTCTGTGTGCTCTGTCCAGTTCAAGTCTGTGACTTTGGATGTCTGGAATGAGATCTTTGATAAATAATTGGACGGTATTCGGTATATCTGTTACTGTTTCGGGTATCCCACGTATACGGAAATTGTAACGTCTATTTCTGTTTCCAAATCGTCTATTTTAGATAAGGCAGTATCTAGCTGGTCTTGTAAAGACTGAATACAGGCCGTGTTCTGGTTGGTGCGTGCAGCAGTGTTATCCACCACCTGCTCAATCGCATCTATGCGAGAGCCCAAATTTTGAAGATCAGCCTTAATAACGGCTGTAATCTGAGTGGCATTTTGAGCTAGACCTGCTGCCAGCATATCTGAAAAGCTCTGTTGCAAGAGCTGCATGTCCTGGGTCTGGGGCTGCTGTGAGGCTGAGGGATGGATGGGCCCTGCTAGGCCTAGAGGAGAATGGAGCCTGGGTGGGTGGATGATATCACCCAGGGTCCTGTTGAGGAGGGAGTCTGTGCTAGCAGGGGGGATCCCTTGAGCGATGCTCTGACTTACAGTTGTTGCCAGCATGTCAGCACGCTGCTGGGTGGGGGATGAGTGTTCTGTGACCTCCATGCCGTCCGTCTGAGAAGCCATCTTGGACGGGTCAGGGGCCGCCTGATTAAAGATCAGTTGATGGCTCACCTCGCTCTTTTGCGTGCCGCTCGGCATATAGAAGTGGGCTGGAGAGGTTCGGTGAGCCCAGGGGAGGATTTGGTGCCGGTTCCGCTCGATCTGAGAGCTCTGGGAGAGGAGAAGGGCCGGAGCGGTGCGAAGCTCTCGATTAGAGCGTCTCCTCGGGAGTCCCACGCATGCGCACTCCATGATGCTAGCTTCCAACAATATTTTGGTTTAGGGCACCACCACCACCCAAGGCCCAATTTTTCTACCCCTGTTTAACAGGGGCATGTAATTACAATTCTTGATATAATATTTCACAGCAGGGCCTGTTCCTGCACCCAACAAGAGTAACTGTGAGGGGTTACAGTGTTCTGGCACCACCAATATCAAAGGCCCAATTTTTCTGCAGGCTGTATAGTGTGAATATAGTGCCTGGGGGACCCCCACGCCATTTTTTATTTCGATGCAGGATTCCCCTTAATATTCATACCAGACCCAAAGGTGGGGGAGGGACCCATGCGGTTTTTTTTTCAATGATTTTTATCTATATTGCCGGGATCCGACAATACATTACAGCCGGAGCATTTTAAATGACATTTTTTCCTTTTAGAAATTTAATTTTGCTGTGGTATTGTTAGAAACATGGGAAAGATGCGCTACTTTACAGGCAGACTAAGGAGACCCCTCAGGCATGATACTTAAAGGAATGTTTCATTGTTATTGTTTCACTTTAAGCATTATTAAAATCACTGCTCCCAAAAAAACTTCAGTTTTTAAAACTTTTTTTTGCATTGATACATGTCCCCTGGGGCACGACCTGGGTCTCCAAACACTTTTTATAGCAATAACTTGCATAGAAGTCTTTAAAATTAGCACTTTTGTTTTTTCACGTTCACGTCCCATAGACTTTAACGGTGTTCGCATAAATTTTTTGCCTGTTCGCATATTCTGCTGCGAACCGAACCCGGGGGTGTTCAGATCATCCCTTCTAGTGTCTAATGCCATTAGGCCATTATCGGGCTGTTAAGCATCTAGGCCAGAGCAAACCAGTTTTTTGGTATGAAGTCAGGGCAATCTCCTCTTCAGGGTGTCCAAGATCAATTGACATATAAACCATCTACCTCCATATACTGAAGACAAAACGCTTTTTTCTATACTAAACAGAATCATAATGTAAATAATCTTGGAAATGCAAACCATTTTATACTATATTATAATACTAATCCCACCATTTCTGCTTCTGTTTCAATATTTTTCATTGTTTTGGGAAAAGGAGTAAAAAAGAAAATTTAATGGAGCAGTGAACAATCCTCATCTGCTCCAAGAGTGTAACGGGGAAACTTACAAATGCAAGGTTTGGTAGAAACTGGTGAAGACCATAACACATAGGTAAGGTCTGCCGTAGGGCCCTCTAACATACATAAACTTGTATCTAAGGAAGACATCAACTTATTATAGACTACTAGTAAAGTGTTCAAATAACATAAATGCAAGAGGGTTGCATTGAGTCATGGACTCAGATGCATAGCATTACTATAACTTAATCACAATTAAATAGTATTGATGGCAATAATGCCTCTTACTCGTATTGTGCGATAGTTAAGGCACTTGCAACTATCAAACTTTGTCCCATATGAGGGACCATATTCCCCAAAATATGCCCATGAGAGTCTGAGTTACAAAAAAGGGCTATAGAAACACGATGCCAAGGTGTGGCAAAGGACAGTGAGAGGAAAAAAAAGAAGAAAGCAGAATAAGGGGCAGGGAAATCCATCTGGGAACTTCCCGTATGTCGACTAGAAAAATAACTATGTGTTAGGGACCTGCAAGTAGACAAGCCAGGGGGACCACATTTTATCAAAAAGGGATTGTTTGTTGTGTAGAACACTCACTATCTTTTTGTACAACATGATCCATGTAAGTTTGCATTTCATCAGTACTATAACAGGGCTTTTCCATGCTGTGGTATTACTTTTTGTTCCTAGTGGCAAAAATTGCATCAGTGTCTTAATCCCACTATTTCTGAAAGCACTTCATAAGACAAGGAAGTGTCAAAATTGAGCTTGTAAAAAGAAAAAACCTGTAATGGGTCAAAATGCGTAGACTTGTTTGCTGTCATTGTTAATATAGGCAGTGTGGTTGCTCTGGACAGATGCAATATGACGCTCTAAGGACTATGTGACAAGGTGATACCTACACCAGTATATTTGCTCTTTGAATCTTCTACCAGCAGACAATCATTGTTCATCTATTACCTGGGACAATACTTTCCTTTTTTCTGTATAATCATTAAGTGCAGTGCAGAGTATACGTTTGCCATGAACATGGACTGTATCCTTATTTAAAATTCTGCTACTGTGTCATATTAAACACATATAGAGTTTACTGCATGTATGAATGCCTTTAGTTTTCCAGACTCATTGAAACAGATTGCAGACTTTGTTTTTTGTTTTTTATGCATGACATTAATGTTTATATTGAAGAATACTACATACAATGCTAATCACAAGTTTCTTTATTTCACCTGTTCATGGACTCTAAATAAAGATGGAGGTAAGCTATATTTCCACTGCATGAACCCAAGTGTGAAACATTCATGACTATGGCTATATGGTACATGGTGAAATATTAGTGGAAATGTCACCACTTAAAAATAACAAAAAAGATAAAACAGAATTTGTCAGAGAATGTTTGTCTACATGACTCTGTTAAATTTTGTAATTATTTATAAGTAGATCTAAACTTTACTTGAAGTTTTAAGGCCAAACTCCAGGAACCTATGAAATTATTCCTTGCAGAGGGGGGTTGTGACCACACTACAATAGTTAATTGCTTGTATGGGTTAGCGGCATAGAAAAGCAGGATTTACTTACCTAATCCTCTGCTTATCCCTACTGCCTAACTTGTCTCCACAGCATTTTTTCCCCTATGGTCTACCAATCATGATGTCATTAAGACCAATGCAGGGTCCATATCTCTTCTCTAGTTGTGAGGAAGCTGAGGGACAGTCCACCACTGGTGCATTGGGAGTGCCATCTGCTAGAGTAATGGAGGATCAGGTGAGTATAGTCACTCTGGCATAGACAAAACGAGTGGTTAACCCCTGCAGTGTGAGTACATCCCCACTGTAAGGTATATTTTTATATTTTCCTGGAGATGGGCTTAAAGCCTCCTGACTTAAACTCTTATTTACGAAAATGTTATATATTTCTGGTTAATACTAAGCAATGCAAACTGTAGTGATGATATGACTTAAAGGGTAACTCCACTTTAATGGGAAAAAAAAATCGCAATTAAAAAAATAATGTAGCATATACTATTGCTACACAAGTCTTATTGTAATCAAATGTTATTAAAAAAAAAAAACCTTTTCCTTTTATTTTTTTTTTTATATAATCTTTATTTTCAGTTTCAAATTTTGAACAGATTAACATCACAATAAAGTAACATTAAAAAAAGGGGGGGGGGGGGGGCATTTAACATGGTCCGAGTGCAAACAACCGTGTCAACCGGGAGGCATATCTACTTGTGGTGACCAGAAGGGCACCCATCCTGTCCCAGACATTCAATCTATATAGACAGGCCTCCCCTCCAAGCTGGAAGAGGGTAGGGTGTTCATAAGCTGTAGATCCAGAGTCATTGTATATATGACTCCCATATTGCAAACATCATAAATGAACTCGGAGTACCTGGGTCGGTCTGAAACCTGGTGACCATCCAGGTAGCTCAAAAGGTGGATACTGGGTGTCCTGGGTTTGTAACACAGCAAAAAACACATAACCAACAAGAAAGAGGGGAGAAAAGCAGTAGTAGGAAAAGAAAGCTAGGGAAGGTGGAAGAAGCGTGTGTAATGAGTCTCACCGCATTTGTTGATGTCTACTATTAAGTAGAGCCTGTAGTTGTTGACGGATGGTTCGCCTGGACAAGTCTCCCAAAAGAAGGATCTGCTAAAGCAAGAAGTGCAACATCTAGACTAGATGAGGCCATAGTTGCGTCATGTACGTGGGTTCTCCAGGCTGTCCATGTAAGCTCAAATCACTCACGGGTATCTCTACAAGTGGCTAGCCAGCTCTCTGCCTCCATGATCTCCCCCACCTTCACCAACCAATCCTGCTTGCTTGGAATATGCAAGCTCTTCCAGTGTATTGGTATAAGGCGTTTTGCTGCATTGAGGAGGTGGGGGAGAGAACTTTGTTTATATCGAGACAGGGGCATGGGGGCGATGTGGAGCAAAAAATGTTCTGGCAGGGCCGGGATATCTATGCCCAGGCTATCTGAAATGTGTCTGCCAACCATGTCCCAAAACGGTGTTAACACAGGACACTCCCACCAAATGTGGAGGAATGTGCCTTTCATTCCACACCCCCTCCAGCACCCGTCGGAAGCGGTGGGGAAAATTCTAGTCAGGGTAGTGGGTACCCTGTACCATCTCAATAGGATTTTGTAGTTGTATTCTTGGGTCTTAGAGTCTATTGAGCTTGAGTGAGTCAGACAGTATAGGTGGTGGAGCTGATCCTCTGTGAATTCAAGTTGGAGGTCTCTTTCCCACTCTTTAAAATAGAGGGGTTTGGGGCTGGGTGTAGCTGTCTCTAGCATCCCATATAGTGCCGAGATCATATGGGGCAGGGGGTCTGTAGTTACACACATACTTTCAAATTCTGTCAGTGTGGTTCTGATCTGTGCTTGTCTGTGGCATTTGGCTATGAAGGTCTCTAGTTGGTGGTGTCTCCAGAAGTCAAAGGGGAAGCTACCATATCATTCTCGCAAGGTGGAGAGCGACGTCACTGAGCCCCCCTCCACAAATCTTGCCAGACTAACAATCCCATCACTCGTCCATGTTCCAAATGAAGCCACCTGTTCCCCTGGAGTAAACCACGGGTATCCGCTCACTGGTGTCAGTGGAGATGTCTGTGCTGCCAGAGCTAAGCATGCGTTCATTCTTTCCCACATTTTCAGGGAGTGAATTGTCAGTGGGGAAAACCAGTCAGAGAGCCCCCTATGCTCTGCGGGGACCCAGGGTGCATAGGATAGATCTCGGTCTGCCATAGTTTTGTCCAGGGGAACCCATAGCTTAAAGAGTGTATGGAACTTCCAGTTCAAAATGTGCTGCAGGGCAATCGCCTGGTAGTATTGGAATATTTTGGGTATGCCTAGTCCCCCCTTCAGCTTAGTTCTTTGTAGCTTTGCCATAGGGAGACGTGGCTTCTTGCCGCCCCACTCAAACTTAATAAAGAGGCTGCGTAGGTCCATAAAGAAGCGTTTTGGTATTTGTATTGGTATCATTTGTAGGAGGAAAAGGATGCGGGGCAGTATGGTTATTTTTAAAATGTTCGTCCGTCCAACCCATGTAAAAAGCGCCTTGTCCCATGTCAGCAAATCTTGGGAAATCTTCTTGTGTAGGGGTATGTAGTTATGTGGATACAGGGAGTCTGGTCGGTCTATGAGCTGGACGCCTAGATATTTCATAGAGGGGGTGGACCACATGAAAGGGAAAGATCCCTTTAGGGAGGCTGCTAAGGTTGGGGTAACAGTGATCGGCATGATCTCTGACTTGGTGTAGTTTATCTGAAAATTGGATACCTCTCCATAGGCAGTCAGTTCTCCTATCAGGTTCGGCAGCGAGACATAGGGGTCCACTACATGTAATAGTATGTCATCTGCATAAGCAGAGAGTTTGTGCTCAAGGGAGCCCGTCTGTACCCCCTGATGTTTTGATTGGCTCTGACCTTCTGCAGTAACGGCTCTAGGACCAGCGCAAACAGAAGAGGCGAGAGGGGGCATGCCTGTCTTGTGCTGTTCCGGATAGGGAATGCTGTGGACAGGCCACCATTGACCTTAAACTGGGCAGTGGGAGACACGTAAAGTGCAGAAATCCAATGCAGCATATGTGGGCCCAAACCAGTGCCACTAAGCACAGCGCTCAGGAAGTCCCAGTCCACGTGATCAAATGCCTTCTCCGCGTCTGTGGACAAAATCAGGTATCGAGGCATTCGATCGCGTGTACGCGCCCAGTGGATAAGCTGGAGGGCTCTATTGGAGTCATCTCTAGCTTCCTGTCCCACTATAAAGCCCGTCTGGTCTATGTATATCAATTCAGCTAATAAATGTTTCAAGCGGTTGGCAATAATTTTAGAAAAGATTTTAAGGTCTGTGTTCAGCAGGGAAATTGGGTGATAACTTTGCGGTTGGGTGGGATCTTTTCCCTCTTTCGGGAGCACTGTAATGTGTGCCAACGAAGTCTCCTGTGGTAGGAGTCCATTGGTTGCTAGGGAGTTGAGGAGGGTACAGAGAGGAGCCTGAAGTTTGTCAAAGAACTTTAGGTAGTAGGCCCCGGTGAAGCCGTCAGGCCCAGGGCTTTTGCCAGTAGGCAGAGACTTAATGGTGGCTGGTAGTTCAGCTGTGGTGATTGGGCATTCTAGGTCAGTCGCTTGTTCTGGGGATAGGGTGGGGAGCCCTATTGAAGAGAGGTAAGTTGTTATGCGGGACTGTTTAAGAGCTACATCTGCTGGAGAGGAGGCGGAGTCCAGATTGTACAAGGTCGCATGCTATTTTTGATGAGTGTTGTGCAGGTTCTCCCGTAGGGGAGTGTAACTTATGCACGTGTGCTAAGAGTCTTTTTTTACAGAGAGCTTGGTCCAATAACCTGCCGCACTTGTTGCCATGCTCGTAATAGGTATGGGCCATGTAGCGTAGTTTGCGGCTTATTTTGCGATCTAGCAGTTTAGAAAAAAGGTGTCTTAGCTAACTCAGGCATCGGAACTCCTCGGGGTCCGACGTCCGTTTATGGCCGAGCTCAGCGCATTGTAATGCCTGCAGTACTCTCTGGAAGTCCGCCTGCCTCTCCTTTTTAAGTTTTGCTCCCAGGGCAATAAAGGTGCCACGGATTACTGCTTTGTGGCCTTCCCATAGAATGCCATCACTGACCTCCCCATTGGCATTTTCTGCAAAATAGTGTGTCAAAGTCTCCTGTACTCCTGCCACCACTCCCAGGTCAGCCAGCAAGTTCTGGTTCACTTTCCAGGTCCTCGCTTTGGCCAGGGCCTGGGATAGTGAGAGTGTGAGTGTCACTGAGGCATGGTCAGAAATCGTGATCTGGTCTATGGTTGCTCCTAGTAATAAGTCAAGGGTACCCCGATCCACTAGTAATAGATCAATTTTAGTGTATACCTTGTGGACACTGGAATAGTAGCTATAGTCCCTTTCAGATGCATGTAGTTCTCTCCAGCAGTCCACCAAGGTATATCCCTGGAGGGTCTTCCGGAAATGTCGTAAAAAGGCATGAGAGTGTGTTGATCTATTCGCCGAGGTATCCAACGTGGGGTCAGGGCTGACATTGAAGTCCCCTCCTAGGATTAGTCTACCCTCCCGAAAGTCTGCCAGCTTAGAGAGAAATTGGTCGATGAATGTGAGTTGTTGGGTGTTAGGGGCGTATAGGGTTACAAATGTGTATGTTTGTCCCATTATAGTGCCCTTCAGGAACACATAGCGAACCTGGGGGTCTATTCTGTGGTCAAAGAGTTGGAATTGGGAATTTTTGTGTATAGCTATGGCCGTACCCCTGGATTTAGGTTTTGGGGAGTTACTCATGTATCATTGTGAAAATAAGTGGGTGGGTAACTTGGGAGTGAAGAGTCAGTGAAATGGGTCTCCTGCAAGAACAACACCTGCGCCCCCAGTCTTCTCTATTCTAACCACAGCCTATTCTGTTTGTTAGGGGGGCACATACCATGTACATTGTATGACACTACCTTAATTGTGGCCATGTTGCATCAGAGGGGGTTGTCCAGGCGACCTTCTTGGGTCTGTATAATCCGGTGAGCGTAAGTGTGGTTCCGCTTTTTAGGTAATGGAAAAAGAGGTAAGGTGGGAAGTGGGAAGACAAAAAGGGAGGGGGAAAGAGAGAAAAAGAGAGAGTTAGCATAACATAAAATAAACATAACATTTTGCGATGTGGGTCCACTAATGCCTCAAAGGCCCTATGTGGATTTACCCTAAATTGTTTGCCCGACTCATGTAGCCCCCCTAATATAGGGGAGTCACCTGAGTGTGGCAAAGTGCCCATATCTGGGCTAACACCCAATACGGGTAGTCCTATGTGGGAGTCATGATCGGACATGGGAAGTCAGGAAGTTCCTGCTCCCCATAGAGGTAAAAGTAGTAATTGTCCGGGGGGTCAGTGTTCGGCTGGGTCCTAAATAAACCAGGGTACTTAGTAATGCGCTAAAATGGTAGTGTCCTTTGACAGTCTCATTGGCTATTTGCCCTTTTGCATAGGTTATGGTGGGCTAACAGGGACAAAAAGGAGAAGAAAACAGGGGCTTCAAATGAGGTGACTGGGTCACACGTCCCTGATGCGTGCATATCTGGAGAATCCATTTTTAGTCAATGGGCAAGACTAGAAGCTGTCAAAGGTGCTTCCCTGAGAATGTGGTAGTGCATGTGGGACTCCTGCCTCACGGTTGTAGAGGAAGAGCTTTTGCGATTCTGTGGGTTGCGGTTGGATCGGGCCTGCTGCCAGGGCTGGGGTGCTGGTACCGTTTGGATATCCATGGAAAATCTCCAATCAGGGAAATCTACAGGTTTCAGGCTCAGATACGACAGGAATCGTGGGAGGTCATCCTTAGTGCGCAGGGTGGCAGATTTTCCCACATCTCTTCCCGCATGGAGGCTGAAAGGGAACCCCTACCTATAGGTGATGCCTGCTGTGCGTAGTGATTCCAGGAGAGGTTGTAGTGCTCTGCGCTGCATTAGAGTGCACCGGGACAAGTCCTGGTAAAAGAAAGTCAAAGTAGGGGCATTTACGCATGAGCTGCATAATTTGATCCTTTACTGTGTATTTATGCAGTTTGCAAATTATATCACGTGAGTTATCTGCATCTTGTGAAGGGGGTCAGAGGGCTCTGTGTGCCCAGTCAATCTCCCCTGCTGTGTTGGGGGGGAGGCCCAGGAGCTCCTTGAAAAAGCCTTGCAGTGTGGGGACAAAGTCCTTAGCTCCTGTTGACTCTGGTAACCCCCTTATGCGTATGTTGGATCTGTGGCTATGGTTCTCATAATCATCTAGCTGTGAGATTAGAGTCTCTATTTGGTGGTCTTGGGTTGTGCATTTGTCCGTTAGCTGGGTGATGGCAGGCAATGCTTCCTCAACTGTCTGTTCCAGTGTCTCCAGCCTGTTGCCTAGCTGAGTGGTGTCTACTTTCAGCTGTGCTATGACTTGTTTAAAGGCCTTTTCCACCCTGGTGGCAAAATGGTCCAGGTCTTCTCTAGTGGGGAGAGACCATATGTTTTGCTTTAAGTCCCTGTCCCCCACCAGCTCTGAGATGTCTGAGCCCTGGTCTAGTGAAGCCGAGGAGCCAGGGGATTCAGGGGGGCAGTGTCTCTTACCATTTGCGGAGTCTGGATGGGGGACATAGCTGGTTGTGACTGTACTCGGTTTCCCACCGCAGCGTCTGTCCCGCGGCCCTTCCCGGTGGCCATTTTAGGTGTCCCGCCACGCGCCTGCCCTCTGGCACCTAAATATGCTCCTATGGAGCCAGTGCCCTGCTGTGGCGTGCCCCTGTTCCTTGAGGAGGGTCTCCGGTGCTGGGACATATCTGTGTGGGAAAAAGGTATACGCCGGATCAAGCTGTTTTAGCTGCTGTGTGTGAGGAGCTCTGGAGTTCTGCTTCCTCACTCGGCCATGTCCAAACCAGGTCCCCCACCTTTTCCTTTTCAATCTGCAGGTCTGTAATTTTCTGTAAAGTGCAATGCAATACGGCTGCCTGGAGGCCTTCTGTAGACAGGTTTACAGAACGTCCCCCAGAAACACCATTTTCTGCTTGTGTGATTGGCTCACTGTTTTTCCCAGAAGTCTACACTAAAATACAGTCAGGTTTTTGTCATCGCCTGCAATAAAAAATTTCATTTTTGGTAAGATACCCCTAATAGGAAATAATGTCTAAAGGGATGCAGACGCTGCCACTTTCCTCACAAGAGCCCTGATTCTGCAGCAGTTAGTTGATTATTAAGAAACCACTCCCATTAGACTCACTGAGCATAAGGGCACAGAAAAACAAACAGTGACTTCTTCAGAATAACAAAAGGTAGGAATCTGCAACAAAGTTTGTTAAAATCCTTGCAGTGTACATAGATCACCCATATAGGAATGTTTTTTTTTTTCTCAACAAAAGTGTAGTTATGCTTTAAAGCATTTTTGGTGTATTATCATCAATAATTACCTGAAATTGGGCTGAGTGCTCTCATAACTGTATGAGGTCAAGTGAGAGCATCAGTTCAAAAAACAATATTAAGAATATAGTGTAGTATCAATGCTGTATTAGGAATTTGTCCAAGTTGGATCGTTTATTGAGGCATAGTCAGTGCTGGAAGGTTAATTTGCTGCTTGTGTTTATTATTTTAATTGCTGCAAAAAAAAACAGCATGTTGTCTGCCCTAAGGATTTGCCACCCTGGTAACCAAGTCTTCAAGCAGTTATGCTCTTAACAAGCACTTGCCTAGACCTTTGTTTTTGCTTATTCCATATCAAGACATTTTGGGACTGTTATGTTCTATTTGTGATCCTCCGATTAAGATTAAATGAACTTTCTTCTGATGGCATTGCCTAATAAACAAAAATCAAGATTCGTAACAATCATAATTGCCTTGACCTAAAATGGCATTCACACTAAACATAATCTAACATACTGTAAATGTAAACTCTAACAATGAATTTCTCTCATTTGCTCTATTTTGGGTTGTTAAAGCAGAATTCCAGCCAAAAATAACCAATATAAAATAAAATAGCTTATTAACCACTTCCGGACCGCCCGCCGTCATTATACATTGGTACTTTGTTAAATACCGTTATTATGGCAGCAGGTAGCTGCCATAACAAGGGCATTTTCTGAAACAGTGAGCAGTCCGCTTTAGGATAAAATGGTCTCTGTGGTGTATTCGCCACAAGATCACTTTTATCGTCAGTGGGAGAGGTGCCCACCCCCCTCCCACTGGGTTCTGGTCGTCTCCACAGCTTACCGGTTCATTTAAAAGAACATCTGGGTAGCAGGAACCATAACATGATTTCATTTAATGTTATCAGTAAGCAACAAGCACATACTGATAATATAAAAACACTTAACTTTAAGAGAGCACATTTTCCACGGATGAAGGCTGCTCTCCAAAACTAAAGCCTGGTGCACAGTAGCAGTTTTATTTTGTTCAACCCAGCAGGGCTGGATGAAAAAAACTGACAGCTCAGGAGCCTTCCCTGCTGTGCTATTGTGTTCTAACAAAGGGACCCCCCCCCCCACCAGGACACTCCAGTCAGCGCTCTCAGTCATTGGCTGAAAGTGCTGACCAGGAGCTGATCAGACCTTTTTTGGTTATGCCCCATCGACTGTAGCTGGCCAACTGATTGGTTGCAGTACACATGCACCAAATGTCAGACAGTTTCTATTGAACCAGCCAATGCCGCCTGACATTCGACTCATGTGTACTAGACTTTAGACTGGGAGGGAATATTGGCATAAATGAACAGAAAACTGAAATGGGAATTCTTCAAAAAAGATTGTATATGAGCACACTGCAAAATATATACCCATAGGCAATAAGCTTAAAAAGCTATAAATAAAACCTGCGTGGTTCACAGCCAAAGTTAAAAAAGCTATACATAATAAAAGAGCATGAAGGAACATTATCATCAGTAAAATGTTACAAAGAATATAACAGAATATGTTAAAAGGAAATCAAGCCTGCAAAAATTCAAAACAAACAACAGATTGCAAAAGATAGTAGGGCAAACCCCCACAAATTCTTCAAATATATTAATAGTAAAAAGGTCAGGTCTGAGCATGTAGGCACTTTACAAAATAATCTAGAGTGGGTGACTGGGGACAAAGAGAAGTCAAAGTCAAATGTATTAAATACCTTCTTCAGCTCTGTGTAAACAAAAGAGCATGGGGCAGCTAATGTCCATAATGGGGATTGTATTGATCCATAATGGCTCAAACTTCTTTTTTTTTTTCTTTTTTTTTTTAACATTAGTTTTTATTGAGAAAAAAGAATTAACATATTCTCACATAATACAAAGACGTTGTATATGTTGAAATTAGGGAGCCGAACAACCCCCGGTTTGGTTTGTACCAGAACCTGCGAACGGACTGAAAATTTGCACGAACGTTAGAACCCCATTGACGTCTATGGGACTCAAACGTTCAAAATCAAAAGTGCTAATTTTAAAGGCTAATTTGCATGGTATTGTCCTAAAAAGGGTTTGGGGACCCGGGTCCTGTCCCAGGGGACATGTATCAATGCAAAAAAAAGTTTTAGAAACGGCCGTTTTTTTCGGGAGCAGTGATTTTAATGATGCTTAAAGTTAAAAAAAATGAAATATTCCTTTAAATATAGTACCTGGGGGGTGTCTATAGTATGCCTGTAAAGTGGCATGTGTTTCCCGTGCTTAGAACAGTCCCTGCACAAAATAACATTTTTAAAGGAATAAAAGTCATTTAAAACTGCTTGCGGCTTTAATGTAATGTTGTGGTGTTGCCACAAAACAGTAAGTTCTCACAGGGCCCTGCTGTGAAACATTAGATCAAGAATTATAATTGAATTGTTGAACAGGGGCAGAAAAATTGGGGCTTTGGTGATGGTGGTGGTGCTGGTGTCACAACACTGTAATAGGGCGTACACACGGTCGGACTTTGTTCGGACATTCCGACAACAAAATCCTAGGATTTTTTCCGACGGATGTTGGCTCAAACTTGTTTTATCTACACACGATCGCACAAAGTTGTCGGAAAAACTGATCGTTCTAAACGCGGTGACGTAAAACACGTACGTCGGGACTATAAACGGGGCAGTGGCCAATACCTTTTATCTCTTTATTTATTCTGAGCATGCGTGGCACTTTGTCCGTCGGATTTGTGTACACACGATCGGATTTTCCGACAACGGATTTTGTTGTCGGAAAATTTTATCTCCTGCTCTCCAACTTTGTGTGTCGGAAAATCTGATGGAAAATGTCCGATGGAGCCCACACACGGTCGGAATTTCCGACAACACGCTCTGATCGGACATTTTCCATCGGAAAATCCGACCGTGTGTACGGGGCATAAGTCCTCACAGTTACTCTTGGTGGGGCGCTAGAACGGGCCCTGCTGTGAAATATTAGATCAAGAATTGTAATTACATGCCCCTGTTGAACAGGGGCAGAAAATTTGGGCCTTTGGTGGTGGTGGTGCTGGTGCCACAACACTGTAAGTCCTCACAGTTACTCTTGGTGGGCGCTGGAATGGGCCCTGCTGTGAAATATTAGATCAAGAATTGTAATTACATGTCCCTGTTGAACAGGGGCAAGAAAAATTGGGCCTTTGGTGGCGGTGCTGCTGGTGCCACAACACTGCAACCCCTCACAGATACTCTCGTTGGAGCGCAGGAACTAGCCCTGCTGCAAAGCATTGCATCAAAAATTGTAATTACACGCCCCTGTTAAATAGGGGCTGAAAAATTGGGTGGCGGCACCCAGAACCAAAAATGTTCTTACAAGCTATCAGCATGATCATTGAGGAGGAAGAGGATAATCACTCAGCATAACAGGATAGTCACTCAGCATCAGCATAGGCAGTCTTGAAGGGATCTGACATTTCAAAAAAAATTATTCAGTTACATCAGCATCAGGTGCTTGGTAGCTGGTGGTGATCCAAGACTGATTCATTTTTATGAAGGTCAGTCGATCGACCGAGTCAGTGGACAGACGCACCCTGTGATCGGTTACAAAGCCTCCAGCAGCACTGAATGTGCGTTTTCCGAAAGAATGCTGGATGCAGGACAGGCCAGTAGCTCAATTGCATACTGTGCAAGCTCTGGCCAGTGATCCATCCTCAAGACCCAGTAACCCAGAGGATTTTCGGTGGGAAAGGTGTCCAAGTCAGATCTTGCCCCTAGGTATTCCTGCACCATGTAAAACAGACGCTGGCGATGGTTGCTGGAACCGATCATACCTTGGGGCTGCGGACTAAAAAATTGTCTGAACGCATCGGTCAGACGGCCACCTTCTCCACTGCTCCTTCTTTGACTGGCCGAAGCCTCAGCAACACGTTGTCCAGGAACAGGAAATTGTAACCTCCCAGTCTCTGGGAACGTGTTGCACAGACCTTTCTGCAAGGCCTCCCGAAGATGTTTCATCCTCTGCTCCCTCTGCGACGGCAAGATAAGGTCCGCAACCTTACCCTTGTAACGTGGATCAAGGAGGGTTGCCAGCCAGTATTGATCCCTCTCCTTGATACCACGACTATGAGGATCCTTCCGCAGGCTTTGCAGGATCAGGGAGGCCATGCAGCGTAGGTTTGCTGAGGCATTCGGTCCGGAGTCCTCTGGATCACTAAGGACGACATGATCCGCAGCCTCCCTCCTTCCAGCCACATACAAGTCCATGGGTTTCTTGGGACTGTAAATGATCCCTTAAAGACTGCTGCTGATGCTGAGTGCCAGGCTCCACCTCCATGCTGACACAATCATCCTCCTCCTCATCCTCGTCCTCTTCCTGTGTGATCGGCGGGCACGCAGGAACACTGTCTGGATAAAGGGGGCCTTGAGAGCTAAGAAAATCCTCCTCTTCCTGCCTCTGTTCTGCCTCAGATGCCCTGTCCATTATTCCACGCAGCGTGTGCTCCAACACGTGGACAAGGGGGACAGTGTCACTGATGCATGCACTGTCACTGCTCACCATCCTCCTCAAATGGTGACAGGACAGTGCTTGCATCCCTGATCATGGCCCACTGGTATGGGAAATAAAAAAACAAGCTCCCCTGACCCTGTCCTGGTGCCATAGTCGCACAGGTACTCATTGATGGCCCTCTGCTGCGTGTGCAACCGCTGCAGCATGGCCAACGTTGAGTTCCACCTGGTGGGCATGTCACAGATTAGGCGGTTCTTGGGCAGGTTAAATTCCTTTTGGAGGTCTGCCAGCCGAGCACTGGCATTATATGACCGGCGGAAATGCACACAGGCTTTCCTGGCCTTCCTCAGGACATCCTGTAAGCCTGGGTACCTGCCCAAGAACCGCTGCACCACCAAGTTAAGGATGTGAGCCAAACAGGGCACATGGGTCAGTTGTCCCTGTCAGAGGGCGTAGAGGAGGTTGGTGCCATTGTCGCAAACCACCATTCCTGCCTTAAGTTGGCGTGGCATCAACCACCTCTGAACCTGCCCCTGCAGAGCTGACAGAATCTCTGCCCCAGTGTGGCTCCTATCCCCCAAGCACACCAGCTCAAGCACCGCATGGCATCTTTTGGCCTGCCTACTTGCGTAGCCCCTTGAACGCCTACAGAGCACCGCTGGTTACAAGGACAAAGCACAGGAAAAGGCCATGGAGGAAGAAGAGGAGGGGGTGGAGGAGAGAGGTGTGTCAGAATCACAAGTAGTGGCATTTTGGAGGCGTGGTGGTGGAACAACCTCCAACACTACTGCACCTTTTCCTGCATCCTTCCCAGCTGCCAGCAGAGTCACCCAATGTGCCGTGAAACTTAGGTAACATCCCTGTCCATGCCTGCTGGACCATGAGTCAGTGGTAATATGCACCTTATTGCTGACCGCCCTGTCCAGCGAGGCCAAGACATTGCCTTCCACATGCCGGTAGAGAGCTGATATCGCCTTCCATGAGAAAAAGTGGCGTTTGGGAACCTGCCACTGAGGAACCGCACATTCCACAAACTCACGGAAGGGGGCAGAGTCTACCAACTGAAAAGGTAGCAGTTGAAGTGCTAGCAATTTTACCAAGCTAGCATTCAAGCGCTGGGCATGTGGATGGCTGGGAGCAAACTTCTTTCGGCGGTGCAGCAGCTGGGGCAGGGAAATTAGCCTGGTGCAATCTGACATTGGTGTAGCAGATTGCCCGCAAGTACTTGGCTGTGACACACCTAATTCTATACCTTCATTCCTCTCAGTGCAGGTCTCAGAGAGGACTGAAGGTATAGTGGGGTTGGAGATCCCAGCTGATAAAGAGCAAGGAGAGGTCCTCTTTGTTCTTTGGTGTGGGTCTTTTAGGTACGCTTGCCAATGAACTGCATGGCAGGTCAACATATGTCAGGTTAAGCAGGTGGTGCCCAAGCGGGAGATGTTTTGGCCATGCGAGATGCGCTTGAGACATATGTTGCAAATAGCAGCGGTGCGATCTGATGCACTCATCTCAAAAAAGGCTCACACCAAAGATCTTTTGGGATAACGCACAGAGACAGCAGCGCCCTGCACATGCGGAGCTCTGCGGTGTGATGCAATCAGTGTTCTGCCCTTAGGCTGGCCCCTGGAGGGCATCCTGCCTCGTTGGTGATGTGCCTCCTCCTCCTCCTCGCTCCTATCAGGCACCCACGTTAAGTCAGTGACCTCATCATCCCCTCCCTCCTCATCACTGGAGCAAACCTGTCCTTCTTGGGCACCCCCTCTGTCCAGGCTCACGTTACTGCCTTCATCTAGCTCAGTACCATCATCAGAGCCTTCAAAACGCTGGGCATCCTCCTGGAGCATGTACGCAACACTGTGGTCAAACAGTTCGAGGGACTCCTCAGGAGGACATGGTGGGGCTAGGGAAGGAGTCACTGATGCCATTGAGCCGAGGGAAGAGGCCGCGTTGGCAGCTGCTTTGCCAGACAAAGTACCCTGAGCATGGGTGAGAGAGGATGAGGAGGATGAGGACGGCTTGGTCATCCACTCGACCAAGTCTTCCGCATGTTGCGGCTCAACACGGCCAGCTGCCAAAAAAAAGGCCAAGCGTGTCTCGCGGCCACGTGCTGATGAGGATGCACCGTGTCCGCGACCAGCACTGTTGCCTCTAGACACAGAGCCTGCCTGCCCTCTTTTATTGGCTTGTGACTGTGTGCCTCTGCTTCTTGGCCTTCCAGACATACTATTGGCCTGCAGTGAGCTGCACAAAACTAGGAGGTGTATGTATATATATATATATATATATATACACTACCGTTCAAAAGTTTGGGGTCACATTGAAATGTCCTTATTTTTGAAGGAAAAGCACTGTACTTTTAAATGAAGCTAACTTTAAACTAGTCCTAACTTTAAACAAATATACTCTATACATTGCTAATGTGGTAAATGACTATTCTAACTGCAAATGTCTAGTTTTTGGTGCAATATCTACATAGGTGTATAGAGGCCCATTTCCAGCAACTATCACTCCAGTGTTCTAATGGTACAATGTGTTTGCTCATTGGCTCAGAAGGCTAATTGATGATTAGCAAACCCTTGTGCAATCATGTTCACACATCTAAAAACAGTCTAGCTCCTTCCAGAAGCTACAAAACTGACCTTCCTGTGAGCAGATTGAGTTTCTGGAGCATCACATTTGTGGGGTCAATTAAACGCTCAAAATGGCCAGAAAAAGAGAACTTTCATCTGAAACTCGACAGTCTATTCTTGTTCTTAGAAATGAAGGCTATTCCATGCGAGAAATTGCAAAGAAATTGAAGATTTCCTACAACGGTGTGTACTACTCCCTTCAGAGGACAGCACAAACAGGCTCTAACCAGAGTAGAAAAAGAAGTGGGAGGCCGCGTTGCACAACTAAGCAAGAAGATAAGCACATTAGAGTCTCTAGTTTGAGAAACAGACGCCTCACAGGTCCCCAACTGGCATCTTCATTAAATAGTACCCGCAAAACACCAGTGTCAACATCTACAGTGAAGAGGCGGCTGCGGGATTTTGGGCTTCAGGGCAGAGTGGCAAAGAAAAAGCCATATCTGAGACTGGCCAATAAAAGAAAAAGATTAAGATGGGCAAAAGAACACAGACATTGGACAGAGGAAGACTGGAAAAAAGTGTTGTGGACGGATGAATCCAAGTTTGAGGTGTTTGGATCACAAAGAAGAACGTTTGTGAGACGCAGAACAAATGAAAAGATGCTGGAAGAATGCCTGACGCCATCTGTTAAGCATGGTGGAGGTAATGTGATGGTCTGGGGTTGCTTTGGTGCTGGTAAGGTGGGAGCTTTGTACAGGGTAAAAGGGATTGTGAATAAGGAAGGCTTTCACTCCATTTTGCAACGCCATGCCATACCCAGTGGACAGCGCTTGATTGGAGCCAATTTCATCCTACAACAGGACAATGACCCTAAACACACCTCCAAATTGTGCAAGAACTATTTACAGCAGAAGCAGGCAGCTGGTATTCTATCGGTAATGGAGTGGCCAGCACAGTCACCAGATCTGAACCCCATTGAGCTGTTGTGGGAGCAGCTTGACCGTATGGTACGCCAGAAGTGCCCATCCAACCAATCCAACTTGTGGGAGCTGCTTCTAGAAGCGTGGGGTGCAATTTCTCCAGCTTACCTCAATAAATTAACAGCTAGAATGCCAAAGGTGTGCAATGCTGTAATTGCTGCAAAAGGAGGATTCTTTGATGAAAGCAAAGTTTGATGTAAAAACAATGTTATTTCAAATACAAATCATTATTTCTAACCTTGTCAATGTCTTGACTCTATTTTCTATTCATTTCACAACGTATGGTGGTGAATAAGTGTGACTTTTCATGGAAAACACAAAATTGTTTGGGTGACCCCAAACTTTTGAACGGTAGTATATATATATATATATATATATATATATATATATATATATATATATATATATATATGTATATATGTATATATGTATATATATGTATATATATATATATATGTATATATATATATATATATATATATATATATATATACCTAGCTGCAGGTAGCTATACTGTAGGCGAGACTGTGCAGGGTACACAGTACAGTAACTGGAGATACTTCAAAGAGCCTACACAAGCACCTGGCTGCAGGTAGCTATGCTGTAGGTGAGACTGTGCAGGGTACAGAGTACAGTAACTGGAAATACTGTAAAAACACCTGCCTGCCTGTCAGTATATTAGGAAGAGAAGAACAGGATCTAGCTAAACTGAATACAGTGTAAATATATATATATATACACACACACAACACCTGGGATGCATATATATACACTGTAACTGCAGCTGACTGACTCGACCTGCCTACTCTATCTAACTTAAATCAAATGACACTATCTCTCTCTCTCTCTATCTCTGTCTCAACGCTGGAACACACTACACAGGACCGACGTGCAGGCGGCCTTATATACTGTGGGGCATGTACTAAACCCCTGAGCCATAATTGGCCAAAGCCTCCTTGGCTTTGGCCAATTATGGCTCTCTGTACACACAGCGCTGTGATTGGCCAAGCATGCGGATCATAGTGCATGCTTGGCCAATCATCAGCTAGCAATGCACTGCGATGCCGCAGTGAATTATGGGCCGTGACGCGCCACTCGAATTTGGCGCGAATGGACCACGTTTTGGATTATGGATTACGTTCGTAATTTGGCAAACGACCGAACACACGATGTTCGAGTCGAACATGGGTACGACTCGAACACGAAGCTCATCCCTAGTTGAAATACACAATTACATACTTTAAGCCTGTTTCGGGGAAAGGGCCTGTCACCCCAAATGGGCTCGCAATGTGATCATGTCCTGCCCTATATTAATTTAAGGCCTTAAGAAGAAACCTTCTTAAGGGTTAAACATCATATTTAATAGAATAACATTATTCAAACAGATTAACAAGTAACTTTGCATGTGGTACATCTACTCTCCTAATCCATGAAGTTGTTTCAATACTATAAGTAATTTAATTAGATGTTTGGTAAGACCTTAGAGTAGTTTCTCCATGTCACGGAACGCCCCACACTCCGCTTGAGTGCTTCCGTCATATACCGCTTCCTAAGTTCTGGAACACGAGTCCAATGGATCTGGCTATAGGAACCCCAAGAACTAGACAACACCAGTCTTGGAGTACATCAGAACTAACTTTTTATTTGAGATCTCACAGACCTTTATACAGCAGGGATGACTCAAAGCTAACCTAATTAACATGAGCTAATTTACTACAAAATGTACCCAGACCAGATGACAGTCTTGTGGGCACCGAGCTTCACACATTAATATAAACACAATAGCTGGAGCTAATTACAATTAACAATACAAACAACAATCTCCCCCCTCCTCAGCCTAGACCATTCGTCTCCTAGCCAGTGCTGGTGGCTAATGTGATCAGCTCTCTCAATTAACATAAACACATGTTGATAACACCAGCATCTCCTCACAGGATGTGTCCCAACAGAATGAACCAGTCTTATCAGCAGGGGGCTGCTGGAGGAATCCCCCCTCCCTCTTCAGGGACACAAATCTACAGTAAGGAGTCCCCATACAATATATACATATATACACGACTGAGTCCGATTAATACAGTTCAGACTGGATTTCTCATTCACCTCACAAAGAGTATTGTTCCATTGAAAATCCAGGGCCCATAATCAAAAGGCAACAGGCTTGCATACAGTCCTCTCCAACAGCCTCTGTTCTGGCTATGTCTGTCACACTCCATATGTACCATTTTTTTATGGTATATAAGTGCCTTTATGTTCTTTATAGGCAATCAGTTACTCAAAGTAGCATTGCCTATTTACTCTAGCAATTACTGTCTCCACAATAGGTGTATTTGCAGTCTTCCAATAATTACCTATATAATTCAGGCTGCAAACAGAATGTGTAGGATTATAGTCCTTACTGCTGAAGGAAATATTTCTGAACCTAGACTAAGCAGTGCCAGAGCGGGTGTTATGCCGCATACACACGATCAGGATTTTGGTCGGAAAAAGGTATGATGGCTTTTCCGACGGGATTCTGCTCAAGTTTGTCTTGCATACACATGGTTACACAAAATTCCGACCGTCAAAAACGCAGTGACATACAACACGTACGACGGCACTAGAAAATAAGTTCAATAGCCAGTGCTCCACCCTTTGGGCTCCTTCTGCTAATCCCGTGTTTGTCTCGTGTTAGTAGAAGTTTGGTGAGAGACAATTCACACTTTTCAGCTTTCGTGCTTTTCAGTCCATTACTGCTCTTCAGTTTGTGCTTGTGGGTTTGTATCTGTTTTTCAGTGTGTGTAGTCAGTTCGTATCTGTTTTTCAGTGTGTTCTTGTCCGCTCGTTTCTGATTTTCAGCTCGCTCTATCAGTTCGTTCTGACCAGCCGACCGTTTTGAAGCCATGTTGCGGGTATGAACTCGTCGTAGAGTTTATGCTATGCGGGTGCTTGGTGTTGGGGTTCTTGCTTTGACCCAAGTCTCACATGCCTTTGCTGCGTGAGATCCAGGAGAATAATCCTGATGATTTTATGAATTTTCTTTGGACGACGGACCCCCCTTTTTCACCGTCTGTTGGCTTTGCTGTCCCCTTATATTAGGAAGCAGGACACCTGCATGCAGCAAGCCATCACTTCGGAGCAGAGGCTAGTCGCCATGTTGCGGTACTTGGCGATGGGGAGAAGTCTACAGGACATTAAGTTCTCTAGGGGCATCTCCCCCCAGGCTCTGGGGATCATTATCCCAGAGACCTGTTCTGCCATCATTCAGGTTCTGCAGAAGGACTATATTAGGGTAAGTTTTCTCCTTTAATGTCACATTCTATGTATTTAATGTATGCTAATGTATTGTATTTCTTTCATCATTCCCTAATTACCATGATTGTAATATGCTGTAAATGTCCCCTTTGTTCTCATGCATGCTGGAAGTTTTTAATGCTCCTTTTTTGTCCTTCATGCATATTTGCCTTCACTAACCTTCTCAGCATGCTATCCTGGGCCCAAATACACCTAGCCTAGTCACTTAACAATGTGTTTTATCAGCTCCATAGTAGTGCTTTACCCTAAATATCCCTTAAAATGTGTACAAATGTTATTGTTGTTCTTAAATTCAGGCAGAGGCTTTTTTTGACTCCCAAACTCATTTTTTTACAATGGCCATCAGAGGGGGGGGGGGGGGAATCTGATAAATGGACCTTATATTTTTGTCTTTAAATACTCCTTAAAATAAATGTTTATACTGATGTTGGCCAAGAATGTTTGTGTCTAATCTGCTTGCAATGTTATGTGCAAAAGTACTATTTTTTTTTTTTTATATTTTGACTCCACAGTTTCCTTCAATGCCACAGGAATGGCAGACTGTGGCATCCCACTTTGCCGACTGTTGGGACTTTCCTAACTGTGGAGGGGCAATTGATGGGAAGCACGTCCATATTATCCCACCACCCCATTCGGATCATACTGTTTTAATTATAAGGGGTTTCATACTATTGTGTTAATGGAGGTGGTGTCAGCGACATACGAGTTTCTCTATGTGGACGTGGGGAAGAATGGCTGGATGTCGGATGTTGGAGTCTTTGCCCAGACGGAGTTCTACACACGTCTCTAGAGTGGTGGCTTGGGATTGCCACCTGCGGAAGAGAACGTGGAACGACTCCTGTTTGTTTTTATTGCTGATGAAGCGTTTGGTCTGGGTGATCACATGATGAGGCCATTCCCCCAGAGAGCCCTCTCCCCGGAGAAGAGGGTTTTTAATTTCCAGCTGGCCAGAGCCAGAAGAGTCATGGAGAACACTTTGGGATAATGGCCAGCCGGTTCTGCCTATTTCTAACGGCTATAAATATGGCAGAGTACAAACTTAACCACATCGTGTTAGCATGCTGTATCTTGCACAAGGTTTTAAAGCGAAATGCTACTAATTATGTAGCCTCATTTGGGCCTGAGGCCGGACTTCATGAACCAACAATGACAGCCCTGGAAGCTGGCCATCCTTGCTTGCCCCCCCAAAGCGCCCGTGAAGTGCGTCAAAAATATGTGGAATATTTTTATGGGTGGGGGGGGCATTTCTATGCCAGCAAATTTTTAAATATTTAAAAAAAAAAGATATAATATGATAAAATCTTGAATTTGATTTACTGCTTGTGTTTCTTTTATGTCTCCTAGGTTCTCCTGGTGCACTTGTAGTGTTAAGTGCTTTTTTCATTATTTAAATAACACCCATTGTCACTGTAAACACCAACTTAATACAAAAACTGGTATTGAGCATTGAAAGAAGAAGCCACACATTGTTGAGCATATAACCTTTTACTCTGTGCACATTCACATGTGCGTTGTAAAACCTTTTTTGGTAAAAAAAATAGCATCTTGGTTTTATACATTTTTACCTTGAAAATATTTTTTTGGTACATAAACAGGCATATTTCAAAACATAACATACACAACTCAGGAACTTACAAAGATCAACATTGAAAAACTGAAGGCAATATCAGACATTATAGTGTCAAAAAATGTGTTGATCTTGCCTTCATTAGATGGGGTGATGTCACCCCTGTAAAAGCCAAATTTAGAAGATGCACACAAACTGGGAGTCAAAATGGGGATTTCCCTCCTGATCCCATGCCTAATGTCAACATGTGCTAGCTCCCATCATGGGGGATCAATGGACGTGTTTTGGGGGTGCAACCCCTTCCTCTCACCTACTAGAGTTGAAGAAAGAGAAGAAAAAATACACACCATGTATTATAAATATGCAGGCATACATCTATTACCTGAATCTGTGGTGTCAGACACTCGCCTGTTGTGGTGACAATTTCCACCACCTCTCCTTCCTCCACATCCTGAGGTTGTGGTGTCCTCTGTTCCCCTTCTTCAGGAAAGGAGGGGGGGTTTCCTGGAGTCCTCAGACATCCCGAGTCTTTTCTACCCTATAGGAATAGAACAAAAGATATACTTAGCACACAGTTATTTGAGGCCAGAAATAGGAATATGAAACATTGCTTGGAAGTGGGGTACAATTGTCTGTTTGGGCAGAGTTCCAAGTTGAAGACATTTATTCCCTTAACAAAGCTGCAATACTTACCTTTTTTGGACAAGTTTCACACATGTAGACACCCCTAGTATCTACTGTAGCACCTGTGCGGGACACCCTAAAAAGTTTGTTCTTGTGTCCCACACTAGTGCTTCTGAGTCCAGATGTGTAAACCGCTGCCGAGTAGGGATGAGCTTCGTGTTCGAGTCGAACCCATGTTCGACTCGAACATCGGCTGTTCAATCGTTCGCCGAATTGCGAACGATATGGGCCGCTCGCGCCAAATTCGTGTGGCGCGTCACGGCCAATAATTCAATGCGGCATCGCAGTGCATTGCTTGCTGATGATTGGCCAAGCATGCACTATGACCCGCATGCTTGGCCAATCACAGCGCCGCCTGAAAAGAGAGCCCTAATTGGCCAAAGCCAAGAAGGCTTTGGCCAATTATGGCTCATTGGATTTAGTACACGCCCCACACTATATAAGGCCGCCTGCACGGCGGCCCTGTGCAGTGTGTTCCGGTGTGCTTAGAGAGAGAGAGAGAGAGACAGTGTCATTTCATTTGAGTTAGCTAGATTAGGCAGGACAGTCAGTCAGTTAGCTGCACTTAAAGTGTATTGTGTATATATATGCATCCCAGGTGTTGCATATATATATATACACTGTATTCAGTTTAGCTAGATCCGTTCGTGTTATCGTCTAGACTATTTACATTTAGTGCAGTGCGTCCTGCTCACACTGTTCAGCTAGATCCGTTCCTGTTATCTTCCTACTGACAGGCAGGCTTGTCTTGTTACAGTATTAACAGCTACCTAAAGAAAATTACTGGTGTTCTTTTGATCCTATTAGTACCACGGTCAGGCAGCTAGACTATTTACATTTAGTACAGTGTGTCCTGCTCACAGTGTTCAGCTAGATCCGTTCCTGTTATCTTCTAGACTATTTACATTTAGTGCAGTGCGTCCTGCTCACAGTGTTCAGCTAGATCCGTTCCTGTTATCTTCCTACTGACAGGCAGGCTTGTCTTGTTACAGTATTAACAGCTACCTAAAGAAAATTACTGGTGTTCTTTTGATCCTATTAGTACCACGGTCAGGCAGCTAGACTATTTACATTTAGTACAGTGCGTCCTGCTCACAGTGTTCAGCTAGATCCGTTCCTGTTATCTTCCTACTGACAGGCAGGCTTGTCTTGTTACAGTATATAAAGCTACCTGAAGAAAATTACTGGTGTTCTTTTGATCCTATTAGTACCACGGTCAGGCAGCTAGACTATTTACATTTAGTACAGTGCGTCCTGCTCACAGTGTTCAGCTAGATCCGTTCCTGTTATCTTCCTACTGACAGGCAGGCTTGTCTTGTTACAGTATTAACAGCTACCTAAAGAAAATTACTGGTGTTCTTTTGATCCTATTAGTACCACGGTCAGGCAGCTAGACTATTTACATTTAGTACAGTGTGTCCTGCTCACAGTGTTCAGCTAGATCCGTTCCTGTTATCTTCTAGACTATTTACATTTAGTGCAGTGCGTCCTGCTCACAGTGTTCAGCTAGATCCGTTCCTGTTATCTTCCTACTGACAGGCAGGCTTGTCTTGTTACAGTATTAACAGCTACCTAAAGAAAATTACTGGTGTTCTTTTGATCCTATTAGTACCACGGTCAGGCAGCTAGACTATTTACATTTAGTACAGTGCGTCCTGCTCACAGTGTTCAGCTAGATCCGTTCCTGTTATCTTCCTACTGACAGGCAGGCTTGTCTTTTTACAGTATTTACAGCTACCTGAAGAAAATTGCTGGTGTTCTTTTGATCCTATTAGTACCACAGTCAGGCAGCTAGACTACTTACAGTTAGTGCAGTGCGTCCTGCTCACAGTGTTCAGCTAGATCCGTTCCTGTTATCTTCTTACTGACAGGCAGGCTTGTCTTGTTACAATATATACAGCTACCTGAAGAAAATTGCTGGTGTTCTTTTGATCCTATTAGTACCACGGTCAGGCAGCTAGACTATTTACAGTTAGTGCAGTGCGTCCTGCTCACAGTGTTCAGCTAAACCTACAAGTTAGTGGGGTGCGTCCACCTCACAGTGTTCAGATAAAGCTACCTGTAGAAGGTTGGTGGTGTTCTCATACTACAGGCAAGCAGTTGATTTTGCTAGCTGCAGTATCAGTACATAGTAGGGATGAGCTTCGAGTTTGAGTCGAACTCATGTTCTACTCGAACATTGGCTGTTCGCAAGTTCGCCGAACAGCGAACAATTTGGGGTGTTCGTGGCAAATTCGAATGCCGCGGAACACCCTTTAAAAGTCTATGGGAGAAATCAAAAGTGCTAATTTTAAAGGCTTATATGCAAGTTATTGTCATAAAAAGTGTTTGGGGACCCGGGTCCTGCCCCAGGGGACATGGATCAATGCAAAAAAAAGTTTTAAAAACGGACGTTTTTTCAGGAGCAGTGATTTTATTAATGCTTAAAGTCAAACAATAAAAGTGTAATATCCCTTTAAATTTCGTACCTGGGGGGGTGTCTATAGTATGCCTGTAAAGGGGCGCATGTTTCCTGTGTTTAGAACAGTCTGACAGCAAAATGACATTTGGAAGGAAAAAACTCATTTAAAACTACCCGCGACTATTGCATTGCCGACAATACACATAGAAGTTCATTGATAAAAACGGCATGGGAATTCCCCACAGGGGAACCCCGAACCAAAATAAAAAAAAAAAAAAATGATGTGGGGGTCCCCCTAAATTCCATACAAGGCCCTTCAGGTCTGGTATGGATATTAAGGGGAACCCCAGCCAAAATTAAAAAAAAAAATTGACGTGGGGTTCCCCCTAAATTCCATACCAGACCCTTCAGGTCTGGTATGGATTTTAAGGGGAACCCCGCGCCAAAAAAAAAAAAAAAAACGGCGTGGGGTCCCCCTAAAAATCCATACCAGACCCTTATCCGAGCACGCAACCTGGCAGGCCGCAGGAAAAGAGGGGGGACGAGAGTGCGGCCCCCCCCTCCTAAACCGTACCAGGCCACATGCCCTCAACATTGGGAGGGTGCTTTGGGGTAGCCCCCCAAAACACCTTGTCCCCATGTTGATGAGGACAAGGGCCTCATCCTCACAACCGTGGCCGGTGGTTGTGGGGGTCTGCGGGCGGGGGGCTTATCGGAATCTGGAAGCCCCCTTTAACAAGGGGACCCCCAGATCCCGGCCCCCCCCCCTGTGTGAAATGGTAAGGGGGTACTTACCCCTACCATTTCACTAAAAAACTGTCAAAAATGTTAAAAATGACAAGAGACAGTTTTTGACAATTCCTTTATTTAAATGCTTCTTCTTTCTTCCTTCATCTTCTTCTTCTTCTGGTTCTTCTGGCTCTTCTGGTTCTTCCTCCGGCGTTCTCATCCAGCATCTTCTCCGCGGCGTCTTCTATCTTCTTCTCCTCGGGCCGCTCCGCACCCATGGCATGAGGGGAGGCTCCCGCTCTTCTCTTCATCTTCTTCTCTTCTTCATCTTCTTCTTCATCTTCTTCTTCATCTCTTCTTCCTTCTTCTCTTCTTCATGTCTTCTGCGGGCCGCTCCGCAGCCATGCTGGCATGGAGGGAGGCTCCCGCTGTGTGACGGCGTCTCTTCGTCTGACGGTTCTTAAATAACGGGGGGCGGGGCCACCCGGTGACCCCGCCCCCCTCTGACGCACGGTGACATGACGGGACTTCCCTGTGATGTCACGGGGAATGCCACAGGG
Organism: Lithobates septentrionalis; assembly: GCA_037952835.1. Lineage (NCBI taxonomy): Eukaryota > Metazoa > Chordata > Amphibia > Anura > Ranidae > Lithobates > Lithobates septentrionalis. Next base: position 4,041,911 of record JBBDGP010000074.1, read on the forward strand.
AAGTCCCGTCATGTCACCGTGCGTCAGAGGGGGGCGGGGTCACCGGGTGGCCCCGTCCCCTGTTATTTAAGAACCGTCAGACGAAGAGACGCCGTCACACAGCGGGAGCCTCCCTCCATGCCAGCATGGCTGCGGAGCGGCCCGCAGAAGACATGAAGAAGAGAAGAAGGAAGAAGAGATGAAGAAGAAGATGAAGAAGAAGATGAAGAAGAGAAGAAGATGAAGAGAAGAGCGGGAGCCTCCCCTCATGCCATGGGTGCGGAGCGGCCCGAGGAGAAGAAGATAGAAGACGCTGCGGAGAAGATGCTGGACGAGAATGCCGGAGGAAGAACCAGAAGAGCCAGAAGAACCAGAAGAAGAAGAAGATGAAGGAAGAAAGAAGAAGCATTTAAATAAAGGAATTGTCAAAAACTGTCTCTTGTCATTTTTAACATTTTTGACAGTTTTTTAGTGAAATGGTAGGGGTAAGTACCCCCTTACCATTTCACACAGGGGGGGGGCCGGGATCTGGGGGTCCCCTTGTTAAAGGGGGCTTCCAGATTCCGATAAGCCCCCCGCCCGCAGACCCCCACAACCACCGGCCACGGTTGTGAGGATGAGGCCCTTGTCCTCATCAACATGGGGACAAGGTGTTTTGGGGGGCTACCCCAAAGCACCCTCCCAATGTTGAGGGCATGTGGCCTGGTACGGTTCAGGAGGGGGGGGGGCCGCACTCTCGTCCCCCCCTCTTTTCCTGCGGCCTGCCAGGTTGCGTGCTCGGATAAGGGTCTGGTATGGATTTTTAGGGGGACCCCACGCCGTTTTTTTTTTTTTTTTTGGCGCGGGGTTCCCCTTAAAATCCATACCAGACCTGAAGGGTCTGGTATGGAATTTAGGGGGAACCCCACGTCAATTTTTTTTTTTAATTTTGGCTGGGGTTCCCCTTAATATCCATACCAGACCTGAAGGGCCTTGTATGAGATTTAGGGGGACCCCCACATCATTTTTTTTTTTTTTTTTTTGGTTCGGGGTTCCCCTGTGGGGAATTCCCATGCCGTTTTTATCAATGAACTTCTATGTGTATTGTCGGCAATGCAATAGCCGCGGGTAGTTTTAAATGTGTTTTTTCCTTCAAAATGTCATTTTGCTGTCAGACTGTTCTAAACACGGGAAACATGCGCCCCTTTACAGGCATACTATAGACACCCCCCAGGTATGAAATTTAAAGGGATATTACACTTTTATTGTTTGACTTTAAGCATTATTAAAATCACTGCTCCTGAAAAAACGGCCGTTTTTAAAACTTTTTTTTGCATTGATTCATGTCCCCTGGGGCAGGACCCAGGTCCCCAAACACTTTTATTGACAATAACTTGCATATTAGCCTTTAAAATTAGCACTTTTGATTATTCATGTTCGTGTCCCATAGACTTTAACGGTGTTCGCGTGTTCGAACAAATTTTTTTCCTGTTCGCATGTTCTGGTGCGAACCGAACAGGGGGGTGTTCGGCTCATCCCTAGTACATAGTATATATATATCCCAGCTTAGTGCAGCTACAGGCCATTAGTATGTCTGGAAGGCCAAGAAGGAGAGGCAGACAGTCACAAGCCAATAAGAGAGGGCAAGCAGGCTCTGTGTCTAGTGCTGGTCGTGGAGACGGTGCATCCTCATCAGCACGTGGCCATGGGACAACATGCGGAAGACTTGGTCGAGTGGATGACCAAGCCGTCCTCATCCTCCTCATCCTCTCTCACCCATGCCCAGGGTGCTTTGTCTGGCAAAGCAGCGGCCTCTTTCCTCAGCTCAATGTCATCAGCGACTCCTTCCCTAGCTCCACCATGTCCTCCTGAGGAGTCCCTCAAACTGTTTGACCACAGTGTTGGGTACATGCTCCAGGAGGATGCCCAGCGTTTGGAAGGCTCTGATGATGATACTGAGCTCGATGAAGGCAGTAACATGAGCACGGACAGAGGGGGTGCCCAAGAAGGACAGCAATCTGGCAGTCATGCTCCCCCTGCTGCAGCATACTGCCAGGTTTGCTCCAGTGATGAGGAGGGAGGGGATGATGAGGTCACTGACTCAACGTGGGTGCCTGATAGGAGAGAGGAGGAGGAGGAGGAGGAGGCGGCACATCACCAACGAGGCAGGATGCCCTCCAGGGGCCAGCCTAAGGGCAGCACATTGACTGCATCACACCCCAAAGCTCCACATGTGCAGGGCGCTGCAGTCTCTGCGTGTTATTCAAAAAGTTGTTTGGTGTGGGCCTTTTTTGAGACGAGTGCATCAGATCGCACCGCTGCTATTTGCAACATATGTCTCAAGCGTATCTCACGTGGCCAAAACATCTCCCGCTTGGGTACCACATGCTTGACCAGACATATGTTGACCTGCCATGCAGTTCATTGGCAAGCGTATCTAAAAGACCCACACCAAAGAACAAAGAGGATCTCTCCTTGCTCCTCATCAGCTGAGATTTCCAACCCCACTAGACCTCCAGTCCTCTCTGAGACCTGCAGTGAGAGGAATGAAGGTGTAGAATTAGGTGTGTCACAGCCAAGTACTTGTGGGCAATCTGCTTTTGGTACACCGACGTCAGATTGTACCAGGCAAATTTCCCTGCCCCAGCTGCTGCACCGCCGAAAGAAGTTTGCTCCCAGCCATCCACATGCCCAGCGGTTGAATGCTAGCTTGGCAAAATTGCTAGCACTTCAACTGCTGCCTTTTCAGTTGGTAGACTCTGCCCCCTTCCGCGAGTTTGTGGAATGTGCGGTTCCTCAGTGGCAGGTACCCAAACGCCACTTTTTCTCACGGAAGGCGATTCCGGCTCTCTACCGGCATGTGGAAGGCAATGTCCATGCCTCGCTGGACAGGGCGGTCAGCGGTAAGGTGCATATTACCGCTGACTCATGGTCCAGCAGGCATGGACAGGGACGTTACCTAAGTTTCACGGCACATTGGGTGACTCTGCTGGCAGCTGGGAAGGATGCAGGACAAGGTGCAGTAGTGTTGGAGGTTGTTCCGCCACCACGCCTCCAAAATGCTAATGATTGTGACACACCTCTCTCCTCCACCCCCTCCTCTTCTTCTTCCTCCATGGCCTCTTCCTCGGAACCAGCGGTGCTCCGTAGTCGTTCAAGGGGCTACGCAAGTACGCAGGCCAAAAGATGCCATGCGGTGCTTGAGCTGGTGTGCTTGGGGGACAGGAGCCACACTGGGGCAGAGGTTCTGTCAGCTCTGCAGGGGCAGGTTCAGAGGTGGTTGACGCCACGCCAACTTAAGGCAGGAATGGTGGTTTGCGACAATGGCACCAACCTCCTCTCTACCCTACAACAGGGACAAATGACCCATGTGCCCTGTTTGGCTCATGTCCTGTACTTGGTGGTGCAGCGGTTCTTGGGCAGGTACCCGGGCTTACAGGATGTCCTGAGGCAGGCCAGGAAAGTCTGTGTGAATTTCCGCCGGTCATATAATGCCAGTGCTCGGCTGACGGACCTCCAAAAGGAGTTTAACCTGCCCAAGAACCGCCTAATCTGTGACATGCTCACCAGGTGGAACTCAACGTTGGCCATGCTGCAGCGGCTGCACATGCAGCAGAGGGCCATCAATGAGTACCTGTGCGACTATGGCACCAGGACAGGGTCAGGGGAGCTTGGTTTTTTTTCCCCACGTCAGTGGGCCATGATCAGGGATGCATGCACTGTCCTGTCACCATTCGAGGAGGCCACGAGGATGGTGAGCAGTGACAGTGCATGCATCAGTGACACTGTCCCCCTTGTCCACCTGTTGGAGCACACGCTGCGTGGAATAATGGACAGGGCACTTGAGGCAGAACAGAGGCAGGAAGAGGAGGACTTCCTTAGCTCTCAAGGCCCCCTTTATCCAGACAGTGTTCCTGCGTGCCCGCCGATCACACAGGAAGAGGACGAGGAAGAGGAGGAGGAGGAGGAGGAAGATTGTGTCAGTATGGAGGTGGAGCCTGGCACTCAGCATCAGCAGCAGTCTTTAAGGGATCAGTCCCAAGAAACACATGGACTTGTACGTGGCTGGGAGGAGGTGGCTGCGGACGTTGTCGTCCTTAGTGACCCAGAGGACTCCGGACCGAATGCCTCAGCAAACATACGCTGCATGGCCTCCCTGATCCTGCAAAGCCTGCGTAAGGATCCTCCTATTCGTGGTATCAAGGAGAAGGACCAATACTGGCTGGCAACCCTCCTTGATCCACGTTACAAGGGTAAGGTTGCGGACCTTATCTTGCCATCGCAGAGGGAGCAGAGGATGAAACATCTTCGGGAGGCCTTGCAGAAAGGTCTGTGCAACGCGTTCCCAGAGACTGGGAGGTTACAAACTCCTGTTTCTGGACAACGTGTTGCTGAGGCTTCGGTCAGTCAAAGAAGGAGCAGTGGAGAAGGTGGCCGTCTGACCGATGCGTTCAGACAATTTTTTGGTCCGCAGCCCCAAGGTATGATCGGTTCCAGCAACCATCGCCAGCGTCTGTTTTACATGGTGCAGGAATACCTAGGGGCAAGATCAGACTTGGACACCTTTCCCACCGAAAATCCTCTGGGTTACTGGGTCTTGAGGATGGATCACTGGCCAGAGCTTGCACAGTATGCAATTGAGCTACTGGCCTGTCCTGCATCCAGCGTTCTTTCGGAACGCACATTCAGTGCTGCTGGAGGCGTGGTAACCGATCACAGGGTGCGTCTGTCCACCGACTCGGTCGATCGACTGACCTTCATAAAAATGAATCAGTCTTGGATCACCACCAGCTACCAAGCACCTGATGCTGATGTAACCGAATAATTTTTTTTGAAATCTCAGATCCCTTCAAAGACTGCCTATGCTGATGCTGAGTGACTATCTCTGAGTAATTATCCTCTTCCTCCTCAATCATCACGCTGATAGCTTGTAAGAACATTTTTGGTTCTGGGTGCCACCACCAGTGCCTAAGGCACAATTTTTCAGCCCCTGTTTAACAGGGGCGTGTAATTACAATTTTTGATGTAATACTTTGCAGCAGGGCTTGTTCCTGCATTCCAACTAGAGTGTCTGTGAGGGGTTGCAGTGTTGTGGCACCAGCACCAGTGCCTAAGGCCCAATTTTTCTGCCCCTGTCTAACAGGGGCGTGTAATTACAATTTTTGATGCAATACTTTGCAGCAGGGCTCGTTCCTGCATTCCAACTAGAGTGTCTGTGAGGGGTTGCAGTGTTGTGGCACCAGCACCAGTGCCTAAGGCCCAATTTCTCTGCCCCTGTCTAACAGGGGCGTGTAATTACAATTTTTGATGCAATACTTTGCAGCAGGGCTTGTTCCTGCGTTCCAACTAGAGTGTCTGTGAGGGGTTGCAGTGTTGTGGCACCAGCACCAGTGCCTAAGGCCCAATTTTTCTGCCCCTGTCTAACAGGGGCGTGTAATTACAATTTTTGATGCAATACTTTGCAGCAGGGCTCGTTCCTGCGTTCCAACTAGAGTGTCTGTGAGGGGTTGCAGTGTTGTGGCACCAGCACCAGTGCCTAAGGCCTAATTTTTCAGCTCCTGTTCAACAGGGGCATGTAATTACAATTCTTGATCTAATATTTCACAGCAGGGCCCTGTGAGGGCTTACAGTGTTGTGGCCACAGCAACACCTAAGGCCCAAATTTCTGCTGAGTATATAGGGCAGGACCCTACTTTCAAACATCTATCTTACAAACAACTCCTACTTGCAAACGGAAGGAGACAACAGGAAGTGAGATGAAATCTACCCCTAGGAAGGGAAATTCTCTCCTGTAAGAGTTAATATGGGAAAAAAATTTCTCCTTTCCACTGATGCTTTCTAATCCTTGTTCCACAAAAAAACCCAAATTTTCAAAAAACATTTTTCATTGGGACAAAAAGTGAGGTGAAATCTTCTGAAGAGGAGGAAAGACAGCAAAACAAATGTCACAGGGGTGATAACCCTTCCCTATGTTTTCCAAAAAGCTTAAAAAAGATTTTTTGGCTGGAGCTAAACACGTTAAAAATGTTCAAGATGTTCAATCACACCTTTCCTTATTTTAATTTGGGTGCGGGGTTCCCCTTAATATCCATACAAGACCCAAAGGGCCTGGTAATGGACTGGGGGGTACCCATGCCGTTTGTCTCACCGATTTTCATCCATATTGCCATGACCCGACATTATATTAAACCCGCAAGCAGTTTTAAATGAGATTTTTTCCTTTAAAAATGACATTTGGTGCAGGGACTGTTCTAAACACGGGAAACACGCGTCACTTTACAGGCATACTATAGACACCCCCCAGGTACGATATTTAAAGGAATATTTCACTTTTTTTTTTTTTAAGCATCATTAAAATCACTGCTCCCGAAAAAACGGCCGTTTTTAAAAGTTTTTTTTGCATTGATACATGTCCCCTGGGGTAGGACCCAGGTCCCCAAACCCTTTTTAGGACAATACCATGCAAATTAGCCTTTAAAATGAGCACTTTTGATTTTGAACGTTCGAGTCCCATAGACGTCAATGGGGTTCTAACGTTCGTGCGAACTTTCGGTCCGTTCGCAGGTTCTGGTGCGAACCGAACCGGGGGGTGTTCGGCTCATCCCTACTGCTGAGTGTCCTCTCCTTATATTACACTGAATCAAGTTTGCTATTCATTCTAGTTAGAAACACATCTAGACAACAATGTCCTAAACTTCTTTTAATACAAATTAGCATGACCAAATGTAGGTAACCCTGTATCTGCCTAAAACATCGTATTTAGTTGGTGAACGAACGATGTTTACTGCGAGCGATTACTGTGCCCACGAGCCTGAAAGTTGCCATTTTAAACTGTACAACAGTAAAGAAAAGCACATGGCGCAGCATGCAAGTAATAATAATACGAACACACGACAACTACTTACTTTTTAGAAGCACTTTCTTGATTCTTCTGTACTGATCCTGCTCCCTCAATTTCAGGTCTGACCAGCGTTTCCTCAACTGTTCCTTGGATCGTCGTACCCCAAAATTCCTGTGGAGACTCTTCACTACCTTAGGCATGATCTTGGCCCTTCTCACATTTGGGTTTAGGAACGGTCAATACTTCCCATCATAGTCGGCCCTCTTCAAGATGTCCACCATCTCCACCATCTCTACAAAGGCCATATTTGAGGCCTTAAATCTTCTCCTCTGAGATCGGGATGTTTCCTGCTCCTGGCTTTCCTTCTCGTTACTGCTATTACGCACCTGCTGTGTCTCCGCCATGTTCATCTCCCACTGAGCCGAAAGAGAAGGGGTGGGGAATATTCTAGAAAGAATGTCAGGGGCGGGCAACGCGGGTGAAGTTTCACGCATGCGCAGTGTATATAAAGCTAACACGCGTGTGCTGTACCTACGTTCTATGTGCGTAGGAAGGAGGACTGGAAGCGCCGAACGTTCGAACGAAGGTAACATTTTAACTTGGGACATCAGTGGACTATACTGATCTGAGGCCTATATTGTAATAAGATTACGAGAGTTTAGCCTGATATTAGTGTTTTTGTCTTGTATTTTGTCTTGCAGCAAATATGAAACAATTCAAAGACCTGGAATTCATGGGCCATTTCTTTGACAAATACAGGGATATGCGTAATTTGTGGGAGGTTAAAAACCCGTTATATCACAATAAACCAGCTAGGAAGGCATCGCTGGAGAAACTGCTGCAATTTGTGAAGACGCAGGTCCCCAACGCACACATCGAGTTTGTGGAGAAGAAAATTGGTAGCTTGAGAAGCACGTATAGGAAGGAGCTTAATACGGTCCAGGCTTCCACAAGATCAGGAGCAGCAGCAGAAGACGTGTATGCACCCAGCCTATGGTACTACAACAGGATGCGGTTTCTGGAAGACCAGATGGAAGTCAGGGAATCACTTTCTACACTTCCTTCCAGCCTTCCCTCCACCCTTCCCTCAATCCCAGCTGAGGCTTCCGAGGACCAACCTGGGCCTTCCATCCTGGAAGAAGTTGAGGAGCCCAGCTGGAGCCAGGTATAGTATTTTTTAACATATTTATTGTCCGAAAATTATTGTTGTTAACTAGATGTTAATGATTTAACAAAAAGTGTTTTACATATGAATATACAGTAGGGGCCAAAAATGATTGTGACAAGAATGAAAAATGCTGGGCTCAGAATGATAGTCTTTTCTATCTATTAAGATTCAATTTGCAACAGTCATGAGCTGAAAATTGTGTGTGATTGATGAACCAAAAGCTAAAACTATGTCCCTTTTTCATACACAGGAAGACCTCCGCCTGGACGAGGCTCTGGAATGTGGCACACAGGAGGAGGTGGGGGTAAGTGTCAGCCAGTAGCCACACCCAATCACAGGTGCCTCCCATCTGTTTTCCAACAAAAAGGGCCAGGAAGGGGTGTAACATGGAGAAGGCAGCACTGGGCCTCATTAAGGATGCTAATGCGGCCCTGAAAAGACCCCCCAACGCTGAAGAAGCCTATGGCTGCTATGTAGCTGCCAAATTGCAGCAAATGGGGGAGGGCCAAAGCCTCATCTGTGAGAAAATTATTTTTGAGGCCATTCATAAGGGTTGAGGGGCCAAATGAGTGATAACATGCACTTAGTTGCGCTCGCCCATCATCCTCCTCCTCCTGCCACAAATCCACCTCCAGAGCCACAGCCTCCAAGGAAGGCTGCAGGGAAGCGTGGAGGGAAGGCTGCAAGGAAGACAAGAAAGTGATGGCCTGGGTTCAGTCTGGTCTGACAGAAGACGCAGCCTGTTGTAGTACCACAGCCTGGGGACATATATGCCATCTGCTGCTGTTCGTGATCTCTGGGAGTCCTGGAACAGATTGTGCTCCCTATTATATGGACTTCTCTGGTCACCAATTTTAATTTACAAAGAGTTAATGTGTGTCTTGGGGGCCAAAGGCTTCGCAAATTCAAGCAGTTTCTCCAGCATTGCCTTCCTCTTTATTTTGTTATTATGATCCAGAATAAATGTTTTTTTTTATACGAAAATACTTGCCTATGTGTTTTTCTTCAAATAGGACAGTTTGTTTGTGAGTAGGCAGGTATATTTCCAAAATACAATGTCAAATTAACAAGGGACACCAACCTCCTTGAGCTTTATAAAAATACAAGATAATAATGTTGTTGTGGAAACTTGACACACCAAAAAAAAAATATGGAGTTCACTAGAAACTAATTTAAAAATAATACAAAAAAAAGGAGATCTTGATTTGAAAATAAAAAAAGGTGACTATAAAAAATAATTCTAAACATTATTATGGAGATCTGGCTTTAAAAACAAAAAAGATTATTCAGGAGATCACGAGAAATAATAAAGAAATAAGTTTGACAGAACTCTGTGTGAATATCAGCAGCAAAACAACTTAATTCTTCTAGCATTATAAAGAACAAAAGAATGCGCTGCATTAAAAGATCCAATAATTTGCAGTGTGACAAATGTGCTATCTCCCTTACGAACACAAGTTTTACCAGACCGAGCGCTTCCGTCTCATACTTGATTCTGAGCATGCGTGATTTTTGGCGCGTCGGAATTGCATACAGACGATCACATTTTCGGCTAGGAACTTTTTCCGACTGAAAAATTGAGAACCTGCTCTCAATCTTTTGCTGGCTGGAATTCTGCCAGCAAAAGTCAGATGGAGCACTCATCTGAGTTTTGCTGGTGGCATTTCCAATCATGTGTACGGGGCATTAGATTAGTGACTATGCCTGACACATGCGATATAGGTTTGGAAATGTCTTTCCAAAAATTCTTAAGGACATTGCAACTCTATAGAGTATGTAGCAAATTGCCTCCATGTTGACAGTAGAGATGGGCCGAACACCCCTGGCTCAGTTCACGTCAGAACCTTTGAACATCGCAAAAGTTTGGAGATGAACAACAAACTCCATTGAAGTCTATGGAACCCAAACTGGAAAAATCAAAAGTACCCACTTTGAAGGCTTATATGCAAGTTATTGAGCATACAAAGGGTATGGGGGTCTGGGTACTACCCTGTGGGACATGTATCAATGAAAAAAGAGTTTGTAAAAAAGATAATTTTTAAATGAGCAGTGATTTACTGATGCTTAAAGTGAAACAATAAAAATGAAAAATTCCTTTAAATATAGTGTCTTGGGGGTGCCTCAGTCTGCCTGTAAAGTGGTGCATCTGTACCATGTATAGAATCTGCTGCAGAATAAATTGCATTTATAAAGCCAAAAAGACATTTTCCCTGCAAACTTTCTGTATGATGAGGCCACAATTTAGTGCACTCGGAATAAGATTAGAGGGTTTTTTTTTTTTTGTTAAATTCTGGTGTCTGTTTTGCAAACTTTGGATAGAAGTAACAGGTGCAGAGAAAATGGGCTTTGGCTGTTAGTGGTGCCTTCACACTGTAAACCTATATAGCAGGGATATGCAATTAGTGGACCTCCAGCTGTTGCAGAACTACAAGTCCCATGAGGCATAGCAAGACTCTGATAGCCACAGTGCATAGGTACTCTTGATGAAAGCAAGAATGGGCCTTGCTGTCAGAAATATAAATGATATGCCCCAGTCAAATGGGTGAGGAAAAATTGGCCTTGGGGTGTTGGTGGTGTCTTCACACCGTAACCCTATAGAGGTACTCTTAATGAAAGCAAGAATTGGCCTTGCTGTCAAAAATTGAACTTATATGCATCTGTCAAACAGGTGCAAAAAAATTGGTCCTTGTAGTTGTGCCCATGAAACCTATACCAAAAAATGTATTCCAGATAAAATCAACACCCACAAAGTTAGGTAGCATAGACAGTCTTGCAGAGATTCCAGATAACACTTAATTTGCGACATCAGCATCAGCATCAGGGGCTTGAAAGCTGCTACTAATTCAGGGATCTAATAGCCGCTGCTAATCCAGGAATGATTAATTTTGATAAATGTCAGCTGGTCAATGGAGTCTGTGGACATTCACGCTATTTTATCTGTAACAAAACCTCCGGCAGCACTGAATACCCATTCACGCTGGATGCAGGGCAGCCCAGCAATTCAATTGCATGCTGGGCAAGTTCTGGTCAGTGGTCTATTCTCATGACCCAGTAACCCAGTGAATCTTCAACTGGAAAACTCTCCATGTCTGTATTCGCCCCTAGATAATCTCCCACTATATGATGCAGACGCTGCCGATGGAATGTGAAAGCTGACAGCCCTGGGTGCTGAGGACTGAAAAAATGTTAAAATGTGTCATTTTCTATGAGACTGTAACCTACCAGAGTCTGGAAAAGCGTTACTCCTCTTTAACCACTTGCCGACCAGCGGCTGCAGTTATACTGCAATAGAGTGACTCTATTGCGTGAATCTTCATCGGCCACACGCGATCGCTTCACAGAGAGGCAGAACGGGAATCTGCCAATGTAAACAAAGCAGATCTCTGTTTTGTCAAGGGAGTACAGTGTGATAGTTTGTTCCTAGTGATTAGGAACAGCAATCTCTCTATACTCTGTCAGTCCACTCTCCCCACAGTTAGAAACATCTCCCTAGGGCACACTTAGTGCCCCCTAGTGTTAACCCCTTCCCTGCCAGTGTCATTTATACAGTGATCAGTGGATATTTTTAGCTCTGATCACTGTAATAATGTCACTGGTCCAAAAAAGTGTCCAATCTGTCCGCCGCAATGTTGCAATCCCGCTAAAAATTGCTGATCACCCGCCATTACTAGTAAAAATAAATATTAATAGAAATGCTATAAATTTATCCCCTACTTTATAGACGCTATAACTTTTGCGCAAACCAATCAATATATGCTTATTGCAATTGTTTTACCAAAAATATGTAGAAGAATACATATTGGTCTAAACTGATGAAGAATTTGTTTTATTTGTATTTTGGGGGGGATATTTATTATACCAAAAATTAAAAATATATTTTTTTCAAAATTGTCTCTTTTTTTTTTTTTGTTTATAGCGCACAAAATAAAAAAACTGCAGAGGTGATCAAATGCCACCAAAAGAAAGCTTTATTTGTGGTGAAAAAGGACATCAATTTTGTTTGGGTACAACATCGCACGGCTGTGCAATTGTAAGTTAAAGCGGTGCAATGCTGTATCACAAAAAATGGCCTGGTCATTAAGGGGGTAAATCCTTCTGGAGCTGAAGTGGTTAAGGTGTCCTCAAGATAATTAATCCTCTGCTCCCTCTGTGGGGATGGGACAAAATTTCCCCCTTGTAACTGTGGTCTCCTTAATGCCATGCATTCTGGGATCCTTTTGCAGGCTTTGAAGAATGAGGGAGCCCATGCACCGCAATTTTGTGGAGGCATGAGAAGCATAATCCTTAGGGTCACTGAAGATTACAATATCTGGAACTGCCTCCTCCCAGCCACGTACTACTCCTAAGGGTTCTGGGGATGAAAAGTTCTCTTGCTTCCAAAATTGACAGAATCCTCCTCCTGTCTCTCCTTTTGCGTGTTCTGTGACGTTGCAAGAATAGTGTCTGCATAAAGTGGACCTTGAGAGGAAAGGAAGTCCTCTCTCTTTTGCTGCTCTGTCTCGAATGCCCTGTCCATAATGCAACACAGAATCTGCTTCAGCAGGAACACAAGAGGGATAGTGTCACTGATGCATGCATTGTCACAGCTCACCATGCTTGTGGCTTTCTCAAATTGTGACAGTACAGTGCATGCATCCTCTATCAGAAATCATTGGCATGATGAAAAAAAGCTGAGCCTGTCTTTGGCCATGCTCACACAAGTACTCGCTGATGGCCCACTGCTGCATGTGCAGAATTGCCAAAGTTGAGCTACACCTGGTAGGCATGTCACAAATCAGGGGGGGGTTTATTGGCAGGTGGAATTACCATTTGAATTTCAGCTAACCGAGCACTGGCTGTGTAATGACCCCCTGAAATGGCTACAGACTCTGTTTAAGAAATGCTGCACCATCAATTTGAGGACGTGCCAGGCATAGCACATGTGTCAACTTTACCTGGGCAGAAAGGAGTTTAGTGCCATTATCACACACCACCATTCCTGGTTCCTCTAAGCCTGGTGTGGCTCCTGTACCCTTTACAGACCAGCAGAAGCACTGCATGGCATCTTTTATCCTGACACGGTGAATAGCCCCTGGAACGCTTAGGGGGTACTGGTGGTTCATAGGTCAATTCATAGGACAATTCATCCACATGCCTTGTCAAGCATGTTGTGCCCAAATGGCTGGTATTTTTGCCACACTTGATCTGCTTGAGGCAAAGTTTGCAAATTGCAACAGTGCAATTGGCTACACATGTGCTAAAAAGGCCCAGACAGCTGAGCAGTGGGAAGTGGGCCGCACGATAACAGCTCCACAATGTGATTAAATAGGGTGACTGCTCTCTACTCTTTTATGATGGCTGCCTCGTTGGGGTTGTGCCTCAACCTCACTTTCCTCCTCTGCTCTATATGGCACCCAAGTCACGTCAGTGACTTTATCATCATCATCATTCCCTCCTTCCTCATTATCATTGGAGCCATCTTGGCACTATGCTGCATCTGGAGGAACATTACTGTCAATTTGTTGTTTTACTAGTGTTCTCTCCTCTCTGTAGGCTCATGTTCCTACCTTCCTCAAACTCAGAACCAACATCAGAATCAAGTAATGCCTGTGTATTGTCAAGGAGCAAGTGGCTGACGCTGTGTTACAAATAACTTAGCCAACTCCTCCATGCATCATGATGCTGGTGCTATGGCAGGGGTAGCTGTGGACAAGGAGGCAGAAAAAAGTGGCTCTGACAGTTGCGGTGGACCGGCAGTTGCGGTGGACTGCACACTAGTCTCTGCTTGGGTGACAGAGGAGGAGGATGATGAGGATCCTTTAGTAAAGCCATCCGATTACCTCGTCTGCATGCTGTGGCTGGATAGCACGGGCAACATCACTAAACAGAGGAAATGATACCCTGCTGTCACGTACCTGGTGGTGGAGCCCAGAATGCAAGGAGTAGCCTCTCGTGTGCCTCTGGTTCGAGAGCCCCTGATAGAGAAGACAGGGACTCAAGAGCGCAGGGGGCCACAAGTGCTTGGTAAGTGGCACGTATGGAGTTAATCCGGACCTCTGGTGCAGCGGCAGGAGGACTGTCAGGAACACTGGATCCACTAGCAGGAACTCAGGAACAACAGGCAACTGGGAGGTGTTCTGTAGCACAACTGAAGCACTGGAACAACTGGTAGATGAACCGGAACTCTTGGCAGGGACACTGGAACTGTTGACTGGATAGGGAAGCACTGAAGCTAGCAGACACCCACGAACCAGCAGGCAGCAGGGAGGTGTTCTGTAGTCCCACTGGAAGCACTAGCAAAGTCAGACAGGCCGGGTCAAACACAGGTAAGCAGAGCAGGTACAAACGGAACCAGGAGAGTAGTCAGGGCACGGACCGGGTCGGCAACAGACAGGCAGGTAATAACTGAAGGATGAGGCAGGAGAATCATCAGACAAGCCGAGGTCGGGGACTGGCAGCAAACAGGAGAAGTCAGGAACAAGCCGGGTAACAGGAATCAGGTAAACAGGTATACTGGAAGCTTAGGGTCACAGGGAACGCTGTAGACCAGACAGCAAGGAAGCATGCTGACAGGTACGCTTAAATAGGCCTAATGGTGCCAAAAGCTGTCACACCGCACGTCTGCGCGCCGCCGCGTGCACACGTGCACGCCCGAGTACCGATCGTACGTGCCTGTTCGTCTCATCGTGTACCCGCGTACACCCGCTCGTATTAGCGTGCACCCGCATGCGTCCGTTCGCGTCAACGCGTCTCCGAACGTGTGCTCTGGCTCTACTGACAATAGTTCTGTTAACCGATCTTCCGCCGACGGCTGAACTAACAGGACGTCTTTCATGACATTGCCCCCCCCAAGGGGCAGCCTCCGGATGCCCAACTGTGCCATCTTACTTGGATGAGATCTTTTAAAGGCAAGAATCAACCTCCTAGCATGGATGTTGGACTCCGGCTCCCAGGAGTTTTCCTCAGGCCCATACCCCTTCCATTTTACCAAGAACTGGACTGATTACGTCTCTTCCTACAATCCAGAATGGACTCGACCTCATATTCGGTTTCTCCGTCAATGACCACGGGTTCAGGGGGATTGACCCTCCGGTTGACAAAAGGATCAGGAACTGCAGGTTTGAGTAGGGCAACATGAAAGACCGGATGAATCCGGAATGATTCTGGTAGCTTTAGTTCGTAGGCCACATTATTAATCTTTCTTGTCACTGGAAAAGGACCCACGAACTTGGGACACAATTTTTTGGAAGGACAGACCAATCTTAGATTCAAGGTAGATAGCCAAACCAAATCCCCAGGTTTAAGATCAAGCTCCCCCCTTCTCTTCTTATCAAACACCTCTTTGTTGCAGTTCTGGGTCCTTGCCATAGTCTCTTGCAGAAGCTTATTATTTGATTCAAAGAAGTTTAGGTTTTCTTGAACAGCTGGTACTGGACACTCCGGAAGGTTAGTGGACAAGAACAGAGGATGGAATCCATAATTTGCAAAAAATGGTGTTTGTTTTGTAGCGGAATGAACAGAGTTGTTGTATGCAAATTCGGCAAGGGGAAGGAGCGGAGCCCAATCATCCTGTGAGAACGAAGAAAAGCAGCGCAGATACTGCTCTAGCGTCTGATTCGTTCTCTCCGTCTGGCCATTTGTTTGGGGGTGATAGGCAGAAGAGAAGGCAAGATCAATTTTCAGGGATTCACAAAGAGCTCTCCAAAACCTAGAGGTGAATTGTACCCCCCGATCGGAAGTAATATTGGCAGGGATGCCATGAAGCCTCACCACCTCCTTAATAAATGTCCTGGCAGTTTCAGCAGCAGTAGGGGTACCTTTCATTGGTAAGAAATGTGCCATCTTGGATAATCTATCCACTATTACGAAGATCGTAGTGTAGCTTTCAGAAGGTGGCAACTCGACAATAAAATCCATGGAGATAATCCTCCATGGCTTCTCCGGGACAGATAGTGGTTTTAACAGGCCCCAGGCCTTAGACTTGCTTCCTTTATTTTGGATACAGGTGACACATGCTTCCATGTAGTCCTTGCAGTCCTTTCTTAATGATGGCCACCAGAACGTGCGCTGAAGAAGTTCAGATGTTTTATGTACTCCGAAGTGGCCGGCTAACATATAGTCATGGCAAGAACTAAGAGTTGCCGTTCGCACCTCCTGAGGTACAAAGATCCTATCCTTAAACCATAGAAGATCATCTCTGGCCTGTAGGGTTGTATCAGGTGGAGTGGAAACGTTCCTGGAGGCTTGCTTGATCTGAGACAGTAGATCCCCTTGGAGTAACAGAAAGTTCCCTGCGGACAAGATGGTATCTGGCGGAGAAGGTGCTTCCGAATCGCTGTACATCCGTGACAGAGCGTCAGGCTTGATATTTTTGGACCCGGGACGGTAGGTAATATGGAAAGAGAATCTAGTAAAGAACAGTGCCCATCTGGCCTGTCGTGGTTTCAACCTCTTGGCAGTATTTAAATATTCTAGATTCTTGTGATCTGTATAAACAAGAATCGGGTGGGCTGCTCCCTCTAACAGGTATCGCCATTCCTCCAATGCAGCTTTGATCGCTAACAATTCTCGATCACCCACGTCATAGTTCTTTTCTGCTTCTGATAATTTACGGGAAAAAAAAGCGACTGGGTGCAGAAGAGCCCTAGGCCCCTGTCTTTGGGAGAGTACTGCACCGACCGCTATCTCCGAGGCGTCCACCTCCAGGATGTAGGGTAACGTGGAATCAGGATGTTTTAAAACTGAGGCAGAGACAAACAGATCCTTCAGTGTAGTAAAGGCCATCTGAGCTTCCATAGACCAGTGGAACTTGAGGCCCTGTTGGGTTAATCTTGTAATGGGAGCAATGATGGTGGAGAATCCCTTGATGAATTTTCTATAAAAATTTGCAAATCCCACGAAACGTTGAATCCCTTTTTTGTCAGTAGGAGCGGGCCAGTCCAGAATGGCGGAGACCTTCTGAGGGTCCATTTTGATGCCTTCCACAGAGATAATAAGACCAAGGAACTGAATACTCTCCTGCTCGAAGACACATTTCTCAGGCTTGGCGTAAAGGCCGTGCAGGCAAAGTCAGGTCAAAACGTTTCTGACATGTTCACGATGTTCAACTAGGGAAGAAGAGAAGATTAGAATGTCATCTAGATAAATAACAACAAACAGGTCAAGGTAGTCTCTGAAAATGTTATTTACAAAATGCTGAAATGTGGCAGGAGCATTACATAGTCCGAAAGGCATGACTAAATATTCAAAGTGCCCAAACCGGGTACGGAAAGCAGTCTTCCATTCGTCTCCCTTGCGAATGCAGACAAGGTTGTAGGCATCATGAAGATCTAACTTAGAAAACACTACTGCAGACCCCAGCCTCTGAAAAAGTTCTGGCACTAATGGTAAGGGATAACGGTTCTTGATTGTAATCTTATTGAGTGCCCGATAATCCACACAAGGGCGCAAAGAATGGTCTTTCTTTTCCACAAAAAAGATTCCTGCTCCTGCCGGGGACGTGGAGGGTTGGATGAAGCCTTTCTTTAGATTAACGTCAATGTAAGTTTTTAATACTCCTAGTTCTAATTCTGACAAAGGAAATATTCTCCCAAAAGGAATCTCTGCCCCTGGGAGAAGCTCAATCGGACATTCATATGGCCGGTGGGGAGGAAGGGTCTCGGCCCCTTTTTGACTGAAAACGTCCAGAAAGCTATGGTAGACTTCGGGTACAGCTTGACGGGTCTCGGCATCAGTTTCCATGCACAACAGGGCAGAGGGAGCTTGAGTAACTTCTGGTAGACAGTGTTGGTGGCAATAAGAGGAAGGAAACTCAATTTTCCCTGAGGTCCAGTCAACTTGTGGGTTATGGGCCTTGAGCCAAGGCATGCCCAATATGATGGGGAATAGAGGAGATTCTATGACGTCCAGACAAAGTAGCTCTTGATGAGTGCCAGCAATGGTGGTGAGCATGGGTACTGTTTCCTGGGTTACTGGTCCTGATCTGAGGGTAGAACCATCGGCCAGATATACTGAAAGTCCTTTCGCCCTGGGCCGGATGGGAATGTGATGTCTGGAAGCGAAGGACAAGTCTATAAAGCCACTGCAGGCCCCGGAATCAATGATTGCGCTGGCTGGTATATTCCCTCCTGGGAGCTGTAAAAGAAGGTGAGACATATTATTCAGTGAAGCTGGGGTAAGAGCAGGAGAGACAGAGAGGCACTTACGAAGCTTGGCTGGGCATGTCCGTACAAAGTGTCCGGATTCCCCGCAATATAGGCACAGGTTACCAGCCCGACGGCGTTGACGCTCTTCAGGAGTGAGGGATGGCCGTAAGAGTCCCAGCTGCATTGGTTCCGGTGTATCTGAGGTCATGGTAGTAGAAGCTGGAGGAGCGGAGTGGGGAGAACTAGGTACCCGGGGCAGCATCCAGACAGGACGAGCAGGGCCAGAAGATCGCTCTGTACGTCGTTCTCTCAAGCGTCTGTCTATTTGGATGGAAAGGTCTATGAGGTCCTCTAAAGTCTCGGGAAGGCCCACTCGGGCTAGTTCATCCTTCAGGGATTCTGAAAGGCCCATACGGAACTGATACCGTAGGGCGGCATTGTTCCAGTTAGTGTCGGAACCCCAGCGTCTGAATTCTGAGACATAGTCCTCAACAGGTCTGCGGCCTTGCTGTAAGGTGTGTAAGGCTGCCTCTGCCGTGGCGGTCAGCTGTGGGTCTTCATATAGGGATGACATAGCCTGAAAGAAGGTATCCAGGGTATCAAGTGAGGTATCTTTCTTTTCTAACAAGCGATGGGCCCAGGACTGGGGCTCGCCGGTCAGTAGCGAGATCACAAACCCCACCTTGGTGGCTTCCAGGGAGAAAGTCCTTGGTTGAAGGGCAAAAAAGAGCTCACACGAGTTGCGGAAGGACCTGAATTTGCTCCGGTTACCCGAAAATCTTTCAGGCGTGGGGACCCTGGGTTCAGGCGGCAACATGACCACTGATGGTGAAGCAGAAGTCCCGGAAACTGGAGGTGTAGAAGCTGCTAGGGCCTGGACTTGGCCTTCCAGCTGGGTGTAGCCTTCTTGTAGGCTCTTTACTGCCTGGGTAAGTCCAGCAAGATGGCGGCAGAGTTCATCCATGGGAGAGGCTCCCTGCGTGGGCTCAGACATGGCTGTCTGGTACTGTCACGTACCTGGTGGTGGAGCCCAGAATGCAAGGAGTAGCCTCTCGTGTGCCTCTGGTTCGAGAGCCCCTGATAGAGAAGACAGGGACTCAAGAGCGCAGGGGGCCACAAGTGCTTGGTAAGTGGCAGGTATGGAGTAAATCCGGACCTCTGGTGCAGTGGCAGGAGGACTGTCAGGAACACTGGATCCACTAGCAGGAACTCAGGAACAACAGGCAACTGGGAGGTGTTCTGTAGCACAACTGAAGCACTGGAACAACTGGTAGATGAACCGGAACTCTTGGCAGGAACACTGGAACTGTTGACTGGATAGGGAAGCACTGAAGCTAGCAGACACCCACGAACCAGCAGGCAGCAGGGAGGTGTTCTGTAGTCCCACTGGAAGCACTAGCAAAGTCAGACAGGCCGGGTCAAACACAGGTAAGCAGAGCAGGTACAAACGGAACCAGGAGAGTAGTCAGGGCACGGACGGCAACAGACAGGCAGGTAATAACTGAAGGATGAGGCAGGAGAATCGTCAGACAAGCCAAGGTCGGGGACTGGCAGCAAACAGGAGAAGTCAGGAACAAGCCGGGTAACAGGAATCAGGTAAACAGGTATACTGGAAGCTTAGGGTCACAGGGAACGCTGTAGACCAGACAGCAAGGAAGCATGCTGACAGGTACGCTTAAATAGGCCTAATGGCGCCAAAAGCTGTCACACCGCACGTCTGTGCGCCGCCGCGTGCACACGTGCATGCCCGAGTACCGATCGTACGTGCCCGTTCGTCTCATTGTGTACCCGCGTACACCCGCTCGTATTAGCGTGCACCCGCATGCGTCCGTTCGCGTCAACGCGTCTCCGAACGCGTCCTCTGGCTCTACTGACAATAGTTCTGTTAACCGATCTTCCGCCGACGGCTGAACTAACAGGACGTCTTTCATGACACCTGCCTTAGGACTGACCACGTCCACCTTTGCCTGTGGACACATACACTGCTGGCCCCCTCACTGTACCATGGGGACATCTGCCTCTCCTTGTTGTCCTCCCAGACATGATTGGGGGGGGGTGCTCATTAACAAAATGTAATAAAGATGTGGAAATGTGTATGTGGATGCACTTTAATCAATGGAAAGTGGTGTTTGGTACACTTAAACACACTAGACAGACACACTCCACTGATACACTGTAATATACTGCAGTAAAACTGCAATATACTGCGTCAAACATGCAGTAATGCACAAAAATATACTTCGTTAAACAGAAGGTAACGCACTGAGATATACGGCATTAAACTTACAGTAACACGCTGAACTATACTGCGTTAAATAGCACATACAGTAACGCACTGGAATATATACTGTTAAACTTGCAGTAATGCACTGAAATATACTGCATTAAACTTGCAGTAACTACACTAACACTGACTAAACTATCACTAGATTCACACAAAAGTAAAAATGAATGGTCACTCTCTACACTCGCACTGACTGAACTATCACTAGATTCACACTAAACTGATATTCTACGGGGGCGTGGCCGGATGGTGAAGAGAGCAGTCGCATAGACACACAGCTCCGGCTCCCAACGACCATCCTACAGCTATCCTGGGTCCTAGATCCTCGTGGAAGACATCATTCTGTTCCCCACGGCTGTGGGCACCCTCCAGACTGGCTGACATGGTGAAATACGGGCCGCCGCGGCCCTCACACACGGCGGAACAACTAGCGCGGTTGCGGAGGCAAAATGGCGCCGAGCCACATGCAGGGCACTCAAGCACGCTGCAGCCCTCCTCCTCAGCCATCCAGGACTCTGTAACAGGGGTGAGTGCATCTATTCCTGCTATATTCTGCACACCTACAGAACCCCTGCAGACACCAGAATCACAGCAATCTGCTGAATTTAGTCAGACTGCAGATTCCCCCCATGCTGAGCCTACATTATCTACAATTATGCTGGCTATTCAGGATTGCAAGGCCTCCCTCTCCACTCAAATAGCCTCTATCCGTATGGACTTTTCTTTATTGAAGCAAGATGTCCAGAATCTCAGAGACCGCACAGGGGATGCTGAGGAACGGATTAGTACATTAGAAGACACTGTACACCCCATGTCTGTTACTATACGTGATACCACAAGCGAGATGGCGGCACTACGCGCTAAAATCGCCGATTTGGAAAATCGCTCTCGCAGGAACAATCTCAGATTTGTGGGTTTCCCAGAACGCGCGGAAGGTTCCCATCCCGAAAAGTTTCTTTATTCATGGCTGCGGGACATTTTCGGTAAAGACGCACCCTCATTCACACATGTTATAGAGCGTGCACATCGCACTCCTCCTCGTCCACCTCCAGTTGGAGCCCCACCACGCTCCATCATAGCACGTATCCTCAACTTTCAAGATAAAGTTGCCATCCTACGCCTGGCACGTGAAAAAGGCCCGCTCTCATTCAATGGCAATAATATCTCTGTTTATCCGGACTTTTCTGCTGAAGTCCAACGCCAGTGGATCTCCTTCTCAGCAGTGAAGTCTAGATTGCGCACAGAAGGCCTCTCCTACGCCATGCTTTTCCCTGCTAAATTGCGCATTATCCATGATGGAAGGGCCCATTTCTATACTAATCCTAAGGAGGCCATGAAATGGCTGAACGATCAATATGGTGCAGCACATAGAAGCAGAGGAGACTGAGGGCACTCTTAACCTGCAAGGAAAGATCTACACCCTGCTATGCAAGCTACAGCGTCAACAGTCTGCATGTCTCCTCATTGTAATGGGGGGGTTCTTCGTTCTTTTTTGGTTTCTTTCCCCCCTTTTTATATAATTTTTTTTTGGTTCCTTCTACTTTACAATCCAGCCTGCATTGCTACAATTTGCATCTTGTGGTGGCCTGCATACCGGAAAATCACACCAGAACAATCATCCGATCAAGAAGGGGGAGAGGAAGAGGAAGGAAGGGAAGTGAAGGGAAAGTAGAAATATATTTTTTTTCTCCTCTTCTACACCTTTCCTTTTGTTTTGTCTTTTTCTCCACGTGAACAACCAGCTCATCTACCCTTCAACAGGACTTGTCTACTAAAGGGGAGGGAATAGAGAGAAATGGATTTTTTTTTTTCTCTCTTCCCTCTCTCCTCGGTCAATAGTTGGGAGCCTCACCAGACCCCACGTTACCCCCCTTACCAGCTTGTGGCGAGGCCACGGTACAGTTTTTTACTTCCGCAGTTCCTAGTTAGGAAGGACTTCTAGTTTAGGGATCCAAAGCTTGCTATGTTTGGGATGGCTGAGCGGGGTGGGGGGCACAAAGGTTTAAAGAAAAAGGTGTTCGGGGTTTTTTTTCATGTTTTTTGTCTTTTGTTTTTTCCTCCCCTTTTTATTTTTTATGTCCTTTCTAACACACCTATACCATTTGCTAATGGAAAGTCATCAAAAGTATTCCGGGTCATTACATGCAGAGGTTTATTAATACCTCTGTAGTCATTTATATTTCCAATGTTTTTCGCTAAGGCAAAGCAGGGAAAATGTTCCTGGTCCATGTTACCTTATCGGCAGACCCACACACTTTTTTTGTCATGTGCTTGTGTGTGCTCCAGGTGGCGCGGCCTATCTACTCATATTGATATCAATTCAGAGGTTTACTTATGCATCTTTATTACTTCATGTTTTATTATGGCACAACCCCTTAGGATAGTCTCCTGGAACACTAGAGGCCTGAATGCACCTCAGAAAAGATCCTTGGTTTTTTCTGTGTTAAAAAAATGTCACCCTCACATTATTTGCCTCCAGGAGACCCACCTGACAGGCTCTAAGATAAGGGCTCTAAAACGCCCCTGGCTATCTAAGCTATATCATGCCACCCACACTAATTACTCAAGAGGTGTATCTATACTCCTGGCTAAATCCCTTCCAGCTGAATTGATTAGTGTTAAAACAGACCCAGAGGGGAGGTATATTGTTCTTATATTACGAATTTCTACTATAATCTTCACATTGGTAAACATCTATGTTCCCCCTCCATTCTCAGTAGAAGTACTCTCTAAATTATCCCTGCAATTACTGAATAGGCCCTCGGGCCCTCTGCTTTATATAGGGGATTTTAATGCAGTCCTGGACCCAACGGTGGATCGCCTGGGTGGGGGAGGCAGATCTTTCCCCTCCTTTGTAGACTGGGCTCAGGTTCATGGTCTGACAGAGGTGTGGCGTTGGAAACATCCGGGTGAACGCCAATTTTCCTGCCATTCGGATTCCTTCCATACTATGTCTAGGCTAGATATGGCTTTTGCGTCGACGGAGACCCTTCCGGTTGTCTCCGCCGTCTCATACCTGCCCAGGGGGGTTTCCGATCATGCCCCCTTGTCTGTGTCCCTTCTCATCCTTCCAGGTTCGGGACCTGTTTTATGGCGCCTGAATTCATACTGGCTGGAAGACGAGATAGTACAGGGTGAGTGTAGGACGAGTATTTCTAACTACTGGAAGCAAAACTTAAACAAAGTAGACCCCCCACGGAGTGGGATGCATTTAAGTCCACATTAAGAGGTACCTTTATGTCTATTACAGGAATTCTACGTAAAAATAACAAGATGCGCACTGAGGAATTAGAAAATGCTATGTTAAGTGCGGAATCTGCCTATGCCTCTAACCCTGTCTCTGACACTAGAGAGACATGGTTACAGTGCCGTAGGGAATATGAAATTCGTTTGCTAGATCTCACACAAAAACGCATGTTGTATGTCTCACAAAAATCGTTTGAATATGGTAATAAAGCAGGACGTCTCTTGGCATATTTGACCAAATCTGATCATACTCCCATTTCTATACCACGAATCCTGACTGCTCAAGGTACGATCAGTAACAACCCACGAGATATCCTAGACTCCTTTCTAAACTTTTACAGAAAATTGTACACTTCCAGGGTTGACTATGACGACTCCCAGTTGTCTGGCTATCTGGCTGACATATCCCTTCCCTCCCTGTCAGATGAGGGACGGGACATGTTGGAGGAACCTATCACGGTGGAAGAGATTGCAGCAGCTATCTCCCAAATGCCTGCACATAAAACCCCTGGACCTGATGGTTTCCCGACTGAATGGTATGCTAAGTTCAAGGACCTCCTATCCCCCTTCCTTCTCCGAACCTATAACAAAGCCCTAGAGGCTGGGATCCTTCCTCCATCAATGAGGGAGGCTTTGATAGTTCTTCTGCTGAAGCCCCGTAAGGACCCACTTCACTGTGAATCTTACCGTCCAATTTCGCTTATAAACGTGGACATTAAGATTCTGGCCAAAATATTAGCAAATCGTTTAAATACTGTGGTCACATCCTTGGTCAATAGCGACCAGGGTGGATTTATCCCGGGCAGGTCTACCAGAATGAACATACGCAGACTGTTCCATAACTTGCAGTATCCACATGACTGCCCTTCTACACGTGTCATTGTGTCCTTGGACACCTGTAAAGCATTTGACAGTGTGGAATGGCCGTACCTCTTTCGGGTGTTGCAGAAGTATGGTTTTGGTCCCCGAATGATAGAGTGGATAAAAATTCTGTACACCTCCCCAACGGCTAAGATAAGGGTTAATTCATTTATTACTGATTCCTTCCCAATTACTAAGAGCACTCAACAGGGGTGCCCATTGTCGCCTCTGTTGTTTGCTCTGGCTATGGAGCCGCTTGCAGTTCGCATTCGCTCCTCCCCTATAATTAAAGGCCTCCCAATTGCAAATATAGAGGAGCGCATTTCTCTTTACGCAGACGATACACTGGTATATCTGGCAGATGCTGATGAGTCTTTGGGGGCGTTACTGGAGGAGGTCAACACCTTTGGGGACTACTCAGGATTCCGAGTTAACTGGGATAAGTCCAGTCTTTTCCCTTTAGATGTGAGTGACCCCCCTCAGGTGCACCCAGACTCTAAGCTTCAAGTGGTGTTTTCTTTTAGATATCTTGGGGTGTTGGTTCAGGCTCCCTTATCTTTGTATGCCACTAATAATCTTGACCCTTTGCTGACCCGCCTCCAGGAGCAAACTAAACAATGGATGGATCTACCGTTAGACCTCATGGGGAGGGCCAATATACTTAAAATGATTTATTTACCCAGACTGCTCTATATCCTCTCTAACTCCCCATGTAAAATATCCAAAGCTACTTTCAAACGCATAGATGCGATGTGTACTTCTTTCCTGTGGAGGGGCGGATCCCCCAAAGTGGCACTGGAGACCTTGAGGTTACCAGCCCATCTGGCAGGCCTGGCATTCCCTAACTTTTTCCTTTACTATATGGCATCTCAACTGGTGCACGTACATGACTGGATGAACCCGGATCCAGCTAATGCCTGTACAGCCACAGAGGGGGCTATCGCATCCTCCCATGAAACCTTACATAACATAATATATAGAGGTCAGGTCCCAGACCGCCCTGGAACCTCTCTGCTCTCAGTCTCCCTCTCACTGTTTAAACACATTACCACAAAAATATCGAAACATTCTTGGTTAAAATCCCCTAATAACCCCTTGTGGTTCAATCCCAATCTGCAAGAATTATACTCTTTTCCAGATGCCAATCGTTGGTATTCAAAGGGAGTTAAATATCTATGCCACTTATATACTACGCAGGGCTTTAAAACCTTCTCTCAGTTGAGTACAGACTTTGATCTACCAAAATCTCATTTATTTTATTATTATCAACTTAGACATGCCATACATACCCAATTTGGTACCCTAGATGATATCACTGATCTGCCTCCACTGGAAAAAATACTTAGGCAACCAGAACCCTCTAAGTTAGTTTCCACCTATTACGCAGCCTTAGTGACTGACTCTAACCCTAGGTTTCACAGAGCACAGGAGAAGTGGGAGACATTAGATATTGATATGGCAAACGACGACTGGACAGAATTTAGCGACACATATAAAACATCTGTCATTTCCTCCCGAGACCGTATCATACAAATTAAAATTTTTCATCAAACTCACCTCACCCCGGCCAGACTGCATAGGATGGGTCTATTGCCATCAGCTGTCTGTTTCCGAGGCTGCGGCCAGGAGGCAGACTTTTTACATTGCTTCTGGTCATGCCCGATAGTTAGTGACTTCTGGGAAGAAGTGGGTGGTTTTATTTCAACTGTGTTGGGCCTTCCCAATATAATACACCCTAAGAACTGCTTATTGGGAGTATTTGGAGATTTACATATACCATCACATGCCAAGAGACTGCTCCGTATTCTTTATTTTTATGTTAAAAAATCTATTCTACTGTCCTGGACAGGAATATGGTTATGCTGTGTAAAAGTACATATATCTGACTGTTGCGATTACCAATTTCTTAACTCTCTTGAAACGAAATGACATGCCTACAATGACTTGTGTGATCTACCTACTAATTGTATATCGCTTGTGTATACTGAACGGATCAGATATTCATGTGTGTTTTGTTTTTGTTTTTATTTTTATTTTATTTTATTTGTGACGGTTTTGTGTCTGTTGGTTTGTGTAGAACCTAAAACCAATAAAAATATCTTTAAAAAAAAAAAAAAAAACTGATATTCTACACTGATAATAGAATCAGAATAGCAAACTATAGCACACTAACTGTCTAGTAGCACTGAACAGAGCCCTGTTCTATCTCTCTCCATGCCAATATCACACTAAAAATGGCCGCTATTGAAGTTTGGATTTTAATTTAGCGTGGGGCCGAACTAAGAGCAATGAGCCATGATTGGACGTTGTCATGATGCTCTGTTCCCTGATTGGGCAGCGCTTTCATTGCTTCAGCCAATCGGGGATTCCAATGCATTGTGCGGCCGTGCAGTGCATTGTGGTCATTCGGCGGGCTGAACAAATAGTCGAATGCCCTGATAATTTGGGTGTTCATCGAACGGGCAAACAGCCAATGTTTGACCCAAACTCATTCTTGGGCCGAACCGTTCACCCATCCCTAATGATGAGGGGGCGTATTACCAAAATGTAATAGAGACAGGGTAATGCATACTTGGATGCACTTTAATCATAGGAAAGTGGTGTTTGGTGCAGTTTAACTTGAATACTCACTGCACAAATGCACTCCACTGACATACTACAATATACTGCAGAAAAATGTACTGACACACTTCAATATACTGCAGTAAATTTGCTCTGATGCAATTCAATATACTTTATTGAATGTGCCCTGACGCACACTTCCATAGACTGCAGTAAGTGTGCACAGGCGCAATTCAATATACTGCAGTAAAAGTGCACTAACACAATTGAATATAATGTAGTAAAGGTGCCCTGACACACTGCACTGAAACACTTCAATATACAGTACTGCAGGTAACCTGCCCTGAAACACTAAACTGACACTACACTAAAAATAAAAGGTTGCACTACACTCACGCTGCTCTATCACTATATTCACACTACACTGACACTTTACACTCACAATAGAATCACAATAGCACACTAACTCACTAGTAGCAATGAACAGAGCCCTGTTCTACCTATCTCCACTCCAATATCACACTGCAAATAACTGCTCTGGGAAGGAACCTTTTATAGTGTGGGGTGGGTTTATGAACAATGAGCCATGATTGGGCCCAGTCATCATTACTTTCTCCAATCTTGGCTCTGACAGTGTTCTGTGCCCTGATTGGGCAAATTCTTTATTACTTCAGCCAATCAGGGCTTCCAATGCACTGTGCGGCGCAAAGTGAGCCAAACAGTTTAATGCCCAGACAATTTGGATGTTCGCCGAATGGGAGAACAGCCAATGTTGGACCCAAACCCATGCTCAGGCTAAAACTTTCTCCAACACTAATCTTGAATGTATAAGATGTGGCAGCGTTGGCAGATTGCTTACTTCCAAAGGGCACATCTCTAATTGGGCTGTTTAGACCTCGCACGTTAAATGACATCAATTTAGGATTCATGGATACTAAAGGTGATGGCCTTTTTCCTGTCAGTCAAGTCATTGATGCTTGGAAAAGGAAGAAAGGGATAGGGAGGGTAAAGTGTGCATGAATTTCAAATTGTAAGGATAACTATATGGCCCAGAATGAACATAACAAAAATAAACCAAACTATAAGGCTTCAAACTTGGAGTCAACTGAACTGAGTATAGAATTCCCCCTGTAAATAGGCATCGGGAATAACACCAGTGGACCGCTGTACACTGAGAAATACAACCCAGTTAACTTTGTAAGCTTAAATGGGTCACAAGGCACCATGAGGGATATTTATTGATGCTTCTTACTAGAGTGCAACTGTTAGATATTGCTGAGCTTAGGACCAAAGTGTCAGTTCCGAGAATGTTGACGATAAGCAGAACTCCTGGATGTGTGGGGAGGGTAATCCGTGTAGCCTTCATTTTCAGGTAGAAGACCCCATTTGTTGAGTAAATCCAACCCTTTTTCCAAAAATGTTTACAGCAAAGGTTTCATTATTCCAGTCTATCAGAAGATTGGCCAAGCTCTGGGACCCAACGGCTTTGCCACAGAATTTTGTAAGCTGACGGAGGATTTTATCCCAGGCATGCTACTTTGTGTTTAAAAATAAATGAGGGCAGGGGGGCGTGGCCTGACCAGGATCCGACTAGGACGTGCTGTGCAGAGCTCCGGTAATCCCCCTGCAGAATCCTTGCCATCCTTCCTCTAGAAAGGCAATCCTTGTCTCTACAAGACATCCAGGGCTAAACAGACAGCCAGCGAGCCGCTCGAGCCTGTATCGCGGCCTTCTTCTGTGCTGGAGGCCGCCTGGAGGACAGGCCGCGGCTCCGGCCTAATCCCGGGAGCGGCGGCCATCTTGCTACACCCGGCTGCGGTCCCGGCGCCGAATCCTGGCCCCCCAGACCTCCCTTTAAGCGGCTCATTCTCCACACAGAAACCGGAGACCACCCGCCACCCATTGCATCCACTGATGCCCCTCCATGGTGGTTAGAAGGCAGACAAACGGCTCTGGCCCTGTGAACGGCGGCCATCTTGCTGCACCCGGCCGCGCTGCTGGAGCCTAATCCTGGCTTCCCAGACCTCCCTATTCCTCCCCACGGCAACCGGAGACCACCCACCACCTGGGGCACACACTGACACCCCTCCAAGGCAGCCTGCAGGCGAAAGAACAGCTCCGGCCCTGTGAACAGCGGCCATCTTGCTCCACCCGGTGGCCATCTTGCTATACTCGGCAATCACCATTCTGATTCCCCTTAGACCGGTAAGCCTCCCCTGGAGGCTGGAGCACTCTGGCTGTGACCCCCAGGGATGGACAGATTGATTTGACCCTGTAACAAAAACTGAAATCACAGCCCTAGGGGGTGCATGCGCATGAACAGGGAAAATGGCTGCCTGGTTCCCCTGCTCCGCGCCAACGGAATGGCAAACCTCGGCTAGCATAGCACAATCCGCACCCGGCACACACTGAAAGCCTCCGGCAGCTCCGGAACACATAAAGCATCCGTCGGTTATGTACCGCTCAACGAAGAACCGTCACATACAACCCAAATCAGCTCTGGCCACAGGGAAGAGGAAAAGGGCAATGGCTCCAAACCCACCGGAGCCGGACGACTCCTCACAACACTCGGCAGCGGACCCTGCCTCCCCAGCCGATAGCCTGCACCAGTTCCCTACGGACCTGGTAAGTCCCCTGCATGCAGACTCAGATTCCTTGCTGAACAAATTTCGCTCCATTGTTAGAGATGAAATCACACAGGCCTCACGCAAGCTCTCCTCTGACCTTGTAAAAGGACTTAAAGAGATAGGCCACCGCACTAACCAGTTAGAGCAAAGCATGGACTTAGCAACCACTGTGCTTGAAGGCCATGAAAAAGAGGTGGATAAATTGTCTGCAGAGCTGGAGTCCCTGCGAGACAAACTAGAGGATGCTGAAAATAGGGCCCGCAGGGATAATCTCCGTATCCGCGGAATCCCGGAACAAATCACTGATTTGCAGGGTATGGCAACAGCCTTTTTTCAGGAGCTGGCACCTGAGATACCCTTGGAGAGACTGGAATTTGACCGTATACACAGATCCCTAGCACCTAAACCGTCAGAGGGCCCCCCAAGAGATGTCATCAACAAGTTCCATTTTTACCACACCAAGGAGCGGCTCCTCCAAGCGGCACGGGAATAGCAAGACCTCTCTTTTCAGGGTAACCCCCTTCAGCTTTTTGCAGATCTCTCTCCAGTAACCATTGCAAGGAGAAGAGGCCTGAAACCCTACCTCCAGATCCTGCAGACCCAAGGGATCAAATATAGATGGGGGTTCCCTTTTAAGCTCTCATTTTCGCATCTTGGTCGCCAGTTCCACGCATCCCCCCCCTCTGACCTGAAACGTCATTTTCAGGAACTGCAGCTGGAAATACCACCTTCCCAGGGAGATGCACCCTCTTCTTCCTCCAGGCCCAGATCCTTCCAGCCTCCTCGTCGGACCCCTCAGCCCCTCCAAAGGTCTCAACCCGGATCACAGGCCTTGAGAGACCTACAGGCCCAAAGGTTCATAGCAGGCCCTAAAGGCTGATGGCATATAACCTCTCAAGTTGACGGTTCTTCACAGAAAAGTTACAAATGACTCCATGAAACCCTAAGCCTGCCTCCGGTTGCTATCGGACTTACATTATATCTAGCACCCGCTGATACCCAGCATGTTGTTACTGAATTGGTAATAGGCAGAACTGACCTCACAGATGCTAGTTTTTTCCGTTCAATTGAACCTGATCTGATACTCAATTTCTTGCAAGAACTTCACAGAACTGGGCTCCCCCTGAGGCGCCCCAACTGTGAGATGGTGCCTCCGGGACAAGTCGGCCTCACCAGGGGAGACATTGAGCACTTAATAAGGCATGTCACTTTGACCCCCCTTACAGGGGTCCTACATGGCGGCCGCGGTGTTCAGCTGACTGCTTACTGCCGCTCCGTGGCGGGGTGCACTCACACCCTGTTACACAGTGGGATAATAGAATTTTTGACAGGTTCTACTTTGTTTTTTCCTGCTCTGTTGAGGGTTTTTTTTTGACGCAAACATGTTGGCTCCCTCAGCTCTCAGGCAGCCGTCAATATGCTGCGGACTGTTGACAGCAGTTTCCCGTCCCTGTGGGGAGGCGGGTGGGTTTCAAAATATGCTGTTATATTTTCTCACCTTGTTAGTGTTGAGTTACACTTTATTTTATTAGTTATTTATTTTTATTTTTTTTTCAGATTGATTGCCTCTCCCTCTCTATCTATTGGGTAGCCATGTGGGACTACCTCAATGACATTTTGGTCTCTCGCTCGCCACGGGCCCCCTCGACAGTGGAGGGGAGCCCGGGGCAACAGAGAGACCTAAAATAAAAGGCAACCACATATTTCAGGATGTTTGTGTTCCCCTTTAGTGCCTTAAGCGGTGCACCAAGTCTTGTGCTTAAAGATTTAAAGTTAATTTTACCATATAACAATGCCGAGCGGTTCCGTTGGATCACTGCTCCCCCCATGAGTTGGCTCTTGGTTCGGACATTAGTCCCGACCAACATTCAACCCCCCTGTGGGCCTTTAGACCCACAACCAGTTGCACTCATACTTTTTCAGTACTATATGCTACAATTTTTTACTGGCTATTATATGTACTACAGTATGCCTTTCTACCTTGTTCTTTTCTTTGTTTCACTTCCTCTCTACCTCCCTTTTCCCCTTTGCAGGTCCTCGCGGTGGGTGAGTAAAGTAGTTTTATGGCTAACTTCCCATGTACCATGACACTTAATTGGGTATCCCTGAATGTGCAGGGAATGAACTCCTCCCAGAAAAGGGTTAAAGTTTTTAAATATCTTAAGCAACAGAAAGGGAACATAGCATGCCTACAGGAGACCCATTTCTCATCTTCTTCTTGTCCTAAATACTTCGATGCCATGTACCCTCACGTTTTTCTGGCTAATGGCCCGACTAAACAGAAGGGCGTTTTGATTGCCATACACAAGTCGGTCCCCTTCAGTTGCAGTAGAGAGATTGCTGACCCAGATGGTAGGTACCTTTTACTACAAGGCACTATTCAGGACACGGAGGTCACCATCCTAACATATTATGCTCCAAATAATAACCCAGGACTCTTCCTCTCCCATATCTGCTCCCTGTTGCAGTCCCACCAGAGAGGCACTCTCCTCTTAGCGGGAGACTCCAATGTTACGCTGAACCCTGCTCTGGATAAGTACCCCTCGGAACACAAAGCCCCATCACCCGATGCAAAACAATTCACGCATTCTTTACAAAGTCGTGACCTGGTAGATATCTGGAGGGAGCTACACCCCATTGGCAAGGACTACACCTACTACTCCCATCCTCATCATTCCCATTCCAGAATTGACCATATGTTTGTTCTGAGGAAACATCTCCCCCTGGTTGTGTCTGCTTCCATTTTAGCAGCTCCTTGGACAGACCAGGACCCTGTTTTGGTTATATGCCACTCACTGCTCAGCAAACCCCAATATTCCCCTTGGAGCATGAATGACTCTCTCTTATCTTTTAAGGAAGTCCTCACCGATATTACTCAAGCCCCAGTGGAATATTTCAGGCTTAACGCTGGGTCAGTTTCCTCCGAGGTGACTCTCTGGGAAGCATAGAAAGCGGTAATCAGGGGGCATATAATTCAGCTGGCAGCAAAACGGAAGCGAGAATGTATAGCAATGCGTGAAATCTTTAGAAGCGCGCCTAGAATCCTTATCCACAATTTTTAAACAGTCCCCTACTCCGGCTAATCGTAAACTATTAGATGGGGCGCGTACAGAACTTGACCTATGCCTCACTGAAGAGGCAGGACGTACATTACGCTGGGCCCGCCAGAAATGGTACAGCAAGGCCAACAGACCCAACTCAATGCTGGCCAATAGGCTGCGCACCTTTACCCCGAAACACAACTCTATCACTCTCCGCACAAGACATAATGTCCTCACAGGTAACCCGTTGAAAGTGCTGGAAGAATTTAGGTACCGCCTCACCACCCTCTACAAGGCCCCCACTCAGCCTCCTACTCAAGACCTGACATCCTTCCTGACAGGACTGACATTGCCTAAGCTGTCCGACACACACGCATCGTTAATGTATCGAGATATTCAGTTAACGGAAGTATTACAGGGTATAAAAGAACTGAAAGTAGGCAAACG
Organism: Lithobates septentrionalis; assembly: GCA_037952835.1. Classification (NCBI taxonomy): domain Eukaryota; kingdom Metazoa; phylum Chordata; class Amphibia; order Anura; family Ranidae; genus Lithobates; species Lithobates septentrionalis. Next base: position 4,075,070 of record JBBDGP010000074.1, read on the forward strand.
TCCAGGCCCGGATGGCTTCATGGCCCTTTACTATAGGAAGTTAGCAGACGTCTTAGTACCCCATTTAACGACTATGTTCAATGCAGTAAAAGATGGCCATGCACCCACCCCTAACCTTTTAACCGCCAATATTGTTATGATTCCAAAACCCGACCATGACCACATGTCTTGGACCAATTTTAGGCCCATCTCACTTATTAATATAGACATTAAAATACTGACCAAGATCCTGGCCAATCGTTTAAACTCCTTCCTACCACGCCTGGTCAAAAAGGACCAGGTGGGGTTTGTTCCGGGGAGACAAGCAAGAGACGCTATTAGACGTATAATACAACTTCAGCACACAGCCCATAGCCGGTCTATAGCAACTATGTTACTGTCTCTTGACATGAACAAGGCCTTTGACACTTTGTCCTGGCCTTACCTGACAAAGGTACTCTGGTTTCGAATAAGTTCCATTTTCCATCAGGAGGGGGACTCGGCAAGGATGCCCACTCTCTCCACTCCCATTTATTTTGGCCATGGAACCTTTGCCAGAGGCGATCCGATCCCACCCGGACATAACTGGTGTTGAGATAGCAGGGACACCCCATAAGATATCACTGTTCGCAGATGATATTCCCCTAACCTTAACAAACCCTAGAATCACCCTACCTAACCTGTTCTCTTTACTAGACCCTTTTGCCTCCCTTTCTGGCTTGTCCGTTACCCCACCAAATCAAAAGCCATGTCAATTAATCTTCGGTCCTCAGACTTGATAACCTTAAAAGATACCTTCACGTTCCAATGGCTGACCTCATTACCCTACCTGGGGATCCGGCTCACCCCAACCTACGCGGGACTCTATAGGGCAAACTTTCCTCCTATACTTAAGAAGCTGACGGACATGTTGTCCTCCTAGACTCACCTCCCATTATCCTGGTTCGGCAGGATCGTGGCAATTCGTATGACATACCTGCCGAAATTACTCTACTTCTTTAGAGTCCTACCGGTCCCGATCCCGCCGCATATCCTACAAATACATCAGCGCAAAATCCTGAAATTTGTCTGGGGTTCTACCAGCCCCAGGATCAATAAGCAAATACTATATGCCCACAGAATCAATGGTGGACTTTCAGTCCCTAACCTACAAGCCTACTATATAGCTGCAAACATAGCCCCGTTATCCCATGCACAACACCAAATGCCACTATGGGCCACTATAGACCTAGTGGATTCACACCCAACACCAATCTCCTCATTGCCCTGGCTCCCTCCCACACATCGCACTCTCGTGACGGGGCCATGTCTGGCCCATTCACTTCGCATGTGGGTAAAGTATTCGGCCGGCCTGATTTCTCCTCATCTACCCCTACTTCAATTTCTCCAGTGCCCATTGTTCCCACCAGGCTGCGAAAACCCCCAGCAATTCTCCTGGTGGAAGACAAACGGATTCATGGACATTCACTCTTTTTTCACCCCCACCAGGATAATATCATTTGAGGCTCTACGCTCCTCTCACGATATCCCGTTACGCGAACACTATAGCTACCTACAGATTCGTCACTTTCTCCAGGGGCTTATAAAATCTCAACCGACCCCTTATATTTGGACCCCCTTCGAGAACTTCTGCAGAGCAAGATCCCAAACCTCGGGTTTAATATCACTGATCTATTCCTCTATTATTACCTCTAAAAAACCACCGACACGGCTCTGTCACCTTCAATGGGAAAGGGAACTAGGAAAACAGCTCGATCCGGAGGATTGGCAGGTCATGACTTTAGCAATATCCAAATGCTCAAAGAATGTCATCTTTTTAGAAAATGCCTATAAGATACTTTACAGGTGGTACTACACGCCTGCTAGACTGGCCCGGTTCATCCCAGCCTACTCTCCCTTGTGCTTCCGAGGGTGCTCCCAGGAGGGCACAATGTCGCACATCTGGTGGACCTGTCCGAGGGTAAGCAGGTTATGGATTAGAGTTTACTCCCTCCTCCGAAACATACTCCATGCTGACCTCAAAAAGGATCCGTTCGAGGCACTTCTCTGCAAACCAATTGTGGAGCTGCTTCGCCCGGAGCGCCAGCTGGCTCTGCATCTCTTTACTGCAACCAAATTAATGATAGCTAGGGCATGGAAGACACAGACACTAAGTTTTGAGGTGGTTAAGAATCGCATGGACGATATAATGGTTAATGAAAAGCTGACTGCTGTCCTTTCGGACACTCATGATAAGTTCTTGAAGGTATGGAGGCCATGGAACGAATATACTAAACCCACTAGATTTGATACCACCCTTCTTCGGATTTAATGCACTCTTGCTCCCCACCGCGAGGACCCACCCTTCCCCCTTTCTTCCTCTTCTCTCCTTTCCCCCTATTCTTTACTCCTCCCTTCTCAACTAATCTCTGCCCCTAGCTCTTCTTTAACCTCCCTTTCAAAACTGTTTTCAGCCTCTGTTATTCTCGTATTGTTTTGTTTTTCTTTGATTTACTAGCATACTTATTTTATTTATAAGATGCTAAACTTTTTGTTATGTTTATTCATGATGCATTATCTACACTGTTAAACTGTGAAATTGCTATGATTATCAATAAAACCCTTTGTAAAAGAACAATAAATGAGGGCCGAGGGACCATACCTTTCATCTGGTTCGCAAGCTCACATTAAGCTTATTGCCAAGAAAGGAAAGTACCCTCTACTCCCAGGCACTTATAGACCTATATCCCTCATCAACTTTGATGCTAAAATTTTTTCCAAAATCCTTGCGACCCGGCTAGCTCTGCTCCTCCCTTCTACTCTTCATCAGGCCCATTCAGGATTTGTCCCGGGCCATTTGGCCACTCTCAATATCCGCAAGGTTCTGTTGGCCCTCGAACATGCTAAAGCCCACTCTGACCAGGATATAGCTATAATTTCACTTGATGCTGAAAAGGCTTTTGATAATATCAGCTTTTCTTGGCTATTCATGTTCATGAAGGCATTTTGGATGTTGGGTCCAATTTTGAACTTCATCCAAAAGATGTATGCCTCTCCCACAACCTGACTTGTCACCCTGGACTGTCCTCCAGTATTACACTCACCAAGGGTACCTCTCACCCCTCTTCTCTTCAATATTGTTATTGAAACAATCTTTAGAATTTTGAATTCTCTCAGGGATTAGTGGTGTCACGATTGGCAATCAAAATTTTTGCTCTGGCTTTTTTGCTGATGACATATTGCTTTTCTCCAAGCTCCAAGACATACTAAAGAACTTCCGTGCTTGCTCTGGGCTCAGGATCAATTTTGACAAAAGCAAAGTCTTGGCACTCAATCTTTCTGCATCCTCCAGGTGGACTGCCTCGGCCCCTTTTGCTGCTTGCCAAGCAATATATTCCTTATCTCTGCATTCATATAGGCAGGGAATAGGGATGAGCTTCAAGTTCGAGTCGAACTCATGTTCGACTCAAACATCGGCTGTTTGCCAGTTCTCCGAACAGCAAACAATTTGGGGTGTTCGCGGAAAATTCAGAAGCAGCGGAACACCCTTTAAAAGTCTATGGGAGAAATCAAAAGTGCTAATTTTAAAGGCTTATATGCAAGTTATTGTCATAAAAAGTGTTTGGGGACCTGGGTTCTGCCCCAGGGGACATGGATCAATGCAAAAAAAAGTTTTAAAAACTGAGTTTTTTTTCGGGAGCAGTGATTTTAATAATGCTTAAAGTGAAACAATAAAAGTGTATTATTCCTTTAAATTTCATACCTGGGGGGTGTCTATAGTATGCCTGTAGAGGGGCGCATGTTTCCTATGTTTAGAACAGTCTGACAGCAAAATGACATTTCAAAGGAAAAAAGTAATTTAAAACTACTCGCGGCTATTAATGAATTGTCGCTCTGACAATACACATAAAAGTTCATTGATAAAAATGGCATGGGATTTCCCCACAGGGGAACCCCGAACCAAAATTTAAAAAAAATGGCGTGGGGGTCCCCCTAAATTCCATACCAGGCCCTTCAGGTCTGGCATGGATATTAAGGGGAACCCGGCCAAAATTTAAAAAAAAATGGCATGGGGTCACCCCAAAAATCCATACCAGACCCTTATCCAAGCATGCAAGCTGGCAGGCCACAGGAAAAGAGGGGGGTGAGAGAGCGCCCCCCCTCCTGAACTGTACCAGGCCACATGCCCTCAACATTGGGAGCGTGCTTTGGGGTCACCCATTACGTAACATTTTTGACAGTTTTTTGTGAAATGGTAGGGGAACTTTTGTACCCCCTTACCATTTCACACAGGGGGGCCGGGATCTGGGGGTCCCCTTGTTAAAGGGGGCCTCCAGATTCCGATAAGCCCCCCACCCACAGACCCCCACAACCACCGGGCAAGGGTTGTGGGGATGAGGCCCTTGTTCCCATCAACATGGGGACAAGGTGCTTTGGGGGGCTACCCCAAAGCACCCTCCCAATGATGAGGGCATGTGGCCTGCTACGATTCAGGAGGGGGGCGCTCTCTCACCCCCCTCTTTTCCTGCGTTGCATGCTCGGAAAAGGGTCTGGTATGGATTTTTGGGGGGACCCCACACCATTTTGTTTTTAATTTTGGCGCGGGGTCCCCCTTAAAATCCTGAAGGGTCTGGTATAGATTTTGAGGGGGACCTCCACACCATTTTTTTGTTTAAATTTTGGCCGGAGTTCCCCTTAATATCCATACCAGACCTGAAGGGCCTGGTATGGAATTTAGGGGGATCCCCACACCATTTTTTTTAAATTTTGGTTCGGGGTTCCCCTGTGGGGAATTCCCATGCCATTTTTATCAATGAACTTTTATGTGTATTGTCGTAGCGACAATTCATTAATAGCCGCGAGTAATTTTAAATTACTTTTTTTCCTTTGAAATGTCATTTTGCTGCCAGACTGTTCTAAACATGGGAAACATGCGCCCCTTTACAGGCATACTATAGACACCCCCCAGGTATGAAATTTAAAGAAATAATACACTTTTATTATTTCACTTTAAGCATTATTAAAATCACTGTTCCCGAAAAATTGGCAGTTTTTAAACTTTTTTTTGCATTGATCCATGTCCCCTGGGGCAGGACCCAGGTCCCCAAACACTTTTTATGACAATAAATTGAATATAAGCCTTTTTAAATTAGCACTTTTAATTATTTATGTTTGAGTCCCATAGACTTTAATGGTGTTCGCATGTTCGAACAAATTTTTTGCCTGTTCGCATATTCTGGTGCGAACCGAACAGGGGGGGTGTTCGGCTCATCCCTAGCAGGGAACCCTCTTCTTTGTATCATCTAAATTATCCTCCATTGATCAATAAGATTGTACAGGAGTTGGCAGCTTGGGCGGCCCTTCCTATCTCACTCTTTGGAAGATGTCACCTCTTCAAAATGGTATCCTTTGCTAGGCTACTTTACCCTTTACAAACTCTCACTATCTAAAACATTTTGACCTCCACATCCTCCACATCCAAATCCATAAAGCCTTACTTTCCTTTCTTTGGCGTGGTAAATGGCCCCAAATTGCATTACACAAATTGTCTTCCCAAGAGTGAAGGGGAAGCCAAGTTGCCCAACCTAAGGTTCTACAATCTGTCATGCCTTTTTGAGACAGGGTCTGGACTGGCTTTCAAAGAAAATCCCATTACACCAACTATAAGCTGGAGGGAGCCCTGCTATCTCTTTTCAATCTCCAAGCCCTCCTCCACTCCAAAGTACAATCGCTCTCTGCTCATTTAAAATCAAATCTGTTTATCAGGGATACTGTCATTGCATGGAGAGAAGTCCGTAGACTCCTTTGTTTGCCCTAGAGCATCTCCCGTTACTTGCCTATACAGAGTAATCTAATGTTCCTACCCTTTACAAAACATAATGCAGTTGCTTAATGATCTGCTAAAAGTTATAGGCTGGCCATAGACATCCTGGACATTACCCGTGGCTCCTTCAGACCCTTCTCAGAAGTCTCCTCTCATTACACTCTTCATGTAACACAGGCCTTTTATTATCACCAGGTAATCGGCGATCTTAAAACTTGTTCCAACACACTTCAAAAACCTCTCCAAGACTCGTTCATCGAAACGTTGCTCGGCCAGGATCAATATTCCATTTTTGATATATATACTCAAATCTCCTCTTACACCAAGACTCTAAATGCTGCCTGGCTCCCTTTTAACTATGGATCTCCTCTGTTCTTGGCAAAGAGAATGCACATGAGCTAATCCTTGCAAGATACCAGAAGGTCCTAGTGATCCGTGAATCTTGGCGTGAAACACCATTCAACATTGCACAACGAGCCTACTACCCTTTTCGTCATAACTCTGCACAAACGTAGGAAAAGAGACTGTAAACCTATGATAGTGAACAAATAGTCATATAATAATACAAGTCCATTAGTCCTTAAAGGATCAGTTCTTTAAATGAATGGCAGCAGCTATCCTCAAAGAGAGCCAGCTCTGTGAACAGATGAGGAGGGGAAAACACAGGAAGCGCCACCTCAGTGTAGTATTAAAGCAAAATTTTAATCACAAAGTATATACAACACTCACAAGATGGGAATGAAAATCAAGCTCATCTGTGTGATGAAGATGGTAACTCTGCAGGCGTCCGAGACTGTCATCCAGGCATCAGGGAGATGGCAGGGGATCTGTTTAGGCAGTCCTGTGGCCACCGGGAAGTTGGCCGGAACCAGCATGTAATGCAAGGAAGTGACGTCACCAGAAGTGATCGGAAACCACAGAGAGACCATTTTAGATGGTCAGAATAGGCAGGCTACGCGCTCGGAGCTCAGCTCCTTCTACGGGCCTAACATTGTAGTGCTGGGATGGTGCTATTTATGTGCCCAGGAATGGGACAACAATTAGGCTCCCACACGGATATGGGGACATAGGTTGGGCCACAACGTGTAAACATTAATAGCATTGTACAGCCAAAAAATTGAGATGTAAGCATTGCATGCAGGAGCTGCCCACACAGGGGTTCTTCTCCCAAAAATTACAACAAAAAATGAAAATGCCAAGCCACCTGGCTCTCAAGGCTCACTCAGCCTTGGTCGTGGTACAAAGCTGTGCAGGCGGACTCCTGGCCTCTAGGCAGGGCCTCTCCTGACACTCCAGGATTTCATACTCCTCCAAGACTCACGGTCCCCTCTGGTCCCCAGGACTCTCTCTTCCAGATTTCTCAGCTATGGTCTCCCCAACTCTCTCAGCTGGCCCAACAATCTTTGCCCAGTGACCTGGAACCTCTCCCACATGGAGTGCCGTCTCAAGGATATTGCCTGGGTTCTTAAATGGTAGCACACCTCCCTCCTGGCTGCAGCAACTGCTCCCACACCAATTCCCCTGAACTATGCTCAGATCTGCCTTATAATGAGTGTGTGCACCTGGACACACACACACACAACCTGCAGAACTTCTGAAAAGCCCGGACACAAGACTGAAGACTCCATCCCTCCCAATGCTCTTTGAACTCTTCAAGTTTCCAGCCCCAATCCAGACTTACAAAATCTAGAGAACTTAAAGCATAGCTTTCTCTGCTCACAAATCTTCTGCTGAAATTTCTCAAACTGCCTCTTTGAGAGTCCTGTGTCCATTTTACCCTCATTTTCACTGAGACCGGGGCTCTCACTCTCACTGTGTGTGTGTGTGTGTGTGTGTGTGTGTGTGTGTGTGTGTGTGTGTGTGTGTGTGTGTGTGTGTGTACATGTGTGTGTGTGTATATATATATATATATATATATATATATATATATATATATATATATACAGTGGCTTGCGAAAGTATTCGGCCCCCTTGAACTTTTCAACCTTTTGCCACATTTCCGGCTTCAAACATAAAGATATAAAATTTTAATTTTTTGTGAAGAATCACCAACAAGTGGGACACAATTGTCAAGTGGAACGAAATCTATTGGATATTTTAAACTTTTTTAGCAATTTAAAAACTGAAAAGTGGTGCGTGCAAAATTATTCGGCCCCTTTACTTTCAGTGCAGCAAACTCACTCCAGAAGTTCAGCGAGGATCTCTGAATGATCCAATGTTGTCCTAAATGACTGATGGTGATAAATAGAATCCACCTGTGTGTAATCAAGTCTCTGTATAAATGCACCTGCTCTGTGATAGTCTCAGGGTTCTGTTGAAAGCGCAGAGAGCATCATGAAGACCAAGGAACACACCAGGCAGGCCCGTAATACTGTTGTGGAGAAGTTTAAAGCCGGATTTGGATACAAAAAGATTTCCCAAGCTTTAAACATCCCAAGGAGCACTGTGCAAGCGATCATTTTGAAATGGAAGGAGTATCAGACCACTGCAAATCTACCAAGACCTGGCTGTCCCTCTAAACTTTCAGCTCAGACAAGGAGAAGACTGATCAGAGATGCAGCCAAGAGGCCCATGATCACTCTGGATGAACTGCAGAGAACTACAGCTGAGGTGGGAGAGTCTGTCCATAGGACAACAATCAGTCGTACACTGCACAAATCTGGCCTTTATGGAAGAGTGGCAAGAAGAAAGCCATTTCTCAAAGATATCCATAAAAAGTCTCGTCTAAAGTTTGCCACAAGCCACCTGGGAGACACACCAAACATGTGGAAGAAGGTGCTCTGGTCCGATGAAACCAAAACCGAACTTTTTGGCCACAATGCAAAACGATATGTTTGGCGTAAAAGCAACACAGCTCATCACACTCAACACACCATCCCCACTGTCAAACATGATGGTGGCAGCATCATGGCTTGGGCCTGCTTTTCTTCAGCAGGGACAGGGAAGATGGTTAAAATTGAGGGGAAGATGGATGCAGCCAAACACAGGACCATTCTGGATGAAAACCTGTTGGAGTCTGCAAAAGACCTGAAACTGGGATGGAGATTTATCTTCCAACAAGACAATGATCCCAAACATACAGCAAAATCTACAAAGGAATGGTTCACAAATAAACGTATCCAGGTGTTAGAATGGCCAAGTCAAAGTCCAGACCTGAATCCAATCGAGAATCTGTGGAAAGAGCTGAAAACTGCTGTTCACAAACGCTCTCCATCCAACCTCACTGAGCTCGAGCTGTTTTGCAAGGAAGAATGGGCAAGAATTTCAGTCTCTCGATGTGCAAAACTGATAGAGACATACCCCAAGCAACTTGCAGCTGTAATCGCAGCAAAAGGTGGCTCTACAAAGTATTAACGCAAGGGGGCTGAATAATTTTGCACGCCCCACTTTTCATTTTTTTAATAGTTAGAAAAGTTTCAAAAATCCAAAAGATTTCGTTCCACTTCACAATTGTGTCCCACTTGGTGATTCTTCACAAAAAATAAAAAAAATATATCTTTATGTTTGAAGCCTGAAATGTGGCAAAAGGTTGAAAAGTTCAAGGGGGCCGAATACTTTCGCAAGCCACTGTATATAAATATCATTGACATACATTCATGAGGTATATGCCAAAACACATACAATATAAACGTAAATGTATAAAAATATATCTATAATAGTCAATCATTTATTCATGTACATACGTGATTTTATCATTTCTAGTACAACAGTATAAATGGATAGGAATCATAATAAGAATAATAATTATGATAGCGATGATGATGATAATAATAGTACATGTACATATGTAAAAATATGTATTTCCGTAAGCTATGTGCTAATTGAAAAATGATATTAAGAGAAATTTGATGGCAATGGTACGCATAGGCAAAAACAACTGTAATCAGATTATGTCAAAAAATGGTGTATCAGGGATTTTTACGGTAGCAATAGGGACTACCTATAAAATGTCAGTAAGGGTATAGAGGAGGATCCATACATGGCTAAACATGAAGTTGCATACCCTGACCCAAGCGTGCATACATGTATAAACCGTGATGGAAAACATACAAACCCGTAGGGCACTAATAGCTAGAAAAGGGGATCGTGCTACAACGTCAAGAGCAACATGAGACTATTATATGCAATACTTACCATGGGTGTTGGTATCAAATGCAGACGGACTAACAAAAGGGGACCATAAGGGTCCGCAAAAAAAAAAAGACAAGCACAAGGATGAACAGATTATATAGGATAAAAACCAACAGAACTACGCTCCCTATACCTACACAGGGATAGTAATATAAAGTAAGAGGCTACAGGAGGGTATGGACTTCTATATCCTCGTTTAACCCCCCCAGGTGCCAGAGTACCCAAGGAGTAAATCCAAAAAGATTCCTGTTGGCATAGACATTTGAAGGGGGGCGTGGCTTGCCTTGAGAGAAGATGGCTGCTTGATCACCCGGCTCCCTCTCACCGCAGTCTAAATTCTATCTTTCCGGGGGTATACAACTGCCATCCACCCCCCAATAATGGGAACATCCTCCCGTGGATCATCGCAAAGCAGATCCCGATCCCCGAGAGAAACCGCCGGCCGTGTAAGTCACACGATCCCGGAAATCTTCCGGTCACAGCGCACAACAATGGCGACCGCCCTGCCTGCCTCTGCCTCCTCACAACCCCACACTGAGATCATTCTCACCCCCACCGTCACCAACAACTCCCCACAGACGCCCTCTCTGCCTTCCTACCGTCAGCCTAGCCTGCAGGACTTGCAAGCAGTGGCGGCTGACATTAAAGACACGCTGTTCACAGCCATTACTGACTTACGTCATGAATTGCAGGCCATCACAGGCCGCATACAGCGTGTGGAAGATAATGCCGTACAACAACAGTCGACAGTGAAGACTATCCAACACAAAGTCGACTTCCACACTATGCAGCTAACAGATCTTCAGCGTCATGTTGAAGATCTCGATAACCGCGCGCGCAGACACAACCTAAGGGTGAGAGGAATACCCGAGTCAGTGGAAAATGATGAAATCTCCTCAGTAGTGACAGGCCTCTTTAATCATGTCCTGGACCGCCCAGAACAAACACCGATTACTATGGAACGTCTCCACAGGGCGTTACGCCCCAAAGGCAGAGACACCGACCCCCCCCCCCGGGACATTATTTGTTATGTGAATGATTTCTCCATCAAGGAAGAAATCCTCCAAAAAGCCCGCTAAAAATATGCTCTAGAATTTAATGGTGGCCCTGTCCACATATACCAGGACCTCTCTGCCATTACACTGCGCCACCGCAAAGATCTGCGCCCCCTGCTGGACACATTACGAACAAGAGGGATCCGGTACCGCTGGAAGTTCCCATTCGGTCTCTCCGCCTCATTCCAGGGCCGCTCAGCACTCCTGAGAGTGCCGGAAGATCTGGACTCTTTTTGTCGTACACTAGACATACCCTACACCCCGGTTCCGAACTGGTACGCGGAGTTCAATTTACAACCGCCCGACGACAGTCCTCATTCAGCGGAACCGATGGATGTCCACAACACAAGCTTCCGCAGAAGACGCTCGCCATCCTCTGCCAGATCCGGCCCTGCTCCAGGCCCGCACTACCAACCATCTAGTCCCTTGTCAGCTCCTCTTCCTCGCAGGGCGCGCCGAGACCGCTGACTACCCAGATCTGATCGTGAGCGAACATTTTGCGCACATCAATCATCCTACTACTGACTTGCCTAACTATACCTCTACCAGCTGTTGACAACCAACGTCCCCTGAAGGAACCCATCCAGGACCAACAAGACGACGACGACAATGGTAACCCGAATACCGGATGACCTCCCACTGCCCTCCAGACTGCTCGAGACATCTCACGGAACAGTGTGACTCTTACGATTAACTCTCTACTCCAGCAACATGCCTGAAAATCCACTCTTCTCAACATCACCCGGCTCTGTTGCATCCTGCACGAATGAACCCGCAACAACTAGCAAAATATAGCCCGGTGCACCTCCCGACCAGGATCTCTCCAGCAACACTAATTTGTTTCCCCTCACCGGGACACCGACGAAGACAAACCCAGCGGCTATCCCATCTGTCATCCTCTTTTACCTCCTTTGACGAATGAACTCCTTCACAATGGCCTTATTTAACCCTCAGGTTTCTAGGTAATATCAATTTTATTCTATTGCACCGAGACATACATTATATAAATGACTCACGCTATGCCCAATTGCTCTGAGCCCTACACTGCATAGGACAAGATCACACATCCTAGTAAGGGAATAATAACTCAGCCCTCCGCCTCGTACATTGTTCCGAGACACAAATCCTCATAGTGTGTTAACATATAGAACCATTCTAGCTGAGCCCACCTACATTACCACACGCTAAATTCCCACACATACTAAGCCTATACCAATAGCTGGGTACGGAAACATACAAATTTTACTACACACTCAAACTACCCATACATAAACAACCACCTAAGGTAATCGGTTAAATCGCATATAGATTGAATGATACACTGTCAAGGTTTATTACACTCCAACCCTCTCGGGACACCGAGCAGGAGTGCTTTACTGTTCCGCTACATTACCATAACACCCCCCTCAACACACCTTCCCAGGGCAGTCGAGGACAGAGACACAGACGCCCTATTGTAAACACAACAGAAACAAGCCAACACATCCTCTAGTAGTACCTAGGCTTAACGTTATGATCCTTACACCATACCCAACCACTGAACTCAGCGATACACTCAAGCAGAGACAACAAAAAATTACCAAAAAGGATCCCATATGCTCACACTCAGACCACAACCTACAGCCCCTCACGGGTTGTCCAATACAGTGGCTTAGAGGCTTTACCAAGCCCTTACACAACGCATACCCCACTGCCATACACGGGCTTCGAGGTCCACTCACATTAGGAGCTGGATAGTACCCAAGCTCAGATCACAATCCTACCCCTTATAAGAGCAACTGAATATAGTCATTTAGAGGCCCCAACGACTGTGAAAATTTATGGTTAAGACTGTTAGTAATTTGTTTTAGATAACCTTCTATTCATATGTTTTGAAATGTTCTATGCAAACAAGAAAGCTAAATGCCAAGAAGATACTACATATTTGTCAACGTTATGACAATTCTTTGATGTTAGATGCATGATCATTGCAGTCAGGTATAGTTTGATGATCTTTAAGATTCTTCCTCTCTCAACGCACTCTCACACATTCTACCAACTTTCCCAGACCTGAAGTCGCTTTACACTTAACATAACCCTTACAAACAGTGTTGCAATTAACATTCTAGATCCTCACTCCATCGCCTCTCCATTACTGTCATCTTCCACAATCATCTCAACAAATCTTTCTGATCGCCCCCCACACGCCCAAGAACTTCAAACTGTCGCCCCACACACACCTCTAGCCTCTCATCCGCAGACTGTTGGTGAGACGGACCTAGTCGGTCACCCCTATTCACCTCTCTTTTTACGCAGATACACATTTCTCTCAAGTCATTTACCAACCCTCACACGGTGGTTCTACAACTCTCACATAACCCATAACCACTGCTATCAACCGAAAACCACCAATTTACTCCGGCGTATATATTCTGTGGCTCCGAACACGGAATAGGGTGACCGGAATACCACATAGTGCTGGATTACTTTACCCCCGACCTTCTATACCCCTCCTCTCTCCCCACTGCCCTCTCCCTAAAACCCTCTCTCTACCCCACCCCTCAGCCAGCCACAGCCCAAACCACAACACAGAATAGCCACCTAGAAACTCACCATGGTCCCACGAACCAAAGACTCACAGGAACCCATGCTTAAAATTATCTCGCTCAATGTAAAGGGACTCAACACTCCAGAAATAAAATCTAAACTCCTCCTTACCATGCACAGACTCCACGCCAGCATCATAATGCTACAAGAAACACACTTCCGTTCTGACAATATCCCAAAATTTTCCAACGCCCAATATCCAACGGCGATACACGCTACCAACCCCCAACACAAAACGAAAGGGGTTTCGATCCTCTTTGCTAAGCACTGCCCTTTCAGCATCACTGACTCCCTCATAGACCCAGAGTGCAGATATCTTTTCATTAAAGGTTCGATACAAAACAAAACTGTAACTCTGGCAAATATCTACGCCCCTAACAAACACCAAGTAACATTTTTTAGATCAGTCATCACAGCTCTCACGCCCTTCCAAGAAGGCACACTTATATTAGGAGGAGACTTTAATGTTCCCCTAAACCCCGTACAAGACACATCCACTGGAAAAACAACATTACCATACAGGGCCCTGAAAGACATCCAATCCCTGCTTAAACGTTTACTGCTTCATGACACATGGCGTACCCTAAACCCTGACACAAAAGACTATACTTTCTACTCAGCACCACATCACCGATATTCAAGAATAGATTATCTATTCCTGACCCAAAATGACCTCCCCCTACTTCAACACACCTCCATCGAACCCATGACTATCTCGGACCACCACCCTATCTCCATGTCACTCCGACTCCCCGACACGACTCCCCGCTCGAGGATGTGGAGATTGGACTCTTCCCTGCTCACTGACCCCTCCATCGCGATGGAAGCAGAATCCACTATAAGACACTTCTTCCTCGAAAACAACCCTGATGACACCTCACCAATTAACAACTGGGAAGCTCACAAAAGTGTAATAAGGGGAACCTTCCTAGCGGCAGCGGCCAAAAGAAATAAAGAAAAAAGGAAACAACACACAGAATTAATCAATAAGATCCGTAAACTTGAAGGGATACATAAACAATCCCAAGCACTTACCGCTCTGACTGAATTAATACAAGCTAGGAAAGATCTCTTAGAATTAATGGATAGGCAGATACAACGCAAATACATTCTTTCCAAAAAAAAATATTATGAGTTCGGCAACAAAGCTAGCAAAATGAGCGCTGCAAATATCTCGCTCTAATAAAACTATACACTACATCACTGACCCCTCGGGACGGAAAATAACCAAAACCCCTGACATCGCACGACAATTCGTACAGTACTACAGTAAATTATACAACCGGACCGCATCCCCTCCCCCCACTGACGGATCCACCCGCACCCAAATGATATCCGACTTCTTAAAACAATATAGCCCAACCCTGATATAGGTTTCCGTAGCCCTAGACTTAAATGCCCCACTTACCCGCTCAGAAGTTGACATGGCCCTGAAACAAATGAAACCTGGTAAAAGCCCCGGCCCCGACGGCCTAACCGCCAGTTACTACAAAACCTACGCAGAGATACTGACCCCCTCTTTTCTGAAAGCCTTCAACTCTTTTGCACACCCGACCAACCCCCCACGAGATCTCCTAACAGCACATATAGCAGTAATTCCCAAACCGGATAAAGACCAGTCCTTAGTTACTAATTATAGACCTATCTCTTTGCTCAATGTAGACCTTAAATGGTATGCAAAAACATTGGCAAACAGACTTCTTCCTCTGATCCCCCAGCTTATTGGCCTTGAACAAGTGGGATTCGTTCCGGGTCGGGAAGCGAGGGACAACACCCTCAAAGCGATCAATATCCACCACTGGCTCACAACCACTAAGAATAAGAGATTCATGCTATCCCTCAACGCGGAGAAAGCATTCGACAGGGTGGCTTGGGACTACATGAGGGAAACCCTCAAAGCTATAGGCCTCCCTCAAACGATGTTGAATTATATATCGGCTCTGTACTCCAGCCCCACTGCAAAAGTCCAAGTGAATGGCCATCTGTCGGATGCTTTCTCCGTGTCGAACGGAACTCGCCAGGGATGCCCACTCTCCCCTTTAATTTTCATCCTCACTCTGGAACCCCTCCTTAGACGCATTAATGCCAATCCAGACATTAAGGGTATCCAAATTAAACACCGCACCTACAAACTGGCAGCGTTCGCCGACGACATCCTATTATTTCTCACAGATCCACTAACCACAATCCCAAACCTACTCAATGACTTTCAAACTTTTCGTACCCTCTCCAACCTCCAGATCAACTTCTCCAAATCAACTGCACTCAATATCTCCCTACCTACCGAACTATGTCAACAATGCCAACGTACCTTTCCTTTCACGTGGAATAAGTCAGCCATCCCATATTTAGGCATTCAGATGCCATCTTCACTAACAGACCTATATACCCTAAACTACGCCCCACTTCTTCGAAAAATACAAATTAACCTTAAACAATGGACCACAGGACAGTTCTCCTGGTTCGGCAGGGCCGCCATAATCAAAATGAACATCCTACCCAGAATCCTATATCTTTTACAAACCGTTCCCGTAAAAATACCACCCTCATTCTTCTCTACCTACCGCAAAGCTTGCACGGCCTTCATATGGGGTAAAATGCAACCGAGAATTAGCTTTAAGAGACTCACAACACCCAAACTATTAGGAGGCATAGGACTCCCGGACATATATAAATATCAGCAAGCATGCCACTTAGCCAGGATCATTGATTGGAACATACACCCCAAGCATAAAGATTGGATTCAACTAGAACAATCACTTTCGACTGTACCCATCTGCAACCTACCATGGATTGATTCCTCTGTAACACCCCCAGAATACACGCAACATCCACTTGTCCACCCTACCATACTCTCATTCCGTAAGGCATGTAGTACAAATAAAATCTCAACAGTTAAAGGCCCGATGACACCTTTACGGTTAAACCCTGAATTTAATCCAGGAATGCACCCCTCCTTTTTAATACACATATGGCCCCACCAGACTGTCAGAGCCGAACAATTTTTTGAAAGAGGCAAATTTTTATCATACACTGAATTGACCTCTAAACTGAGCACGGGAACCTTCCCCTTTTGGACATACGTCCAACTACGTAACTTCTTCATCAGACCTAAACCCTCACCGGACTGGTCCAGAACTACAACCCCATTTGAAAACATATGCCTGAGTGATAGCACCCTCACACATCTGATCTCACAAACATACAACCTCTTATTCACTGATCACACCCAAACTAAACACTGGAATGTCAGACAGTGGGAACGGGATCTCTCCGTACATCTAAACGATCAAGATTGGACTAACATTCACACACTGATTCATAGAGTTTCGCTAAACGTACAAGTCCAAGAAAATGCCTACAAATTATTTTCCAGGTGGTATAGGACCCCACTTCTACTGCATCACTTCAACCCGAAAATACCCCAAACTTGCTGGAGATGTAGCTCAGAAACAGGCTCTCTACTGCATATCTGGTGGTCCTGCAACAAAATCCAACCTTTCTGGAAAGCAGTCCACACACTGATCTCGCAAATCACCACATATTCCCTGAATTTTGACCCGGTAATGTTTCTGCTTCATCATTCCTCAACACATATACCGACATATCACCGCTCTTTAACCATGCATTTGGTGAACGCAGCTAGAATGTGTATACCTCCCAAATGGCGATCCTCCGATCCGCCTACCATAACGGATTGGTTCCATCGCATCAACCAAACAAAGGTAATGGAAGACCTTATCCATCAATCAAATGACACACAAGCTAGGTTCACCAAAACGTGGACTTGCTGGATTCATTTCACTACAACGACTGAATACAAAAAATATACAGTATGATAAATCCCACAGGGCTGTGGCAGGCTCCTCAGGCCCCCTGGACTGTACTCACATACACCCCCACACAGCTCGCTTGCTAACAAACCCTACATCTCCATTCTAACGCTACACATACGACACCCATCACTACCAGCAAAATGTGAGATTGACAACTTTCACAAGGATATACTACACTCACGTGCCCGCTGCCCATTTCTCTTCCCCTGCCTCCTACCTATGACCAACCCCTTTTAACCTTCTCCCTCGATTCTTGAAACCACATGCTCTTACGCATTGATTCGTCTCCTATCCGCCATAATCTACACTCCTTACTCCCCCCACCATGAAGACGGAAATATGTATATTTGGTACACTCTTCAATAAAGCCTTAATTACAAATTTTAGGAAAGTATTTTGAACCCCCCATGTTATTGTAACAAAAGTATGTACCAATCTCTATGCTTCTTACTAGAATAGCGAATAGTTGACTTTATTATCTAAATTTTACGGTCAAAGCAGCTGTGTCTGCAATGTTACTTTTACCTGTGATTTCACGTATTTCATATCTCTTTCTGTACGTGTTATTCTCTGCATGAAAATTTCAATAAAAACTTGTTTTAAAAAAAAAAAAAAAAGACATTTGAAACGTTCAGCCGTGGGGAGTGACTTTGAAATTGGTTCTATAACCCAAACCTTGAGACCCACTGTAGATTTATTGTGATGAAGCAGAAAATGTTTGGGAACACTGTGATTTCGACCTTTCTCGATGAAACATCTGTGTTCACTGAAACGTGCCCTAATGGTTCTCCCTACATAGAACAGCCCACATGGGCAAGTAAGGCAATATACTACGTAGTCGGTAGAACAGTTGAAAAAAACTGAGAATGTTTTTTGAACATGTTGGACAAACTCACATGTAAGAGAGAGTGGTTTCTTACATTGATACATGCCTACGAGTGGAATGAGAACCAGGGGGACCGAAGTGGGTTGGGTTGGCTTAATCTTACTCTTAATATTACAGGCTGTCCCGTATGCTACCTTCGGTTGGGTAGCCAAAGTGGTTTTTAAATGGGGGTCTTCAAGGAGTATTGACCAATGGTTAGATCTTTTCCATATTTTTAAAATAAGGCATGAAATTGGGTGATGAATCAAGTGGGTGGTCTTGTATTGGAGGGCTCATCTGCCTGGGAGGTGGTTACCTGGTGTCGATAGTTTTGGAATGCTTCCTCAACTAGGGGGGCAGGGTAGCCTTTGTCCAGAAATTTGTGGGTAAGGGGTGAGCCATGGATGTCATCATCACTGTCCCTAGTGCAGTTTTTATGGAGGTGACAGAACTGGCTGTGTGGGATATTCCTCACCCACCTCGGGTGGTGGCAACTGTCAAAATGGATAAAGGCGTTGCCCGCAGTTGGCCTAACTAAGTTTTTTTGTGCATAAATGACTCCATTATCGTGGCATAGCTCTGTCAGGGCTGGGCTCAGCCCTTCCTTCTCTGAGCTAATTGCCAGCTCCAATCTCTTCACAGTGACTCGCCTGTTGATGATGATATCCTGCTCGTCAGTCCTGCCTACTTAAGCCGTTCAGCGTAGATGATTTCTGCCTTCACCTTGGTTATGTCTATAGAAATGCCTGAAGAAATTCTGAAGTTCCTGAACTCTGGCTATGTTTTGACTAATTTTACTCTGTTTACCTTTTTTTTATTATTAAACAAATGAGATTTAACTGTACTTTTTGAGCTTCTCAGAAACCATGAATCAGACTGAGACAGATCTAAAAAAGCTAGGGAATGTTGGTCCAGAACATGTGTGAATGACAGACCTAATATATTGTGATTACAATATTGGACGAATGCTTGGATGTCCTGGAGTGTGCCATTCCATATGATCATGATGTCGTCAGTATAATATCCAGAGTAGATCACATGGGACTTAAAGGGATGATTGGCGGACAGGTATAGGTGCTCCCAAAAGCCCATAGACAGATTGACATAGGTTGTGGCAAAATTTGCTCCCATAGCTGTGCCATTTAATCTGAAGATAGTGGGTATCATTGAAATCAAAATTGTGCTCCAAACAGAAGATTAAGGCCCTCTTCTAAGGCCCTACTGATGATTTCTGGGGCTTCGAGTGAATATTGGGTGTGGGGTTTTGGGGAAGGATTTGATATGTAGTAGTAGTATCGGACAATAGTCTACAGGACTCCAGTAGATAGTCGGTCCTGTCTTGGACCACTATGCTACCCCCTTGCCAGCTGGTTTTATGACAATGGAATCATTCCTCGTAAGCTGTTCCAAGGCCTGTCACTCCAAAGGTTGGATCTAACATAGGTATGTGATGGGCCTGATATACACATGATGATAAGTTCTGAGTAAACCACCTGATAAAAGGTCTTAAGATATGTGCCTTTACAGTATAGAATATAGATTTGGGGCATAAGGTCATGTGTGTGATGGGTGGGCAGTGTTGGGTTAACCCATCGAGGTCATCATTGTAACTTTCTGCATATAGTTCTTCAAGTTGGGCAAGTATTGAAAGGTTTGTCTCATCTAAGATAGTAGTTTCTGATGATGGACACTCTAAACTGAAATCCTTGACAGAGGGGAGTAGGGATGAGCCGAACACCCCCCCCCCCCCCGTTCAGTTTGCACCAGAATTTGTGGACAGTCAAAAAAATTTGTACAAACACCTTTAACATCTATGGAACACGAACATGAAAAATCAAAAGTTCTCACTTTAAAGGCTTATATGCAAGTTATTGACATAAAAAGTGTTTTACAAACGGCCGTTTTTTTCAGGGGCAGTGATCTTAATAATGCTTAAAGTGAAACATTAAAAATGAAATATTCCTTTTAAATATTGTGCCGGGGGGGGGGGGGGTGTCCTTAGTATACCTGTAAAGTAGAGCATATTTCCCATGTTTAGAACAGTACCACAGCAAAATGACATTTCTAAAGGAAAAAATGTCATTTAAAACTGGCCGCAGCGCTGTAATGTATTGTCGGGTCTATAGATAAAACTATAGATACTATAGATAAAAATCATTGAAAAAAAACAGCATGGTCCACCCCCCCAGACATCCAATCCCTGCTTAAACGTTTACTGCTTCATGACACATGGCGTACCCTAAACCCTGACACAAAAGACTATACTTTCTACTCAGCACCACATCACCGATATTCAAGAATAGATTATCTATTCCTGACCCAAAATGACCTCCCCCTACTTCAACACACCTCCATCGAACCCATGACTATCTCGGACCACCACCCTATCTCCATGTCACTCCGACTCCCCGACACGACTCCCCGCTCGAGGATGTGGAGATTGGACTCTTCCCTGCTCACTGACCCCTCCATCGCGATGGAAGCAGAATCCACTATAAGACACTTCTTCCTCGAAAACAACCCTGATGACACCTCACCAATTAACAACTGGGAAGCTCACAAAAGTGTAATAAGGGGAACCTTCCTAGCGGCAGCGGCCAAAAGAAATAAAGAAAAAAGGAAACAACACACAGAATTAATCAATAAGATCCGTAAACTTGAAGGGATACATAAACAATCCCAAGCACTTACCGCTCTGACTGAATTAATACAAGCTAGGAAAGATCTCTTAGAATTAATGGATAGGCAGATACAACGCAAATACATTCTTTCCAAAAAAAAATATTATGAGTTCGGCAACAAAGCTAGCAAAATGAGCGCTGCAAATATCTCGCTCTAATAAAACTATACACTACATCACTGACCCCTCGGGACGGAAAATAACCAAAACCCCTGACATCGCACGACAATTCGTACAGTACTACAGTAAATTATACAACCTGACCGCATCCCCTCCCCCCACTGACGGATCCACCCGCACCCAAATGATATCCGACTTCTTAAAACAATATAGCCCAACCCTGATATAGGTTTCCGTAGCCCTAGACTTAAATGCCCCACTTACCCGCTCAGAAGTTGACATGGCCCTGAAACAAATGAAACCTGGTAAAAGCCCCGGCCCCGACGGCCTAACCGCCAGTTACTACAAAACCTACGCAGAGATACTGACCCCCTCTTTTCTGAAAGCCTTCAACTCTTTTGCACACCCGACCAACCCCCCACGAGATCTCCTAACAGCACATATAGCAGTAATTCCCAAACCGGATAAAGACCAGTCCTTAGTTACTAATTATAGACCTATCTCTTTGCTCAATGTAGACCTTAAATGGTATGCAAAAACATTGGCAAACAGACTTCTTCCTCTGATCCCCCAGCTTATTGGCCTTGAACAAGTGGGATTCGTTCCGGGTCGGGAAGCGAGGGACAACACCCTCAAAGCGATCAATATCCACCACTGGCTCACAACCACTAAGAATAAGAGATTCATGCTATCCCTCAACGCGGAGAAAGCATTCGACAGGGTGGCTTGGGACTACATGAGGGAAACCCTCAAAGCTATAGGCCTCCCTCAAACGATGTTGAATTATATATCGGCTCTGTACTCCAGCCCCACTGCAAAAGTCCAAGTGAATGGCCATCTGTCGGATGCTTTCTCCGTGTCGAACGGAACTCGCCAGGGATGCCCACTCTCCCCTTTAATTTTCATCCTCACTCTGGAACCCCTCCTTAGACGCATTAATGCCAATCCAGACATTAAGGGTATCCAAATTAAACACCGCACCTACAAACTGGCAGCGTTCGCCGACGACATCCTATTATTTCTCACAGATCCACTAACCACAATCCCAAACCTACTCAATGACTTTCAAACTTTTCGTACCCTCTCCAACCTCCAGATCAACTTCTCCAAATCAACTGCACTCAATATCTCCCTACCTACCGAACTATGTCAACAATGCCAACGTACCTTTCCTTTCACGTGGAATAAGTCAGCCATCCCATATTTAGGCATTCAGATGCCATCTTCACTAACAGACCTATATACCCTAAACTACGCCCCACTTCTTCGAAAAATACAAATTAACCTTAAACAATGGACCACAGGACAGTTCTCCTGGTTCGGCAGGGCCGCCATAATCAAAATGAACATCCTACCCAGAATCCTATATCTTTTACAAACCGTTCCCGTAAAAATACCACCCTCATTCTTCTCTACCTACCGCAAAGCTTGCACGGCCTTCATATGGGGTAAAATGCAACCGAGAATTAGCTTTAAGAGACTCACAACACCCAAACTATTAGGAGGCATAGGACTCCCGGACATATATAAATATCAGCAAGCATGCCACTTAGCCAGGATCATTGATTGGAACATACACCCCAAGCATAAAGATTGGATTCAACTAGAACAATCACTTTCGACTGTACCCATCTGCAACCTACCATGGATTGATTCCTCTGTAACACCCCCAGAATACACGCAACATCCACTTGTCCACCCTACCATACTCTCATTCCGTAAGGCATGTAGTACAAATAAAATCTCAACAGTTAAAGGCCCGATGACACCTTTACGGTTAAACCCTGAATTTAATCCAGGAATGCACCCCTCCTTTTTAATACACATATGGCCCCACCAGACTGTCAGAGCCGAACAATTTTTTGAAAGAGGCAAATTTTTATCATACACTGAATTGACCTCTAAACTGAGCACGGGAACCTTCCCCTTTTGGACATACGTCCAACTACGTAACTTCTTCATCAGACCTAAACCCTCACCGGACTGGTCCAGAACTACAACCCCATTTGAAAACCTATGCCTGAGTGATAGCACCCTCACACATCTGATCTCACAAACATACAACCTCTTATTCACTGATCACACCCAAACTAAACACTGGAATGTCAGACAGTGGGAACGGGATCTCTCCGTACATCTAAACGATCAAGATTGGACTAACATTCACACACTGATTCATAGAGTTTCGCTAAACGTACAAGTCCAAGAAAATGCCTACAAATTATTTTCCAGGTGGTATAGGACCCCACTTCTACTGCATCACTTCAACCCGAAAATACCCCAAACTTGCTGGAGATGTAGCTCAGAAACAGGCTCTCTATTGCATATCTGGTGGTCCTGCAACAAAATCCAACCTTTCTGGAAAGCAGTCCACACACTGATCTCGCAAATCACCACATATTCCCTGAATTTTGACCCGGTAATGTTTCTGCTTCATCATTCCTCAACACATATACCGACATATCACCGCTCTTTAACCATGCATTTGGTGAACGCAGCTAGAATGTGTATACCTCCCAAATGGCGATCCTCCGATCCGCCTACCATAACGGATTGGTTCCATCGCATCAACCAAACAAAGGTAATGGAAGACCTTATCCATCAATCAAATGACACACAAGCTAGGTTCACCAAAACGTGGACTTGCTGGATTCATTTCACTACAACGACTGAATACAAAAAATATACAGTATGATAAATCCCACAGGGCTGTGGCAGGCTCCTCAGGCCCCCTGGACTGTACTCACATACACCCCCACACAGCTCGCTTGCTAACAAACCCTACATCTCCATTCTAACGCTACACATACGACACCCATCACTACCAGCAAAATGTGAGATTGACAACTTTCACAAGGATATACTACACTCACGTGCCCGCTGCCCATTTCTCTTCCCCTGCCTCCTACCTATGACCAACCCCTTTTAACCTTCCCCCTCGATTCTTGAAACCACATGCTCTTACGCATTGATTCGTCTCCTATCCGCCATAATCTACACTCCTTACTCCCCCCACCATGAAGACGGAAATATGTATATTTGGTACACTCTTCAATAAAGCCTTAATTACAAATTTTAGGAAAGTATTTTGAACCCCCCATGTTATTGTAACAAAAGTATGTACCAATCTCTATGCTTCTTACTAGAATAGCGAATAGTTGACTTTATTATCTAAATTTTACGGTCAAAGCAGCTGTGTCTGCAATGTTACTTTTACCTGTGATTTCACGTATTTCATATCTCTTTCTGTACGTGTTATTCTCTGCATGAAAATTTCAATAAAAACTTGTTTTAAAAAAAAAAAAAAAAGACATTTGAAACGTTCAGCCGTGGGGAGTGACTTTGAAATTGGTTCTATAACCCAAACCTTGAGACCCACTGTAGATTTATTGTGATGAAGCAGAAAATGTTTGGGAACACTGTGATTTCGACCTTTCTCGATGAAACATCTGTGTTCACTGAAGCGTGCCCTAATGGTTCTCCCTACATAGAACAGCCCACATGGGCAAGTAAGGCAATATACTACGTAGTCGGTAGAACAGTTGAAAAAAACTGAGAATGTTTTTTGAACATGTTGGACAAACTCACATGTAAGAGAGAGTGGTTTCTTACATTGATACATGCCTACGAGTGGAATGAGAACCAGGGGGACCGAAGTGGGTTGGGTTGGCTTAATCTTACTCTTAATATTACAGGCTGTCCCGTATGCTACCTTCGGTTGGGTAGCCAAAGTGGTTTTTAAATGGGGGTCTTCAAGGAGTATTGACCAATGGTTAGATCTTTTCCATATTTTTAAAATAAGGCATGAAATTGGGTGATGAATCAAGTGGGTGGTCTTGTATTGGAGGGCTCATCTGCCTGGGAGGTGGTTACCTGGTGTCGATAGTTTTGGAATGCTTCCTCAACTAGGGGGGCAGGGTAGCCTTTGTCCAGAAATTTGTGGGTAAGGGGTGAGCCATGGATGTCATCATCACTGTCCCTAGTGCAGTTTTTATGGAGGTGACAGAACTGGCTGTGTGGGATATTCCTCACCCACCTCGGGTGGTGGCAACTGTCAAAATGGATAAAGGCGTTGCCCGCAGTTGGCCTAACTAAGTTTTTTTGTGCATAAATGACTACATTATCGTGCATAGCTCTGTCAGGGCTGGGCTCAGCCCTTCCTTCTCTGAGCTAATTGCCAGCTCCAATCTCTTCACAGTGACTCGCCTGTTGATGATGATATCCTGCTCGTCAGTCCTGCCTACTTAAGCCGTTCAGCGTAGATGATTTCTGCCTTCACCTTGGTTATGTCTATAGAAATGCCTGAAGAAATTCTGAAGTTCCTGAACTCTGGCTATGTTTTGACTAATTTTACTCTGTTTACCTTTTTTTTATTATTAAACAAATGAGATTTAACTGTACTTTTTGAGCTTCTCAGAAACCATGAATCAGACTGAGACAGATCTAAAAAAGCTAGGGAATGTTGGTCCAGAACATGTGTGAATGACAGACCTAATATATTGTGATTACAATATTGGACGAATGCTTGGATGTCCTGGAGTGTGCCATTCCATATGATCATGATGTCGTCAGTATAATATCCAGAGTAGATCACATGGGACTTAAAGGGATGATTGGCGGACAGGTATAGGTGCTCCCAAAAGCCCATAGACAGATTGACATAGGTTGTGGCAAAATTTGCTCCCATAGCTGTGCCATTTAATCTGAAGATAGTGGGTATCATTGAAATCAAAATTGTGCTCCAAACAGAAGATTAAGGCCCTCTTCTAAGGCCCTACTGATGATTTCTGGGGCTTCGAGTGAATATTGGGTGTGGGGTTTTGGGGAAGGATTTGATATGTAGTAGTAGTATCGGACAATAGTCTACAGGACTCCAGTAGATAGTCGGTCCTGTCTTGGACCACTATGCTACCCCCTTGCCAGCTGGTTTTATGACAATGGAATCATTCCTCGTAAGCTGTTCCAAGGCCTGTCACTCCAAAGGTTGGATCTAACATAGGTATGTGATGGGCCTGATATACACATGATGATAAGTTCTGAGTAAACCACCTGATAAAAGGTCTTAAGATATGTGCCTTTACAGTATAGAATATAGATTTGGGGCATAAGGTCATGTGTGTGATGGGTGGGCAGTGTTGGGTTAACCCATCGAGGTCATCATTGTAACTTTCTGCATATAGTTCTTCAAGTTGGGCAAGTATTGAAAGGTTTGTCTCATCTAAGATAGTAGTTTCTGATGATGGACACTCTAAACTGAAATCCTTGACAGAGGGGAGTAGGGATGAGCCGAACACCCCCCCCCCCCCCCCCCCCCGTTCAGTTTGCACCAGAATTTGTGGACAGTCAAAAAAATTTGTACAAACACCTTTAACATCTATGGAACACGAACATGAAAAATCAAAAGTTCTCACTTTAAAGGCTTATATGCAAGTTATTGACATAAAAAGTGTTTTACAAACGGCCGTTTTTTTCAGGGGCAGTGATCTTAATAATGCTTAAAGTGAAACATTAAAAATGAAATATTCCTTTTAAATATTGTGCCGGGGGGGGGGGGGGGGTGTCCTTAGTATACCTGTAAAGTAGAGCATATTTCCCATGTTTAGAACAGTACCACAGCAAAATGACATTTCTAAAGGAAAAAATGTCATTTAAAACTGGCCGCAGCGCTGTAATGTATTGTCGGGTCCCGGCACTATAGATAAAAATCATTGAAAAAAAACAGCATGGTCCACCCCCCCAGTCCACCTTGGGGACAAGGTGTTTTGGGGGACCCTAAAGCATCCTCCCAATGTTGAGGGCATGTGGCCTGGTATGGTTCAGGAGGGGGGGCACTCTCTCACCCCCCTTTTCCAGCAGCCTGCCAGGTTGCATGCTTGGATAAGGGCCTGGTATGAATTTTGGGGGGGACCTCTACACCATTTAAAAAAAAAAAAAAAATGATGCAGGGTTCCCCTTAATATCCATAACTCTCCAGGCATCTTGTCAGTGTTTATATATACTTTGTGATTTAAAACTTTGCTTTAATACCACACTGAGTTGGTGCTTCCTGTGTTTTCCCCTCCCCGTCATAACTCTGAAAACTCATCTCAATCTTCCTGTCCCTGGTGTGCTATCTCACGACCCTATTCCATAGGCTATGGGATTGTCCAGCAACCTCTTCCTTCTGGGATCAAGTCCGCAACTATATTACCCTACTCTACCAACTATCTGTGCCTAAAGATCCTCTGCTATGTCTCTTTAGCTCTGAAGATTTATTCAACCAGTTGCCACAGGTAACTGCCAAGATCTTTCCCCAATGGTTCACATCTGTCTTCTGGTGGCGCTCAGGACTCTTATGCAAGCCTGGATTCGTCCTACCCCACCTCATTTGCCTGCAGTGAAAAAATCACTTATTCATTGTTCCTTTCGGAGAAACTATACACTTATTAGCCAAAAATTCAAGTCCATGCGCCACTTCATTACCAGGTGGCGCTGCTTCATGGAGTTCTCCTTCTCACCAGAGGAAATTTCATTGCATATAAAACCATTACACTACACTGGCTGGTACTTACGAGCGGACTTAACCAACTCATTAGGCAAGCTCAAATTCCAGGATGCTCTCGGATCATAAGCCCTTTACATTCCCCCCTTTTTCTAGCCCATTGGTTTTCTCTCTGAAGTATTTACTTTAACATCTGGCCTGTCACACATATCCTATTTGTTCCTGTTTTGGTAGCTTGTCCTATTTTTCTGGTTACAGGTTTTAACAGCTTCCACTGTAAAGATAATTTCTTGTATCCTGTCACTGTGTACTATGACTGCACTGGTTAATATTTATGATCTGTTCTTGTACTGCCCCGTGAAGGTGATATTACCTGTTCTCAATGCTTTCACTGACCTTTTATGTACTATTAAGAATGTTGAAACTTTAATTTAAAAAAATAAATAAATAAATATATATTATAAAAAAAAAAAAAAAAGATTGGCCAAGTATCCCCACCTGTATATGATCTTGTGATTGTGCAAGATTTTGGTAATAGGTATAAAATTGCTGCGTGCTGAAATGGTAATTATTTCCTTATAGTGAAGCACTGCATGACATTTGCATATTCATATAAAAAAAGCATTTAAAAAAAACAAAACTTATTAATCCACTTTTATATATACAAAAAAATAATTGCTATCCCAGCGAAACCATCCATATGTGTATAACATCTATTATTGACAAAAATAGTTAATTTATCACAGTGTTTAAAACAATCCACCGCTGTGCTTATCCGTCCTAACTGAAATCAATACTTGTGTATCCTTCACCAGCCAAATTGCCTGCTCACCTCACAAATGAGTAAAAAAACACATATAATGGTCACCCCTTTCCTCTCCTCCACTATCTCTCTCTCCTCCACGCCAAAACAGCTGATCCTCCTATGCTCTCCAAGCAGTGTGCTCACGCTGACAGCTTCACAGAGATTAAATTGAGGCAGTTTCTCCTTTGCTTACCACTTGCAGCTTGGCTCAGCTAATCTCTCAAATAGATTGTTCACATGTAATAACAAACAAACTCCATAGTGCTCTCTGCTTGTTACTTTATTAAAAACAGCCCCAAAATTAGGCACACTTACAAGATCTAAGAATAAAAACAGCATAAGAATATACGTCCACTCGTTCACCACTACCATGGGCTCACGGTGACTGTGTGACGTCACGGGCTCGGCTCCTCCTCTCTATACACGTGTCGCCCTCTGGTAGCCTGTGATAAATCAGTGAAGAGGGATATTCCAGAGTAGGGATCTGGCAGGGTAGGATGTTGCCTGGAGAATCACATCAGCTGATCTTTGATATGGAATAAATGTATTCTTGCTATGATGTCCCTAGGTACTCTCTCTCTGGTAGATGAGACTAAAGGTGAATAAAGCACCTGGACCAGATGGCACATGCCCACCTAACCTAAAAGAATTGAGCTTTTATTAGAAAAAAATATATAAAAATTCTGTAAATCTATCCTATAGTTTGTAGACGCTATAACTTTTGAGCAAACCATTCAATATATGCTTATTGGGATTTTGTTTACCAAAAACATGAATCAGAATACATTTTGGCCTAATGATGAAGAAATTAAATTTTTTTGTATTTGGATTTGTTTTATAGCAGAAATAAATTATTATTATTATTATTATTTTTTTTTTCAAAATTGTTTTATAGAGCAAAAAATAAACCGCAGAAGTGATCAAATACCACCAAAAAAAAGCTCTATTTGTGGGAAAAAAGGACATACATTTTATTTAAATACAGCATCGCACAATCGCGCAATTGTCAGTTAAAATAACGCAGTGCCGTATCGCAAGAAATGGCCTTGTCATGAAGGGGGGTAAACCTTTTGGAGGGCAAGTGGTTAATAAAAGACCACATAGATTAATTCTTGTTGGAAAAAATATTTTAACCACTTCCGGACCAGCTGCAGCAGTTTTACTGAGGTAGGTTGGCTCGGCTGGGTAAATCGACGTTATCTTACGTCACTTTGCCTTTTGGCTACTAGGGGCACGCACCCGCAGTGACTGTCGGAGCCGATGTGAGTGCCCAGTGGGCGCGATGACCGCCAGGCACCCGCGATCTCTCGTGACATAGCGAGAACTGGGATCTGTGTGTGTATGAACACCAATCTCTCTCTTCCCCTAGTCAGCTCCACCCCCCTACAGTTAGGACACACCTAGGTAACACAGTTAACCCTTTGATTGCCCCCTAGTGTTACCCCTTCCCTGCCAGTGCTATAATTATCAGTGGTCCCAAAAATGTATCAAAAGTGTCCAATTTGTCCGCGATATCGCAGTCACAATAAAAAGTTCACCACCATTACTGGTAAAAAAAGATAAATAATAATAATAACGCCATAAATCTATTCCCTATTTTGTAGACGCTATAACTTTTGCGCAAACCAATCAATATACGCTTATTGTGAAAATGTTTTATTTTTTTTTTTTGTTTTTTACCAAAAATATGTAGAAGAATACATATCGGTCTAAACTGAGGAAAAAACTTTTGAAAAGAATTGTGGGATAGGTATAGCAAAAAGTAAAAGATATTATGTGGTTTTTTTTTCAAAATTTGTCGCTCTTCTTTTGTTTATAGAGCAAAAAATAAAAACCGCAGATGTGATCCAATACCATCAAAAGAAAGCTCTATTTGTGGGGAAAAAAGGACATCAATTTTGTTTGGGTACAGCGTCGCACGACTGTGCAATTATCTGTTAAAGTGATGCAAAAAACGTCCTGTTTATTGAGCAGCCAAATCTTCTGGGGCTGAAGTTGCTAAACAGACAGCATGGATTTATGAAAGACTGAAATTGTCAAACAAATCTGATTTCTTTACATGAGGAGGTAAGTAAAATAAAGGAGTGGCTGTTTGACGTGGTATACTTGGATTTTGCAAAAGTGTTTGACACACTTCCCCACACATGGGTAATGTGTAAGGTTAAGTCTACAGGCTTATAAAGATCAGTTTGTAAATGGATTGAAAACTGGCTAAAAAGACAGGATTCCGAGAGTAGTGGTTAATTATTCATACTCTGAATGATCTACAGTATCTCACAAAAGTGAATACGCCCCTCACATTTTTGAAAATATTTTATTATATCTTTTCATGTGACAACACTGAAGGAATTACACTTTGCTACAATTTAAAGTAGTGAGTGTACAGCTTGTATAACAGTGAAAATTTGCTGTCCTCTCAAAATAACTCAACACACAGCTATTAATGTTGGAACCACTGGCAACAAAAGTGAGTACACCCCTAAGTGAAAATATCCAAATTGGGCCCAATTAGCCATTTTCCCTTCCCTGGTTTTGTGTGACTCGTTAGTATTACAAGGTCTCAGGTGTGAATGGGGAGCAGGTGTGTTAAATTTGGTGTTATCGCACTCACTCTCTCATACTGGTCGGTGGAAGTTCAACATGGCACCTCATGGCAAAGAACTCTCTGAGGATCTGAAAAATTGTTGCTCTACATAAAGATGGCCTAGGCTATGAGAAGATTGCCAAGACCCTGAAACTGAGCTGCAGCACATTGGCCAAGACCATACTGCGGTTTAACAGGACAGGTTCCACTGAGAACAGGCCTCGCCATGGTCGACCCAAGAAGCTGAGTGCACATGCTCAGCGTCATATCCAGAGGTTGTCTTTGAGCAATAGATAGTATAGTATAGTAGTATAAGTGCTGTCAGCATTGCTGCAGAGGTTGAAGGGGTGGGGGCCAGCCTGTCAGTGCTCAGACCATAGAAGGAAGCCTCTTCAAAAGATGATGCTCAAGAAAGCACGCAAACATTTTGCTGAAGACAAGCAGACTAAGGACATGGATTACTGGGACCATGTCCTTTGGTCTGATGAGACCAAGATAAACTTATTTGGTTCAGATGGTGTCAAGCGTGCATGGCAGCAACCAGGTGAGGAGTACAAAGGCAAGTTTGTCTTGCCCACAGTCAAGCATGGTGGTGGGAGTGTCATGTTCTGTGGCTGCATGAGTGCAGCCGGCACTGGGGAGCTACAGTTCATTGAGGGAACCATGAATGGCAACATATACTGTGACATACTAAGGCAGAGCTTGAACCCTTCTCTTTGGTGACTGGCCTGCAGGGCAGTATTCCAACATAACGACCCGAAACACACCTCCAAGCTGACCACTGCCTTGCTAAAGAAGCTGAGGGTAAAGGCGATGGACTGGCCAAGCATGTCCTAAGACCTAAACCCTATTGAGCATCTGTGGGTCTTCCTCAAATGGAAGGTGGAGAATCGCAAGGTCTCTAACATCCACCAGCTTCATAATGTTGTCATGGAGGAGTGGAAGAGGATTTCAGTGGCAACCTGTGAAGCTCTGGTGAACTCTGTGCCCAAGAGGGTTAAGGCAGTGCTGGAAAATAATGGTGACCACACAAAAATTGGCACTTTGGGCACAATTTGGACATTTTCACTTAGGGGTGTACTCACTTTTGTTGCCAGCGGATTAGACATTAATGGCTGTGTGTTGAGTTATTTTGAGGGGACAGCAAATTTTCAATATTACACAAGCTGTACACTCACTACTTTACACCGTAGCAAAGTGTATTTTCTTCAGTGTTGTCACATGAAAAGATAGAATAAAATATTTACAAAAATGTGAGGGGTGTACTCACTTTTGTGAGATACTGTAAGGTTATCAATGGTGTACCCCAAGGTTCAGTGTTGAGACCCTTACTTTTCAATTTACAGTTGCAATAAAAAGTATGTGAACCCTTTTGGAATGATATCGATTTCTGCACAAATTGGTCATAAAATGTGATCTGATCTTCATCTAAGTCACAACAATAGACAATCACAGTCTGCTTAAACTAATAACACACAAAGTATTAAATGTTACCATGTTTTTATTGAACACACCATGTAAACATTCACAGTGCAGGTGGAAAAAGTATGTGAACCCTTGGATTTAATAACTGGTTGAACCTCATTTGGCAGTAATAACTTCAACCAAACATTTCCTGTAGTTGCACAACGGTCAGGAGTAATTCTTGACCATTCCTCTTTACAGAACTGTTTCAGTTCAGCAATATTCTTGGGATGTCTGCTGTGAATCACTTTCTTGAGGTCATGCCACAGCATCTCAATTGGATTGAGGTCAGGACTCTGATTGTGCCACTCCAGAAGGTGTATTTTCTTCTGTTTAAGCCATTCTGTTGTTGATTTACTTCTATGCTTTAGGTCGTTGTCCTGTTGCAACACCTATCTTCTGTTGAGCTTCAGCTGGTGGACAGATGGCCTTAAGTTCTCCTGCAAAATGTCTTGATAAACTTGGGAATTCATTTTTCCTTCGATGATAGCAATCCGCCCAGGCCCTGACACAGCAAAGCAGCCCCAAACCATGATACCCCACCACCATATTTCACAGTTGGGATGAAGTTTTGATGTTGGTGTACTGTGCCTCTTTTTCTCCACACATAGTGTTGTGTGTTTCTTCCAAACAACTCAACTTTGGTTTCCTCTGTCCACAGAATATTTTGCCAGTACTGCTGTGGAACATCCAGGTGCTCTTGTGCAAACTGTAAACGTGCAGCAATGTTTTTTTTTGGACAGCAGTGGCTTCCTCTGTGGTATCCTCCCATGAAATCCATTCTTGTTTAGTGTTTTACGTATCGTAGATTCGCTAACAGGAATGTTAGCATATGCCAGAGGCTTTTGTAAGTCTTTAGCTGACACTCTAGGATTCTTCTTCACCTCATTGAGCAGTCTGCACTGTGCTCTTGCAGTCATACTTACAGGACGCCCCCTCTCCTAGGGAGAGTAGCAGCAGTGCTGAACTTTCTCCATTTATAGACAATTTGTCTTATGCCCCGTACACACGGTCGGATTTTCCGATGGAAAATGTCCGATCGGAGCGCGTTGTCGGAAATTCCGACCATGTGTGGGCTCCATCGGACATTTTCCCTCGGATTTTCCGACACACAAAGTTGGAGAGCAGGAGATAAAATTTTCCAACAACAAAATCCGATCGCGTCAATTCCGACCGTGTGTGGCCTGTTCCGACGCACAAAGTGCCACGCATGCTCAGAAGAAATTCCAGCACGGAACAGCTCGTTCTGGTAAACTTAGCATTCGCAATGGATACAGCACTTTCGTCACGCTGCAATGTCAAAAATGGTTTAATACAGCGCACTCTCTTCTTCTTTATAATGTGCGAAGAATTAAGTAGTTTTGCTGCTCATATTCACACACACTTCTCACAAAGTTTTTTTTTTTTTTTTTTTATTGGGATTCCCTGAATATATTGTTAGTTGTCACATCTGACAGAATGTTTTTTTTTTTTTGTTTTTTTTTGGGGGATTTTAAGCCTTTTTTTTTTTTAGATTTAATGTTTGTATTTTTTCCAAGGCTGATCTTTGTTCAATTTTATTTTTATTTTTACTCCAGAATATTTTTGTGTGTGTTTTGTGTGTCAAGTTACCCCAACACCATTGATATCTTTTATTATTTAATCTCAAGGAGATTGTTTGGTGTTGATGTCCCTTGTTCATTTCACATTGTATATTTGAAATGTACCTGAATCCTCACAAACAAACTGTCCTTTTTGAAGTAAAACACATAGGAGACTATAATTCAAAACAAAAATCCTTTATTAAGGGCTCAGAACCAAACAAAGAGGAAGGCAACACTGGATCAACAGGAGAAATTAGCGAAGCCTGGGACCCCCACGGCAGACATTAATTCTTGAACATCAAAATTGGTGGCCTGAGGAGTCCATATGTAAAGGGAGTGCAGTCTGGTCCAGAAGTCGCAGAGATCCGGAAAGCAGCAGATGACATCTGTGTCCCCAGGCTGTGGTACCACAAGAGGCTGCATTTTTTGGCCTCCTCCACGGTGTGTGGTGCTCCCAGGACCTCTGTAGCCCTCCAAAAGAGTCCTCTACCAGCCTCCTCTAGGGCACTCCTCCTCCTGCCACTTTCTCTTTCCAAGGGGGGTGGAGGGACCTGCAGATCAGCCAGCTGGGTCGGCCTGGCCACCTCCTGGCTGAGACTTCCCTGTGTATGAAAAAGGGACATGGTTTTAGTTTTTGCTTCATCAATCACAATCCTAAATTAGTACTGCCAACTAACTCCGCCCGCCCCTGACGTTCTTTCTAGTCTATTCCCCGCCCCTTTTCGTTCGGCGCAGTGGGGGAAGAGCACATGGCAGAGTAACAGCAGGTGCATGATAATTACAGGAACGAGGAGGAGGAGGAGGAAAGCCCGGATCCGGACACGTCCCGACCCAGAAGGAGACGATTTAAGGCCACAAATATGTCCTTTGGGGAGATGGTGGAGATGGTCGACATCCTGAAGAAGGCCGACTATGACGGAAAGTATGGGCCTCACCCCAACCCCAATATCAGAAAGGCCAAGATCATGGCGAAAGTGGTCAAAAGTCTTCACAGGAATTTCGGGGTACGACGATCGAAAGATCAGCTCAGGAAGCGGTGGTCGGACCTGAAATTAAGAGAGCCAGAGCAGTACAGAAAGATCCGGAGAGTGATGCAAAAAAGTAAGTAGTTGTGATGTGTTCCTATTCTTTTTGTCTTTATTACGTTCGTGCTGCTCCATATGCTTTTCTTAATTGTACAGTTTAAGGGTAACTTTAATGTTCATGGGCCCATTATTCGTTCGTATCAAACGTTTTTCTTTCGGCCTCTAAAACACCATTGTTTAGGCCATATGCATTTTCCCACATTTTTTAGGGCCTACTTGGATGCCAAATATTTGTTTGTGTAGATGGCTTTGTTACTAGAATGAAATTCAAGCTAGATTCTGTGTAAGGAGAGCCCACTGAGCAGCTGTTTTCACATCTGGACACTGGAGCACTAGTGTGGGACACAAGAACACCATTTTTATTAGGGGGGCCACACAGGTGCTCCAGTGTATACTATAGGGGGGTCTCCATCTGTGAAGCATGTACTAAACAGGTAAAGTATTGCAGCTTGACAAAGGGCAATAAAAAAAAGACATCTTGGAACTCGGCTAAAATTGACAATTGTATCCCACTTCCAACCAATGTTTCCTATTTCTAGTTCTGCCATCAAATATCTGTGTGCATTATAGCATTTTTGTTTTACATAGGGGAGAAAAGACTCGGAGGACACCCCTCATCCGAGGAGACCACAGACCCCCCACCTATGGAAGAAGGTGAAATACCCCCAACCCAAGAAGAGCAGGAGGAAGAAGAAGATGTGGTGGAAATTGGCACCACAACAGGTGAGTGTCTGCGACCACAGACTCAGGTAAGAGATGGATGCTGGCAGATTTTTGATACCTGTTTTTGTTTGGTTTCTCTCTTTTTAGGTGATCGTGATGTTAGGGATCGAGATCCTTTCACATCTGAAAGTGCCCAGATCCTGATCGGGGAGATCATGGGGTGTAATGTAGAATTGCAAAACATCCAGAAAAAAATAAATGATGTGATTCAAAAAAATAATAACATCATTGATGTTTTGGGGCGAATTTAAAACCCCACAAAATCACTTTTTTATTGTGGTCCAATGTTTTAAATCTTTTTGCAATGTTTTGAAAAGCCGAATTTGGAGGTTGCACACAGTGTGCCAACATGTGCTATCTGCCATCACGGGAGATCAATGGACGCGTTTTTGGGGTGCAACCCCTTCCTCAATTATAAAGTAGCGGTGAGGAAGGGCTTGCTCCCCCAAAACACGTCCCTTGATCCCCCGTGATGGCAGATAGCACATGTTGACATTCGTAAATTGGTGTACATCTTCCAAATTTGGCTTTTCCAGGGGTGATTTCCCCCCCATCTGAACGCAATATCAAACACAGTTCCTAAATACTGATGTCTGATATTGCCTTCAGGTTTTACCATATGTGAACTTTGTAAGTTCAAGTTTTTTGTCTTTCTTGTTGGTTTTACACAGGCCTGTTTTATCGTAAATGGACATTTCTATTTTTGATAATGCCACCCCAAAAATTGTTATACAACAAACATGTTGGTTTGTTTTAAAAACCTTGGGTAAATGCACATGTGATTGTGCAGGTATAAAAAAGTTGGTTAATCAACAATGTGTGGATTATTGTCTCAACTCTACGACACTTTTGGGGTGATGTCATTGGTGTTTTCATAGAAAATGGGGGTTATTTACTAAGGGCAAATCCTCTTGGCACTACAAGTGCAGTTTCAGTGCAGTTGCAACTGCACTTGTAGTGAAATGTGTTTTTGCATTTAGTAAATAACAGCCAACAGTGCTTTGTATAAGGTTACACAATCACGCCATTTTCTGAACTCAACACATTTCTGTCAGGGTCAGCTAAAACAAACACAAGCAGTAAATGTCCACAAAGAATTTCTTTTTTTTAATAGAAAAAGGCTTCACATATTTGCTGGCATATTGATGGCCCCCCTACCCGCAAAGAACTCCAGGTAGCGTAACCGGACATCACGGGCACTCAGGGAGGGCAAGCCAGGACGGCCGCTTTCAAGCGCCGTCAGTGTTTCAGGCATCACTCCAGCCTCAGGCCCAACTGAGCCAGCATAGTTGGCCGAATGTTTCCTTAAAAAGTTATGGAGAATACAGCACGCCAGTATAATATGATTCAGTTTATACTCCGCCATATAGATGGGTGTCATAAAAAGGCGGAACCGGCTGACCAGGATTCCAAATGTGTTCTCCACCACTCTTCAGGGCTATGGCCAGCCGGTAATTTAAAACCCCCTGTTCCGGGGTGAGGGTCCTCATCGGGAATGGCCGCATCAGGTGGTCCCCCAGCGCAAACGCTTCATCAGCAACGAACACGAATGGGAGTCCTTCCACATTGTCCTCTGGAGCTGGCAAGTCCAAGCTGCCATTCTGGAGACGCCTGTAGAACTCCGTCTGGGCGATGACTCCACCATCGGACATCCGGCCATTCTTCCCCACGTCCACATACAGGAAGTCGTAAGTAGCCGACACCACCTCCAACATCACTATACTATTGAACCCCTTATAGTTGAAATAGTACGACCCCGAGTTGGGTGGTGGGACGATGTGGATGTGTTTCCCATCAATTGCCCCTCCGCAGTTAGGAAAGTCCCACTGCTGGGCAAAGTGGGAGGCCACAGTCTGCTATTCCTGTGGCGTGGAAGGAAACTGTTGAGGGAAAAAATAAAACATTACTATTTTTGCTCAGAAACATGGTAAGCAGATTAGGCACAAACATTATGGGGCAACCTCCAGATAGCATTTATTAAGGGGAATTTAACAACGCCAAAGTATAAGGTACACCTATCATATCCCCCCCCCTCTCATGGGCCATTTCTAACATTATAGGGGGTGTGGAAATCTTGGACAGGTAACCCTCTTCACTTCATTGAGAGATGAATGCCTAAATAATGGGTATTAATTGGAACAGCCCCTCCTTAGTTATACTATTGGCAGCCCACTGGACAGGTAAGAAGTGTCATAATACAAAGATATAAATACACATTTGAGGACATTTGGACATTCTGCTATTACCTATCAAGATAATAATAGGATACAAAAACTTTAAACAGTACCATTTGAAAGTATACGGGCAGACCCTTGCACTACATGCTTTGGGGAATTCATCCATAAATCTGAGCACTAAATAGATGGGTATAGTGTGTATGGGTTTGGCAAAGTCAGAAGATAGATGATTGAGGATAGATAGAGAATTGGGATCAGCTGACTTAGCAGTTGGGGGGAGGGAGGGTTAATAAAAATTATTTGGGGACACTACAAAAAAAAGCCTCTGGCACTCTGCCAGAATTTAAAACAAAAATAACATTTCAAAACATTTTAGGGGGTGTTTGGGGTAAAGCACTACTATGGATCTGAAAAAATACATTGTTAAGTGACTACATGAGGTGAATATAGGGCCAGGAGACACCATGCTGGGGAGGTTATTGAAGGGCAAATATGTATGAAGGACCTAAAATAATAATTACATAAAAATCCAGCATGCATGAGAACAAAGGGGACATTCACAGCTTATTGCAATCATGGTAATTAGGGAATGAGGAAAGAAATACAATATATTAGCAAACATTCAATACAATAAAATGTGATATTAAAGGATAAAAATCTTACCTTCATATACTCCTTCTGCAGGACCTGGATGATGGCAGAACAGGTCTCTGGGATAATGATCCCCAGAGCCTGGGGGGAGATGCCTGTTGAGAACTTCAAGTCCTGCAGACTTCTCCCTGTCGCCAAATACCGCAGGGTAGCGATGAGCCTCTGCTCCGGAGTGATGGCTTGCCTCATGCAGGTATCCTGCCTGCTAATATAAGGGGTCAGTGAAGCCAACAGGCGGTGAAACACGGGGTCCGTCATCCTGAGAAAGTTCCTGAAATCATCAGGATTATTCTCACGGATCTCACGGAGCAAAGGCATATGAGAGAACTGGTCACGCTGAAGCAACCAATTCTTGGTCCATGAACTCCTCCCCACCCTGTTCATGGACTGGACTTGTGTCAAGGTCAGGACCCCAACACCAAGCCCCCGCACAGCACGAACTCTACGAGGAGTACGCATACGCAACATGGCTAGAAAACGGTCGGCTGCTCAGAACGAAGTAACAGAACGCACTGAAGAACAGCAAGGCCTGTGAAGAGCGACCTGAAAAACAGTAACGAATGAACAAGAATACAATGACTAATTAAAGTCACGCGGAACTTGCTTGCACGCACTGAAGAGCAGATACAAACCCACAAGCACAAACTGAACGGCAAAAAACGATCTGAAAGCCACGAGTCTGAAAAAGCGCGAATCGTCTCTCACCAAACTTTTACTAACACGAGATTAGCAAAAGGAGCCCAAAGGGTGCCGCGCTTGGTTCTGAACTGGCCTTTTCTAGTCTCGTCGTACGTGGTGTACGTGACCGCGTGGTTGGCGATTGGAAATTCCGACAACTTTGTGCGACCGTGTGTAGACAAATCAAGTTCGAGCCAACATCCGTCGGAAAAAATCCTAGGATTTTGTTGTCGGAATGTCCGAACAAAGTCCGACCGTGTGTACGGGGCATTACTGTGGACTGATGAACAGCAAGGCTTTTGGAGATACTTTTATAACCCTTTCCAGCTTTATGCAAGTCAACAATTCTTAATTGTAGGTCTTCTGAGAGCTCTTTTGTGCGAGGCATCATTCACATCAGGCAATGCTTCTTGTGAAAAGCAAACCCAGAACTGGTGTGTGTTTTTATAGGGCAGGGCAGCTGTAACCAACACCTCCAATCTCATCTCATTGATTGGACTCCAGTTGGCTGACACCTCACTCCAATTAGCTCTTGGAGATCTCATTAGTCTAGGGGTTCACATACTTTTCCAACCTGCACTGTGAATGTTTACATGGCGTGTTCAATAAAAACATGGTAACATTTAATTCTTTGTGTGTTATTAGTTTAAGCAGACTGTGATTGTCTATTGTTTTGACTTAGATGAAGATCAGATCACATTTTATGACCAATTTGTGCAGAAATCTATATCATTCCAAAAGGGTTCACATACTTTTTATTGCAACTGTATAAATTATATAGGGTCTGGGATTAATAGTACCATTTACGTCTTTGCAGATGACACCAAGCTATGCAGTGGAAAAATGTTCTTACAGGATGCCTCCAACAAGGGATTGCATTGGCAACCAGCCTCTGAGGCAGCCGTCAGGGATCAGTGAAACCGGTCAGGCCAGTAGTGCCCATCTCTGGACTACATGTTTTTGACTCATACATGGTTCTACTACCTTGCAAGGTTGCTGCTTTCAAAGACAAGGGAGAAATCTACTCCCGGACCTTGGACCTGTGGACTGAATCACAAGCTGATAAGTATCAATATATTTACCACTCTTTAGGAAGGACTATCATTTTCTGGAAAGGATTACCTCTTCATATTGCTGTTTCATTTGGTTTTTCAGAGAGTGAGTCTATAAAGGGGCTCTGATTGGTACAGTGAGAGGGAGGACTATTTTTCTATGGTTCCAACGAGCCACACAGTACCTTATCAGTCATCCAAAGTTATCACTTTTCCATTTGCATACCTCTTGACCACAGTTACCCAGCAATGCTCCCCCACTTCATTACAGCCACCTTCTACCATAATACAATCATCCACTTGTCCACAGTTCTTTAATGCAGTTCAGGAGATTTATTGACCTCATCTCATAGCTTTTATTTTATGGTATGACCACATCTATCCTCCCTTTTTGGAATAACAGTTTTACCTTGATTCAACATTTAATTCACTTTTCATAGGTCGTTTAGACCTGGGGATATCATCCCAGCTGTATTACAGCATTCTCAA
Organism: Lithobates septentrionalis; assembly: GCA_037952835.1. Classification (NCBI taxonomy): domain Eukaryota; kingdom Metazoa; phylum Chordata; class Amphibia; order Anura; family Ranidae; genus Lithobates; species Lithobates septentrionalis. The sequence goes on from JBBDGP010000074.1 coordinate 4,115,897, forward strand.
TGCTTCTACAACTTGGGTGGATTTGCACCACCTGTCCAGAGATGGTCCTTTTGTTTTTATAACTTTTGATGCTAATGTATGTATGATGTTTTTTTTCTTACCTTTTGGTATCAAATCTTTTTTGCTAATAATGTTTGTATTGTGAGTGAAGTTTCATAGCTACAGTATGTGCTACCATAAGGTTGGTTAAGCTAACACAGGTTTTTATCTCAAGTTTGCTATGCCTCCAACTTACAAGCTGACCTCAAAGCACTGTTTAATTGGGTAACTATGTGAGAGATGAGGTTTAATGTTGATAAATGTAAAGTTATGCATTTGGGGGCTAAGAATGTGCACGCATCATACATACTGGGGGAATCAATGGCGGATAAGGATTTGGGTGTTCTGGTAGATCATAAGCTTAACAATAGGGATGAGCCCGATCTTTGAGTCGAACATTGGGTGTCCGCCTGTTTGCCAAACAGCGAACTATTATGTGTTCACGCCAAATTCGAAAGCCGCGGAACACCGTTAAAGTCTATGGGACACTAACATGAAAAACCGAAAGTGCTCATTTTAAAGGCTTATATGCAAGTTATTGTCATAAAAAGTGTATGGGGACCCGGGTCCTGCCCCAGGGACATGTATCAATGCAAAAAAAGTTTTAAAAATGTTTTTTCAGGAGCAGTGATTTTAATAAAATTAAACAATAAAAATGAAATATTCCTTTAAATATCGTGCTTGGGGGGGTGTCCTTTGTATGCCTGTAATGTAGTGCATTTTTCCCGTGTTTAGAACAATACCACAGCAAAATTATTTGTTTTCCTTTAGAAAGGTCATTTAAAACTGCTTGTGGCTGTAATGTATTGTCGGATCCCGGCAATACAGATAAAAATCATTGAAAAAAACAGCATTGGTTTCCCCTCAGTCCATTACCAGGCCCTTTGGGTCTGGTAATAATATTAAGGGGAACCCCTCACCAAAATTTAAAAAAAATGCATTGGAGTCCCCCCAAAATCCCTACCAGGCCCTTCAGGTCTGGTATGGATTTTAAGGGGAACCCTGCGCCAAAAAAAAAAAGGCTTAGGGGTCCCACCCCAAAATCCATACCAGACCCTTATTTGAGCACACAACCTAGGAGGCTGCAGGAAAAGGGGGGCAAGAGAGCACCCCCCTGAACCGTACCAAGCCACATGCCCTCAACATGGGGAGGATGCTTTGGGGTCACCCCCAAAGCACCCTGTCCCCATGTTAGTGGGGCCAGTCAGTTTCTTCTCCAGTGCCGATGGCAGGGGTGAGCCAGAAGAAGCACTGGAGGGAGGGGCGGGGGACGCCCCCTCTCGCCGCCTATAAGAATGATCAAGCGGCTGAACAGCCACTGTGATCAATTTCATTGGGAAGGGAATCGCCGACTCTAAAAGACGATATCTAAATGATGCCTGTAGCTGCAGGCATCATTCAGATATCGCTGCTCAAAGTCTGCAACGTCATATGTTACACAGGCGGCAAGCGGTTAAAGTGCCTGGATTCTTTCCTAAACGTTTATAATATAACTGGATACGAACATTTATAGGTAATGTTGATCCCGGGAATATCTGATTGCCTCTTGGGGGATCAGGAAGGATTTTTTTTTCCCTTGCTGGAGAAAATTGGATCATGCTTTTGATGATGATTTTTTTTTTGCCTTCCTCTGCATCAAATGTGGGTATAGGATTGTATGATTATTTTCCCTTTTATTGGTTAACCTCCCTGGCGGTGTGATTATTTCAGATTTTTGCGTCTCAAAGCGCTACAATTATTTTGCATAGAAATGTGGTGTTTTATATTGTAGGTCTGTAATTCTTAGCGATAACACACTTAAATCTGTCCACCAAGAGTCTAGTAGATATCCCGGGTATTATGAAGTTTGAAACACAAAATCATATATTACAATATAATAAATAAATATAAATAATTTTAAAAAATATATATAATAATAATAAAATAAATTTCCCCACGATTCACTATCGCTCAATTCTGCAAGTGTTCTAATTTATTATCACTGTTTTCTAGATGGTCTAAAGCCACTTTTGACGTAAAGGGACACTTTTTGGTTGCTATGGACAATCTCCAGTTTCCAGGCAGAAAAAACAGTATATATAATATAAAACTGCATGCAGGGCATGGGCCAAAGCACCGGGGACAAAAGGGAAGTGAAATGATTTCATACAGTACTGTAATCTGTAAGATTACAGTACTGTATGTTTTATGATTTTGACATTTTTTTGAATTTGCCGCCAGGCTCCACCCCCGTGCGTTGCAACGCTTGCAGGGAATGGAGCCTGGCACAGAGAGGCTTCGGGCAGAGGACAGTGCTGGGGGACATCGCAGGATCCTGGGGACAAGGTAAGTAACCAGCACCAGGATCCTGAGATGTAATCCCGAGTGTGGATCGAGGTTACCGCTAATGGTACTGAAATTTAACCCAGAGCCACACTCGGGAATACCATCAGGGAGGTTAAACTAGATGGACTTGTGTCCTTTTTCAAAAAGACTAACTATGTATTGACCACTTCAGCCCCGGAAGAATTTACCCACTTCCTGACCAGAGCACTTTTTGCGATTCAGCACTGCATCGCTTTAACTGACAATTGCATGGTCGTGCAACGTTGTACCCAAACAAAATTGACATCCTTTTTTTCCCACAAATAGAGCTTTCTTTTGGTGGTATTTGATCACCTCTGCAGTTTTTATTTTTTGCACTATAAACAAAAAAAGAGCGACAATTTTGAAAAAACACATTTTTTTTTACTTTTTTCTATAATAAATATCCCCCCAAAATATATAAAAAAAACATTTTTTTTCCTCAGTTTAGGCCGATATGTATTCTTCTACATATTTTTGGTAAAAAAATTGCATTAAGCTTATATTGATTGGTTTGTGCAAAAGTTATAGCATCTACAAAATAGGGGATAGATTTATAGCATTTTTTTTATTATTATTATTTCTTTTTTTACTAGTAATGGCAGCGATCTGCAATTTTTATCGTGATTGCGACATTATGGAGGACAATTTTGACACATTTTTGGGACCATTGGCATTAATACAGCAATCAAAATTGCATTGATTACTGTAAAAATGTAACTGGCAGTGAAGGGGTTAACACTAGGGGGCGCTCGAGAGGTTAACTGTGTTCCCTTGGAGGTGATTCTAACTGAAGGGGGAGGGGATTAACTGGAGGAATTGAGGGATCATGGTTCCTAGCTAATAGAAACACACAATCTGTCACTCCTGTCAGAACAAGGAAGTGTGTGTTTACACACACTCATCCCTGTTCTGTCTCTCCTGCTCATGATCGCTCGTGGCCAGCGGTCATCGCGACCGTTGGTCATGAGCACCGGCACCCCCACTGTGCAGCGGCGTGTGCATGCCTGCTATACCGACCCCGCGAGCCAAGATATATTATTACGATGGCTCACGCAGAGGAGCCAACCTGCCGCAGTATAACTGCGGTGGTTGGTCGGGAATCATTTAAAGGTCAGGTTTCTGCCATTCCTATCCTTGTTTCAAAGACCTTGGCCTCTCACTCCTTGAATAAGAACAATTAAAAACAGGAACAACCAAAGCTAACTTGAGTGAGGGTGGCCAGTCTATGTCCTTTGGTTTTTCCCTTGCAGCTATGCCTACAGTGTGGTAGAACTAAGCCACCAGTTTAAATAAATATAATGGTAAATGGGTGGACAAAATAGGGGGATACTTTTAAGTAACTCTGTTGCGCAGAAGTGTGCTGTGTTGTGCCCCACACAAAAGGTTATGTTTAAGCAATGTTTGAAACCACCGTACAGATGAAGGGATCCTCAAATTTCCTCCCCACCACCAGCACCATCAATCTTTCTTTTCACCTCTAGCACCCCACCACTCCTCCTCTTACTCTTCTGCCTCCTGCAACCTCTGCCTCACAGGGAGGGAGTCAGTGGAAAAAGTATCTCGTTGGCCCTGAGACTGTAAGAAGTATTCCTCTTTCTCCAACTGCTATTACACTGTGTAGTGTTTTCTCCAGAAAAAACACCATAGGGATTGTCTCAAATCCCCACCTCACTGCATTTCAGAATTCTGGTCGCCTCTTTAAATGGTGACAAGAAGTTGCACACATCCTAAAATCAGAAGCAACATCCTAAACATAAAGCCTAAGGCTGGCCATACATGTTCAATCCCCTTGTACAATTTTCCTTTAGGTTTACCAAAAACCATATAATATGAGGTCAAAACTAAACAACTTTCAATTGTATCCAATTAGGCAGGCCCTTGCACTACATAGTTTAAGGTAAATCTAAAGGAAAATTGTGCAAGAAAATTGAACATGTATGGCCAGCCTTCTCCACCTTTTTGCACATTTTGTAACATGGTGCAAATAGGACCTCCTCACCCCCTGTTCCCAAACTGCCACTGCAGGAGCCAGGCATTGCATTCACTAATCATGGCTGCAATGCTTTGCAAGTTGTTTTACAAAAAAAAAGAAAATAATTATAAAAGCATTTTTTTCCTGCATATTTACAATATGTGCTTTTATTATTTTTTTGTAACCCCTGGACTTAGCCTTCAGCATATTTGATTGTATAAAATATATACAAATAAATAAAAAATGTAATCATTTTCACTAAATTCACACATACAGTGCCTTGAAAAAGTGTTCATACCCCTTGAAAGTTCCACATTTTGTCATGTTACAACCAAAAATATATCTTATTGGGATTTTATGTGATAGACCAACACAAGGTGGCACATAATTCGAAGTGGAGGGAAAATGATAAATGGTGTTCAATTCTTTTTTACAAATAAATATGTGAAAAGTGTGGCGTGCATTTGTATTCAGCCCTCCTGAGTCAATAATTTGTAGAACCAACTTTTGCCGCAATTAAAGCTGCAAGTATTTTCTACCAGTTTTGCACATCTAGAGTGACATTTTTGCCTATTCTTCTTTACAAAATAGCTTAAGCTCTGTCAAATTGGATGTGAACAGCAAAGTTTTGACTATGCATTGATCAAAATCATTCCATTGTAGCTCTGGCTGTATGTTTAGGGTCGTTGTCCTGTTGGAAGATGAACCTCCGCCTCAGTCTCAAGTCTATTGCATCGTCTAACAGGCTTTCTTCTAAGATTGCCCTGTATTTGGCTCCATCCATCTTCCCATCAACTCTGACCAGTTTCCCTGTCCCTGCTGAAGAAAAGCATCCCCATAACATGATGCTGCCACCACCATGTTTCACGGTGGGGATGGTTTGTTCAGGCTGATGTGCAGTGTTAGTTTGCTGCCACACATAGAGTTTTGCTTTAGGCCAAAAAGTTAAATTTTGGTCTCATCTGACCAGAGCACCTTCTTCCATATGTTTGCTGTGTCACCCACATGGCTTCTTGAAAACTGCAAACGGGACTTCTTAAGGCTTTCTTTTAAACAATGTCTTTCTTCTTGCCACTCTTCCATAAAGGCCAGATTTGTGGAGTGCACAACTAATTGTTGTCCTGTGGACAGAATCTCCCCTCTGAGCTGTGGATCTCTGCAGCTCCTCCACAGTTACCATGGGCCTCTTGGCTGCTTCTCTGATTAATGCTCTCCTTGCCGGGCCTGTCATTTTAGGTGGACGGCCATGTCTTGGTCTTTGCAGTTGTGTCATACTCTTTCAATTTTCAGATGATGGATTGAACAGTGCTCCATGAGATGTTCAAAGCTTGGGATACTTTTTATAACCAAACCCTGCTTTAAACTTCTCCACAACTTTATCTCTGACCTGTCTGGTATGTTCCTTGGCCTTTATGATGCTGTTTGTTCACTAAAGTTCTCTAACAAACTTCTGTGGGCTTCACAGAACAGCTGTATTTATACTGAGATTAAATTACACACAGATGGACTCTTTTTACTAATTAGATGACTTCTGAAGGCAATTGGTTCCACTAGATTTTAGTTAGGGGTATCAGAGTAAAGGGGGCTGAATACAAGTGCATGCCACGCTTTTCACATATTTATTTGTAAAAAAACTTTGAAAACCATTTATCATTTTCCTTCTACTTCACAATTATGTGCCACTTTGTGTTGGTCTATTACATAACATATTAATAAAATACATTTACGTTTTTGGTTGTAATATGACAAGGTTTGGAGAATTTCAAGGTGTATGAATACTTTTTCAAGGCACTGTAATAATTCTGTACAATGAACATGCTGTATGTTATGAGAATTTACTTTACTGCGTCTAATGTTTATCCAAGACTTTCTCCAAGTTCATTATTATTTATACTAAGGCTGCATGCACAGTGATCCAATTCAGGTTAAATTCCAAAACACATCTGCTAATGCAAATTGGAATATGTACTGACAGTTCGATAATATTTTCAGGTAATGAATTGGAAGAAGTAGTTGAGTAAATAATGCCTACCTGAACATGTTGGTATGCAACAGATGGCAATATCTCTAAGGAAATAAGTAGGGGCATTGGATAAGCTCAAAGTTTTATCTAGTGACTATATGTGAGATTCGTACAAACAACAACACAGGGCATAGACTGTAAGTTAAATTTAGTTCTAAGAAGTGAACCACAGTTTGGTAGTTTTGCTTAATACCTAATGCTTTTATACCCCCTTTACTAAAAAAAATATATAGATGATCTATTTCTTGACAATTGTGGTTCTGTATTGTCATTGTAATGTTGACATGCATACAGTATACATGGAACAAAAAATTATCACATTATTTGTAATGATTCAGCCTGTATCTGCTTTATAATTTTTGACCTTTGGGAAATAATTGGTTTGTAACCAATGTGACCTGGCATGTATCAATAACATGTCAAGGTTAAGAAGAATGCCCTGTCTTTGTCATTAGGGATACATTGCTTGTTTCAAAAATAGGAAGCAATATAGCAATGCATCTTTTTCTCTCTGCAGCTTATTAATGTTGATTTGGACGGTGTGCCACTAATAAAGGGAGACTTACAGTGGTCTTGGGTGCTTTAGTCGTAATTATACACAAAGTAAAAAGCTTGTCTGCCAGAGTAATGTCTGAGTTGCAGCTTTTATCTCAAGTAGGTTACTCCACAACAAGAGCCTTGCGACAGAGATAATTGCTTATTATTCAGCTTTCCCAACTGCCATATCATACAGCCTCTGCTTCCAGTCTTTAATCCACTATCATGTGCAACATATACTGAGCTGAGTTGGTTACAGAAAGGGCATGAAGTGCTCTAAACAGAGCACATGCTAGATTATGCTTGTTATTTTGGCCTCCAAAGAACCTATGACAGGATTAATTTATGCAATGGTCTGGAACTGTATGGATGTGTTTTTATTGTTTGCATTTTGTTTAAATGTTGAGAAACTACTTCGAATCTACACAGAATATTCCAAGGATTAAAGTGTATCTAAGCCTAAAAATAAAATACTGATTATTGCATTTTAATATATTTTCCGGCATGATTTCCTTTATTTTCTCCTGGTGGTTCTTGTCCCTGGGTAGCGATGCTCACCCTTTCATTGTAATTATGGAGGGAACTAGGGTTGTCAGACGGGAAAACAACCAGATCTGCTTTTGTTCATCTTCATTACATGGGAGATAAGAAATGTGGTAGTTTTATAGTTAAACAATAAAGATTTGTTTCACAGGAAGTGACAAGGTCACTGCATATATGGCAAGATCAACAGGTAGATAACAAAGGCAGCCATCACACTGGTAAGCTACAATGTAATAAATCTGTTTTTTTTTTTTTTATTAAAGTTTAAGAACAAAATGTTTTAAATCACCTATTTCTTCTTGCTCTAAGAATTGGTCATTCTTTTGTCTCTGAGCTTTTATTTTAATTTGTATTAATTATTATGCTCAGGGTCACAATTTGCATATTCTACTCATGCTTATGTGGAATTCTTTTGGGTTTTCCATTTTATTCAACAATCTAAAACATAGAAAAAGACTAATCAGCTACTGCTCAAATTAGGCTTTAGACAACAGAAATGGTGGTGTCAGCTGAGAGTGTAGATAAGTTAACAAAGTTTAGATTCTTAGTGAGCATGGTGTACAGCAGTGGTTCTCAGCTCCAGTCCTCAGGACCCACCAACAGGCCAGGTTTGCAAGATAGCTGAAATACATCACAGGTGATATCACTTGTTGCTCAGTGATTGCAGTATTCTAGTCTGCAACTCCCCAAGGTAATACTTAAAATCTGGCCTGTTGGTGGGTCCCGAGGACTGCAGTTGAGAACCACTGGTGTACAGGGATATGGAAAACAGTAGTCATACTCACACACTTTCAGGTTGAACTGGATGGACCAATGTCTTTATTTAACCTTCCCAGCTCTGTAAGTATAAATTCTTGGGGAGCAAAGATTTTTATAAATATCATAATTGGAAAGATTTGTTAAAAGCTGATCGAAACAAAAACACAGAGAAAGTAGAAACACAGACCAAATGAAATAAGTGCTCTAGAGCTTATAGAATCAATAGAATTGTTAATTCAGCACTTTTTGATTTTCCTGAATATTTATAAGTGGGTCTACCTAATTCATGGAGAACATGCAGTTTAGGAATGCAGACAATCATGTTCCATGAATTGTTCAATTTACTGCAAATTGGACAAATCTGCATACATTAATTCATGAGTATTGCATATTTTGCAAGGTTTTCCAAATGCTTCATCGTATTTTATCACAGGTATTTATATAGTGCTGTCAATTTATACAGCTCTTGTATAGTTGTACATTCACATCAGTCCCTGCCATCAAGAAGCTTACAGTATAAGGTCTCTATCTCCATTCAGCTTATACAAATTCAGCTAGGATCTAGCTAACCTACCTGCATGTTTTTGGAGTATTGGTGCAATCCAGAGGAAACTCTTGCAAGTGCAGTGAGAAAATTCAAACTGCATACAGCAATGCTGCAAAACAGGAGTGCTTACAACTAAGTCATTATTACTGATGCAGTGCAGTAGGGGAGCATTCTGTAACCATGAAAATGATTTTGCCTGTATAATTGTAGGCTTGTGGTCTAATGCGAGTGCACAAAAGAAAAAACTCCTGGTCTCCTACAGGCAATAGAGGACACTTGTACACGAGTGTGGCATTTCATTTTCTTAACATGCTTGTGCTAGACCAGGATCCTGAAGTTCGCATGAACAGGAGTGAATTTAATGACAGAAAACTCCCCCACAGTCTGGTCATCAGAACCTGGTTTGATGTGATTTTGACCCTAAACACTTCTTTGGTGTTCAGGTATTGCCACAGCCTAACTAGTTTTATGTTAACACTAGTGGATGGATTCCTATGTTGGTTTTACAATTAAATAACAACATTATTATCTTTGGAGTGCTGATACAACTCTGTGGATTTCATGTGTTTACTTCTGCCACTGCACCTGCTCTTATGGCAATATCTATGGATAGCATATACTTGATAGCATATACTTGAATGACTTGGGCACTCACATGGGTTGCTTTAAAATGAAGAACCTAGCTTCCCTCTGCTTCTAGATTTCATTGTGGTTGTGTGAACATTTCATTGACTTCGTTAAACTAACTGGGAACCTATTCCAACATCTAGCCCATGACATTTGGGAATGTGGATTTCCTGTGTCCCATACAGTGATGATCTTCTTGTTGAATTTAATGCCCCTACTGTGCCCTGTAGTGATGTGGAAGTCAGTGAAAACTACCAGTTAATTCCAGGGTGGGACACATAGTAGAGTACATAGTTACATAGTTAGTAAGGTTGAATAAAGGCACCAGTCCATCCAGTACAACCTGAGTGAATACACACTCACATCAGTCCCTATCCTCAAGGAGCCCACAATCCAAGGTCCCCAAATCACATTCATATAATAGGGCCAATTTTTTGACAGAAGCCAACCTACCAATTAACCTAGCCAATTAACCTACAAGCATGTCTTTGGAGTGTGGGAGGAAACCGGAGTACCCGGAGGAAACAGACGCAGGCACAGGGAGAACATGCAAACTCCAGGCAGGTAGTGTCGTGGTTGGGATTCGAACCAGCGACCCTTTTTACTGCTAGGTGAGAGTGCTACCCACTACACCACTGTGCCGCCCTCAAGTTAGATCAGATTTATGTATGCAAACTTTATGACAGAGAAAGCCAATGCAGCTGAACAGTAAACTCACAAAGGATTAAAAAAAAAAAAAAAAAACATCAGTAAATCACATCATTAGTATTCAGGAAAAAAGGATAACATGTTATTTGTGCAGTGACAAGTGTTTAAAACACTAACAGTATCCAAAATTGGTCAGACATTCCATGACACAGACACAGTCAGACACAGAAGATTGAAATTCCCAGAAGGATTTGTTTCCCAGCAGACTTCATAGAATGATTCTTCGGCAATGAGGTGGTGTTTGGCAGCACAGTTAGTAGAAGAGGTAAGCTTTTATACCTTTTATTTTGAATTTTATATTGGCAACATAGTTACTTTAAGAAAATTCACTTTTAGGAATTTATTTGAAATATCTTTTTATTATGTGTGTTTTTTTTTTACATTTTACAGCCTAGTTATCTGTTTAGTTCAAACTTTTTTCCATTATTCCAATATTTTATATAATAAAAAAAAATTATATATATATATATATATATATATATATATATATATATATATATATATATATATACACAGTATCTCACAAAAGTGAGTACACCCCTCACATTTTTGTAAATATTTTATTAAATCTTTTCACGTGACAATACTAAAGAAATTACACTTTTCTACAATGTAAAGTAGTGAGTGTATAGCTTGTATAATAGTGTAAATTTGCTGTCCCCTCAAAATAACTCAACACACAGCCATTAATGTCTAAACCGCTGGCAACAAAAGTGAGTACACCCCTAAGTGAAAATGTCCAAATTGGGCCTAATTAGCCATTTTCCCTCCCCGGTGTCATGTGACCTGTTAGTGTTACAAGGTCTCAGGTGTGAATGGGGAGCAGGTGTGTTAAATTTGGTGTTATTGCTCTCACTCTCTCATACTGGTCACTGGAAGTTCAACATGGTACCTCATGGCAAAGAGCTCTTTGACGATCTGAAAAAAAATAATTGTTGCTCTACATAAAGATGGCCTAGGCTATAAAGAGATTGCCAAGGCCCTGCAACTGCTGCAGCATGGTGGCTAAGACCATACAGCGGTTTTACAGGAAAGGTTCCACTCATAACAGGCCTTGCCATGGTCGACCAAAGAAGTTTAGTGTACGTGCTCAACATCATATCCAGAGGTTGTCTTTGGGAAATAGACTTATGAGTGCTGCCAGCATTGCTGCAGAGGTTGAAGGGGTGGGAGGTCAGCCTGTTAGTGCTCAGACAATACGCTGCACACTAAAACAAATTGGTCTGCACGGCTGTCGTCCCAGAAGGAAGCCTCTTCTAAAGATCATGCACAAGAAAGTCTGCAAACAGTTTGCTGAAGGCAAGCAGACTAAGGACATGGATTACTGGAAGCATGTCCTGTGGTCTGATGAGACCAAGATAAACTTATTTGGTTCAGATGGTATCAAGCGTGTGTGGCGGCAACCAGGTGAGGAGTACAAAGACAAGTGTGTCTTGCCTACAGTCAAGCATGGTCTGGGGCTGCATAAGCGCTGCCGTCACTGTTGAGCTACAGTTCATTTAGGGAAACATGTACTGTGACATACTGAAGCAGAGCATGATCCACTCCTTTCAGAGACTGGTCCACAGGGCAGTATTCAACATAACGACCCCAAACACACCTCCAGGACGACGACTGCCTTGCTAAAGAAGCTGAGGGTAAGGGGGTTGGACTGGCCAAGCATGTCTTAAGACCTAAACCCTATTTAGCATCTGTGTGGCATCCTCAAATGGAAGGTGGAGGAGTGCAAGGTCTCTAACATCCACCAGCTCTGTGATGTCATCATGGAGGAGTGGAAGAGGAATCCAGTGGCAACCTGTGAAGCTCTGATGAACTCCATGCCCAAGAGGGTTAAGGCAGTGCTGGAAAATAATGGTAGCCACACAAAATATTGACACTTTGGGCCCAATTTGGACATTTTCACTTAGGGGTGTACTCACTTTTGTTGCCAGCGGTTTAGACATTAATGGCTGTGTGTTGAGTTATTTTGAGGGGACAGCAAATTTACACTGTTATACAAGCTGTACACTCACTACTTTACATTGTTGTAAAGTGTAATTTCTTCAGTGTTGTCACATGAAAAGTTATAATAAAATATTTACAAAAATGTGAGGGGTGTACTCACTTTTGTGAGATATTGCATATATAATAATATAATTATTTGTTTTCCTGTAGAATTTTAGTGCAGTCATTATATAAAACATATCCCATGGTTACTTTTAAAATATTTAGTCTTCTACACTCCATTTTTTAGTCTTACATTCAATTCCCAGATGTTCTAATGCCCCGTACACATGGTCGGACATTGATTGGACATTCCAACAACAAAATCCTAGGATTTTTTCCGACGGATGTTGGCTCAAACTTGTCTTGCATACACATGGTCACACAAAGTTGTCAGAAAAACCGATCATTCTGAACGCGGTGACGTAAAACACGTACGTCGGGACTATAAATGGGGCAGTAGCCAATAGCTTTCATCTCTTTATTTTTTCTGAGCATGCGTGGCCCTTTGTGTGTTGGATTTGTGTACACACGATCGGAAATTCCGACAACCAATTTTGTTGTCGGAAAATTTTATAGCCTGCTCTCAAACTGTGTGTCGGAAAATCCGATGGAAAATGTGTGATGGAGCCTACTCACGGTCAGAATTTCCGACAACAAGGTCCTATCACACATTTTCCGTCGGAAAATCCGACCTTGTGTACGGGGCATTAGAAGGCTTTTGTTCCATTGACTATTCTTTGTTGTTTATTCTTATTAATTTCTCCCTTTTTTCCTAGTTTATAGCAATTGTGTAGTAAAATTATTTAAATGCTATTGGGATATTAACATTATTACCAGATATGTATATTTCTTTCATTTGTGCCCATGTTTTTTACTGTTTACACAGCTGTATACACATCAGTCACTGGGATCATATCTTAATAATCTTGCCAATGGTAATGATACATTTTAAGATGATCACAGGAGAGAGAATTTAAGTTTGCTCAGAGCATATAATCATTTGTGGACTGAAGTAAGTCAAACACAGGGCTAATGCAGTCTGCTGATTTGTCTTTCAATTAGAGAACCAATCATCAAATTAAAAAATGATTTTGCACAGAAATAAAATGTAAAATTTTTTTTTGGTCTTTCAGTGCTCTTACTGTATATACCCCATATTTCCTGAAGGTGTTATATTGACACACAGGGGAAATTTACAAAAACTGGTGTACACTAGGGATGAGCCGAACACCCCCCTGTTCGGTTCGCACCAGAACATGCGAACAGGAAAAAAGTTTGTTCGAACACGCGAACACCGTTAAAGTCTATGGGACACGAACATGAATAATCAAAAGTGCTAATTTTAAAGGCTTATATGCAAGTTATTATCATTAAAAGTGTTTGGGGACCCGGGTCCTGCCCCAGGGGACATGAATCAATGCAAAAAAAAGTTTTAAAAACGGCCGTTTTTTCAGGAGCAGTGATTTTAATAATGCTGAAAGTCAAATAATAAAAGTGTAATATCCCTTTAAATTTCGTACCTGGGGGGTGTCTATAGTATGCCTGTAAAGGGGCGCATGTTTCCCCTGTTTAGAACAGTCTGACAGCAAAATTACATTTTGAAGGAAAAAACACATTTAAAACTACCCGCGGCTATTGCATTGCCGACAATACACATAGAAGTTCATTGATAAAAACGGCATGGGAATTCCCCACAGGGCAACCCCGAACCAAAATTTAAAAAAAAAAATGATGTGGGAGTCCCCCTAAATTCCATACAAGGCCCTTCAGGTCTGGTATGGATATTAAGGGGAACCCCAGCCAAAATTTAAAAAAAAAATGACGTGGGGTTCCCCCTAAATTCCATACCAGACCCTTCAGGTCTGGTATGGATTTTAAGGGGGACCCCGCGCCAAAAAAAAAAAACGGCGTGGGGTCCCCCCAAAAATCCATACCAGACCCTTATCCGAGCACGCAACCTGGCAGGCCGCAGGAAAAGAGGGGGGATGAGAGTGCGCCCCCCCCCCCTCCTGAACCGTACCAGGCCACATGCCCTCAACATTGGGAGGGTGCTTTGGGGTAGCCCCCCAAAACACCTTGTCCCCATGCTGATGAAGACAAGGGCCTCATCCCCACAACCCTGGCCGGTGGCTGTGGGGGTCTGCGGGCGGGGGGCTTATCGGAATCTGGAAGCCCCCTTTAACAAGGGGACCCCCAGATCCCGGCCCCCCCCCTGTGTGAAATGGTAAGGGGGTACTTAGTAATCTCACTCATAGCACTTCTATCCTCCAAATTTCCAAATAGAATTATAATAGCAAAAAATATAAAGAAAGGTAGCTTGAACTTACCAGGACTATATATCAAAACCCACAACCCCAAACTGTGACATTAATAAGACAAGTCCTAATACAATTTATTTAACAAAACAAGGAAACAGTATATACAAACCATAATTGTCACAGAGACCTCTCTTGAAATCTCATTATGCATAAACTTAAAGGGGTTGTAAAGGTTCAACGTTGGAAAAATAAAATAAAAATAACAAACATGTCATAATCACCTGCTCTGTGCAATGGGGTAATCGGGGCTGATCCTACTCTTCTTTGGTTCCCTGCTGGTGCTCCTGAACCCTCCCCCCTGCTAAGTACCCCAGAGCAAGCTGCTTGCTCTGGGGGCACTTGTGCATGCCCGCTCCTGAGCCACCTCTGTGTGTCTGAGAAATACAAAGTGCAGCTCAGCCCTGTCCCCGCTCCCTCCTCACTGACTGAGCTGTCTCTCACAGCTGTGTCTGAGCTGTTGAGGTGGCATAGACCTTGGGGGAGGGCTATGGGGGGGAGCTGCACACTGAAGGTTTTGTACCATAGAATACATTCATTTTAACTCTCACAGTGCGTGTCAGGCAGCCGTGAGAAGGCACTACAGGTAAGATTTTAGTAAAAGCAGAAGTCTGCAGGTAATGGCATATGCAACATTACACATACATCATGTGTCTGGTGATCTATCCCTACCAAAAGCCCCAAACTTCAGCTTTATTGCTTTATTTGCAATATTCATACTTGGCTCTCTACCACTATTGAGGTTTATTTGCTTCATCAAATTTTCCTGTAATTCTTGGAAAGTAGTTATGGGTGGCTTGGCTTGGGATCCATTTGCTGGCATAGTCAGTGAACTCAGACAAAAAAAAAATTGCAAACTTGACATCATGATCCATATAAAGGGTTCCAAAACCTTTTGTTTATATTCAGCTACTGGGCCATGTTATGTCATTCACATTGAGTAAATGCAAACCATACCCCTTTTAATAAAACATTCTAATATACAAAAAAATTATAAGGCCCTATCCACCTGTTTATGGTCTCACAAGAAACCTTGCATAGTCCCCCAAAAGCTTTGTTTACATAAATTAGAGGGGGAGTGCAGGATTGCCCAATTTACGATTCTATAATCTGTCTTGTTTACTAAGACAGGGACTAGATTGGATAACTGGTAAGTCCGTGTTATTTGCTTGAGGATGCTCTGGTCTCCCTGCTTTCCCTCCCGGCTATCTTACACTCCAATTTAAGGGCTTTACTGCTGTATCTCAGGTCTAACATCCTAATCCGAGATACAGTGATTGCCCGGAGAGAAGTGTGGTGACTACTGGGGTTATCCTCTTCCATTTCTCGATACTTGCCCATCGAGGGCAACCCTATGTTTCCCCCATTTTATTGAACATAAAGTATTTGGCCAATAGCGTACCTGCAAAAAAAGGGGGCTTCCATCATGACAAGTGTAGAGTATGGTGGTCCCATCCCTAGCGTATTGAACCACAGAAAAAGATATCCCCCTTGAACTGGGGCTTTAATAGACCACCAACTCTTGAAGTAAAATATGTAAATTTTATTAATGTACTTAAAAACAGACGTGAAAACGTCTATAACATACAAAAAAGAACATGCATTCCATACAGAATTAATATGAGATCAGAACAGGAATTATACAAATGTGATATTAGATGTACTCTCCTGGGGTTGAAGTACCCCAATAACCGACGTGTTTCCGGTATTCTGATACCTTCATCAGGGATTGGGAGCTTCAAGCATTTTTTAAATGTATGGATTCTACAAGTATACAAAGAGGCATGTCAGAGAGAACATCACATTATAGAAGAGAACAGCAAGAAGATCCTCGGACCAAGAGAACACAAACATTGGATAATAAACAGATTGGTAACAAAAATAAGCATATAAATTATGAAAAAATAGACAGATATGAATTAACAGTGGCACATACCCAGTGGAATGACTTTGTGTTCAGGCAGCACCTATGACCCCCAAAGTTCAATAAGGTGTTTTTCATGGATGTCAGACCCAGAGCCTTAATAGGTTGTGTACATATTGGGTTGCCATTGTCTATAGAGAGAATATATGCGTTAAGTGGTTGTACTACTCCCACATGGGGAGAACCAAATGCAGAGGGATGTGGAACAAAAAGATGAGAAAAACAAGTAAGGACTGCAGTGGGGTGGGCAAAGTGAAGGAAAACAAGGAAAGTAAAGTGGCATAAAACAAGCGCAGATATGGGGCCCGCATATTGCAGTGAGAGAAATACTCTACAGCTGATATGGGGTCCTCAGAGCGAGTGTGAGGAGAATATGGGAAAAGATTTCTTTGAAGCCAAAATAGCCTTTCCCTGAGGGGGTCGTGGGTAAGCAGAGTGAAAAGGAGGAGGGCAAAAGGAATAGCTGTGTAAGAGCACCTCCAGGACACACACGGTGACCAGTGCCACGTGGGGGGAATTTGCAAGATCACTAATAGTGAGGCACCGCCAGTGGACCCCCAAGGTGTAAAGAGTCTGCAAAGGTGGCATATTTACCCGGGTTCATTAGATGAGCCAGAGTAGAATAAGCATTCGTTGGAGCCTGTATTATGCCGGCTGTATGCCGGGTGGATAAATATCCAAAAAAGCCCACTGTGGCCGGCTCCTGGGACAGACCCTATAAAGACATGTATTTAAAAAGTAAATATGAGTATAGCTTATCCCAGAGAGGGGAAGACCAGAGGCTCAGAAAGTGTCTCCGCATGGTGGAGACTTACCTTGGTGTGTCCGGGTCCAATGGGGGGTGCTTGCCGCTCGTGGTGCTCACAGGGACATAGTATGTGCAATGTTTTTATGCGTAGGCACCGAACGCCGGCACCTGCGCATAGAGGGTGGACCGCACTGTGCCTGTGCAGAGGTCTGACCAATTGCCAGTCATTGCGTAGCCACGCTCACCATCACTAACGTCAGTAGAGCGCAGCATACCTCTAATGCAATGAACCAGCCAGGATTGGTCAAAATTGAAATGGGCTGAAGTGCCTCGTTCCCTAGCTTGCACGCATCGCTGCCGACAATTGGTATAAAGAATGAGGCAAATAGTGAAATGGGGTGCTTGGGCAAAAAAGGCTGAGTACAGCACAAGCCCACATATAACAATATGTATGTGGGACCGAGTGATTCTAATATGTGTATACAGAGCTCAATCAGTAGTCTGGCGCCATCTAGTGGGGGGGTCAAAAACATGTAATGCTGATAGAACACATAGTCATTTTACAACAAAACAATGCATATATACTGTATGAATGTAATAAATTGCAGAAATATCTAAGGACTAGGTTATTATCATATACTTAAATTAGTGTTAGTGTGATAATAAAATATATAAACACACACAAAAAAATTTCATGTGAAAAAAAACTCATGTGAAGAGATTACTAAAAATCATGTGAAAAGATTACTAAAAATCATCTAAATATTCATAAAAACTAAACATGAATCACCATGCTCCAAATGATATTGTGAATGTAAATATAGTGCCACTAGCCACAATGTTGCAAAAAAATAAATTTAAATCAGCAACAATGTAGCAACCACTCTACATATCAAATTAGTGCTGAAAAGAACAGTCTATCAGTGAGAGCTTCTCCTCCCTGAATATCCTGTATATAAGAATAAAAAATATTAATCAGTCCTCATAGAGATATATATTGCTGATGTTGACACAAATCTTCTACTGGAAAACACAACGATGATCTTCCCTCTCAAAGATATAGTAGAAAAGGCCGCTTACTGGATCAGATGGATCCCAGGTTAATGAGATCAAATAGGCATGTTGCATTAGTCTGCCGGCTTCTTTGATTACCACCTGGATGTCGATCGCGGGAGGTTTCCTCATCCACTTCGCCCAATCCGCAAACACAGGCACCCTCTGTTTGGTACAACGGATTTTCACAGCTCCACAAGGTTTTAAAACTTTGATTCATCCATAGGACAAAAAGAGCACCTCAGTGGGAACAAAGCGGAAGGGACTCCATAGTGCAGATGTGTATTACAAATGTATTATAAAAACTTTTCACAGTCACTTCAAGAATTCCACTGCAAATAGTCACAGCAATGACACACAGCACACCAGGAACCGCAAATCAGCAACTTCAAAGTGCACAGCAAACGGGAACCTGATAAAATACAGCTAAAAATTAGCAGACATGCAGCGAGGGAGCAAACTGACTGACTGCATAGGGAAAAAACAGAAAAAAACGTGATGGCGTCACAGCCTCTAGCTCCACCCGACGTGTTTCCCCTAAACAGGCTTTCACTGGGAACGGAGACATGACTGGATGCTGACACATCACGTTTAAATACTCACAGGCAGGAGAGACACCCAAAGTAACATTTCCACATTCCCTTCCTGTTGTCATTTAGTATACAGTTATTTTCTTTCCAAAATTACCTTTCAAAAACTAAAATTGCTATCACTCCTTATTCCCTAAGAAGGGGGGAGGGAGGAATTGGTTAGAAATGGGACTAAAAAATGTACAAAAATATATTCATTTTATTTTTAAAAAATATTTTCATTTCTAAAAAAACCTTTTAAAGTTGCACTTATTTAGCCAAAGGAGGGATAGCACATATTGTCTTTTTTTCTCTTTCGAAATACCTATATATATATGCATATCTCTCCGGATGTGTTATTAGCGTTCTTGATTTGCATTTCCATTTATTGTACATACATCAAATTAT